>CM038145.1:156521010-157721010 GCA_021437245.1 Aegilops speltoides
AAGGAGGAGGAGAAGAAGAAGGAATCGTCGGATGTTGGGTTTCGGCAGACCGTTAAGGTTCGAACTCTGAGGTGCGCGTGAAAATCTTCCCCCTACCACTTCACGTCCGATCGCCTCGCAAGAATCTAATCTAAACGATGAACAACACGAGGGACACAAGATTTATAATGGTTCGGGCCACCGTTGTGCTGTAATACCCTACTTTAGTGTGTGGTGTGGTGGATTGCCTCAAGGGCTGATGATGAACAGTACATAGGACGAATAGCCTCGCGAGAGGTGTTCTTGAGCTGGTGCGATGAACTGGTTGGATGAGTTCGATCGCCTCTCGATCTAATGAGAACTCTCCCCCTCTTCTATGGTGGCTAGCCCTATTTATAGAGGCCCTGGTCCTCTTCCCAAATATTGAGCGGGAAGGGCGCCAACAACGGCAATTTTGAAGGGGAACATCTAGTACAAGTTATCCTGACTAAAGTTGGTCTTCAGCTGCCAAAGGCACTGGTGATGACGCCGTCTTGGGCTCCACGGTTACCTTTCCATCCCGCCGCCTCGCTGGTCTTGATCTCGCTGTAATCAAATGGTAACCTTTGCTCGATGCCATGGTACTCATGCCCGTGTCGCCTTTGCATTAAATAGGAAACAGGACACCGCGGGCCGGTGCCCGCCGGCGCCTCCTCGGTCTCGACAGTCACGGGTTATGCCACGAAAGCACCTTGCGAGGTACCCCGCTTTGATCTCTCCTCCTTGCGAGCCTACCCGGCGAGGCCACTCGAGGAAGCCTCGGTCGTCCGCCCTCATGAGGCTTGGACCCTCACGAGGGTCTTGAGTCTTGCGCTGATGAAGATGGGCCATACTGGGCCACCACTCGAGCCACGCCGCAGCCGTAGGCGGTGCAAGTCTGGGACCCCTGCCTCAGAACGCCGACAAGAGCCCCGGCCCAAGGCGCGCCGACTTGGCTTAGCAGAGAAGCAAAGGGCAAGTGCGGAGTACCGCTGGCCCCATCACCGCGGCCTTGGGCGCCGCGGGCGGTTGATTGGACGGGCGCCCGCTTCCCCACGCTGCTCGAATCGCCGACTTGAAAAGTCCTCGCATTCGTAAATGAGTCATGATTACCGAGATAGTGGAGGCCGACGGTTGGCCTCCCCAAGATAAATGCGAGAGCGCAGCCCCCACCGCATAGCTTCCTCCTTGCTTCTTCTTTCCCCATCCCACCGCCGTCAGGTTTATGGCGCCGCCGAAGAGGTTCTCGGCCGCAGAGAACGGAAAGGTTCGTCGGGAGGGGCCTGACTCTCCCCAGCCCAAGCGCGGCCGGGGTCGTCCCCGCAAGCATCCTGCAACTCCCGCAACGACTCCCCGCGGTCGCGGCTGCGATCTCCTGTGTGGCGATGGGCGCCTGGTGGGTGAGGGAAGGTGCGTCCTGGACGCGTGGGCTCCCAGGCGGCGCTTCCATTCGGCGGAGGGGCTGCCGGAGTTCGTCGTGTGGTCGGTGGACCCAACCCGCAGCTGGCTCCAGCTTCCCCGCTTCTTTGTAGGCGAACTCCCAGCCAGCGCCCTAGCGATTTCTCGCGCGAAGCGTAACAGCTTGTCGCAGCAGGCTTCCCGGCCTCGCCGGAGATCTCCGCCGCCAGAACGTGGCTCGCCTCGCGGCCGGCAAACGCTTGCCCCCAAGACGTGGCTCGAGCCGCGGTGCACCCTGCATTTCTGTTCGACGCGACGCCATCGTCTACGTGAGGGTGTTCGGAGAAGATGGCCGCCGCGTTGGGTGCTTCCCCGAAGATGATGACGGCGACCGGGTGCCCAGCCTCGGCGATGGTCGAGATGAAGACGAAGGTGAGCGCGTGGCCGACGGTGTTCGCAGCTCGCCAAGCCACGGCGGCTCCCCTTTGGATCGAAGCTCCTCCAGCGGTGGCCATGACCAGCCACCATGCCGTCGCGCTCTCCTTTCAGGGGGGGTAGCGGGTCAGCCCGTTGCCGCGCCTCGATGAAGCGTGAGGAGGGGTCTGACTAAGCTCCGAAGGCAGTACGAGCCCTCGCCATGAGTTGGTGCCGGGCGAGCCGTGTCTATTTTGTTTTCCTCCCTTTCCTACACAAAGAAAGAGTAATGTGGGGCCCCGTAGGGGCGTGCTGGACTGCTGCCGTTTAACTATTATGCTACTTTTGTTATTCCCATGCTGTGTTTTGGTATGGCGTGCTCGTATGTAGGAACCACTTAGCTCGGGGGGACTTGCCACAGTCTTTGCTTCTCGAGGCTGAGGCCCCGTCGCGCGCCTTAAGGCCTGTAAGAATTAGTCAGGGGGGATAACTTTCGGACCAGGTCATGAGGGCAACCGGCTTAGGTCTTGTGTTCGCGTCACAATGCCCGTGGGGCACGGACCGGGAGTAGTGCTCCCGTGGTGGACTTGGATACGAAAGCCTCACGGATCGGGTCGAGAACACTGCATGAGGGCACCTGCAGCAGCCTCGCGAGACTTGCGAAAAGAGAAAACGAAATGTGGGCGATAAACACAGAGAATCACGGTCGAGATGGCAACAACGCTAAAAGCAACTCCAATAAAATTTCAAATAAGGATGAACAAGCCAACCGCAGAAAGCAATGAAAGAGCCGCCTCAAGACCTAATCTAGTCTTCGACGCCTTCACCAACAAGGTGTTAAGTGCAAGCCATCGGGCGGGGGGGAGCCTCGATGCCCAAGGGCGGCTCTCCGGAGACTCCGGAGACTCCGAGGCCCGGGGTGCAGCCCCAACTCATTATTACGTGAGAGTGTCACGGGCGGCGAGCTTCACAAGCATTGGCCTTCTTCACAGGCTCCGGGACTTTATCGGGGTTATGAGTTTCACAGGAATTCGCCTTCTTCACACGCACTAGGCCTTTCTTGGTACGACTAGCTTCATAGGCGCCGGGCCTTCTTTACAGGCGCTGGGCCTTCCTTCAAGAGTAGAACTTCCGGAGGTGCTGGATGTTCCACGATTCGTGATGGGCACTCTCCCGAGTCTCCAAGCGCGGCGCGCCAGCCCGAGACATGAAAACCTTGAACAGCCCTCCCACATGGGCGAGAGCTTGTGCAGCCCTTCCCCGAGAGCACTACCGAGCACGAGGTCACCCACCGAGGGTCCTGGGCAGATGTCGCGGCAAAGGGTACCGCCGCAACGCCGCTAGTATCTCGCCGCCTGGCGCAGCCTCCCGACGGCGTTCGCCTCCACACAAGGTCCACTCCGCGATGGTGTCCTCGCCGGCTTCATCGAAGCTAGACCCGCCAGAGCGATGCTCGACCGTGAGAAAGGACCGCCAGCCTCAGAGACGAGGAAGAATGGGGTTTCACGGCCGACTTGGTAGCGACAGCGGATGGACCATAGCACGCATCAAGCTCGCCGTGCCAGCCTCGCCAGACCTCCAGCCTTCTTCTTGAAGGTCCGGTTTTGAGGCCTTTCAAGACTCTCCGCATTGGCGCTGCTCACCCGCCGCTGTTCGAGGGTGCGCCACCGGCGTAGTATATATATGCGTTCCAAGCTTAGCACAATATGTTTCGAAGAGATTGCTGGTGAACTGCGAACCGTTGTCGGTGATGATGCGATTAGGCACCCCAAACCGGCTCACGAGGCCCTTGATGAATTTGACCACTGAGCCAGCCGGGATGGTGCAGATAACCTCCACCTCTGCCCACTTTGTGAACTTGTCGATGGCGACGTAGAGGTAGCGGTAGCCCCCTGGCATAACCGCATTGAAAGGCGTTACAAGTTGGTATCAGAGCCAGGTTGATATAGCTGCATCGAGGGCGTTACAATGGACCTCCGCAAGATATTCTTCCATGTGTTTGTCCTTCGGCTCGTACACCTTGTTGGAAAGTTGACGAGGGGTTGTGACTCGCCCTGGATGATGAGGCGCTTTACTCCCAAAGCGGTTGCAGCTTTCAAGCCTGCTATCGTGCCCTCAGATTCTCGCTATGTTATTGGAGACCTTCTCCATGCCGGAAGCGTAATCGCACGCATAATAGAGCTTGTCCTAGTGGGAGATATGAGCACCGGCACCGCCTCGCACCATGTCGCGAGAACGCCTCGTGAAGTATATGACCCAGCCGCCCAAAGGTTTCACTCGGGAAAGCGACCGATCCTCACCCGCTTCGAGCCCTGGTGCTACCGTCCACTCCGCCATGAAATCTGCAAGTGCGGCTCCCTTGATGACCCTGGTCATGCTGAATTCCAGCTGAAATGCTTGCAACCCGATGTTCCATTCAGTGACCCTTCCAGCTGAGTTGCGGCTCCTGAGTACCCTTTCCAAGGGATAAGCCGAGACGACCTTGATGGGTTGACCATGAAAGTAGTGCTGCAGCTTGCATCAGGCCACTAGCAATGCAAGGAGGAGTTTCTGAGGCATGGGGTATCATGCCCTCGGCCCCGCAAAGACCGCGGCTAACGGCGCACAGTGATGCTCGACGAGGTTGAGAGTGCTGGTGTGGCCTACGTCTTCTGGAGGTCGAGGTGCCTCCCGAGATGACGGAGCCCCCAACGCTTGGTCACCTGGCGGGGCCTCCTCCGCCTTGGGTGCGTCCCCCTGCTGAGGCTGATCCCCATCTGCTGCGGTTGTGGTCTTCGCGAGGCTTTCTTGGCCTTGTTCCGCCTTGGCCGGGGCTGCGGCTGACGCAGTCTTGGCCCGGCGCTCCTCCCGAATCGCCACCAGGGCTGCGCTGGCGGAGTAGGGCTTGGCTGCAAGGTAGAGCACCAAGGGCTCCTAAGGGCGTGGACCTACCATCACCGGAGGGCTGATAAGGTACTTCTTGAGATCTTGGAATGCTTTTCCAGCCTCTTCTGTCCATTCGAATGGGCCCTTCTTCTTCATCAGCATGAAGAAGGGTAGTGCCGCTCTCAGCCTTGAGATGAAGCGCCCCAACGCGTTACTCCTCCCCGTGAGCTTCTCAGATTTCGAGGGTCTTCGCGACTCATGTCTTCAACCGCTTGACCTTCTAGGTTAGCCTCGATACTGTGGGACACAAGGAAGCCCAAAAGCTTGTTCGGCGACTCGGTACACACTTCTCCGGTTGAGCCACAGTCCACTTCGCAGAGGCTCGCTGGTTTCTTCCTGTGTCCTCAGATCGTGTTTTCGCCCCGAGACTTCACCACGATGTCATCGACGAGGCCTTGGCGCATTTCCGAGCTGCCGCCCAAGGCGATGTGCATCGCTTGTCGAAGGTCGCTACCGATTGCAAGAACGCGAACGCATGCGTGTATAGCAAGATACCCGCACGGGGTCAGGAAGGCCATTTTCTCCACATCTTCTACCGCCATCTTAATTTGATGATAGCCTGAGAAGGCATCTAGGAAGCACAGCAAGTCGCATTCGGCGGTGGAATCGACGATCTGGTCGATGTGAGGGAGCGGGAATGGATCCTGAGGGCAGGCCTTTTTGAGGTTGGAAGTAGACACACATGCGCTCCTTTCCCCCTTTTTTTTGGCACAACAACAGGGTTGGCCAGCCATTCAGGATAGCAAACCTCACGAATGACACCGGCAGCCTCCAACTTGCGGGTTTCTTGGACGATGAAGGCCTGCTTCTCGGTGGACTATCGCCTTGCCTTCTGCTTCACGGGGCGCACGTTGGGGCACACGTTTAGATGGTGCGCAATCACCTCTCTTGGGACCCCTGCTAGCTGATCAGGTTCCCATTCAAACACCTCCTTGTTCGCGCGCAGAAATTTCACCAGGGCCTCCTCCTACTTAGGGTCGAGATTGGCGCCTATGGTGAAGGTAGCGCCAAAATATCCATCTTCGTCAACCGGTACTTGCTTGGTCTCCGCCTTGTCTTGGATGAATAGCTGCTTCTTCTTGGCCAGCGCAACCCCCTTGGGCTCGAGGGCATCAGCGCTGGCGGGTTGCGCCACTACGGCCGCCTTGAAAGTGAGCTTGAGTGCACTACAAAAAAATGACACATCTGTGAAATTTTGGGCCGAACGAATTTTTTTATGTCATACATATGACACTTCTATGACGATAATTGTGACAAAACCTGCTATCATCATAGATGTGGTGGGCTCCTACTTCTATGACAAAAAATCATGATGTAAAATGGGCTTTTCGCCTGGCGGCCGAGACGCAGCTGCATGACATTCTTTGGGCCGCCCATGATGGAAAAACCGTGGTAGAAGCAAGGGGAGGAAAATTTCGGGAGTTGCGTTTACGGTGGGAGGTCGGGGCTGAGCGATGCACGCTTTCTCATACACGACGCCGCATGTGTGCGTAGGCTTTGGCTCTAATCAACACAAGAGAGGCGCGGCTTTAATCGAACCCGAGCAATTGCACCGCAGTTACGCTGCTATCGAACCCGAGCGATCGATCGATGGCTGTTAATCAACCCGACGAGCAATTTTTCGCATCGCCGCTAATCAAGCCAATCGATTGATGAACAAAGAGCATTGTGTGGGGGGGTGGACGAACAAGGAGTGGTGGCGCGCTTTCCGGATGAACAAGACTGTGGTGTGGAGGGCTGGATGAACAGTAGACGGTGGAGGGGTGGCATGGAGGGGTGGTTGAACAGGACCCCGTGGTGTGGAGGGCTGGATGAACAGTAGACGGTGGAGGGGTGCCCGTGGAGGGGTGGTTGAATAGTAGCTGGTGGAGTAGCGCCCGGTGGAGGCTAGATGAACAGGTGCCCGTGGAGGCTGGAGGAGGTCGACGGTAGCCCGTGGAGGCTGGAGGAGGTCGACGATGGAGATGAACATTATCCCGTGGAGTCCTGCTTTTGCGTGCACCACACCCTCCCGGCGAACAGACTCCCTGCTTCGACCGTAGGAGGTCCGCTTGCTTGTATTGCGGCACGCCACACCCCTCCCGATCAACAGACTTGCCACCGTAGGAGGTCCGTTGGCCCATTTTGCGGTACGCCACACCCTCCCGATCAACAGACTTATTTCGACCGTAGGAGGTCTGCTTCTCCATTTTGTGGTACACCACACCCTCCCGATCAACAGACCTCGCTTTAACGTGGGCCGGTCGAACACAAGGCCGCTTCTCCATTCTCGCGTATGCCAGCCTCGCTTCATTGCCTGCTCTGGCCCAAGCCCTTCCGGCGAACATGACCATGCATTCTGCTCACCCAGCCGTTGGCTCCTATGCGCCGCTGCTTCCCATGAACACGACGCATTCCGCTGCTTTTCCATGAACATGACGATAACGCGTTTCCCATGAACACGACGACGACGCTGCTTTCCATTTCACCCAAATGATGTACACGAGCCCAGTGCCGACGATGAGCGTAGTAGGCGCCGAGACCCCGCCAGATGTACATACGCGGGTCAGATTTTTTTTCTTGCACCGGCCGCCGTACATACGTACATCCTACATGCGCGCTTACTACGCACACGCATACACCTATACTACGGCTACGCGCGTTTCTACATCGACTAGTATATATGTACGCATACGTCACGTACCGTTGCATGACAACGCCAGAACGCTTCGACCGTAGGTCCCGACCGTCGTGCACTTCTTGCGCGAAGATGTAACCGTGGGTGCCAGCAATGGGGGCGAATCTTTTTTTCCCGGACGCACTACCTTGCGCGGCGAAGATGTAGCCGGTGGGTCCCAGCAGCCGGGGGCAAATCGCTTCTCGACGCACTTCCTTGCGCTCGAAGATGTAGCTGCGGGTCCCAGCAATGGGGGCAAATCGCTTTTTGCAAAATACGGTGGCCCGTCCGTGGGTCCCCGCTGTCGTGGAGGAATAATTATTTTGCATGTAATAAGGAGGCACTTCCTTGCCGCGTCAGGACCAAGCTTTCACCTCTCCATGTACAACCCACGTCCGATGGAAGCCATTCTCGACCACGCTGACCACGCTGCGCCAAGAGCACCGTGGCGTGGACGATGGCGAGGTTTAGAAGGGGACGACGCGGAGCCGGGGAACACGCGCAAGGGATGCCCATGCATAGAGGAGTACGCGGTTCACCGTTCGCTGTGGTGTGAGGCTGCCGCCGCCGGTCAACAGGGGGTGGGTGAGTAGAGGGATGGCCCGCCAACGTGGGAGTAGTAGGGGCGGTGAGGCCTCCGCCAAGATCGCAGCCGCCACGGAGGCAGGAGCACGAGGCACGACCGGCGCTGGTTTGGGCGGCCGGAGCAAGAAGACCAGAGGTTGAAGAAGCACTATGGCCGCTGGATGGACATCGATGGTCACTAGAGCTAGAATCGCAGATATTGACTAAGTTGACAAAGCCTCCGCCCTCGCCAACTTAGTAGGCCCACAAGTCAGCCTCGCCACTATACCGGGTCCCACTAACAGGCGAGTATTCATTTTTTTTGTGCGTAATAAGGAGGCACTTCTCGCATGCGAAGATATAGTCAGGGCCCGAGCCGTCAACAAGCGGTAATATTTTTTCACTAAATACGAGGCCCTTTCAAGGGTCCTCGGCGTCGTGGAGGAATCATTATTTTGTGCGTAATAAGGAGGCATTTCTGCGCGGCGGTCGTGGACTCCAAATTGCCGGCCTCTCCACGCATACCCACTTCAGATGTATGTCGGTCGTCGAATTATGTCGACCAGGCCGCGCCGAGAGCACCAGTGGCGGTGGACGACGGCGAGGCCTAGAAGGAACGACACGGAGGCGGGAAGACTCGCAGCTTGTTTCCACGCGAGGGGAGTACGATTGTACGAGGGTTTACCGTTCATCTGCCGCCGAGAATAACAAACAGGTGGGTGAGTAGAGGGATGGCTAGGCCAAGGATGGGAGTATGATGGGCGAGGCTCACAAGGCAAGAGAGCCCGCCACAGGAGAAGGGAGCAGCAGTCCCGCGGCGCTTGTTTGAGCGGCCGAGCAGAAGAGCAGACATTGAAGAAGACGACGGCCGTTGGATGGCCATCCAACACCTCGCCAGGCCAACCTTTTTAGGAAAGCCTCAAATCTGTGGAAAACAAAGATACAACCCATCCGCATTATTTCTAATAATTTACAGCCCATTTGCTAATTCTAAGGTTTTTTGGAGCCCATATTCTTTTGTTAGCATTACAGCCCATATAGTGGCCACGCTTAAAAAATTATACTAAATTTTGCATATTTCAAAAGTGTCCTAACTGTTTTTAATCCCAAATTTCGACTCACATTCAAACTGATTTTAATAATAAATGTATATCAATATAAAATCCAACAAATTCTCGACGATAAAAATTAATGTAATTTAAAATCTCAAATGAAAAAAAGATATTTGAAACTAATTGCCGGTTTGATGTGTTTTAAAATGTACATCCCATTTCTCATTATCGATGGGCCATTTTCTCGACCAAATTAATGAAAGCTCTCTCTCGTTTTGAAGATTTGCAGCCCAAGAGGCCCGACAAAGCGACTTACTTAGCAAATCACAAAAAACTGGCTGTGGGTCAGGACCCACCGCCAACCTTCCACGATAGTACTCTTCCGATGGAAGTCGCTTGACCACGCTACCACGCCATGGGAGAGCACCACAAAGAATGGACGACGGCGAGGCATAGGAAGGGACGACGCGAGCCGGGAAGATGCGGCAGGGTAGCCCGCGGGAGAGGAGTACGAGGGTTCACCGTTCGGCCGTGGTGTGAGGTTGCCACCGCAGGCTCGCCAGCCGTGGGAATAGTAGGGCGGTGAGGCTCCAGGCAAAGACAGCCGCCACGGAGGCAGGAGCATGAGGCACGACCGCACTGGTTTGGGCGGCCGGAGCAAGAAGACCAGAGGTTGAAGAGGCACTACGGCCGCTGGATGGACATCGACACCATTGAGCTAGAATCGCATATTGACTAAGTTGACAAAGCCCTTCGTCCCCGTCAACTTAGTAGGCCCACAAGCCAGCCTCCCACCAAGGTGGGTCCCAGCTACCAGGGGGAGTATTCATTTTTTGTGCGTAATAAGGAGGCACTTCCGGTGGGTCCGAGATGACAACGGGGGGAACATTTTTTTCACGAAATACGGTGGCCCATCAGGTGGATCCTAGCAGCCAGGGGGCAAACGTTTTTTCACAAAATACGGTGGCCCATCCAGTGGGTCCCTGCTGTTAGTTGGAGGAATCATTATTTTCCGCGTAATAAGGAGGCACTTACTTGTCGCGTCAGGACCCAACCGAGACTCTCCACGACAAAGATACTGATGGAAGTCGCCTTGACCACGCTGACTCGCCGCTGCCGCTGCATGCATGCGCCCATGGGCATGGTGCGCCCCACTATCGCCTTCACGACAAATCATCTTCCGATGACTTCGTTGTCGACTACATTGACCCGCATCGCGTCGAAGCGCCAAGATGGGGAAGACGGGCAAGGAGTCATAGATGCAGAGGAGTGGGAAACTTCATCGTTCGGTAAGCGCAAAGACAGCCATGTGCCGCCTATGGGAGACAGGAGCAAGAACAGAGGTTGAAGGAGGAGCACGGCCGCTGGATTAACATCCAACGGTCCAGCTCCTAGAATCATTTGTTGATTGTTGACAAAGCCGCATGCACATCGCCCGCTTAGTAGGCCCACAAGTCACCACCAACTGACGGGTCCCAATTGTCAATGGATGAATAATTTTTTTCAAAAAAACAAGGAGGCACTTCTTCCGGCAAAGATACAAATGGTGGGTAGCAAATGCCGTGGAGGAAACATTTTTTCAGCTTAATAAGGAGGAACTTTCCTTGCATGCACTATGGACCTCGTGAGTCCCACCGCCAGATTCCATGTACAGCCCTCTTCCGATGACTCGTTTGTCGACCACGCCGCACCGAACACAGCGAGGCGGTGCACGACGGCGCAGGCACCGGACGGAACGAATCGAGATGGGGAAACGCGCAAGCAGAAGTCGCGATTGAGAGGAGGAGAAGGGTTATAACTGGTTCTGCAAGCGGGGGGCTGTAGTCTGTGGAAAATAACAGGAGGTGTCGAGGGGTGGAGGATAGCCTGGCCGGCGGTGGGGTAGCGCTTCGCAGTGATGTGTGCTAAGCAGAGCCGCTAGCCGTGAGAGGCCGGACCAGGCGGTCTCGGCGACGCTGGAGGAAGAGGACGAGAGATTGAAGGTGCATGTCGACCGTTGGATATAAATCCAATGGTTGTGGATGACACAATCATTTGTTGACCAAGTTGACAATGCCCTGCGTAGGCTTCGACCTATTGGCCCACATGTCAGCCTGCAAAAAAGTGGCATACATTTAACCCATGTTTTCTAGAATGTATACCCATTTGTCGGGCTGGGTGAACAAATAATTTTAAGGCCAATCAGCCCATTTATATTTTCTAAGAAATCCCAGCCCATTTGCACTTCCTTGAAATACACGTATTAGGTGGGCTCGTTATATATATAATGTTATGTTAGAAGGAGCAATTAATATCAAAGAATAAACCGAAGAGGCACATTATATATATATATATAATTAAGAAATTAGTGAGTTATTGCTCAAAATAAATTGGACACAGCATTACTTTTATAAGAGATCTGCGTTTTATACCCCATAGTAGGCATACTAACAAGTTCACACACAAATACAACAGAAAAGGTAAACATTCATATCAAATTCAGGTTCATAGGACACACTCATATTCATAGCCAACATTCGCTATCAACAAGTCAAAAGATTCATATATACACAAGCTCAACATATCTATGCATCCAAATGATTGATAGATCACACGACAATATTCATACATAATTCACAAAAAGATTCAGATATACACATGTTCAGTATGTTTATGCATCCAAATGATTGAGATCACAGCCAATATGATCCATGGACGAACTTTAATTACCTAGGGTACAAACTGGTAAATGGTGTTCAATCGGAGGTACTTCTTGCTAAAATTAGTTCTTGTACGAGTATACTTTCGAGTACATAAGAGGCAACACAGACAATCTGAACTTTGCTTGTAGGTTTATCCTCAAATAGTGGCCTCGTGCCGAGGGAGGTTTGAGCAACTTGGCCACTACTTTCATCCAACTAGTTTACTAGCTCATCTTGGTCCTGTATCTCGCCAAAATTCTACATTGCAGATGAGAAAGGAGGCGGTTGAGAAAATGAACCACCCAAATTTTTGTGCAGTTCAACTGAAATGGAGCATCCTTGGCATGCAGATTGATTATGCCGATGAATATACGCCACAACCAACCTGTCTCGAATCTTTAGACTCCATGCCATATAGTTCGCTACCATATGTGCCGATAACCAAAAGGCACAAGTTGGGACCAAAGATCGGATCATGCTTTTCGGGCTATGCACCAAGCAATATTTTTATGCTCACTCTCCTAATACTTGAGTTTGACAATTGGTTGACGCCGTTAATACTGAATGAATATAGGCACTTCTTGTCAACATCGATGCTTGTCTGAGTGAACTTTGGAGTACATAGCAGTAGCATAAGTACCTGTCCATGTTATCTTTTTGTGGAGTTCTACTGAAATCACCCGATGTAATGAATTGCCCGCGAGTTCAGGCTCCAAATTACTCTATGAAATAGGCAAATAGTAGCACAATACCAAATTACCGATACATATGAAAGACACAATAATCAGGATAAAGACCAGTACCAACGTGTGTGAGGTAGCATATTAATTACTATTTCCTTTGACTAGAAGCCGAGATAAGCCAAGCGACTAACAGCAAAGGAAGAAAGCAAGCGGAGATTAGCGACCGACAGGAACGGATGGAAGCTATCGAGGCAATGAAGCACCCAAAGTTTTTGTGCGGTTCCACCAAAATCGAGCATCCCTGTTGGCACATATATTGAGAGAGTGAGATTACTGTAATAGTGGGACTAGTTGATGAAACATACACTAAGAAATAGAAGCATGCTCATTATCTTAATGGGTAAAGTTAGCAACATAGTAGTCTTGCTTAAAGAGAGGTATTAGTTTATTTAATCAGTGCCAATTAGCTCAACTCAACACTCAAAGCATTGCATTTATCATAGGTTGCAAAACTTAAAAGTGCAAAGATATAGGACTTTCTCATGACAGTAGCACGATACAAATAGAGATGACAGCTAACTAATATGGATGAAGGCCTTAGGCCCGTACCAACCTGAGAAAAAAGCTTATTCATGTAGTCCCATAAGATATGATAAAGCACTCACTGGAATCACACAATAGTATATATTTTTGTGCACTTCAAATGTCTGGTTGAAATCACTCTTGTTTATCATTGCTGAGATTATATCGAAATATTATCAAGAACTTCCAAAGAGAGTTAAAGCAATCGCCGTGATACGCTTCATTGTATTGTCTTGTGTAGTTCCACTAAAATGTATGATTGGCACAACATGATCCCTGCTTGCACAAGTAGGAACAAGGTGAAACCTTCATTAGCTTAGTGAGAAAGGATAGGAAGACATTAGCGATTATTCAAACAAGAGCATCAAATTCATGATGGACAATACGCAAAACATTGCCTCATTGAACAAATGGCAATAAATTGACATGCAAAACAATAGCACTATTATGTCATGACACTAATAATATTCCCTCCCTGCTCCACCACATGATTCACCTCCATAGACAAACATTCCCATGTACATGATTCAACATAGGGTCCTACTAAAGATTTGTTTAACTCCAACAGGAAAATTAGGCAGTAATAAATTAGTGGTACTTTAGTACTCCTAATTAATTAAGTGAGACAACAGAAGTGGAAGGGCTCCTCGAGGATCGCCTCACATGTAAGGTAGTCGCTGCCGAGCCCTTGAATAGCCTCGATCGAGGCCTCCGACTTCAAAGAAGATCGCCTTGGCACTGCTTATTCTTCTTCTTCTTCCTCTTCATGCTCGCTTTCTTTCTCCTCACCAGTTGGTGAAACCAAGTACATGATTGGCCTTCTAATTCAGAATTGGTTTTGTTAGTGAGGGAGAACAAGTGTAGTAGTAAAAACAGCATTATTTTCTCATGGCAGTCGAAATATAGAGATGAACACATGCATTAAATATCATTCTTACCTCAAGGAAGGTTATGGCGCCAATATGGATGATGAGGATTGGAACACGATCTCCCTTTGTGCAGCTTCCACCAAAATGAACAAACTGCTCCATTCTCGACATTCCAGCTTAAACAAAGACAAAAGTCACTTCTTTTAAGAAGAGTTTTGTGCAAAGGCACCAAAAGGTCACAACAGAAACTGTGTGAATTGATATCCCTGCTTGCACAAAAAGGCACATAGGAAACAAATGAGTCTCAAGCAATTACAGTAAAAACATTTGGCTAAACTTGTCGAGTCTCAAACAATTACAGCAAAAAACAAAGGGCATGGCTTCATTTTTACCAGGACATTATATTAAGAACAGCTAAGGCTGCATTCGTTCACAAGTTTGGTGCAGGATTTTCAGAGGAACACAATTCCTACGGTATTCTTTTCCTTCCAACCGCTTGGAACACGGAAAGGTGAATAGTGTTTCATAGGAAAGCTGGTCCGTAGTACCGATTCCATCGATAAGAAACATCCACGCTGCTCATGTTTTGGGCGAAGCCAAGCAAAGCGCCACGCCATGCGTTAGACAAAGTTGTCAGGTCAGGTTTGCCGGAATAAAAATCAACCTATGTGTGGTACGTGAGGTGAGGACAAGAGTAGTCACCGTGCAAATGAATAAACAAATAGCATCTCATACTACCAAGCATGCTACTCTAAAAAAACAAATATGTACATTTCGTAGTCCATCCAAACACATTCTCTTGAGAGTTTCCTCCGGTTCGTTGTTCCATAGTTTTATACCTACATTCCTTTCCTATTCCTCTATTTTCATCAAGACCTATGTTTTCTGCCCCTTTATTCCGACCGGAGCCTAAATATTTGGTATAAGGGCATGGGACAAGGTGCACCAAAGAAGACAACACCATGTACGTAAACAGGGGCCTAAAGTGGTGATTCATAGTTTGTTGCCCCGAGAAACAAACATCCAAAAAACATATCTGGGTTGGTCCCATTTTTGTTCACTCTTGCCACCTACTCCTATGTGTGGATAGCAAATCTTGTCCTCGGTCATACCATCGTAGCGCTGTTCTATATTTCCTTTTCACCAATAGATCGGTTGATGACCAGTCTGTACTACTTTCAACCCCTTTCCTTCCTGTTTGTACCAAGTCCGATGTACATACTAAATTCCCCCACCCCCACTTTATTTCAATGACAAGTATTTTCGTACGGAGGGACTACAAGATTCAACTCCATGAAGTAGCTTTACCTCTAACAATAGAAGAAAAAAAGGTGACGTTGGACCATCCAATCGAGAGGGCTGAGAGGTAGAAAATGATGCACATGCAGCGACGTAGCTAGCTGGGGAAGTAGAGCTAAGGCGGTTTCGAACGAAGATATACCAAGGTCGCCGGATGTGGATAGGTGGGCCGGGAGGCCGATCCGCCCACAGCAACGACAAAGGGATTGAGGACCTCCGCGCGGCGCCGCCGAGATAACGATGCGATGGCAAGGGGTCTCTCCTCGCCAGGACGATGGCCTAAATGCTTGCCCTCCTCCCTTCACCGCGGAGGGGGATACGTCCGATCTCAGAATCAGCGTGAGGATAGAAAGCCGTTGTTTTTAAAGGAGAAAGACAAGTGTTACTACCCCTATCTTGTTTAGAATCGAGAGGATGAGTGTGTGAATAGAGCAACCCTAGCAAGCAAGCGCGAGGCTCGGCCTATATATAAGTAGTGGGGTAGTTTTCTTTTTCACTCCATCAAAACAATCGCTTAAAATTGTGTACTACTACATGCCGTGTCGCGATTTTTTAGTTGTTGATTGTCTTTGAGATAGTCACCGCTTGTTCCAAGTGGTGTTACGGTGTGTTGTGTCGCAGCTTTGTATCATTCAAGTCCGTACTACAAGTCCCTCCATTAAATGAACAACCACCCCCTCGTAAAAATTTTGAACAAGCCCACGGCTAAAATTAGCGGAAACGTGAGTTGCCCCAACATGCATTGTTATTTATATTTTCTACTCCCTCCGTTCCTAAATATAAGTCTTTTTTATTAGCCACACCTAAGACAAGAATTTTTTTCATTAGCAGTGAACCCCACATGTTATAGACACAAAATTGTGGCAAGATTCCTTTAGGCAAGACAAAGTGTGTCTAACAATTTGAGCAACTCAAAGTTAGGCAAGTGTGGCAAGTGTGGGAAAATAATGTGGCAACATAAGACAAACATAGTCACAATCCAAACAGCCCTGTAATTTTTGTGACATGCATGAAAATTTGGTTAGTTAAATTTATAGTCAAAATTTGGCAAGGTGCATCAAATCAACACATGCAAGTATCAAAAGGAAAGTCACGGCATGCATGCATGCGTTGTACTCCTCCGCTTCCAAATATAAGTCTTTTAGAGATTGCAACAAGTGACTACACACGAAGCGTAATATGTCTACTCCTACATACGAAGTTGCCCATTTGAAATGTGTAAAAGACTTTATCGAAAGTGCGCTTTTTGATGTGTCGCACAACTCGCACAAGACCGAGAAATTTGATTACTACGATGCCTCTCCTCGTGGATCGAGCTCCGGTGCCTTAACGGCACCTGCCTTTGGCTGCATGACAGGAGGGCCAACCACCTGTTGGGCCCACCTGTCATAGACGTGAAGGTAGGAGCAGTAAGTAGAAGCTTTCGCTACACGCTATCCCTCCCGCACGAGGTGGACGGACATGCAAAGGATCCGACATCAGAGAAGTAGGAGTAACATTATTGTTCGCCTTCTCAAGAGGCGAAGAGCTACAAAACCGAACGTGGCAGCTTGCTAACGCCGCAGGTGCGGTTCCTTGGAGTACCAGCCAGGCTCTTGCATGAGACAAAATTGCTATTGTTTAACAATTAAACTCCATTATCCATTGGTTGATACTCATTCTACATAGGTCCACGCACTTAGCACCATTTCCTCCTGGGGTCACCAATGTTTATTTGCTAATTAATAGCATTCCATGCAATGAACTAGCCATTGCAAGTCATTATAACCATGCACACCTCTCATCTCTTATTGGTTGATATGTCAAGAAATAAGAAACAAGGTAGAAGTTAATGCACCGCGCCTAAGTGTTTTGGGACTATTTGGTTTTCATAAGATGACTTACACACCTAGACGGAGGGAGTAGTATAGACCTGTAAACCGGAAAGGAGTATTTTCCTTTCTAGAGATTTCAACAAGTGACTAGACTACACCTTGTGCAGTACCCCCTCCCTTTCAGTTTATAGGGCTCAAATCTCAAATCTCACAAACCAAGACATTTTGCGATTGGAGGAATGTACTGTATCTCTTACTTTACAAAACTACCCTAATTAAACTCATGCATTAATTATGTAGTTCTCTCGTTTACCATAATATTGAGCACTCCTATATGACTAGCCGCTCTATCTACATACGGGGCATTTCAAAGCATCGGGGCCCGCGTGCCATCCACCAAATCACATCGAGGTGCTACAGTTGAGACTCACCTGTCACCCCGGTGTGGCTGTCATGACCCGTCATATCACAAAACCCACACCTTTACCAAGAAGTGGTAAGGTGGCTCAAGTTGGACCGATGAAGCAACCATCATTTCATTGGAACGCTGCTCAAGCCCTTTCTTCCCTTTATTGAAGAGAACTTCACCTGTGCTACTCACTTCTGCCATTTTTCTTCTCAGATCGACGAAGGAAAGGTGGGCTAATCGCTTATGCTGCTATATTTTCATTCCAATAATCTTATTTTTAAGCAATCAACCGATTCTCACATCCTATTCTTTTTCCGCTTTCATTGCGATTGTGGTTTTTTTGATTTCTTTTTGTTTGTCGGCTCATTTATGGATCCCGGAGCACTAGGCAAAGAGTTACCATGGACAACCCATCGGAGACAATGATCTCCGTGAAGCGAGCACCGACCAACGAGTTGACCATGTTGGCGGTCCAACCCATGGAAACGAAGAACTCCAAGAAACAAGCACTGGCCAAAGAGTTTAGGACATTGGCGGACGAACTCCTCAAAGAAAGTTGGAAGAACAACAAGGGCCCCATCGTGCCTACCCCGGGAACTCTAATTGCCACCTATGTGAGGCTCAAGAGCGAGTTTGAGGAGATAGTCGCTGTTGAGAAGCAGTATTCCCCTGGCAAGGTGATGGCCCCCCATCGAGGACGAGGAGATGGCCCCCGGAGGGATGAGATCCCCCGGTGAGCTGCACAAGGTAAAAAATAATGGCTTATTACCATAGTTGTGGTTTTTGATTATTTGCAATGTGCTTGATTTTTGATTATTTGCAATGTGCTTGCTAATACGTTAGGGTTGTGCAAGTGCCAGTGGTTGTCCTTGATGATTCCGATGTCGTGGCCCGTCCTGTTGGCATCGCCCCGGAGATCGATTTCGATGCCACTGTCCATCCTGTGGACATTGCCCCAGAGATCGATTCCGATGTCGCGGTCAGTTCTGTGGACATCGCCCCAGAAATTGATTCCCATGCCGCTGTCCATGCTGTGGTCATTGCCCGAGCGATCGATGACAAGAAATAGTTGGTCGCGCTAATCCTTCAGGGTAGTTTGCATTGCCCTGTGTTTAATTACCAGAACGATGCATGTTATCAAACCATCTTAGGGCTAGTGCACTGTCTTGTGTGGGTGGAGCTTGATACTTTTGTTTGATAGTGAATCATGTGATGAATCATGTGAACCCTCTCCGAGTTATGGAAACAGATGTATCCTCACCAGCTTTTGATGTAATATATGGCATGCTTAGATGTAAGTTTGAACTGTTTATCATATCAGCAGGGCTTGTTTGATGATTCTTGGTGTTAGTAGGCTAGCTACTGTGCGAGCTATAGTACTTGCAAAACACTCACCGAAGAGAAACGTTGGGGCTGATGAGCTCGTGGTACACTTATACTTATCCCTTGTCAATCGACCAATAGCCCTAGCTCCTAAAATTGTTGGCTTAGCGATTGATTAGACAATAGTCGACATACATTCAGGCCTCATTTGGTTCATATAGGGCAGGAAAATCGTAGCAAAAGTATAGAGAACGTGCAACACAAAATCATAGCAGTGCAGAGACATACTCCCTCCGTTCCAAAATAGATGACCTAGGCAGGCTAGTTTGGCCTAGTGGGTTTCAATGATATGACGTGGTACGGTGCCGCCCGCCTTTGCGGTGGTAGCAAGTTATGGTACAGAAGTTTTCTTGAAGAAGCGGAATTCAACGAAGTCATGATGGTTCCTTCATCCGAACAACTTACCGTGGGAAAGGTTGGGCCTGCAAAAATGCTAGATATATGTACGAGCCACGTGAAGTTACGTAACATGCCTTAACTCATCTCTTCGCCCCCCTGATTTCAACCTGGGGTGGAGCCCCATCACTTATTTCCTCTAATCAAAATGTGCCACCTAATCACTTACATTAATTACGTAGGACTCCTTACGTAGGTGCCTGCGATACGATCGGGGTAGACCAGGATAATTTTGTGCATGGCAGGTGGACCAGGATGGTCGACGTCCCACATGTTGGTGAATGAAAGTATTCTTTTCGATATAGAGGACGAGCAACGAGTATTCATTGTTTATTTTTGATGAAAGCTATTGTCTCCACTGTTACTCCTTGACTTTTTCAATGCCTCACTCTCCTCCACATAAGGGGGGACTACTTGCTACGCATGTAGCGGGTAGCTGGCGTCTTGAGGGGCCAGGGCGATGAGAGTGGGCTCCGGAAACGGTCCGAACTCCAGCATGGCCCACCTCACATTATCACCATATATTTCTTGGAGTCCATGCGTGGCGGGCGGGCAATCTCTTCTCCCTCCCCCGTTTCTCTCTTCTCAACCTACGCCCGCCGAGCGATTAGATTTTGGCTATCAATGGTTTATTCAATTACGGTGCCACATGTCAATGAAATTGCAAGACAACGCGTGTCCCCTCTGGTGAGCGGCGTGCGAGCCGGACTGTCGGGTTGCGACGCTGCACGAGTCGTAAGTGTGCTGCCTTTTCCTTTAGAACTTGCGGTTTAACATTTTCACGCGACGATCGATAGAAATCCGTAACAAAATGACGAGGGCGGTGCTTTCCGCCGTTAGGCGGTCTAGTTCGAGTGATATGACGTACAAGGCCGCCCACTTGCTCCATTTCTATGTAAGCAAGAGTTTACACTTTACGCTGGAGGAGTGCGAAACACCGCGGATCTGATTTTGATCGAGGGATAACTGTTCTCGCCAAATAATGGAGGATTGTTAGCGATTATAGCATGATAGTTAGGCATCTCCAGCGCTGGCCCAAAAATTTACACCGCATCTCGTCCGAGGACACCGATGGATGTCATCCGATGCGCCCGCATACCTTTCGACAACTATATGAACTAACCGACGAAATTGTGCAAACAAAGCAAATTTCAAATTAACCGGATGAAATTCATTACATTTCAAAACTTTTCCAACAAACCGGACGAAATTCATTACATATTTCGCACAAACCGCATTTAAACCTATTGTAAACCTAATCTAAACAATGGTCGGGCGCCTACCACCATGTCCGCCATGAACCCGAGAAAGCCGCCATTGCCTTTGCCTCCTCCTCATCCGCCTTTGATAACCTCCTCCGGCACAAGGTTCTCAAGATTTCGCCCACGCCGCCGCTGCCGGCTAATCGGCCGCCGATGTTTACCCCACCAAGCTTGGCGCCGACCGAGTGGAGTAGCGTGGCCTTCCCGGAGCAGAGCGCGGCGACCTACCAAGTACTACTCTTCCGCTGCCGCTGCGCCACAAGACGCTACCGCTTTGTGGTCGTGGTGGCGAGGGCGTCCGGGGTGCCGGCGATCTCTTCGCTTGCTCCTCGCGACAAGACGTCAAGAGAGCTTTGAGCGCCCGAGCGGAGCCGCTGATGTCCTCGCTCGCTTCCTCGTGACAAGACGCCCAAGAGAGCTTCGAGCGCCAGAGGCCATGGTTGAAGTGGTGCCGATGTATGAAGGGACCGGAGGAGAATAAGTGTGGGTCTTTGGCTATGGCTGGGAGCCGGGCTTGTTAATATAGTGGGCGAATGGCAATGAGCCGCGATGCACGGATGGACAATCGGGCGCCGAGTAGGTTCGCCGGGCGTGAATGCGACGCCGCTTGAGGACTTAACTACGATGCGCTTGGGTTATCGACATGTGGGCCCAACGGGCGCCTCGCCCGCATGTCGCTGACACACCAATTGCACCTCGCAGCTAAGTCCGTGAATGCGGCATTGACATTCGGAGAGACGGTGACCGCTTTCAGCGGGAAGTGCGCGCTAGAGATGGAAGGGGTTTGGGTGTGCAAAGGCACTAAGATCGGTCGCCACTATAGTACATACTCCGCACTATACTACCATAGTACCCTCTCTAGCTTAGGCTGTTTTATATTCGCAGATGGACGATATACATGAGCAAGGCGGTCCGAGTATGACCGCTGGTGTTGAGCCGTGAATACATGCTCAGCGCTCACAGAGGCCTCCATCAAACGCCTAAACAAGAGTGTCGTGCACCGCCGGGCGCGCAGTGATGGGCTCGCCGTTTTTGTTGCGCCATGAGCAGGACTTTGATTTAGAGGGCGACGGCATGCATTAGCATGCTTTGACAGCGTGAGCGTGAGTGTCCGACGCGAAATATTTCATTTTCATTTGGTCGACGAGGGTGCGCAAATGACGAGTCCGTGGTTTGATTCCCCACATACGCATAATTTTGGTTTTTACAGTATTTCTTTCTCCATTCACAGGTAGGCCCGCGTAGATAGATAAAGCACACGAGCCGATGAGGCGCGTGCGGGCTGTTTGACTGGTCAACCATACAAATACGGAGCTATACGCTGAGCCAGTGACCGTATAATCACCATATCTCATATACAATGATAAAAGTGAGCTATCAAGACAAGTTTGATGACCGCCAATGCATTTTTCTCGGTAATAAATGACCAGGATTGATGGGGAATCCTAATTTGCTTTGTCTTCTATCCTTGAGCTCTTGACAAACCAATGCACTATATGGTTGTCTGGCCATTCCACCCCAGAGCTCTCAGCGTCGTTCATGCCACCGCGCTGCACACTAACCGGTAAGGCAGTGATGGCATCCCACCACGCCGAGTTCCTCGCCGCCCATGACCGCACACAAAATGGTAGGGAAGCGATGGCATACCGCCGTGCCGAGTTCATCGCCGCTCGTGAACTCACAACTATGTGGGAAGAATTTGAAGATGCCAAGGCCGAATGGGCGGTAGAGCAAGAGGCGGCCAAAGCCGCATGAGGGAGGGGAAAAGTCGAAAGCACTCAAGAAAAGAGAGGCCCGCCGCCGCAAGAAAGAAAACGACGCACGCTACTGATGCGGAGAGGTCGGTGGAGATCCAAGCACGTGGGTGTCGCCGACAAAGCTAGGAAGGAGAATGACGGTGTCCGCCAAAGATGTGAGAAGTAGTAGTACTAGTAGTTAGTGTGTGTGTCTGTGTTCCGAGGACGAGCATGTACCAAGATTACTAGTTACTACCGAGGTTTTAGAGCAAATTACAAAGACATTAGCCTAGAATAAATGGAAAAATTCCTATCCTAAGCATCAAATGGCATCTTTTTCTCTATAGGAATTGAGATGCATGTCATCTCACTTCCTATGATTTTCATATTCCTATCTATGAACGAAAGGAGGCCTCTCATTGGAGTAAATATCAGAGCTAGCAAGATCGCAGTACAGTAGTTTTCTTCAAGAAGTGGAATTCAACGAAGTCATGATGGTTCCTTCGTCCGAGCAACTTCAAAGTGGGAAGTGGGCCTGTGATTTGACGGCTCATTAGTCATTGTTATCGGGCGCCGACGACCGGTGACTCTCCCTTGGAGTTCTCAAGGCATGGCAAGTGGACCAGATGGTCGACGCCCCACATGTTGGCGTAACGTAAGTATTCTTTCCGATATCAGAGCAAGGAAACCGCGTGGTATAGTATCACTGCTGATTGGTTCGCAAAAAAATAGTATGACTGCCGATTTATAATTATTTTTTTATTTCTGATGAATGCTAGCGTTTCAACTCTTACGACGAAGGGTGCCAAACACGTCACGTGCTGGATGTCCCACACGTCAGCGAAAGGAATGGGACATGAACAGTGTGGTAGAGTCCAGCGTAAAAAAATAGCATGGTAGAGCGTCTCCACTTCTTCCACTTCTGGGTCGGAGACCACACGTAGTAGTACTTAGTGGTTTGAACGATACAAAGTACGACCTGGAGAGAAGGACACGTCTAGTTGGAAGGTCTCGGGGCATACACGTAAACAAATATAAAAGTTAATATGTGCCTCCAACTAATATAGTAGTAGTAGAGTACTTAGGCACGTACTCCATAACATCACCGTGCATTGCACGTACAACATTTAGTGGTAGTATGTAGTAAGAGACAAATGCCGCCCAAGAGTTCCCTTCTCGACCTACTTTTGGGTGTTTGGTAGAGTGTATGGAGGTTGCATGAGTCCACACTAGTTTAGCACAAATACACTAGAAGCATGCATGAAGAGAGCATGCATGAAGAGGGGTGTTGAGTTGAGCATGCGTGAAGAGGGAACAACTATGCTGAGACGAGAACGCAACCAAACACAGCCTATATGCCATGCATGTTCATACCATTTGTGCCTTTCTACTTCACTTACTGCGCTACATAACTCAGGTTCGTACGTCCACTCCTGGGTACATGTCCGTCTCGTAGTTCCAGTCCCACGTGTTCATCATATAGATGGAACAATCCTTGCATAACACGTGCACCTTGATGCTGGTTGTCTCGCGTGTTGGGAAAAGGATGAACAGAGCTCACGTAAAAAAAATAGAGTGGACGAACCTAGATTCCGGATGACCAAGAAGGAGCAAGGAACCTCGTGGTGGAGCGTCTACACTCATAATATTTAATATTATTCAGCGATATAAAATTAACCAATCATCTCCATAGTGGACTGGAAGAGTAGGAAACGCGGCAGCCTAGTGTAGTTACATCATACTAGTACATGGCTAACCCACGCTATCACCATATTTCTTGGCCTCCGTGCGACACCTATCTCTAGTAATCCAGCAGGCTGTATAGCTTCTCCCTCCTCGTCTCTATCAAAGTGCGGCGGGCTGGCATTTCTACCGTCTATTGAGGTCCGTTAACTATCACATGTTAGCGACATGCCAAGAAAATTCTAAAAAGAATTCCTTTCACGTTCCGTTTTCAAAAAGTAAAAAATCCTTTCACGTACGAATTTGCCTGTATGCTTTGAGCAACTTGCATGTCCTATAGTGCTCCTGCTTGATACTCTAACTTAGCTAGAGATTAGACTAACTCATGACTAACCCTCGAACTAACTCAGAGCCAAAGAGGTGTTTGGGTGACAGGTTAGATTGACAATAAATGCACTTCATGGAGAGAGAAAAGTGATTTTTCGTTGGTCCCAATGAGAACTATCTCCGCTAGCACCTCTTGGGTGAGATAGTTTTTTGGTGGGTTCGTGCAACTTGTTCCAATTTAAACCCTCATGCTTGGATACTTTAGGGCTATTTGAGCCCCAACTAGCTCAAACTAACTCTAACCCATGGATCCAAACAGGCCTATGGCCTGCCTCAATGCGGAGCAACAAGGCACCGGAAGCAGCGCTTTCTCGGTGTCGTGCCACTTCAAAGCCGGGCGCCAAGGAGAGGTCGCCTCCGCCTGCCGGCATTAATGCGGCACTGACGCTCTAGGGTGACGCTGACCATTTCACGCGGGAAGCGCGTGCTGGCAAGGGGGTATAGGTTTTGAACCGTTTCAGGTGTAGTACTGGTAGTTTGCAAAACTACTCAATTATTGCACTTAGTTTCCTAAGAAATTGTGGTAAAAAAAGTTACTCCAGAGCCCACTTCCCTTCTCCTTCCTCTCCCACCGCCCACTGATGAGGGCATCAATACCATTGTTACATCCACAGCCCCAACTGTTACATATACGGGACCAATTACTAGAGCTCACAAGACGCCAATTAAATTACTGTGTACTTTCGCTTGGTAATGATTCTAATGTTCATGAGAATATGATGTCGCTTAAATTGGATACATTTGTTTTGCTTACAAATGAAGGGCCTAGCTTGGAGAAGGGTGAACATTGGAGCAAGAACACGATGGAGTTGATGGCATGCGAAGGGGATCAAGAACGGAGTTACAAGTGATGATTTCAGACTTTGAAGCCACCATAAGGAGTGCATGAAGCCTTGGACGAAATATACAAGATGCCACTTCATAATATTCGCCCATAGGCTATTCTAGGTGTTATGTCACCTTATTATTGGGCCAGCCCATGTAATTTCGAAATACATTAATATAGGCTATTTTTAGAGTCCGTATGTGTGGGAAACAAGAGATAGGATAGTTTCGACCCCTCTACCAAGGGCCACGAAATTCACCCCTCTTCCTCCATATATACAGCCCTTAGGGCACCGCTTAGACTTGGGTTTTGTTTAGATTAAAAGTTCGCCATAGCTGCAACTTCACAGATTTCGCTTGTGTTCCACGACTGCACAAAGGCGCCACAGTAACCCCACCTTGATCAATAAAGCTTCTCTTATATTCGCAATATCCAAATTGCAATCTTAGTTTCTTGCTTGTTCTTCGCTTGCTCGCAGGAAATGACCTTCGTGGTCGTTGATCGTGTTCGGCGTGGTCAATAACCTCTCGGAGTTGGTTTAGCGATTGCTAAGGCGCAACGCCCTCGTGACGTCAGAGTCGGATCGCCAAAGTCGACTTCATCCAAAACAATAGCCACCATCTCATCGAAGACGGACACCTCGCCTATCAAGTGGTATCGATTTCCGTGTTGCTCGTGAGATTTTACAGTTTTTCGTAGTTTAGATCGAGTCCATTCTTCATACCTATAGTCCACAAAAAGCCACAAAAAAATTAGGTTAGTTCATCCCATCCAACCAAGCCGAGCCTTTGCATAATCTTTTCTCAGATTTGCTTTGTTGAATTTGCGGTTGCATCGCCGTGTCAAGTTGCTGGTCTTAGCGCCTAGTCTTTAGAGTTTCGAGTTCTATTCACAAGTTGTCACGCCGCCGCTGCCATATACCACCACCACATATTCACCGCCAATCCGAATCCATATACGCCACCACATATCTGCCGCCATCACGCCCATCCGAGTCCACCGCAACATATATCCGCCACCATCCGAAGTTCCACCAGATTCATCTGCGCCACCATCCGAAGTTCCACCAGATTCATCTTCGCCACCACCCGAAGTTCCACCAGATTCATCTCCGCCACCAGTCCTAGTCCGAGTCCAAGAATTGTTGCATTGTTCTCGATTTCAGATCACGCGATACTCCGAGTCGTGACAAAGAAGGACTCCCCAACTTCCGAGCCATCCGCAGAAGAAAAATAGTTCCAGCTTCAAAAAAAAAAACTAAGTCCGAAAATTTGGCTAGGCAGTTTTAGACCATTTGTAGACTTTTTCAAAAAAATTTGTTGCGGAGCAAAAAAAAAGAGGAAAAAAGTGCAAAAAAAAGGAAAAAAAAGAGAAAAAATCAGAGTGTGCTCCTCCCTTGTTTACGTGCAGCACCTTGATTTTGTTGGTGTTCTAGGCTCGCCTCTAGCACAGCCTAGCCTAGGACCAGACAAGACTGCTGTTGAGCGCTTATTCAACTTTGCATCTCTCAATTGATTATTGTCAACCCTTTTTGCTACCATATTATAAGCCTTCCCAGCTCCACATACATCTACGCCGCATGCGTTGGACTCTCCCTGTAATCGCCTATCCAAGCTTTGAGAGTTTTGACTACAACGGTTGCCGATCACCGCCGCTTTGGGTAAGAACTGTAAGAATTTGAGATTTGCTTGACGGATTTGTGACTGTCCACCACACCACCACCACCACTTCCGGTAGTCTCAGAGGATCATATTCTTGTGTGTTTCTCTTGCTGCTAACAATGGCAGGATCACAAGTCGATGAGACTGATTGGGAGAACTGACTAACAAACAGCTACATGATAAGTTTCAGCAAATGATGATTGGACAGTGCAAGATGTGCTAAACAGATTTGACGAGGCCATGGAGAAGATAGATGGCATTGAGAAGACGCTTGAAACAAAGCTTGATAGCAAGTTTGATGAATTGCTCGCGCTTTTCCACAACCACCGCCGGCTGCACCTATCGCACCTCTCGAACGACAACAACCACGCCCCTTCCGAATCAAGATGGACGAGCTCAACGTGTTCCTATTGAGCCAGACAAAATTCTGGTGCCGCCGCTGCTGTTGGTGCTTCGTGGCTCCTCGCCATCGCTGCTGCCGGTACCGAGGAGGATGATGAGTATGCGGGCGATTATGAGGATGAGGTTGATAAACATCGTAACTACGTGCAACCACCAGCACCACAACCACCGTGTCGCCCACATGCAAATAATGGCAATGTTAGGGCTCCCCCTCAGGTACGAGATCATGACCATCTCCCTAAACTGAAATTTAATATTCCACCATTTGAGGGTAGATATGTTCCTGATATATATCTTACTTGGGAGTTAGAAACCAACAACGATTTACATGTTTACAATATCCCGAGGAGAGACGTGTTCTTGCTGCTGTTTGTGCTTTCACTAGCTTTGCATGTGTTTGGTGGTCTCAACATTGTAGATTATATCCTGCTCCAGCTACTTCGCTGCTTTGAAAACTGCTATGCGATCGCTGGGTTCCACCATATTATCAACGTGAATTGCTTCAAAAATAGCAGCGTTTAAGACAAGGAAAAATTCTGTAGAAGAATATTATCGTGAATTACAAACCGGCTTGATTAGATGTGGTATTGTTGAGGAGAATGAAGCTATGCTTGCACGCTTTACGGGTGGATTAAATAGAGAGATTCGCACCATTCTAGACTATAAGGATTATAATAATATCACTGCTTATTCCATCTTGCTTGTAAAGTCGAACGTGAAGTGCAGGATCGATGTGCATTGGCGTGACTAACTTTTTCGCAGGTCGACCTTCATCATGGACACCACGCTCGCTACACCGCACCTCCGCCGGTGCCACCTCCAACCGTGATACACGAAAGCGTGCACAACCACCACTATCTCGCCAAGAGCACACCGCCGACCTGCACAGAGCTCCTCTTCTTCCATGGCGTCAACAGGCACACAAGTGATATTATTTGTCGTCGTTGTAAGGGAAGAGGACATTTTAGAGAATGCAAATCTCAGCGTGTGATGATTGCTACCGAGGATGGTGGGTATGAGTCCGCTAGTGACTATGATGAGGAGACTTTGGCTCTTATTACACATGAGGAACACGGTGGAGATGATTCTGATCATGAGACACAATACATGGCTGCCAAGATGCCGACAGTATGAATGTTTAGTTGCTCAACGTGTTTTGAGTGTGCAGGTTACACAAGTCGAGCAAAATCAGAGGCATGATTTGTTCCATACAAAGGAGTTGTGAAGGAACGCTCTATTCAAGGCCATCATAGATGGAGGAGCTGCAACAACTTGGCTAGCATGGAGATGGTGGAGAAGCTATCTCTCACCACAAGACCACATCCACATCCTTACTACATTCAATGGTTCAACAACAGCGCAAGGTTAAGGTAACACGCATCGCTCGTGTGCATTTTAGTATCTCCACATATGCTGATTATGTTGATTGTGATGTGGTACCTATGCAAGCATGTTCCTTATTACTTGGTAGACCATGGCAATTTGATAAAATTTGTACACCATGGTAGAAACAATCAAGATACTCTTGTTCATAAGGATAAAAATATTACTTTGCTTCCTATGACTCTCGAGTCCATTTTGAAAGATGATATTAATAGAGCTAATAAAGCAAAACAGGAGAAAAATAAGAGTGAAAATCAGATTGTGGCAAAAGAATTTGAGCAACATATGAAGCCTCATAGTAAACCATCTAGTGTTGCTTCTGAAATTAAATTGAAAAGTGCATGTTTACTTGCCACTAAATCTGATATTGATGAGCTAGATTTTAGCAAATCTGTTTGCTATGCTTTTGTGTGCAAAGAGGCATTATTTTCATTCGAGGACATGCCTTCATCTTTGCCTCCTGCTATCACTAACATTTTGCAGGAGTTCACTGACGTCTTTCCACAAGACGTGCCACCGGGATTACCGCCTATTCGTGGGATTGAGCATCAGATTGACTTAATTCCCGGTGCTTCACCGCCAAACCGCGCGCCCTACCGCACTCAATCCGAGGAGACGAAGGAGATTATGCGTCAAGTACAAGAGCTTCTCGACAAAGGTTATATACGCGAATCCCTTAGTCCTTGTGTTGTTCCTATTATTCTAGTGCCGAAAAAGGATGGGACATCGCGTATGTGTGTTGATTGTAGAGGCATTAATAATATTACTATTTGTTATCGTCATCCTATTCCTAGGCTAGATGATATGCTTGATGAATTGAGTAGCTCTACAATATTCTCCAAAGTTGATTTGCGTAGTGGATACCATCAAATTCGTATGAAATTGGGGGATGAATGGAAAACAGCATTTAAAACTAAGTTTGGATTATATGAGTGGTTAGTCATTCCTTTTGGGTTAACTAATGCACCTAGTACTTTCATGAGATTAATGAACGAAGTTTTACGTGCTTTCATGGGACGATTTGTGGTAGTTTACTTTGATGACATATTGATTTATAGCAGATCTTTGGAGGAACATTTGGAACATTTACGTGCTGTTTTTATGGCTCTACATGATGCACATTTGTTTGGTAACCTTGGGAAGTACACCTTTTGCACCGACCGAGTGTCTTTTCTTGGCTATGTTGTTACTCCACAGGGAATTGAAGTTGATAAAGCCAAGATTGAAGCTATTGAGAGTTGGCCGCAGCCCAAAACGGTCACACAAGTGAGGAGTTTTCTTGGCCTCACTGGATTCTATAGGCGTTTTGAGAGATTTCAGCACCATTGCTGCACCTCTCAATGAGCTTACAAAAAGGATGTGCCTTTTGTTTGGGGTACCGCACAGAAGAAGCCTTCACGGTGTTGAAAGATAAGTTGACACATGCCCTTTACTCCAACTTCCCGATTTTTAATAAGACTTTTGAGCTTGAATGTGATGCTAGTGGAATTGGATTAGAGGTGTGTTATTACAAGATGGCAAACCTGTTGCTTACTTTTCCTAAAAATTGAGGGCCTAGTCTGAATTATTCTACTTATGATAAAGAATTATATGCTCTTGTTCGACTTTAGAAACATGGCAACATTATTTATGGCCCAAAGAATTTGTTATACATTCTGATCATGAATCTTTGAAACATATTAAAAGTCAAGCTAAACTGAATCGTAGACATGCTAAATGGGTTGAATTCATTGAGACTTTCCTTATGTCATTAAACACAAGAAGGGTAAAGAAAATGTTATTGCTTGATGCATTGTCTCGTCCGCTATACTATGCTTTCACAACTTGACTTCAAAATATTTGGTTTGGAGACCATCAAAGATCAATATGTGCATGATGTTGATTTTAAAGATGTATTGCAGAATTGTAAAGAAGGAAGAACATGGAACAAGTTTGTCGTTAATGATGGATTTATGTTCCGTGCTAACAAGCTATGCATTCCAGCTAGCTCCGCTCGTCTTTTGTTGTTGCAGGAGGCGATGGAGGAGGACTAATGGGACACTTTGGCGTGAAGAAGACGGAGGACGACTTGCTACACATTTCTTTTGGCCAAAGATGAGATGGGATGTTGAGCGCTTTATTGCTCACTGCACTACATGTCAAAAAGCTAAGTCACGACTCAATCCTCATGGTTTATATATGCCTTTGCCTGCACTCTAGTGTTCCTTGGGAGGATATATCTATGGACTTTGTTTTAGGTTTACCTAGAACAAAGAAGGGAGGATAGCATATTTGTTGTCGTGATAGATTCTCTAAAATGGCACACTTTATACCATGTCATAAAAGCGATGATGCTGTTAATGTTGCTGATTTGTTCACGTGAAATTATTCGCTTGCATGGTGTGCCAAATACTATTGTTTCATATCGTGATACTAAATTTCTTAGCCACTTTTGGAGATGTTTATGGGCTAAGTTGGGGACTAAACTGCTTTTTAGTACTACTTGTCACCCCCAAACCGATGGACAAACTCAAGTAGTCAATAGAACATTGTCTACTATGCTTAGGGCTGTTCTAAAGAATAATAAGAAAATGTGGGAGGAATGCTTGCCTCATATTGAATTTGCTTATAATCGCTCATTGCATTCTACTACTAAGATGTGCCCTTTTGAAGTTGTGTATGGTTTCCTACCTCATGCACCTATTGATTTGTTGCCTCTTCCATCTTCGGAGAAGGTTAATTTTGATGCTAAAGAACGTGCTGAATTGATTTTAAAAATGCATGAGTTAACTAAGGAAAACATTGAGCGATGAATGCTAAATATAAACTTGCTGGAGATAAGGGTAGAAAACATGTTGTGTTTGCACCGAGATCTTGTTTGGTTACATTTGCGTAAGGATAGATTTCCGATTTGCGCAAATCAAAACTAATGCCACGTGCTGCTGGTCCCTTTGAGGTGTTGGAGAAAATAAATGATAATGCATATAAACTTGAGCTGCTCGCAGATTTTGGGGTTAGTCCCACTTTTAACATTGCAGATTTGAAGCCTTATTTGGGTGAGGAAGATGAGCTCCGTCGAGGACGACTTCATTTCAAGAAGGGAGGATGATGAGGACATCAATACCATTGTTACATCCACAGCCCCTCATGTTACATATACGGACCAATTACTAGAGCTCACAAGACGAAAATTAAATTACTGTGTACTTTCGCTTCTTGGTAATGATTCTAATGTTCATGAGAATATGATGTCGCTTAAATTGGATACATTTGTTTTGCTTACAAATGAAGGGCCTAGCTTGGAGAAGGGTGAACATTGGAGCAAGAACACGATGGAGTTGATGGCATGCAAGGATCAAGAACGGAGTTACAAGTGATGATTTCAGGACTTTGAAGCCACCATAAGGAGTGCATGAAGCCTTGGACGAAATATACAAGATGCCACTTCATAATATTCGCCCATAGGCTATTCTAGGTGCTCATCACCTTATTATTGGGCCAGGCCCATGTAATTTCGAAATACATTAATATAGGCTATTTTTAGAGTCCGTATGTGTGGGAAACAAGGATAGGGTTAGTTTCGACCCCTCTACCAAGGGCCACAAAATTCACCCCTCTTCCTCCATATATACAGCCCTTAGGGCACCGCTTAGACTTGGGTTTTGTTTAGATTAAAATTTCGCCATAGCTGCAACTTCGCTGATTTCGCTTGTGTTCCACGGCCGCATAAAGGCGCCACGTAACCCCACCTTGATCAATAAAGCTTTCTCTTATATTCGCAATATCCAGATTGCAATCTTAGTTTCTTGCTTGTTCTTCGCTTGCTCGCAGGAAATGTAGACCTTCATGGTCGTTGATCGTGTTCGCGTGGTCAATAACCTCTCGGAGTTGGTTTAGCGACAGTTAAGCGCGACGCCCTCGTGACGCTCAGTAGTCGGATCGTCAAAGTCGACTTCATCCAAAACGATAGCCACCATCTCATCGAAAGACGGGACACCCTCGCCTCTATCACCCACGCACGTCCGCGGGAAGCGGCCGGTCAACCCTCATATAGGAGTGCTAGCACGAAAAGATGCATGCATGACCACTAAACTTTCCATATTAAAGCGCCGCTCTGGCGGGAGTATGGCATATGTTGTTACCTTCGGCCGGCCCATGGCTACCGGGCGACGGCGACCAAAGAAGAGGTGGCGGGAGGGGAATGAATGCAGCTATCGTTTGGGTTCGCCTTCCGCTTAAATAAATGTGCAGCATCACGGTACCGCTGGTGCACAAATTGTAACATACTCGTGTTCCGCTTAAGTGGGCGCCACGAATCGTGTGTGTGTGTGTGAGAGAGATTCTGAGAGACAGAGTGCGTAAAAGCGACTTTCACGCTTGGACATGTACTCAACCTTTTGCATCGGGATATAAGTATAATGGTATTTACTTTAGCTAGTGATTTACGTGGCCATGTTAACATGGTTGTGTCAAAAAAATGCCACTTCCTGCTCGTGATTTGCGTTATATAATTACAAGCAAGATTCTCATGCATTGCACGAAACATCAATATGCATTTTTGTACAAACACCTGTTGTGATTGACCCATGCAGGAGTAATCCCATGTGTAAAAACTAATGATATCTCGAGAATTTTATCGAAAAACTGGTATGTCGAGAATGTCATCGAAAAAGTGAAAGATGAGAGATAAGGCGCGGAGGAGTGGAGCATGGTGGTGACTGGTGGTCGGAATGGGCGGAGGTACGGGGATGGACGGTGCCGGCAGGTGGCAGCGGCCACCATGCATGCTAGATTGTTCCATAGACTTATTCCTTTTTTAATTTCTGAGCAATGAGGTTGTGGGAGATAATGATGTGGAGAGAGGTGGGGGTATCTTTTGTAAAATTATCATAGTTTGCTTTCTATCCGTCAGATATAGATCATACGGTCTCAGACATAAGATGGCAGGCACACCATCATCGCCAACTCGTTTTTTATAAGGGTACAAATGATAAGTTTGCTGACTACTAAAGTAAAGTGGAATTTGTCCATGTTATGCAAGTAAATAAAGGTGATTGTATATCATACGGGTATGGTTGGATGAAGGGTGGTAGGAACAAATGCTCCGCCTAGAGCATGTGTGTATGAGATGGAGTCTTAGTGTGTGTGTGGGGTGTGTGTGTGTGTGAGAGAGAGAGAGAGATGGAGTCTTAGTTTGTGTGTGTGTGTGAGAGAGAGAGAGAGATGGAGTCTAAGTGTGTGTGTGGGGGGGTGCGTGCGTGTGTGTGTGTGTGTGTGTGTTTGTGTGTGTGTGAGAGAGAGATGGAGTCTTATTGTGTGTGTGTGGGGGGGTGCGTGCGTGCGTGTGTGCGTGCGTGTGTGTGTGTGTGTGCGTGTGTCGCGGGGTCCTCTGTGGCAGATGTAATTTAAGTGTGCATGGCTTCATCATAGAGAGGTGATGTGTATGGTAGAGGCCACCAACGATGGGGTGCGAGAGAGAAAATGCCCGTAGAGAGGAAAGAGAAGGTGCGTGCGCGTGAGAGGAGTCGACATCGAGAGAACGTGTTTGTTCGAGAGACACTGAGGAAGACTACTATATATCGATGGTGCATGTAGGCGGGAATTAAATAAAGGGATGGTCTTATTGGTTTCGGGAATATAGGGGAAGAGTGAGAGGCGCGCGGGGGGGGGGGGGTAGCTAGAAGGAGATTGTTAAGTGTGAGTGTGTGTTTTACCCATCCAGGCGGCAGTTATGTGCACAAAAGAGGAGAACGATTCGATGTGGCATTAGGATTGAGGGTAATTAACTACATATGGAGACATAGAGACCTTGAACGTGCATGTGCGAGAGGTATACATGTATACGTGGGATGTGTATGTGTGCGCGCGCGCATGATCGAGATAAAATAAAGAAGACATAAGTCATAAGATCAACGACATGGGAGAGACGGATCGGTATGATAATATGCATGCATGTGAGAATGCAGGGAAGAAGGCCCGACAATTGAGCATGTTGTCTTTAAGAGATAGTGGCGTGGACTGGAGCATGCATCTATGGCGAGCAGAGGGGGTGGGGCGCAACGATTGTGCAAAAGAGATCAACCTATAAATGCATATGTATGGAGATACATATATAGTGTGGGTGATAGGAAGCAAGACTCCGTGCGAGAAAGAAATGTTGACGGAGAAACTACAGATAGATACAGAGATAGAGATGCTAGCTAGAGGGACATCCTTTAGTTTGGGTGTTGGAGATGACCATCGGGTGGTTCAAAGGGTGAAGTTATATATGTGTGTGAGAGGGCACTTGACTGCATGTAGAGAGAAACATATGTAGTGTGCGTCATAGGAATCAAAAGTGAGGGCGAGAAAGAAGGTTGATGGAGAAACAGATAAATAGAAAGATAAAGATGCTAGCTAGTGTGTGTTAGAGATAGGAGTCGAGTGGATCAGAAGGCTGGGTTATGTGTGTGGGTGTGAGAGAGATAGAGAGAGGGTGCATGTGAGTCACATACAAATAGATATCAGAGAGAAATGAGATCCAGAGAGACGGAGTTTTGTGTCTGCGAGAGAGAAAGATATTTAACAACGAGTGTGATAGCTAGAGACATATGAGGGAACGCAAGATATCTCTAGGGAGAGAGGGGGTGTGTGAGCGACATACAAGAGAACAATGGAGAAATATGAGACCCTGGGAGACAGAGTTTGTGTTTGTGTGTGAGAAAGAGATATTGAAGAGGAAGAGTCGTCGGTTCTCATATCTAAGGAGCAAAAGACATCTCTGTATGAGGGGTGTGCGAGTGGCACACATGGGAATATTAGAGAGAAATGAGACCCCGTGAGACAAAGTTTTGTGTTTGTGTTAGAGAAAGAGATTCCACATGGAGAATCATAGTTAGAGACACATAGCAGGGAGCGAGATATACTTAGAGAGAGATAGAGAGATGAAGGTCGAGGGAGAGAGTACCGCAAGCAAGTGTTACTTAAGATAAAAGATCATTGTCGACATACGTAGCACGAGAGATACCGAGAGACGATGAACGCAGATGGGTTCGAGAGATAGTCCTATATAAGCATGAGTGATACCTATATGAGACGAATATCTGGATTAAAGGGGATTCAAATATTTAACCTGGAGATCACGACATCGATAATATCATAACACAAATTGGTGTATCAAACATGCATATTCATTTGAATTTGGGCACACGTGTAATGTTATATAGTTTATCAATATTGGTGATCCATAGATTCTTCAATTGCAAAGAATGCATGGTTTATATGCAATTAATGTCTAAACGGGATTACACTATATGTTGCGTGTGTGAAACACATTATACATGTTTGAGAAGTTAAAAAACCGCATGAAACACACATTAGTTGGAGACAGTTAGTGAGGAATGCATACATTGGATTTCAACATAAAGTGGTTTCAAATATTTGAAAATCCAAATTGATGGATACAACCTTATGAATCTGAGATCATGCCATTTGTAAACCATATTTATGTATAAATGGTGTTGTGCTTTTGAAAGTATATAGAAAAAAATGATGTATATAGAATGTAATTTCAATTGAAAATGGATCCCGCCCGAAATAAATAGAATACAAACGGGATTCGAATTGAGTTGGCACGGTAAACGCACTCAAAAAATTTGAACGAAGCGGGAAAGTCGATTAACCGCTCAAACCAAAATCATGAGATGGAAATCAAGATCGCCTATCCTCGCCACGCAAAGCCTATCTGCTGGATTTCTATAGGTTCCGATAGGGTAGGTCTGTAATTTCACCCAAACATGACGTAACCGCCTCTCACTTGGATTCATACACGGTGGGTGCCAAAACACAAGGTGCCCTCGGCCAAATCGACTCCTCCCGATTCATATTCATACACGGTGGGCGCCAAAACAAACTCTCATCCGCAAATATTCGTAAAAGTAGATTACCGTCCTATCCCCAACCGACTAATGTTGCTGTGATTTAGTAGAAATACGAAACAGGGCTAAGTTTGTAAATTTCTCGATTTGAGACAAGCGCACTCAATATATGGCCCCCTTCCTCTCTACCTCCCTTTTCCCCATTCAGACTCGTGGGCGCCAAAACACCCTCTCCACCCCACCTCCTCCGTCTGCCGCCGTCCGCCACCCCATCCACCGCCATCCTCCTCCACCATGCCGAAGCTGATACCCGACACCGCCGCCCATTACAAGAGATCAACCTCTCTCATCCACGCCTTGACCGGATCCTTGCATCCCGCCCTCTCGCTTCATCCTCGCTGCCGTCCACCTTGCCGGGCGCCGCCCTACGACCGTCCCGTCCACCGCGCCCTGCCGCCACCGTCTACCCTCCTAGATCTGCTTCCACGCTGCCGACATCCATCGCTACCGCAGTACCATCAAATTCTTAGCAGATGCATACACAACGCCGCACCAGAGGCGGTACTCTTTCGTATCTGCTCAACTTATTTATCGCAGCAAGAAAATAGATGGCCACAGCTTTACTCTGATTTCTTGTCTTGGTTGTCAAGTTGCCTTTGTCCAGTTTGCACCTTCAGATCCGCCATGGCACTCTCAACACTATACTCCCAATGCTTATGGTTTTCCCTTTATATTCCACACTAGTTAAATCACAAGAGACTAAATTTCAAAATTTGGTCACCGATTTTCAGAGTCACGGAGTTCGCCGGTGATCAAGGGCTCGGGTGGTTGTGGGGCCTCACTGAATGAAGAAAACTCGACACGGGTGGGGGTGGGGGTGGAGGAACACAAAGGTGGGGGGGCGGTGGTCTCACACGGCTGCCAAGGGTGTTTTGTATGGGAAGAATCAGAGAGGAGGAAGAAGAAGGGTTAGGAGATGTAGAATCTTCATCCAACCGCCAGAAATGGTCGAGAGACAGCTGGGAGTTGCATTCTTAATGCGCTCTGGTTCATCATGTGTGGGCACTACGCAACTAACATTTTATTATCCATAATCTGCTTGCTCTTCTTTACCATGTTCGATAGAGCTGGCCTGTACGTGATCGATAGGCTTTCAATTACTAGCGGCAATACAACACCATATTTTCAAGCCGCCCACTTTCCCGATTTATATATCATGGTTATGGTGTACCCTCGTTATGTACACTATGATCTGCCTAGTTGTCTGTGTGCTCTTGTTATCATGGTTTGGCAATAAACTCTATACAAAGATATTATGAACCTATCATCTCCTAGCTATCCTTACTCGAGCCTATTTTTGTGTACTTGTGCCAGATTATATAAATGCACGCACTATATTACAAAGACAAATGAGCTCTCTCATCGTAATCCAAAGGATAGCACATAAGTGTTTACAGGGCGCCTATATTAGAATATCATCTGCATTACAAAGATAATCTCACAACTATTTATGTTTTCATGGTTCTCAGATATTATACGCAATTAAAGTGAATATCAGAATCCGTGCATCAGAAGAATATTGTGGAACACTGCAATGACTTACAAAATTGGCACCAAGGCATTGAGTGCCATTCTAGAAGCAATGAAACTCGTACGCTCCCCACCTGTTGATTCTTGTTTAGAATATCATCCTAATGACTATTCTAACCTCGAGGAGTCTAAGGCAGATGGCTTGTCCTGTTCACCCATCAAGGTGCCAGTTCTAATTTGGCAAGGTTTTATTGATTGCGCATATCTTGCATATGTTGTCTTGCATTTCTTCTACTTTGATGCACCGCCATCTGCTTAGTTTACTCATCATATAACTCGAGATGCCATGCCCATCCATTATCAATACATATTCCATCTGTCATCATACCATGTTTTTCCACTCAAATGCTGTTCTTGTGCATCAGACATCAAAAAGGAAGAGGGTGATTGCCGAACCTGAAGGAGCACGAGCAAAGTCCTTGAAAAACATGGTGGTGCCGGAGAAATCAGACAGCGCCCCACTTATATTGGCTGTACAACCAGTGACACAAAACATAGGGCCGACTCCAGCAGACTATACCCATACTTTACTAGCCACGCCACTAGCCCCACCACACAGACTCCGTGACTCCAAAGAAAAGGTATACCGATTTCATTTTCCATAGCACCACCGTACCACGTAAAAATTCCACTCCAAAAAAAAAGTACAGCAAGTACACCGTCAAGACATATCCCAACTACGAGACGGCCAATTCCTCGCAGATTGGAACCCCATTCCATTTATTCCCAATTTAAAAGACAATGCTTTCAATGTTGTTAGCACTACGTGCATATATTCCCATCATGGGAAGATTATAGTGAAGACAAACACCATTTTCACATCTTCCCGCCCAACTTACGGTAAGTGCTATTATTCATGGTTATTATTTTCCTGTTTTCTCGCCGATCGAACACATTAATGATTTACATTACATTGTTGTAACTAGGCGAGGGTCAATCTGATAGTCATGACAAGCAAAGCTTGCTTGTGCTTTTCAAGGAAGCATTGCTGCAAAGATCGGTGTTACCCGAGGAAATCACACTTTGATGGCAAGTCTATAAACGAATTTCCGTGAAGTCTCCTATGCTAAATTTAGAAGACATTGAATGGAAAAACTTGTTATGCAATCGGTCTCTTTCCTGTGATGAGGTATCGCTCTATGAAATCACATGACAATTTGAACTTCTACTTTTCCGCATGTGCCTTACGGATCTTTTTGCGTGAAATCTGCTCAAGAAGAATTCGATTTGAAAAGAACGACAGGATATCGAAAATATGCTGCCTCTCGCTTTGCTCTTGTTAGTACATGTTGTCTCAGATCACTGTATTTGCATACATACCGATCATTATGTGACAGCAGTATGCATCATAGCTTTCCTATCAATTGTTCGCTCCAAATTACCTGATCTGTATGAATGGTTACATTAGTGCAGAATATATCCAATGCCAATGAATTTTTTTATCTCTGCATTGTTCTTCTAAGTACATGCTGTCCTTTATCAGTGTACTTATATTGACAGGTAGTTGTTCATCTACCATCACTCTGCAACTTATTTTCCTTTGCCCTCCATTTTCTACACATCAGATCTATATTTACTCTTACCATAAGGTTGGTACTGAAGAACTTTAGCTGTGCATTGCTCTTGGCTGTGCCTTTTGCCTATATCGCTGCACATATATTTATAGCTACCTGGTTATGTAGCATCACTCTTTATCTTATCTTAAATATTCTCCATTTTTTCGTATATTATCACATCTATATTTACTGTTAACAAAATATAGAATAAAGGCAATGCTTATGAAGAAGATTTTGTGCTAAACTTCTTGAATTGCCCCCCCCCCCCATCAGCATGCACTACAAAAAAAGACACATCTGTGACATTTTGGTCCGAATAAAAAAAAATATGTCGTACATATGACACTTCTATGACGATAATTGTGACAAAACCCGGTATCATCATAGATGTGGTGGGCTCCTACTTATGACAAAAATCATGACAGAAAATGGGCTTTTCGCCCTGGCAGGCCGGAGACGCAATGCATGACATTCTTTGGGCCGCCCATGACGGAAAAACCATGGTAGAAGCGAGGGGAGGAAAATTTTGGGGAGTTGCTGCCACGATGGGAGGTCGGGGCCGAGCGATGCGCTGCTTTCTCGTGACACGCATGCGAGGTGTTGGCTCTAATCAACCCGAAGCGAGGCGTTGGGCTCTAACTGAACCCGAGCGATTACACTGCAGGCTACGTGTTATTGAACCCGAGCGATCGATCGATGGCTGTTAACTGAACCCAATGGAGCGATTCCTTCACTACTACTACTAACTGAAGTCGATCGATGCTGCCTCTGGGATGAAAAGTGAGCATTGCGGGGGGGGGGGGGGGGTTGGATGAACAGTGAGCGGTGGCGTTGCCTCTGGATGAACAGGACCCCGTGGTGTGGAGGGCTTGATGAACAGTAGACGGTGGATGGGTGGCCGTGGAGGGGTGGTTGAACAGGACCCCGTGGTGTGGAGGGCTGGATGAATAGTAGACGGTGGAGGGGTGCCCGTGGAGGGGTGGTTGAATAGTAGCCGGTGGAGTAGCGTACGATGGAGGCTGGATGAACAGGAGCCCCATGGAGGCTGGAGGAGGTCGACGGTGGAGATGAACAGTATCTCGTGGAGTCCCGTTTTGCGGTAAGCCACACCCCTCCCGATGAACAGGACCCCCGTTTCGACCATAGTGCTCCAACAGAAGTCCGTTTCGTCCATTTTGCGGTACGCCACACCCCTCCCGATCAACAGGATCCCCATTTTCGACCGTAGGAGGTCCGTTTCGTCCATTTTGCGGTACGCCACAACCCTCCCGATCAATAGGACCCTGTTTCGACCGTAGGAGGTCCGTTTCCTCCGTTTTGCAGTACGCCAGACCCCCACGATGAACAGGATCCCGTTTCGAACGTGGCCAGTCGAACACAAGGACTTTTCATCCGTTGTGCGGTACGCCAGGCCTCGTTTCCATCGCCTGTTCCGTCCAAGCCCTCCCGATGAACATGACCATGCATTCCATTCCGACCTAGCCGATTGGCTCCCCATGAGCACGACGACGACGTGTTTCTCTGTTCCGACCCAGCCATGTACATATGCGCGAGTAGGCGTTCCAGACCTTGCCCATATGTACGTACGTGGCCGTATATTCTTTCTTGCACCCTCGCCACAGACGTGCGTGTATATGCTACGCGGCGCACTCTACTACGACATTACGCGCCTCTACATCCACCAAGATATATGTACGCATACGTCACGACCGAAATGACAATGCTACCTACGCCGACCAGGTTGGTCCCGACCGCCGCACTTCCTTGCGTATGGTTGTAGCTGGTGGGTCCCACCGTCGGGGGCCAATTATTTTTGCCAGACGCACTTCCTTGCGTGCGAAGATGTAGCTGGTGGGTCCCAGCAGTCAGGGGGGCAAATCATTTTTTTTTGCCCGGACGCACTTCCTTGCGTGCGAAGATGTAGCTGGTGGGTCCCAGCAGTCAGGAGGGCGAATCGTTTTTTCTGCCCGGACGCACATCCTTGCGTGCGAAGATGCAGCTGGTGGGTCCCAGCAGTCAGCGGGGCGAATCTTTTTTTCGCGAAATACGGTGGCCCGTCCGGTGGGTCCCCGCTGTTAGGTGGAGGAATAATTATTTTGCACGTAATAAGGAGGCACTTCCTTGCTACGGCCGTGGACCAAGCTGTCAGCCTCTCCACGTACAGTCGACGTCCGATGGAAGCCGTTCCTGGACCACGTTGACGACGCCGTGCCGAGAGCACCAGGGCGGTGGACGATGGCGAGGCCTAGGAAGGGGACGACGTGGAGCCAGGGAACACGCGGCAGTGGATGCCCACGCATAGAGGAGTACGAGGGTTCACTGGTTCGCTGCGGTGTGAGGCTACTGTCGCCACAAAATAACAGGGGGTGTGGGTGAGTAGAGGGATGGTCTGGCCAGCGGTGGGAGTAGTAGGGGGCGGTGAGGCCTCCGCCGCATCGTAGCTGGCCACGGGAGGCAGGAGCACGAGGCACGACCAGCACTGGTTTGGGCGGCTGGAGCAAGAAGACCAGAGGTTGAAGAAGCACTGCGGCCGTTGGATGGACATTGTACGGTCACTGGAACTAGAATCATGCATATTGACTAACTTGACAAAGCCCTCCGTCCCCGTCAACTTAGTAGGCCCACAAGTCAGCCTGCCACTATACTGGGTCCCAGCTAACAAGCGTAGTATTCATTTTTTTGTGCGTAATAAGGAGGCACTTCCTTGCGTGCGAAGATATAGCTGGTGGGTCCGAGCTCTCAGCGGTGGTAACGTTTTTTTCGCTAAATACAGAGGCCCTTTCGGTGGGTCCCCAATGTCAGGTGGAGGAATCATTATTTTGCACGTAATAAGGAGGCATTTCCTTGCGTGCGGCAGGACCCAATGTCGGCCTCTCCACGCATGACCCACTTCAGATACATGTCGGTCGTTGACCACGTAGACCAGGCCGCGCCGAGAGCACCAGGGCGGTGGACGACGGCGAGGCCTAGGAAGGGAACGACACGGAGGCAGAGAAGACTCGGCAGTTGTTTCCCATGCGGAGGGGAGTACTACTGTACGAGGGTTTACTGGTTCGTCTGCCGTCGCCGGAGAATAACAGCAGGTGTGGGTGAGTAGAGGGATGGCTAGGCCAGCGATGGGAGTACGGTGGGGCGGTGAGGCCTGTGAGGCAGCAGAGCTGACCGCAAGGAGGAGGGAGCAGGTAGTCCCGCCGGCGCTTGTTTGAGCACCTGGAGCAGGATGAGCAGAGATTGAAGAAGCACGACGGCCGTTGGATGGCCATCCAACAGTCACTCCTTGTGCATCAACCTTTTTTTGGGAAAGCCTCAAATCTGTGGAAAATAGCATACAACCCATCTGCCATTATTTCTAATAATTTACAGCCCATTTGCTAATTCTTAAGGTTTTTTTGGAGCCCATATTCTTTTTGTTAGCATTACAGCCCATATTGTGGCCACGATTAAAAAATTATACGTGCATATTTTGGTGCGGTCCGAACTGTTTTTAATCCCGAAATTTCGACTCACATTCAAACTGATTTGAAAAATAAATGTATATCAATATAAAATCCAGCAAATTCTCCACGCATAAAAATTAATGTATTTTAAAATCTCGAAATGAAAAAAAAAGATATTTGAAACTAATTGCCGGTTTGATGTGTTTTAAAAATGTACAACCCATTTCTCATTACTGATGGGCCATTTTCTCGGCCAGCCGAATGAAAGCTCTCCTCGTCTTACTTGGCAAAGCGACTTACTTGGCAAATCACAAAAAACTGGGCTGTGGCAGTGGACCCAGCTGTCAGCCTTTCCACGTATAGTACTGTTCCGATGGAAGTCGTTCCTTGACCACGTTGACCACGCCGCGCGGAGAGCACCACGGCGGTGGATGACGGCGAGGCCTAGGAAGGGGACGACACAGAGCCTCGGAAGACGCGGCAGTGGAAGACCGCGCGGAGAGGAGTATGAGGGTTCACTGGTTCGGCTGCGGTGTGAGGCTTCCGTCGCCGCAATAGTAGGGGGCGGTGAGGCCTCCGCGGCAGCATAGCCGGCCACGGGAGGCAGGAGCATGAGGCACGACCGACGCTGGTTTGGGCGGCTAGAGCAAGAAGACGAGAGGTTGAAGAAGCACTATGGCCGTTGGATGGACATCGTACGGTCATTGGAGCTAGAATCGTTCATATTGACTAAGTTGACAAAGCCCTTCATCCCTGTCAACTTAGTAGGCCCACAAGTCAGCCTCCCACTAAGGTGGGTCCCAACTAGCAGGGGGAGTATTCATTTTTTTGTGCGTAATAAGGAGGCACTTCCGGTGGGTCCGAGCTGACAGCGGGGAGCGCGTTTTTGAATACGGTGCCGTCGGTGGGTCCCAGCAGTCGAGGGCAAACGTTTTTTCGCAAAATACGGTAGCTGGTCCAAAGGTCCCTCCGCCGCTTGAGGAATCATTATTTTCCGCGAATAAGGAGGCACTTACTTGCTGCGGTCGTGGACCCGATGAGACTCTCCACGACAAGATACTTAGATGGAAGTCGCTCGACCACGCTGACCTCGCCGCCTTCCGTGCATGCATGTGTCCATGGGAGTGGTGCGCCCCCACCGCCTCTTCACGTCAAATCATCTTCCGATGACTCTCGCTTGTTGACCACGTTGACCACACCGTGCCGAACGCACCCAGACTGGAACGACCAGGAGATGGAGGAGACGGGGTAGTGGAGTTGCAAATGGAGAGGACTGGGAAACTTCATCGTTCGGTGCGCGACAAAGACTATCATGGGTGCCACCACGGAGACAGGAGCAAGAACAGAGGTTCAAGAAGGAGCACGGCTGCTGGATTAACATCCAAGGGTCCAGCTGCTAGAATCATTTGTTGATTAAGTTGACAAAGCCCTGCGTACACATCTGCTTAGTAGGCCCACAAGTTAGTCATCAAATCTGACGGGTCCCAGCTGTCAACGGGATGAATAATTTTTTTCGCAAAACAAGGAGGCATTTCCTTCCGTGCGAAGATACAGCCGGTGGGTCCTAGCTGTCTGGTGGAGGAAACATTTTTTCAGCTTAATAAGGAGGAACTTTTCTTGCGTGCGACCATGGACCTCGTGGGTCCTAGCCGTCAGGCTTTCCACGTACAGTCCTCTTCTGATGACGCTCGTTTGTTGACCAGGCCGCACCGAACACAGCGAGGCGGTGGACGGCGGCGAGGCCCTAGTCGGGAACGACTCGGAGATGGGAAAACGCGGCAGTGGAGTCGCGGATTGAGAGGAGGAGAAGGGTTATAACTGGTTCTATTGCGGCGTGGGCCTGTAGTCTGTGGAGAATAACAGGAGGTGTCGAGGGGTGGAGGGATAGCCTGGCCGGCGGTGGGGTAGCGCTTTGCAGCGATGCGTGCATAGCAGAGCCGCTAGCCGCCGGAGGCTGGACCACATGGTCCCGGCGACGCTGGAGGAAGAAGACGAGAGATTGAAGGTGCATGCCAGCCATTGGATATAAATCCAATGGCTGTGGATGACACAATCATTTGTTGACCAAGTTGACAACGCCTGCGTGAGGCTTCACCTATTGGCCCACATGTCACCGCAAAATGTGGCATATATTTAACCCATGTTTTCTAGAATGTACACCCATTTGTTTGGCTGGGTGAACAAATAATTTCGCCAATCGGCCCATTTATATTTTCTAAGAAATCCTAGCCCATTTGCACTTCCTTGAAATACACGTATTAGGTGGGCTCGTTATATATATAATGTTATGTTAGAAGGAGCAATTAATATCAAATAATAAACCGGAGAGGCACATTATATATATATATATATATATAATTAAGAAATTAGCGAGTTATTGCTCAAAATAAACACAACATTACTTTTATAAGAGACCTGCGTTTTATACCCCACAGAAGGCATACTAACAAGTTCACACACAAATACAACAGAAAAGGTAAACATTCATATCAAACTCAGGTTCACAGGACACGTCCATATTCATAGCCAACATTCACTATCAACAACTCAAAAGATTCATATATACACAAGCTGAGCATATCTATGCATCCAAATGATTGATAGATCACACGACAATATTCATACATAATTCACAAAAAGATTCAGATATACACATGTTCAGTATGTTTATGCATCCAAATGATTGAGATCACAGCCAATATGATCCATGGACGAACTTTAATTACCTAGGGTACAGACTGGTAAATGGTGTTCAATGGGAGGTACTTCTTGCTAAAATTAGTTCTTGTACGAGTAAACTTTCGAGTACATAAGAGGCAACACAGACAATCTGAACTTTGCTTGTAGGTTTATCCTCAAATAGTGGCCTCGTGCCGAGGGAGGTTTGAGCTACTTGGCCACTACTTTCATCCAACTAGTTTACTAGCTCATCTTGGTCCTGTATCTCGCCAAAATTGTACATTGCAGACGAGAAAGGAGGCGGTTGAGAAAATGAACCACCCAAATTTTTTGTGCAGTTCAAATGAAATGGAGCATCCTTGGAATGCAGACTGATTAAGTGCCACATGAATATACGCGTCAACCAACTTGTCTGGAATCTGTAGACTCCATGCCATATAATTCGCTACCATATGTGCCGATAACCAAAAGGCACAGGTTGGGACCAAAGACTGGACTGCGTTTTTCTTGGCTATGCACCAAGCAATATTTTTGGCATTCACTCTCCTAATACTTGGAGTTTGACAATTGGTTGACGCCGGTTGATACTTAAATGAATATAGGCACTTCTTGTCAACATCGATGCTTGTCTGAGTGAACTTTGGAGTACATAGCAGCAGCATAAGTACCTGTCCATCTGATCATTTTGTGCAGTTCTACTGAAATCACCCAATGTAATGATTTGCCTACGAGTTCAGGCTCCAAATTACTCCTTTATGAAATCGGCAAACATTAGCACAATACCAAATTACCAATACATATGACATGCACAATAATCAGGATAAAGACCAGTACCAACCTGTGTGAGGTAGCATATCAATTACTATTTCCTTTGACTGGAAGCCGAGATAAGCCATGCGACTGACAACAAAGGAAGAAAGCAAGCGGAGATTAGCGACTGACAGGAAAGGACGGAAGCTGTCGAGGCAATGAAACACCCAAAGTTTTTGTGCAGTTCCACCAAAATCGAGCATCCCTGTTGGCACATATATTGAGAGAGTGAGATTACTGTAATAGTGGGACTAGGTGATGAAACATACACTAACAAATATAAGCACCCTCATTATCTTAATGGGTAAAGTTAGCAACATAGTAGTCTTGCTTAAAGAGAGGTATTAGTTTATTTAATCAGTGCCAATTAGCTCAACTCAACACTCGAAGCATTGCCATTTATCATAGGTTGCAAAACTTAAAAGTGCAAAGATAAAGGAGTTTCTCATGACAGTAGTACGATACAAATAGAGATGACAGCAAACTAATATTGATGAAGGCCTTAGGCCCGTACCAACCTGAGAAAAAAAAAGCTTATTCATGTAGTCCCAAGAGATGATAAAGCACTCACTGGAATCACACAATAGTATATATTTTTGTGAACTTCAAATGTATGGTTGAAATCACTCTTGTTTACCAAAGGCTGAGATTATATCGAAGATTATCAAGAACTTCCAAAGAGTTAAAGCACTAGCCGGGATACTGCTTAATTGTATTGTCTTGTGTAGTTCCACTAAAATGTATGATTTGCACAACATGATCCCGGTTTGCACAAGTAGGAACAAGGTGAAACCTTCATTAGCTTAGTGAGAAAGGATAGGAAGACATTAGCATATTACTCAAACAGAGCATCAAATTCATGATGGACAATACGCAAAACATTGCCTCATTGAACCAATGGCAATAAATTGACATGCAAAACAATAGCACTATTATGTCATGACACTAATAATATTCCCTCCTGCTCCACCACATGATTCACCTCCATAGACAAACATTCACACGCATATGATTTAGCATAGGGTCCTACTAAAGATTTGTTTAACTCCAACAGGAAAATTAGGCAGTAATAAATTAGTGGTACTTAAGTACTCCTAATTAATTAAATGAGACAGCAGAAGTGGAAGGGCTCCCTGGAGGATCATCTCACATGTAAGGTAGTCGTTGCCGGATCCCTTGAATAGCCTTGACTGAGGCCTCTGGCTTCAGCAAGATCGCCTTGGCGCTGTTTATTCTTCTTCTTCTTCCTCTTCATGCTCTGTTTCTCTTTCTCCTCACTAGTTGGTGAAACCAAGTACATGATTGGCCTTCTAATTCAAAATTGGTTTCGTCAGTGAGGGAGTACAAGTGTACTAGTAAAATACAGCATTATTTTCTCATGGTAGTTGGAAAATAGAGATGAACACATGCATTAAATTTCATTCTTGCCTAAAGGTAGGTTATGGCGCCAATATGGATGATGAGGATTGGAACACAGATCTCCCTTTGTGCAGTTCCACCAAAATGAACAAACTATTCCATTCTGACATTCCAGTTAAACAGTACAAAAGTTACTTCTTTTAAGAAGAGTTTTGTGTAGTGCACCAAAAGGTCACAACAGCAACCAGGTGAATTGGATATCCCTCTTTGCACAAAAAGGCACAGAGGAAACAGTCTGAGTCTCAAACAATTACAGGCAAAAACATTTGGCGAAACTTGTCAGAGTCTCAAACAATTATAGGCAAAAACAGTGGCATGGCTTCATTTTTACTAGGGACATTATATTAAGAACAGCTAAGGCTGCATTTGGTTCACAGGTTTAATGCAGGATTTTCGTAGGAACATAATTTCTACGGTATTCTCTCCCTTCCAACTGTTCGGAACACGGGAAAGGTGAATAGTGTTTCATAGGAAAGCTAGTCTCGTAGTACTGATTCCATCGGATTAGAAACATCCATGCGCTGCTCATTTTTGGGCGGAAGCCCGAGGCGAGCCTTCACGCCAAAGCGTTAGACAAAGTTCTTGTGCTGTGTTTGCGTAATAAAAAATCATCCTATGTGTGGTACGTGAGGTGAGGACAAGAGTAGTCACTATGCAGCTGAATAAACAAATAGCATCTCATACTGCCAAGCATGCTACTCTAAAAAAACAAATCTGTACATTTCGTAGTCCATCCGAACACATTCTCTTGAGAGTTTCCTCCGGTTCGCTGTTCCATAGTTTTATACCTACATTCCTTTCCTATTCCTCTATTTTCATCAAGACCTATGTTTTCTGCCCCTTTATTCTGACCGGAGCATAAATATTTGGTATAAAGGCATGGGACAGTGTGTGCGCAAGCAGTACAGCACCATGTATGTAAACAGGGGCATAAAGTGGTGATTCATAGTTTGTTGCCCCGAGAAACAAACATCCAAGAAACATATTTGGGTTGGTCCCATTTTTGTTCACTCTAGCCACCTACTCCTATGTGTGGATAGCAAATCTAGTCCTGGTCATACCATTGTGTACAGCGTTACCCCTATATTTCCCTTTTCAACCAAGAGACCGGTTGGATAACCAGTCTGTACTACTTTCACCCCTTTCCTTCCTGTTTGTACCAAGACCGATGTACATAATAAAATCCCCCCCACTTTATTTCAATGACAAGTATTTTTGGACGGAGGGAGTACAAGATTCGACTCCATGAAGTAGCTTTACCTCTAACAATAGAAGGAAAAAAATAGGTGACGTTGGACCATCCGATCGAGAGGGGCTGAGAGGTAGAAAATGATGCACATGTAGCGACATAGCGAGCTGGGGAAGTAGAGCTAAGGGTTTCGAATGAAGATATACCTGAAGGTCGTCGGGATGTGGATAGGTGGGCGGCGGAGGCCGATCCGCCTGACAGCAACGCAGAAGGATCGGAGGACCTCCCGCGCCGGCGCTCGGCCAGAGATAATGGTGCGGTCGGCAGTGGGTCTCCTCCCTCGCTGCCGACGACGGCCTAAACGCTGCCCCTCCTCCCCTTCACCGGCGGAGGGGGATACGTCCAGATCTGTAACCAGCGGTGAGGATAGAAAGCCAGTGTTTTTTGAAGGGAGAAAGATAGTGTTACTACCCCTATCTTGTTTAGATCTGGAGAGGATGAGAGTGTGTGAATAGAGCAACCCTAGCATGCAAGCGCAGAGGCTCCGGCCTATATATAAGTAGTGGGGTAGTTTTCCTTTTTCACTCCATCAAAACAATCGTTTAAAATTTTGTACTACTACATGCCCGGTCGCGGTTTTTTAGTTGTTGATTGTTTTTTGAGATAGCTACCCGGTTGTTCCAAGTGGTGTTACGGTGTGCCAGGTCGCACTTTGTATAGTTCAAGTCTGGTACTACAAGTCCCTCCATTAAATGAACAATCACCCCCTCGTAAAAATTGTGAACAAGCCCATGGCTAAAATTAGCGGAAACGTGGGTTGCCCCAACATGCATTATTATTTATATTTTCAACTACCTCCGTTCCTAAATATAAGTCTTTTTTATTAGCCACACCTAAGACAAGATTTTTTTTATTACCAGTGAACCCCACATGTCATAGACATAAAAATTGTGGCAAGATTCCCTTAGGAAAGCCAAAGTGTGTCTAACAATTTGAGCAACTCAGGTTAGGCAAGTGTGGGAAAAATAATGTGGCAACATAAGACAAACATAGTCACAATCCAAACAGCCCCGTAATTTTTTGTGACATGCATGAAAATTTGGTTAGTTAAATTTATAGTCAAAATTTGGCAAGGTGCATCAATTCAACACATGCAAGTATCAAAAGGAAAGTCACGGCATGCATGAATGCGTTGTACTCCCTCCGTTTCCAAATATAAGTCTTTTTAGAGATTGCGACAAGTGACTACATACTGAGCGTAATATGTCTACTCCTACATAATGGCGTAGCCCATTTGAAATGTGTAAAAGACTTTTATCGAGTGCGGTGCTTTGATGTGTCGCGTCAACTCGCACAAGACCGAGAAATTTGATTACTACGACGCCTCTCCTCGCGGATCGAGCTCGGTGCCTTAATCGCACTCGCTTTGGCTGTATGACAGGGGCCAACCACTGTTGGGCCCACTGTCATAGACGCAATGGCGTGAGCAGATGAAATAAAGCTTTCTACACGCTATCCCTCCCGCACGAGGTGGACGGACATGCAGCAAAGGATTCGACATCAGAGAAGTAGGAGTAACATCATTGTTCGCCTTCTAGAAGAGGCGAAGAGCCAAGCGCAGTTTAACGTGGCGCTTCGAACGCTCGCGTGGTGCGGTTCCTTGGAGTAGTAGCCAAGCTCTTGCATGAGACAAACTTGCTATTGTTTAACAATTAAACTCCATTATCCATTGGTTGATACTCATTCTGCATAGGTCCACGCGCTTAGCACCATATCCTCCTGGGGTCACCAATGTTTATTTGCTAATTAATAGCATTCCATGCAATGAACTAGACATCGCAAGTCATTAAAAGCATGCACACCTCTCATCTCTTATTGGTTGATACGTATGTCAAGATATAAGAAACAAGGTAGAAGTTAATGCACCGCGCCTAAGTGTTTTGGGACTAGTATTTGGTTTTCGTAAGATGACTTACACACCTAGACGGAGGGAGTAGTATAGACCTGTAAAACGGAAAGGAGTATTTGCCTTTCTAGAAATTTCAACAAGTGACTACTCCCTCCTTTCCGGTTTATAGGGCTCAATTTAAAAATATCACCAACCAAGGTAGATGGTGACTGGTGGAATACTTTTTGTAGTTTGCAAAAGCATCCAATTAATGCTCTTGTTTTCTTAAAAAATTATGTTTACCAATGCATTAATTGCAATGCATGCATGCATAAAGTACATGCATTGGTCAATTTTCTCTTAATACTTGCATGCAATGATTTAATGCACCTTGAAATCTGAACTTGTGATGGGGAACAACCAAATTGAGCCTTATAAAATGGAAAAACTAAAATTTTGAGATAAGCCCTATAAACCGAAAAGGAGGGAGTAGACTACACCGTGTGCAGTACTCCCTCCGTCTAGGTGAGTAAGTCATCTTAGGCTGTGCACCGTGACCAAGGAGGAGAGAAAAACGAGAGACATTAATGTCTATTTGCTAATTAATAGTATTGCATGCAATGAACTAACCACTACATGTCGTGTTTGAAAGTCTCAAGTCAATAAAAGCATGCACACCCTCATATCTTATTGGTTGATATGTCAAGAAACAAGAAACGAGGTAGAAGTTAATGCACCGCGCCTAAGTGTTTTGGGATTATTTGGTTTTAGTAAGACGACTTACACACCTAGACGGAGGGAGTAGCCCTTCCCTTCCGGTTTATAGGGCTCAAATCTCAAATCTCATGAACCAAGGCATTTTGCGATTGGAGGAATGTATCACGTACTTTACAAAATTACCCTAATTAAACTCATGCATTAATTACGTAGTTCTCTCGTTTTCCTCTCCGCCTTCGTCGCGGTGCACAATATTGAGCACTCCTATATGACTAGCCTCTCTATCTACATGCAGGACATTTCAAAGCATCCGGCTCATGTACATCCACCAAATCACAGCGAGGTGCTACAATGAGACTCACTGTCACCCGGTGTGGCCGTCAAGACCCATCATATCACAAAACCCACAGCTTTACCAAGAGTGGTAAGGTGGCCTCAAGTTGGATCGGACGAAGCAACCATCATTTCATTGGAACGCTGCTCAAGCCCTTTCTTCCCTTTCTTGAAGAAAACCTCACTCCGTGCTACTCACTTCGCCATTTTTCTTCTGTACCGATGAAGGAAAGGTGGGCGAATCAGTTATGCTGCTATATTTTCATTCCAATAATCTTCTTTTTGCAAAGCACCAACCGATTCTCACATCCTATTCTTTTCCCGTTTTCATTGTGATTGTGGTTCCCTTTCGATTGCTTTTTGTTTGTCAGTTCATTGATGGATCCTGGAGCACTAGGCAAAGAGTTGCCGACGGACAACCCACTGGAGACAGGGATCTCTAGGAAGCGAGCATCGACCAACGAGTTGACCATGTTGGCGGGCCAACCCATGGAGATGAAGAACTCCAAGAAACAAGCACTGGCCAAAGAGTTGAGGACGTTGGCGGACGAACTCCTCAAAGAAAGTTGGAAGAACAGCAAGGGCCCCATCAGTGCCTACCCGTAAACTCGATTGCCACCTATGTGAGGCTCAAGACCGAGTTTCAGGAGATAGTCGCCGTTGAGAAGCAGTATTCCCCTAGCAAGGTGATGGCCCCCATCAAGGACGAGGAGATGGCCCCCGGAGAGATGAGATCCCCCGGTGAGCTGCACAAGGTAAAAAATAATGTCTTATTACCATAGTTGTGGTTTTTGATTATTTGCAATGTGCTTGCTTTTTGATTATTTGCAATGTGCTTGCTAATATGTTAGGGTTGTGCATGTGCCGGTGGTTGTCCTTGATGATTCCGATGTTGTGGCCCGTCCTGTTGGCATCGCTCCGGAGATCGATTCTGATGCCGCTGTCCATCCTGTGGACATCGCCCCAGAGATCGATTCCAATGTCGCGGTCAGTTCTGTGGACATCGCCCCAGAAATCGATTCCCATGCCGTAGTCCGTGCTGTGGTCATTGCCCGAGAGATCGATGACAAGAAATAGTTGGTCGCGCTAATCCTTAAGGGTAGTTTGCATTGCCCTGTGTGTAATTACCAGAACGATGCGTGTTATCAAACCATCTTATGGCTAGTGCACTGTCTTGTGTGGGCGGATATTGCTACTTTTGTTTGATAGTGAATCATGCGATGAATCATGCGAACCCTCTCCGAGTTATGGAAACAGATGTATCCTCACCAGCTTTTGATGTAATATATGGCATGCTTAGATGTAAGTTTGAACTGTTTATCATATCAGCAGGGCTTGTTTGATGGTTCTTGGTGTTAGTAGGCTAGCTACTGTGCGAGCTATAGTACTTGCAAAACACTCACCGAAGAGAAATGTTGGGGCTGATGAGCTCGTGGTATGCTTATACTGATCCCTCATTGATCGACCAATAGCCCTAGCTCCCAAAATTGTAGGCTTAGCGATCGATCAGACAATAGTCGACATACATTCAGGCCTCATTTGGTTCATATAGGGATGGAAAATCATAGAAAAAGTACAGAGAACGTGCAACACAAAATCATAGCAGTGCAGAGTACTCCCTCCGTTCCAAAGTAGATGACCTAGGCGGGCTAGTTTGGCCTAGTGGGTTTCAGTGATATGACGTGGTATAGTGCCGTCGAGTCTTCGCGTGTGGTAGCAGTATTGCGGGTACAGTAAGTTTTCTTGAAGAAGCGGAATTCAACGAAGTCATGATGGTTCCTTCGTCCGTACAACTTACAGTGGGAAAGGTTGGGCCTGCAAAAATGCTAGATCTACGTACGAGCTACGTGAAGTTACGTAACATGCCTTAACTCATCTCTTCGCCCCCCTGATTTCAACCGGGGGTGGGGCCCCTTCACTTATTTCCTCTAAGAAAAATGTGCCACCTAATCACTTACGTTACTTATGTAGGACTCCTTATGTAGGTGCCTGCGATACGACCGGGGTAGACCAGGATAATTTTGTGCATGGCAGGTGGACCAGGATGGTCGACGTCCCACATGTTGGCGAATGAAAGTATTCTTTCCGATATAGAGGACGAGCAACGAGTATTCATTGTTTATTTTGGATGAAAGCTGTTGTCTCCACTGTTACTCCTTGACATTGTCAATGCCTCTCTCTCCTCCACATAAGCGGGGACTACTTGCTATGCATGCAGTGGGCAGCTGGCGTCTTGAGGGGCCAGGGCGGTGAGAGCGGGCTTCGGAAGCGGTCCGGACTCCAGCATGGACCACCTCACATTATCACCATATATTTCTTGGAGTCCGTGCGCGGTGGGCGGGCGATCTCTTCTCCCTCCCCCATTTCTCTCTTCTCAGCCGACGCTCTTGAGCGATTAGATTTCGCTATCGACGGTTTATTCAATTACGGTGCCACATGTCAGTGAAATTGCAAGACAACGCGTGTCCCCTCTGGTGAGCGGCGTGCGAGCCGGACTGTCGGGGTTGCGACACGTACGAGTCGTCAGTGTGCTGCCTTTTCCTTTAAAACTTGCTAAGCGTAACACTTTCGCGCGATCGATCGATAGAAATCCAAAACAAAATGACAAGGGCAGTGCTTTCCCGCTCATTAGGTGGGCTAGTTCGAGTGATATGACGTGCTACAGTGCCGTCCACTTGCTCCTTTTTTATGTAAGCAAGAGTTTACACTCTTACGCGGGAGGAGTGCGAAACACCGCGGATCTGATTTTGATCGAGGGATAACTGTTCCCTGGCAAATAATGGAGGATTGTTAGAGATTATAGCATGATAGTTAGGGCATCTCCAGTGCTGGCCCACAAATTTACACATGCATCTGTCCGAGGACACTGATGGATGCCATCCGATGCTGCCCGCATACCTTTCGACAACTATATGAACTAACCGGACGAAATTCGTGCAAACAAAGGAAATTTCAAATTAACCGGATGAAATTAACCGGATGAAATTCATTACATTTCGAAAACTTTTCCTACAAACTGGACTAAATTCATTACATATTTCGCACAAACCATACTAAACCTACTGTAAACCTAATCTAAACGATCGCCGGCGCCCGACCGCCATGTCCGGCCATGAACCCGAGAAAGCCGGCCATTGCCTTTGCCTCCTCCTCATCCTCCTCCTCTGGCCGAAGCACAAGGTTCTGAAGATTTCCGCCTCCATGTCGCCGTCAATCGGCTAATCGGCCACCGATGTTTACCCCACCAAGCTTAGCGTCGACTGAGTGGAGTAGCGGTGGCCTTCCCGGGACCAGAGCGGCCGTGACCTACCATGTACTACTCTTCCGCGCTGCCGGCTACGCCCGTGCATACGCGCGGCTTCGTGGTCATGGCGGCGGAGGGCGGCCGGGCGGGTGCCGGCGATCTCCTTCGTTTGCTCCTGCGACAGTACGTCAAAGAGAGCTTTGGAGCGTGCCCGGAGTGGAGCCGCCGATGTCCCTCATCTGCTCCTGTGACAGTACATCCAAGAGAGCTTCAGAGCGCCAGGAGGCCATGGTTGAAGTGGTGCCGACTGAAGGAAGGGACCGGAGGAGAATAAGTGTGGGTCTTTCGCTATGGCTAGGAGCTGGGGCTCAAGTTAATATAGCGGGCGAATGGCAATGAGCCGCGACAGACGGATGGACAACTAGCGCCAGAGTAGGTTCGTCGGGCGTGAATGCGGACGCTGCTTCAGTGACTTAACTACAGATGCGTTTGGGTTACTGACATGTGGGCCCAACGGGCGTCTGGCCCGCATGTCAGTGACACACCAATTGCACCTGCAGTTAAGTCCGGTGAATGCGGCATTGACATTCTGGAGAGACGGTGACCGTTTCAGGCGGGAAGTGCGCGCTAGCGATGGAAGGGGTTTCGGTGTGTAGTGACACTAAGATCGGTTGCTCACGATAGTACATACTCCGTACCATACTACCATAGTACCCTCTCTAGCTTAGGCTGTTTTATAGATTGTCGTTGTGATGGACGATATACATGAGCAAGGCGGTCCGAGTATGACTGTTGGTGTTGAGCCAGGTGAATACATGCTCGGCGTTCGCGTAGGCCTCCATCAAACGTCTAAACAGTAATGTCAGGCACCGTCGGGGCACGCAGGTGATGGGCTTGCCGTTTGCGTTGCGCCATGAGCAGGACTTTGATTTAGAGCTCGACGTGCATGCATGAGCATGCTTTGATAGCGTGAGCGTGCGTGTCTGGCGCGAAGTATTTCATTTTCATTTGGCTGACGACGGTGCGTTGTAGCGATGAGTCCGTGGTTTGATTCCCCACATACGCATAATTTTGGTTTTTACAGTATTTCTTTCTCCATTCACAGGTAGGCCCGCGTAGATAGATAAAGAACACGAGCTGATGAGGCACATGCGGACTGTTTCACTCGTCAACCATACAAATACGGAGCTATACACTGAGCCAGTGACCGTATAATCACCATATCTCGTATACAATGATCAAAGTGAGCTATCAAGACAAGTTCGATGACCGCCAATGCATTTTACTCGGTAATAAATGACCAAGATTGAAGGGGAATCCTAATTTGCTTCGTATTCTGTCCTTGAGCTCTTGACAAATAATTGCACTATACGGTTGTCCGGCCGCTCCACCCCAGAGCTCTCACCAAGCGTCGTTCATGCCACCACGCGCGCGCACTAACCGGTAAGGCAGCAATGGCATCCTGCCGCGCCGAGTTCCTCGCCGCCCACGACCGCACACAAAATGGTAGGGAAGCGATGGCATCCCTCCGTGAGTTCATCGCGGCTCACAACCTCACAACTATGTGGGAGGAATTTGAAGATGCCATGGCCAAATGGGCGGTAGAGCAAGAGGCAGACAAAGCCGCACAGAGGGAGCGGAAAAGTCAGAAAGCACTCAAGAAAAGAGAGGCCAGCCACCGCAAGAAAGAAAAGGAAGCACGCGCTGCTGCGGAGAGGTCAGCGGAGGTCCAAGCACAGTGGGGTGTTGCCGACAAAGCCGGGAAGGAGAACGACGGCGTCTGGCCAGCATGTGAGTAGTAGTACTAGTAGTTAGTGTGTGTGTCTGTGTCTGAGTACGAGCATGTACCAGTACTACTAGTTACTACTGTAGTTTTTAGGGCAAATTACCAGTACATTAGCCTAGGCTAAATGGAAAAATTCCTATCCTAAGCATCAAATGGCATCTCTTTCTATATAGGAATTAAGATGCATGTCATTTCACTTCCTATGATTTTCATATTCCTATCCTATGAACGAAAGGAGGCCTCCGTTGGAGTAAATACTGTAGCTAGCAGTACTGCTGGTACAGTAGTTTTCTTCAAGAAGCGGAATTCAACGAAGTTATGATGGTTCCTTCGTCCGAGCAACTTCAAAGTGGGAAGTGGGCCTGTGATTTGATGGCTCATTAGTAATTGTTACTGCGGCGCAGCGACCTGGCTGACTCTCCCTTGGAGTTCTTCGTGCATGGCAAGTGGACCAGGATGGTTGACGTCCAACATGTTGGCGAACGGAAGTATTCTTTCCGATATCGAGTAGCAACGAAACCGCGTGGTATAGTGATACGTCTCCAACATATCTATAATTTTTGATTGCTCCATGCTACTTTATCTACTGTTTTGGACTATATTGGGCTTTATTTTCCACTTTTGTATTATTTTTGGGACTAACCTATTAACCGGAGGCCCAACCCAGAATTGCTGTTTTTTTTGCCTATTTCAGTGTTTCAAAGAAACGGAATATCAAACGAAGTCCAAACGGAATGAAACCTTCGGGAACGTGATTTTCTCACCGAGCGTGATCCAGGAGACTTGGACCCTACTCCAAGAAGCTTCCGAGGAGGTCACGAGGGTGGAGGGCGCCTGGCGCCTCCCTACCTCGTGGGCCCCTTGAGCTCCACCGACGCATTCCTTCCTCCTATATATACCTCGATCCCCCATAGACCAGACACGGAGCCAAAAACCTAATTCCACCGCCGTAACCTTCTGTATCCACGAGATCCCATCTTGGGGCCTGTTCCAGAGCTCCGACGGAGGGGCATCCACCATGGAGGGCTTCTACATCATCACCTTAGCCCCTCCGATGAAGTGTGTGTAGTTTACTATAGACCTTCGGGTCCATAGCTAGTAGCTAGATGGCTTCTTCTCTCTTTTTGGATCTCAATACAATGTTCTCCCCCTCTCTCGTGGAGATCTATTTGATGTAATCTTCTTTTTGCGGTGTGTTTGTTGAGACCGATGAATTGTGGGTTTATGATCCAGTATTATCTATGGAAAATATTTGATTCTTCTCTGAATTTTTTTATGTATGATTGAGTTATCTTTGCAAGTCTCTTTGAATTATCCGTTTGGTTTGGCCAACTAGATTGGTAGTTCTTGCAATGGGAGAAGTGCATGGCTTTGGGTTCAATCATGCGGTGTCCTTACTCAGTGACAGAAAGAGTTGCAAGGCACGTATTGTATTGTTGCCATCGAGGATAACAAGATGGGGTTTTTATCATATTGCATGAATTTATCCCTCTACATCATGTCATCTTGCTTAAAGTGTTACTCTGTTTTTAACTTAATACTCTAGATGCATGCTGGATAGCGGTCGATGAGTGGAGTAATAGTAGTAGACGCAGAATCGTTTCGATCTACTTGTCACGGACGTGATGCCTATATACATGATCATTGCCTAGATATACTCATAACTATGCTGAATTCTATCAATTGCTCAACAGTAATTTGTTCACCCACCGTAGAATACTTATGCTCTTGAGAGAAGCCACTAGTGAAACCTATGGCCCCCGGGTGTATTCTCATCATATCAATCTATATCACTTTATTTACTTGCTTTGCTTTTACTTTTTACTTTGCATCTATCTATCAAAAATACCAAAAATATTATCTCTATCGATCTCACTCTAAGTGATTTGTGAAGGATTGACAATCCCTAAGCGTTGGTTGCGAGTTGCTATCGTGTTGTGCGGTATAAGGGACTTGCGCGTGACCTCCTCTTGGATTGATACCTTGGTTTTCAAAACTGAGGGAAATACTTACGCCATCTTGTGTTGCATCATCCTCTCCTCTTCGGGGAAAACCAACGCAAGCTCGAGACGTAGCAAGAAGAATTTCTGGCGCCGTTGCTGGGGAGGCTTACGCAAAAGTCAACATACCAAGTACCCATTGCAATCCCTATCTCTCGCATTATATTATTTGCCATTTTCCTCTCGTTTTCCTCTCCCCCACTTCACCCTTGATTTTTATTCACCCTCTCTTTCTCAATCTCCTCCTCTCTTTCCCGTTTGCCTTTTTTCCTTTGCCTTTCTGTTTGCTTGTGTGTTGGATTACTTGTTGCCATGGCGCAAGATAATACCAAATTGTGTGATTTCTCGAATACCAATAATAATGATTTCCTTAGTACTCCGATTGCTCCTCTTAATAATGATGAGTCTTTGTGAAATCAATACCGCTTTGCTGAATCTTGTTATGAAGATCAATTCGCCGGCCTTCCTAGTGAAGATGCCGCTACTCATCTAAACAATTTTGTTGATTTGTGTGATATGAAAAAGAAGAAAGATACGGATAATAATATTGTCAAATTGAAGTTATTGCCATTTTCACTTAGAGATCGTGCTAAAGTTTGGTTTTCATCTTTGCCTAAAAATAGTATTGATTCTTGGAACAAGTGCAAAGATGCTTTTATCTCTAAGTATTTTCCTCCCGCTAAGATTATCACTCTTAGGAACGATATCATGAATTTCAAACAACTTGATCATGAGCATGTTGCCCAATCTTGGGAAAGAATGAAATCAATGCTTCACAATTGCCCTACTCATGGTTTGAATTTATGGATGATCCTACAAAATTTTTATGCCGGATTGAATTTTGCTTCTAGAAATCTTTTAGATTCGGCCGCGGGAGGCACTTTATGGAAATTACGTTAGGGGATGCTACCAAATTGCTTGATAATATTATGGCTAATTATTCTCAATGGCACACCGAAAGATCCGCTAGTAAAAAGGTGCATGCTATAGAAGAAATCAATGTTTTGAGTGAAAAGATGGATGAACTTATGAAGATGTTTGCTCCTAAAAATACTCCTCTTGATCCTAATGATATGCCTTTATCTACTTTGCTTGATAATAATAATGAATCTATGGATGTGAATTTTGTTGGTAGGAATAGTTTTGGAAACAATGCTTATAGAGGGGATTTTAATCCTAGGCCTTATCCTAGCAATCCTTCTAACAATTATGGAAATTCCTACAAGAACTCTTATGGAAATTTTAATAAGATGCCCCTGAATTTGAGAGTAGTGTTAAAGAGTTTATGAATTCACAAAAGAATTTTAATGCTTTGCTTGAAGAGAAATTGCTTAAAGTTGATGATTTGGCTAGGAACGTTGATAGAATTTCTCTTGAAATTGATTCTTTAAATCTTAGATCTATTCATCCTAAGCATGATATCAATGAGTCTCTCAAAGCTATGAGAATTTCCATTGATGAGTGCAAAGAAAGAACCGCTAGGATGCGTGCTTCCAAAGATGCCTTTATTAAAGCATGTTCTTCGAATTCCTATGAAAATCAAGATGAAGATCTAAAAGTTATTGATGCGTCCCCCATTAAATCTTTGTTTTGCAATATGAATCTTGATGAATCTGAATATGATCTTCCCTTACCTAGAAGGCGTTCTAAGTATTCGGAGTTTCTAGATCTTGATGATGAAATTGATGAAAGTAGGATTGAAATAAATAAAAACCGTGATGTTGCTAAACCCACTATTTTTTATCTCAAGGAATTTAATTATGAAAATTGCTCTTTGATTGGTTGTATTTCCTTGTTGCAATTCGTGCTAGAATCTCCTCATGCTTATAGTCAAAACAAGGCCTTTACCGAACACATTGTTGATGCTTTGATGCAATCTTACGAAGAAAAAATTGATATGAATTTTCTATACCTAGAAAACTCTATGATGAGTGGGAACCTACTATTAAAATTAAAATTAAAGATTTTGAATTTCATGCTTTATGTGATTTGGGTGCTAGTGTCTCTACTATTCCCAAAACTTTATGTGATTTGCTAGATTTCCGTGATTTTGATGATTGCTCTCTAAACTTGCATCTTGCGGATTCCACTATTAAAAAACCTATGGGGAGAATTAATGATGTTCTTATTGTTGCAAATAGGAATTATGTGCCCATAGATTTTATCGTTCTTGATATAGATTGCAATCCTTCATGTCCTATTATTCTTGGTAGACCTTTCCTTAGAACGATTGGTGCAATTATTGATATGAAGGAAGGGAATATTAGATTCGAATTTCCCTTAAAGAAGGGCATGGAACACTTTCCTAGAAAGAAAATAAAATTACCAAATGAATCTATCATGAGAGCTACTTATGGATTGCCTACCAAAGATGGCAATACCTAGATCAATCCTTGCTTTTATGCCTAGCTAGGGGCGTTAAACGATAGCGCTTGTTGGGAGGCAACCCAATTTTATTTTGTGTTTTTTGTTTTTGGTTATGTTTAGGAATAAATAATCCATCTACCTTCTGTTTGGATGTGTTTTTATGTTTTAATTAGTGTTTGTGCCAAGTAGGACCTATAGGATAACCTACGATGATAGTTGTTTTGATTCTGCTGAAAAACAGAAACCTTAGCGCTCACGAGATTAGCTGCCATTTTTTACTGGAGAGTGCTTTTGCGTTGATTCTTTTTGATGATGATCAATAAACAAATTTTAGAGTACTTCCTATTTTGGTAGAATTTTTAGAGTTACAGAAGTTTGAGTTAGTTACAGATTACTACAGACTGTTCTGTTTTTGACAGATTCTGTTCTTCGTGTGTTGTTTGCTTATTTTGATGAATCTATGGCTAGTAAATTAGTTTATAAACCATAGAGAAGTTGGAATACATTAGGTAACACCAATATAAATAAAGAATGAGTTCATTACAGTACCTTGAAGTAGTCTTTTGTTTTCTTTCTCTAACGGAGCTCACGAGATTTCTGTTGAGTTTTGTGTTGTGAAGTTTTCAAGTTTTGGGTGAATTCTTTTGATGGATTATGGAACAAGGAGTGGCAAGAGCCTAAGCTTGGGGATGCCCATGGCACCCCCAAGATAATCCAAGGACACCAAAAAGTCAAAGCTTGGGGATGCCCCGGAAGGCATCCCCTCTTTCGTCCACTTCCATCGGTAATTTACTTGGAGCTATATTTTTATTCACCAACATGATATGTGTTTTGCTTGGAGCATCTTGTATTATTTGTGTATTTGCTTGTTAGTCTACCACAATCATCCTTTCTATACACACCTTTTGAGAGAGCCATACATGATTTGGAATTTGTTAGAATACTCTATGTGCTTCGGTTATATCTTTTGAGCTTGATAGTTTTGCTCATAGTGCATCACTTATATCTTTTAGCTTGATAGTTTTGATCATAGTGCTTCACTTATATCTTTTGAGCTTGATAGTTTTGCTCTAGTTCTTAACTTAGATCTTTTAGAGCACGGTGGTGGATTTGTTTTAAAGAAACTTAATCTCTCATGCTTCACTTGGATTATTTTGAGAGTTATTAATAGCATGGTAGTTTGCTTAATGTTAATATACTTAGTGTTCGAGATATGTGAAACTTTCTTTTGAGTGAATTGAATACTAAGATAAATTTAATTCTTAATAATTGTTTTGAGATATGGAGGTAATAATATCAAAGTCGTGCTACTTGAGTAGTTGTGAAATTGAGAAATACTTGTGTTGAAGTTTGTAAGTCCCATAGCATGCACGTATGGGTAAAGTTGTGTAACAAATTTGAAGCATGAAGTGTACCTGGCTTGTGCATCCTTATGAGTGGCGGTCAGGGACGAGAGATGGTCTTTTCCTACCAATCTACCCCCTAGGAGCATTGTGCGTAGTACTTGATTTTTGATGGCTTCTAAATTTTTGCAATAAGTATATGAGTTCTTTTGACTAATGTTGAGTCCATGGATTATATGCACTCTCACCTTTCCGCCTTTGCTAGCCTCTTCGGTACCGTGCATTGCCCTTTCTCACATTGAGAGTTGGTGCAAACTTCACCGGTGCATCCAAAACCCCGTGATATGATACGCTCTTTCACACATAAATCTCCTTATATCTTCCTCAAAACAGCCACCATACCTACCTATTATGGCATTTCCATAGCCATTCCGAGATATATTGCCATGCAACTTTCCATCGTTCCGTTCATCATGACATACTTTACTTTTGTCATATTGCCATTGCATGATCTTGTAGTTGACATCGTATTTGTGGCAAAGCCACCATGCATTATTTTCATACATGTCACTCTTGATTCATTGCACCATCCTCATTACATCACGGAGGCATTCATATAGAGTCATATCTTGTTCTAGTTTCGAGTTGTAATTGTTGAGTTGTAAGAAAAATAAAAGTGTGATGATCATCATTATTAGAGCATTGTTCCAAGTGAGGAAAGGATGATGGAGACTGTGATTCCCCCACAAGTCGGGATGAGACTCCGGACGAAAAAAAAGAGGCCAAAGAAGCCCAAATAAAAAAAGAGAGGCCATAAAAAAGGAGAAAAGGCCCAAATAAAAAAAGGAATAAAAAATGAGAGAAAAAGAGAGAAGGGACAAAGTTACTATACTTTTACCACACTTGTGCTTCAAAGTAGCACCTTGTTATTCATGTAGTGAGTCTCATATATTGTGCTTAAAAGTAGCACCTTGTTCTTCATGTAGTGAGTCTCATATATTGTCTTGTTCATACTAGTGGGAATTTTTCATTATAGAACTTGGCTTGTATATTCCTACGATGGGCTTCCTCAAATGCCCTAGGTCTTCATGAGCAAGCAAGTTGGATGCTCACCCACTAGTTTTCTTTTGTTGAGCATTCATCGCTCTAGTGCATCCGTTGCATGGCAATCCCTACTCCTCATGTTGATATATTGATGGGTATCTCCATAGCCCGTTGAATAGCCTCGTCAATGTGAGACTTTCTCCTTTTTTTTCTTCTCCACACAAACCCCATCATCATATTCTATTCCACCCATAGTGTTATATCCATGGCTCGCGCTCATGTATTGCGTGAAGGTTGAAAAAGTTTGAGATTATTTGAGTATGAAACAATTTCTTGGCTTGTCATCTGGGTTATAGAAGTTGGGAACATCTTTGTGTGACGAAAATGAAGCATAGCCTAACTATATGATTTTGTAGGGATGAACTTTCTTTGGCTAAGTTATTTTGAGATGACATAATTGCTTTGATTAGTATGCTTGAAGTATTATTATTTTTATGTCAATATGAACTTTTATGTTGAATCTTTTGGATCTGAATATTCATACCATGATTAAGAAGATTTACATTGAAATTATGCCAAAGTATCACTCCGCATCAAAAATTCTTTTTTATCATTTACCTACTCGAGGACGAGCAGGAATTAAGCTTGGGGATGCCTGATACGTCTCCAACGTATCTATAATTTGTGATTGCTCCATGCTACTTTATCAACTGTTTTGGACTATATTGGGCTTTATTTTCCACATTTATATTATTTTTGGGACTAACCTATTAACCGGAGGCCCAGCCCAGAATTGTTGTTTTTTTGCCTATTTCAGTGTTTCGAAGAAATGGGATATCAAACAAAGTCCAAACGGAATGAAACCTTCGGGAACGTGATTTTCTCACCGAACGTGATCCAGGAGACTTGGACCCTGCTCCAAGAAGCTTCCGAGGAGGTCACGAGGGTGGAGGGCGCGCCCCCTACCTTGTGGGCCCCTCGGAGCTCCATCGATGTACTCCTTCCTCCTATATATACCTACTTATCCCCAATAGACCAGACACGGAGCCAAAAACCTAATTCCACCGCTGCAACCTTCTGTATCCACGAGATCCCATCTTGGGGCCTGTTCCGGAGCTCCGCCGGAGGGGGTATCCACCACGAAGGGCTTCTACATCATTACCAGAGCCCCTCCGATGAAGTGTGAGTATTTTACTTCAGACCTTCGGGTCCATAGCTAGTAGCTAGATGGCTTCTTCTCTCTTTTTGGATCTCAATACAATGTTCCCCCCCTCTCTCGTGGAGATCTATTCGATGTAATCTTCTTTTTGCGGTGTGTTTGTTGAGACCGATGAATTGTGGGTTTATGATCCAGTATTATCTATGGAAAATATTTGATTCTTCTCTGAATTCTTTTATGTATGATTGAGTAATCTTTGCAAGTCTCTTCGAATTATCCGTTTGGTTTGGCCAACTAGATTGGTAGTTCTTGCAATGGGAGCAGTGCATGGCTTTGGGTTCAATCTTGCGGTGTCCTTACTCAGTGACAGAAAGAGTTGCAAGGCACATATTGTATTGTTGCCATCGAGGATAACAAGATGGGGTTTTTATCATATTGCATGAATTTATCCCTCTACATCATGTCATCTTGCTTAATACTCTAGATGCATGCTGGATAGCGGTCGATGAGTGGAGTAATAGTAGTAGATGCAGAATCGTTTCGATCTACTTGTCACGGACGTGATGCCTATATACATGATCATTGCCTAGATATACTCATAACTATGCTCAATTCTATCAATTGCTCAACAGTAATTTGTTCCCCCACCGTAGAATACTTATGCTCTTGAGAGAAGCCACTAGTGAAGCCTATGGCCCCCCGGGTCTATTCTCATCATATCAATCTATATCACTTTATTTACTTGCTTTGCTTTTACTTTGCCTTTACTTTTTACTTTGCATCTATCTATCAAAAATACCAAAAATATTATCTCTATCAGATCTCACTCTCGTAAGTGACTGTGAAGGGATTGACAATCCCTAAGCATTGGTTGCGAGTTGCTATCGTGTTGTGCAGGTACAAGGGACTTGCGCGTGACCTCCTACTGGATTGATACCTTGGTTCTCAAAAACTGAGGGAAATACTTACGCTACTGTGCTGCATCATCTTCTCCTCTTCGGGGAAAACCAACGTAAGCTCGAGACGTAGCATATAGTATCACTGTTGATTGGTTCGCAAAAAAATAGTATCACTGCCGATTTATAATTATTTTTTATTTCTGTTGAATGCTAGCGTTTCAACTCTTACGACGAAGGGTTCCAAACACGGCACATGCTGGATGTCCCACACGTCAGCAAAAGGAGTGCGACATGAACAGCGTGGTAGAGCCCTGCGTAAAAAAACAGCGTGGTAGAGCGTCTCCACTTCTTCCACTTCTGGGTCGGACACCACACGTAGTAGTACTTAGTGGTATGAACGATACAAAGTGCGACCTGGAGAGAAAGACACGTTTAGTTGGAAGGTCTCGGGGCATACACGTAAACAAATATAAAAGTTAACACGTGCCTCCAACTAATATAGTAGTAGTACAGTACTTAGGCACGTACTCCATAACATCACCGTGCATTGCACGTACAACATTTAGTGGTAGTATGTAGTAAGAGACAAATGCCGCCCAAGAGTTTCCTTCTCGACCTACTTTTGGGTGTTTGGTAGAGTGTATGGAGGGTGCATGAGTCCACACTAGTTTAGCACAAATACACTAGAAGCATGCATGAAGAGAGCATGCATGAAGAGGGGTGTTGAGTTGAGCATGCACGAAGAGGGAACAACTATGCTGAGACAAGAACGCAACCAAACACACCCTATATGCCACGCATGTTCATACCATTTGTGCCTTTCTACTTCACTTACTGCGCTACATTACTCAGGTTCGTATGTCCACTCCTGGGTACATGTCCGTCTCGTAGTTCCAGTCCTACATGTTCTTCATATAGATGGAACGATCCTTGCATAACACGTGCACCTTGATGCTAGATGTCTCGCGTGTTGGCAAAAGGATGAACAAAGAACACATAAAAAATAGAGTGGAAGAACATAGATTTTGGACGACCGAGAAGGCGAGAAGGAGCAAGGAACCTCGTGGTGGAGCGTCTGCACTCATAATATTTAATATTATTCAGCGATATAAAATTAACCAATCACCTCCACAGTGGACTGGAAGAGTACGAAACACGGCAGCCCAGTGTAGTTACATCATACTAGTACATGGCTAACCCCCGCTATCACCATATTTCTTGGCTTCCGTGCGACACCTATCTCTAGTAATCCAGTAGCCTGTATCGCTTCTCCCTCCTTGTCTCTATCAAAGTGCGGCGGGCTGTCGTTTCTGCCGTCTATTGAGGTCGGTTAACTCATCACATGTTAGCGACATGCCAAGAGCATTCTAAAAAAACTCCTTTCATGTTTTGTTTTCATAAAGAAAAAAATCCTTTCACGTACGAATTTGCATGTATGCTTTGAGCAACTTGCATGTCCTATACTGCTCCTGTTTGATACTTTAACTTAGCTAGAGGTTAGACTAACTCGTGACTAACCCTGAACTAACTGTAGCCAAAGAGGTGTCCGGGTGACAGGGTTAGATTGACAATAAATGCACTTCATGGAGAGAGAAAAGTGATTTTTAGTGGTCCCAATGACAACTATCTCCAGTTAGCACCTCTTGGGTGGGATAGTTTTTTTTGGTGGGTTCGGTGCAACTTGCTCCAATTTAAACCCTCATGCTTGGATACTTTAGGGCTATTTGAGCCCCAACTAGCTCAAGCTAACTCTAACCCATGGATCCAAACAGGGCCTATGGCCAGTCTCGACGCGGAGCAGTCGCGTGCACCGGGAAGCGGTGCTCTCTCGGCCGTCGCGCCACTTCAAAGCCGGCGCCAGTGAGAGGTCGCCTCCGCTCTGGCCGGGTATTAAAACGGCACTGACGCTCTAGGGTGACGCTGAGCGTTTCACGCGGGAAGCGCGCGCTGGCAAGGGAGTATAGGTTTTGAACCGTTTCAGGTGTAGTACTGCTAGTTTTCAAAACTACTCAATTATTGCACTCAGTTTCCTAAGAAATTGTGGTAAAAACGTTACTCCACAGCCCGCTTCCCTTCTCCTTCCTCTTCCACCGCCCACGCACGTCGGCGGGAAGCGACCGGTCAACCCTCATATAGGAGTGCTAGCACAAAAAGATGCATGCATGACAACTAAAATTTCCATATTAAAGTGCCGCTCCGGCGGGAGTATGGCGTATGTTTGATACCTTCGGCCGGCCCATGGCTAACGGGCGACGCGACGAAGAAGAGGCGGCGGAGGGGAATGAATGCAGCTATCGTTTGGGTTCGCCTTCGCTTAAATAAATCGCAGATCACATGTACCCATGGTGCACAAATTGTAACATACTAATGTGCGCTTAAGTGGGCGTTGAATGGCGGTGTGCGTGTGTATGTGAGAGATTCTGAGAGACAGAGTGCATGTGTGCGACTGTACTCTTCGGACATGTACTAAACCTTTTGCATCGGGATATAAGTAAAATGGTATTTACTTTAGCTAGTGATTTACATGGCCATGTTAACGTGGTTGTGTCAAAAAAATGTCACTTCCTGCTTGTGATTTGCTTTATATAATTACAAGCTAGATTCTTGTGCATTGCACGGAACATCAATATGCATTTTTTTACAAAACACCTGTTGTGATTGACCCATGCAGGAGTAATCCCATGTGTAAAAACTAATGATATCTCGAGAATTTTATCGGAAAACTGGTATCTCGAGAATGTCATCGAAAAATGAAAGATGAGAGATAAGGCGGGGAGGAGTGGAGTGTGGTGGTGACTGGTGGTCGGAATGGGCGGAGGCATGGGGATGGACGGCACCGGCAGGCGGCAGCGGCCACCATGCATGCTAGATTGTTCCAGAGACTTATTCCTTTTTTAATTGCTGAGCAATGAGGTTGCGGGAGATAATGATGTGGAGAGAGGTGCGGGTATTTTTTGTAAAATCGTCATAGTTTGCTTTCTATCCGTCAGATATAGATCATACGGTCTGTATTACAAGATGGCAGGCACACCATCATCGCCAACTCATTTTTTTATAAGGGTACAGATGATAAGTTTGCTGACTACTAAAGTAAAGTGGAATTTGTCCATGTTATGCAAGTAAATAAAGGTGATTTTTATCATACGGGTAAGGTTGGATGAAGGGTGCTAGGAACAAATGCTCCGCCTAGAGCATGTGTGTGTGAGATGGAGTCTTAGTGTGTGTGTGTGGGGGGGTGTGTGTGTGAGAGAGAGAGAGAGAGAGGAGAGAGAGAGATGGAGTCTTAGTTTGTGTGTGTGTGTGTGTGAGAGAGAGAGAGAGAGATGGAGTCTAAGTGTGTGTGTGTTGGGGGGTGCGTGCGTGTGTGTGTGTGTTTGTGTGTGTGTGTGTGTGTGAGAGAGAGAGAGAGAGAGAGATGGAGTCTTATTTTTGTGTGTGGGGGGGGGGGTGCGTGCGTGTGTGTGTGGGGGGGTGCGTGTGTGTGTGTGTGTGTGTGTGTGTGTGTGTGTATGTGTGTGTCGCGGGGTCCTCTATGGCAGATGTAATTTAAGTGTGCATGGCTTCATCATAGAGAGGTGATGTGTATGGCAGAGGCCACCAACGATGGGGTGCGAGAGAGAAAAGGCCGTGAGAGGGGGGAGAACGTGCGTCTGGGCGTGAGAGGAGTCGACATCGAGAGAACGTGTTTGTTCGAGAGACACCGAGGAAGACTACTATATATCGATGGTGCATGTAGGCGGGAATTAAACAAAGGGATGGTCTTATTGGTTTTGGGGATATAGGGGAAGAGTGAGAGGCACGGGGGGGGGGAGGGTAGCTAGAAGGAGATTGTTAAGTGCGAGTGTGTGTTTTACGCATCCAGGCGGAAGTTATGTGCACAAAAGAGGAGAACGATTCGATGTGGCGTTAGGATTGAGGGTAATTAACTACGTATGGAGACATAGAGACCTTGAACGTGCATGTGTGAGAGGTATACATGTATGCGCGGGATGTGTATGTGCGCGCGCGCGCATGATTGAGACAAAAGAAAGAAGACATAAGTCATAAGATCAACGACATGGGAGAGACGGATCGGTATGACAATATGCATGCATGTGAGAATGCAGGGAAGAAGGCCCGACAATTGAGCATGTGTTTTTGTCTTTAAAAGATAGTGGAGTGGGCTGGAGCATGCATCTATGGCGAGCAGAGGGGGTGAGGCGCAATGATTGTGCAAAAGAGATCAACCTATAAATGCATATGTATGGAGAAACATATATAGTGTGGGTGATAGGAAGCAAGACTCCGTGCGAGAAAGAAATGTTGACGGAGAAACTACAGAGAGATACAGAGATGGAGATGCTAGCTAGAGGGACATCCGTTAGTTTGGGTGTTGGAGATGACCGTTGGGTGGTTCAAAGGGTGAAGTTATATGGGTGTGTGAGAGGGCACTTGACTGCATGTAGAGAGAAACATATGTAGTGTGTGTGATAGGAATCAAGAGTGAGGGCGAGAAAGAAGGTTGATGGAGAAATAGATAAATAGAAAGATAAAGATGCTAGCTAGTGTGCATTAGAGATAGGAGTTGAGTGGATCAGAAGGCTGGGTTAAGTGTGTGGGTGGAGAGAGATAGAGAGAGGGTGCATGTGAGTCACATACAAACAGATATCAGAGAGAAATGAGATCCAGAGAGATGGAGTTTTGTGTCTACGGGAGAGAAAGATATTTCACAACGAGAGTGATAGCTAGAGAGACATATGAGGGAACGCAAGATATCTCTAGGGAGAGAGGGTGTGTGTGAGCGACATACTCCCTCCGTCCCAAAATTCTTGTCTTAGATTTGTCTAGATATGGATGTATCTAATACTAAAACGTGACTTGATACATCCGTATTTAGATAAATCTAAGACAAGAATTTTAGGACGGAGGGAGTACAAGAGAACAATGGAGAAATATGAGACCCTGGGAGACAGAGTTTGTGTTTGTGTGTGAGAAAGAGATATTGAAGGGGAAGAGTCGTAAGTTCTCATATATAAGGAGCGAAAGACATCTCTGTATGACGGGTGTGCGAGTGGCACACATGGGAATAGTAGAGAGAAATGAGACCCCGGGAGACAAAGTTTTGTGTTTGTGTTAGAGAAAGAGATTCCACATGGAGAATCATAGTTAGAGACACATAGTAGGGAGCGAGATATACTTAGAGAGAGATAGAGTGATGAAGGTCGAGGGAGAGAGTACCGTCAGTTTGTTACGGTGATAAAAGATCATTGTCGACATACAAGTAGCACGAGAGATACCTGAGAGACGATGAACGCGTATAGGTCCAGAGAGATAGTCCTATATAAGCATGAGTGATAGCTATATGAGACGAATATCTGGATTAAAGGGGATTCAAATATTTAAACTGGAGATCACGACATCCATAATATCATAACGCAAATTGGTGTATCAAACATGCATATTCATTTGAATTTGGGCACACGTGTAATGTTATATAGTTTATCAATATTGGTGATCCATAGATTCTTCAATTACAAACAATGCATGGTTTATATGTAATTAATGTATAAACGGGATTACACTATATGTTGCGTGTGTGAAACACATTATACATGTTTGAGAAGTTAAAAAAAATCCGCATGAAACACACATTAATTGGAGACAGTTAGCGAGGAATGCATACATTGGATTTCAACATAAAGTGGTTTCAAATATTTGAAAATCCAAATTGATGGATACAACCTTATGAATCTGAGATCATGCCATTTGTAAACCATATTTATGTATAAATGGTATTGTGCTTTTGAAAGTATATATATATATAAAATGATGTATATAGAATGTAATTCCAATTGAAAATCGATCCCGCCCAAAAAAAATAGTAGAATACAAACGGGATTCGAATTGAGTTGGCACGGTAAACGTGCACTGTGCAAAATTTGAACGAAGCGGGGATTGTCGCATTAACCGCCCGAAACCAAAATCTGCGAGATGGAAATCACTACTGCCTATCCCTGCCACGCAAAGCCTATCTGCTGGATTTCTATAGGTTTCATAGGGGTAGGTTTGTAATTTCACCCAAACGTGACGTAATCACCTCTCACCCGGATTCATACACGGTGGGCGCCAAAACACAGTGTGCCCTCGGCCGAAATCGACTCCCTCCCCGATTCATATTCATACACGGTGGGAGCCAAAAACAAACTCTCGTCGGCAAATATTCGGTGTATGCGAGATTACCGTCCTATCCCCAACCGACTAATGTTGCTGTGATGTAGTAGAAATTTGAAACGGGGGCTAAGTTTGTAAATTTCCTCGCATTTGAGACAAGCGCGCCCTGAATACATGGTTCCCCCCTTCGTCTCTACCTCCATTTTCCCCATTCGTACTCTGTGGGCGCCAAAACACCCTCTCCACCCCACCCTCCTCCGTCCGCCGCCGTCCGCCACCCCATCCACCGCTGTCCTCCTCCACCATGCCGGAGCTGATACCCCGACGCCGCCGTCCATTACAAGAGATCGACCTCTCTCATCCATGCCTTCGGACCAGGATCCTTGCATCCCGTCCTCTCGCTTCATCCCCGCCATCGTCCACCTTGCCGGCGCCACTCCTACGACCGTCTCGTCCACCGCGCCCCGCCGCCACCGTCTACCCTCCTAGATCTGCTTCCACACTGCCGACAGCCATCGCTACTGCAGCACCGTCAAATTCTCAGCAGATGCGTACACAGCACCGCACCAGAGGCGGTACTCTTTCGTATCTGCTCAACTTATTTATCACAGCAAGAAAATAGATCGCCACTGCTTTACTCTGATTTCTTGTCTTGCGAAGTTGCCTTTGTCCTGTTCGCACCTTCAGATCCGCCATGGCACGCTCAACACCATACTCCCAATGCTTATGGTTTTCCCCTTTTTATATTCCACACTAGTTAAATCACAATAGACTAAATTTCAAAATTTGGTCAGTCAATTTTTCAGAGCTCGTCGGAGTTCACCGGTGTGTTCGAAGGGGCTCGGGTGGTTGTGGGGCCTCGCCGAACGAAGAAAACCCGACGCGGGTGGGGGTGGGGGTGGCGGAGGAACACAGGCGGTGGGGGCCGGTGGTCCGACCGGCGGCCCGTGCGGTGTTCTGTATGGGAAGAATCAGAGACGAGGAAGAAGAAGGGTTAGGAGATGTAGGATCTTCATCCAACCGCCTGAAATGGTCGAGAGACAGCTAGGAGTTGCATTCTTAATGCGCTCTGGTTCATCATGTGTGGGCACTGCGCAACCAACATTTTATTATCCAAAATCTGCTTGCTCTTCTTTACCATGTTCGATAGAGCTGGCCTGTACGTGATCGATAGGCTTTCAATTACTAGAGGCAATACAACACCTTATTTTCAAGCCAGTTCCACTTTCCCGATTTATATATCGTGGTTACGGTGTACCCCTGTTATGTACACTATGATCTGCCTAGTTGCTGTGTGCTCTTGTTATCATGTTTTGGCAATAAACTCTCTATACAGTATATTATGAACCTATCATCTGCGAGCTATCCTTACTTTTGGAGCCTATTTTTTGTGTACTTGTGCCAGATTAAATAAATGCACGCACCATATTACAGCACACATGAGCTGTCTCATCAGAATCCAGTGATAGCACATAAGTGTTTACAGGGGCGCCCCTATATTAGAATATCATCTGCATTACAAAGATAATCTCACAACTATTTTTGTGTTCATGGTTCTCAGATATTATACGCAATTACAATGAATATTAGAATTCGTGCATTAGAAGAATATTGTGGAACACTGCAATGACTTACAAAATTGGCACCAAGGCATTGAGTGCCATTCTGGAAGCGATGAAACTCGTACGCTCCCCACCTGTTGATTCTTGTTCAGAATATCATCCTAATGACTATTCTAACCTCGAGGAGTCAAAGGCAGATGGCCTGTCCTGTTCACCCATCAAGGTGCCTGTTCTAATTTGGCAAGGTTTTATTGATTGTGCGTTTCTTGCATATGTTGTCTTGCATTTACTCTACTTTGTTGCACCGCCATCTCCTTAGTTTACTCATCATATAACTCAAGATGCCATGCCCATCAATTATCGATACATATTCCATCTGTCATCATACCATGTTTTTCCACTCAAATGCTATTTGTGTGCATCAGACATCAAAAAGGAAGAGTGTGATTGACGAACCTGAAGGAGCACCAGCAAAGTCCTTGAAAAATGTGGTGGTGCCGGAGAAATCAGACAACGCCCCACTTATATTGGCTGTACAACCAGTGACAAAAAACATAGGACCGACTCCAGCAGACTATACCCATACTTCACTGGCCACACCACTAGCCCCACCACACAGGACCTGCACTCCAACAAAAGTTATACCGATTTCGTTTGCCATAGCACCTGTCGTTCCACAGAAAAATCCCACTCCAGCAAAAAGTACAGCAAGTCCACCGGCCGAAGACCTATCCCAACTGCAAAGACGGCCAATTCCTGCAGATTGGAACCCCATTCCATTTATTCCCAGTTTAAAAGACAATGATTTCAATGTTGTTAGGGACTACGTGCATATATTCCCATCATGGGAAGATTATAGTGAAGACAAACACCATTTTCACATCTTCCTGTCCAGCTTACGTGTAAGTGCTATTATTCATGGTTATTATTTTCCTGTTTTCTGCTGATTGAATACATCAATGATTTACATTACACTTTGATGGCAAGGAAGCATTGCAGAAGTATCGGTGTTTCCTGTTTTCTGCTGATTGAATACATCAATGTTTTCTGCTGTTTCCTGTTTTCCTATTTAGGCGAGGGTCAATCTGGATAGTCATGACGAGCAAAGCTTGCTTGTGCTTGTCAAGGAAGCATTGCAGAAGTATCGGTGTTACCTGAGGAAATCACACTTTGATGGCAAGTCTATAAACGAATTTCCGGTGAAGTCTCCTGTGCTAAATTTAGAAGACATTGAATGGGAAAACCTTGTTATGCACTGGTCTCGTTCCCAAGATGAGGTACTATCTATGAAATCACATGATAATTTGAACTTCTACTTTTCGGCATGTGCCTTATGGATCTTTTTTGCAGGAAATCTGCTCGAAGAAGAATTCCGGTTTGAAAAGAATGATAGGATATAGCAAATATGCTGCCCGCTGCTTTGCTCTTGTTAGTACCTGTTGTCCTGTATCACTGTACTTGTATACATACCGGGTTCATTATGTGATAGCAGTATGCATGATAGCTTGCTTATCAATTGTTCGCTCCAAATTATCTGATCTGTATGAATGGTCACACTAGTGTAGAATATATCCAATGCCAATGAATTTTTTTAGCTCTGCATTGTTCTTGTAAGTACATGCTGTCCTTTATCAGTGTACTTATATTGACAGGTAGTTGTTCATGTACCATCACTGTGCAGCTTATTTTCCTTTGCCCTCCATTTTCTACACATCAGATCTATATTTACTCTTACCATAAGGTTGGTACTGAAGAAGTTTAGGTGTGCATTGCTCTGGGTTGTGCCTTTTGCCTGTATCGCTGCACATACATTTATAGCAACTTGGTTATGTAGCATCACTTTTCATCTTATCTTAACTATTCTCCATTTTTTCGTATATTATCACATCTATATTTACTCTTAACAAAATTTAGAATAAAGGCAATGCGTATGAAGAAGATTCTGTGCTAAACTTCTTGAATTGCCCCCCATCAGCATGGACAAGAGCTTTATAGAGCATGTCTTCACCAGTAATGTAAGTTTGTCCTTCTCAAGCCTTCAAACTTTGTTGTGTATATTTGGTTAGGCATGACTGCAACAGCTGTTTATTTTTGGTGTTTGCATCAAATTGCATGTTTAAAGTTTATTATGTAGTTCATAAACAAAACTTTGTCATCTCAATTTAAGTTTTCAGTTGTACAACCAAGTTCCTTCTTCATACCATGTAAATTAAACTATACAGAGCAAGTGATCTTCTTTTGCACTTTGCATGTATGCTTCATTCTTCATCCGTAATCCAGTGGTGTTGTGAACCTACCCACTACAGCACAAAGTCATATTCTGCAATGTCTTAACTATGAACAATGTCATATCCTTCTACTATTATTTAAACTGTCTCTTTATTTGCCAATCTAAAATGGGATAAATTGACAACACACTAACCATTAATACTATGAGTTCTTGATCTGTAATCCAGTGGTGTCATGAAGCTGCCAACTCCTTCACAATGTCATTTCCTGCCATGTCTTGACCTGAACAATACCATATTATGCTAATGCAATTTTAAACTGTGTCACTTTATTAAATCGAGAAGAAATGTGATGAATTGTCAGCACTGATACTTCTTTGTCCAAAACCTGTCATACATCTACTTGTTTATCTTTCAGAGTCAGGAAGATATAAGTGTTGAACAAGCGCAATCTCATCATCTAGGTCATTTGCTTGCTTCTGACTCCCAATGAGGCTAACCTTTCTTGAACTCTATTGAAGTCTTTATCGGTTTTGTATATTATTTTGTCGGCGTTTTTATTTGCACTAGTGGTGATCTTTGATGCCCAGTGTATGTAATCTGCTGTCTGCTTGTGCTTTATTATCATAGTGGCGAACTTTGATGCCCCATGGATCTAATATGCCGTAATTTCTTTATTGTATAGTATAGGTTTTTTCTTATTCACGGTGCTGCAATTATTTTACTATATATATATATATATATATATATATATATATATATATATATATATATATATATATCTGTCTTCGGAGTAAACCAGCCAAACCGTAAAATTACGGTACATAATTGGGCTGTCATGCAATCACGATGTATGATCCGCATCATAGGCCCCGTGAAACTGGCCCACTAGTAGATTCGGGCCTTTAATAGGCCGAGTAACCCCTGGCCCTCTTTTTGGAAGAAAACTCAATGGGCTTTTATGAGGCTGAGAAGTAGGTTGGGCCTGAAACGTGCCGAATAGCTCACGGGCCGGCAATAGCCCGAAATGGACCCTGGCCCTTGATTGTGCGAATCAATTCACGGGCTTTTAACAGGCCAAAGTTGTCTCGGCCCTTGTTTGTGTCGATATCGGTGCGAAAGCGGGCGGATGCAAACCGGGCCGTAGTTAGGCCCAACTATATGACATGCTTTTAACAGGCCGAAATTAATATAGGGCCGAAATGATAAATGGGCCCTTAATAGGCCGAAACTAATATCAAGCCGAATTACTAAATGGGACTTTGGCAAGTGGGCCCAAAAGCATTGCGTCCAGTTAACGGGCCGAATCTGATATGGGCCATAATTGAGCCCAAAGCCTCTTAAAGGGCCGGACCTGATCTGGGCTGTGATTTGGCCCAGAAAGTGGGAGGCTTTTAACAGGCCGGATCTTATATGGGCCATTATTAGGCCCGGAACGTGGCAGGCCATTAATGGACCGGATCAAATATGGGCCGACTTTTGGCCCAAAACATGGCAGCCAGTTAATGGGCCGGCCTACTAGGGTCCTCAAAATCTTGTGGGCCTACAGCTGGGTCGGCCCATTAATGTCGGCGAAATCTCGTGGGCCTTTAGCTGGGCCGGCCCATTATGATCCGCAAGAATATTGTGGGCCTTTACCTGGGCCGGCCCATTATGGTACACAAAAATCTTGTGGGCCTTTACCTGGGCTAGCCTATTATGGCCCGCAAAATCTTGTGGGCCTTTAGCTGGGCCAGCCCATTTTGGTCCGCAAAATCTCGTGGGCCTTTAGCTAGGCTGGCCCATTATGGTCCGCAAAATCTTGTGGGCGTTTAGTTGGGCCGGCCCATTTAAACTTGATGGGTCGTGCTACGTGTCGACGTATCATAGGCGCCTTCTGTCCAATGAGTGGATGACATCTGTCCCTACGATGAGCCGACACGTGTTTCCTCCAGCCAATGATGATTTTACATGTGGAAAATCCCCATTGGTCGGGGTTGTTAACGGGTTATCGGATCCAAAACCCGACCCGATAGCTTAACGGCGTTCCGTTACGGTGGATGCCACGTGTCGGTCACCCTTGACGAAAGCACTTCTGTGACACGCGATTTATCGTCATGGAAGTGGACACTTCCATGATGATAATTTTGGTAATGTCATGGAACACTTCTACGAGAGCACAGGTATGACTATCTTGATTCTGTCATAAAATCGTCATGGATGTACATGCATGACAAAAAACACGACCTACTCTGACAAACACGTATCATCACAGAAGTGTATTTTTTGTAGTGATGGACAAGGGCTTTATAGAGCCTGTCTTCACCAGTAATGTAAGTTTTTCCTTCTCAAGCCTTCAAACTTTGTTGTGTATATTTGGTTAGGCATGACTGCAACAGTTGTTTATTTTTGGTGTTTGCATCAAATTGCATGTTTAAAGTTTATTATGTAGTTCATAAACAAAAGTTTGTCCTTCTCAATTTAAGTTTTCAGTTGTACAACCAAGTTTCTTCTTCATACCATGTAAATTAAACTATACTGAGCAAGTGATCTTCTTTTGCCTTTGCATGTATGCTTCATTCTTCATCTCAGAATGCGGTGGTGTGGTGAACCTACCCACTACAACACAATGTCATATTCTGCAATGTCTTAACTATGAACAATGTCATATCATTCTACTATTATTTAAACCGTCTATTTATTTGCCAATCTGAAATGGGATAAATTGACAGCACACTAACCATTGATACTTATGAGTTCTTGATCTGTAATCCAGTGGTGTCATGAAGCTGCCAACTCCTTCACAATGTCATTTCCTGTCATGACTTGACCTGAACAATACCATATTGTGTTAATGCAATTTTAAACTGTGTCACTTTATTCGTTAGTAAGAAATGTGATGAATTGTCGGCACTGATACTTTTATGTGCAAAACCTGTCATCTGTCTGCTTGTTTATCTTTCAGAGTGAGGAAGATATAAGTGTTGAACAAGCGCAGTCTCATCATCTTGCTCAGTGCTTGCTTGCAACTCCCAAACAGGCTAACCTTTCTTGAACTCTATTGAAGTGCTGTCGGTTTTGTATATTATTTTGTCGGCGTGTTTATTTGCACTGGTGGCGATCTTTGATGCCCAGTGTATGTAATCTACTGTCTGCTTGTGCTTTATTATCATAGTGGCGAACTTTGATGCCCTTGGATGTATTATGCCGTAATTTCTTTATTGTATAGTCTAGGTTTTTTCTTATTCACGATGCTGCAGTTATTTTACTATATATATCCTGTCTTCGCAGTAAACCGGCCAAACCGTAAAGTTAAGGTACATAATTGGGCCGTCATGCAATCACGATGTATGATCCGCATCATTGGCCCCATCAAACTGGCCCACTAGTAGATTCGGTCCTTTAATAGGCCGAGTAACCCCCGGCCTTCTTTTCGCAAGAAAACTCAATGGGCTTTTAGGAGGCTGAGAAGTAGGTTGGGCCTGAAACATGCCGAATAGCTCACGGGCCGGCAAAAGCTCAAAATGGACCCCAGCCCATGATTGTGCGAATCAATTCACGGGCTTTTAACAGGCCAAAGTAGAAGGTATACCTAATGGTTTCTTTAGGGTACCTATGAAGACGCATTTTTCCGACTTAGGTTCGAGCTTTTCAGGTTGAAGTTTCTTGACATAAGCATCGCATCCCCAAACTTTTCGAAATGACAGCTTAGGTTTCTTCCCAAACCATAATTCATACGGTGTCGCCTCAACGGATTTCGATGGAGCCCTATTTAAAGTGAATGCGGCAATCTCTAACGGATAGCCCCAAAATGAGAGCGGTAGATCAGTAAGTGACATCATAGATCACACCATATCCAATAGAGTGCGATTATGATGTTCGGACACACCATTACGCTGAGGTGTTCCAGGCGGCGTGAGTTGTGAAACGATTCCACATTTCCTTAAGTGTGTGCCAAATTTGTGACTCAAATATTTCCCTCCACGATCTGATTGTAAGAACTTTATTTTCCTGTCATGTTGATTTTCAACCTCACTCTGAAATTCCTTGAACTTTTCAAAGGTCTCAGACTTGTGTTTCATGAAGTAGACATACCCATATCAACTTAAGTCATCAGTGAGGGTGAGAACATAACGATAGCCATCGCGAGCCTCAACACTCATTGGACCGCACACATCAGTATGTATGATTTCCAATAAGTTGGTTGATCGCTCCATTGTTCCAGAGAACGGAGTCTTGGTCATTTTGCCATGAGGCATGGTTCGCACGTGTCAAATGATTCGTAATCAAGAGACTCCAAAAGTCCATCTGCATGGAGCTTCTTCATGTTTTTGACACCAATGTGACCCAGGCGGCAGTGCCACAAGTATGTGGGACTATCGTTATCAACCTTACATCTTTTGGTATTCACACTATGAATATGTGTAACATCACATTTGAGATTCATTAAGGATAAACCATTGCCCAGCGGGGCATGACCATAAAACATATCTCTCATATAAATAGAACAACCATTAAACTCGGATTTAAATGAGTAGCCATCTCGTATTAAAAGAGATCCAGATACAATGTTCATGCTCAATTATTGAGGTTTAAAACTAATCCAGTAGGTAAATGTAGAGGTAGCGTGCCGACGGCGATCACATCGACCTTGGAACCATTCCCGACGCGCATCGTCACCTCGTCCTTCGCCAGTCTCCGCTTATTCCGCAGCTCCTGTTTTGAGTTACAATATGAGCAAACGCACGGTATCAAATACCGGGAGCTACTACAGTCTTGGTAAGGTACACATCAATAACATGTATATCACATATACCTTTGGTGTTGCCGGCCTTCTTGTCCGCTAAGTACTTGGGGCAGTTCCGCTTCTAGTGACCACTTCCCTTGCAATAAAAACACTCAGTCTCAGGCTTGGGTCCATTCTTTGGCCTCTTCCCGGCAGCTTGCTTACCGGGCGCGGCACCTCCCTTGCCGTCTTTCTTGAAGCCTTTTTTACCCTTGCCTTTCTTGAACTTAGTGGTTTTATTCACCATCAACACTTGATGTTCCTTTTTGATTTCCACCTCCACTGATTTCATCATTGAATATACCTCAGGAATGGTTTTCTCCATCCCCTGCATATTGAAGTTCATCACAAAGCCCTTGTAGCTTGGTGGAAGCGACTAAAGGATTCTGTCAATGACCGCGTCATCCAGGAGATTAACTCCCAGCTGAGACAAGTGGTTGTGCAACCCAGACATTTTGAGTATGTGCTCACTGACGGAACTATTCTCCTCCATCTTACAACTGTAGAACTTGTCGGAGACTTCATATCTCTCGACCCGGGCATGAGCTTGGAAAGCCATTTTCAGCTCCTAGAACATCTCATATGCTCCGTGCTGCTCGAAACGCTTTTGGAGCCCCGGTTCTAAGCTTTAAAGCATGCCGCACTGAACCAGGGAGTAATCATCAACACACGACTGCCAAGCGTTCATAACGTCTTGGTTCGCTGGGACAGGTGCTTCACCTAGCGGTGCTTCAAGGACATATGCTTTCTTGGCAGCTATGAGGATGATCCTCAAGTTCCGGACCCAGTCCGTATAGTTGCTACCATCGTCTTTCAGCTTGGTTTTCTCTAGGAACGCGTTGAAGTTGAGGACAACATTAGCGCGGGCCATTTGATCTGCAAGACATATTGTAAAGATTTTAGACTAAGTTCATGATAATTAAGTTCATCTAATCAAATTATTTAATGAACTCCCACTCAGATAGACATCCCTCTAGTCATCTAAGTGATACGTGATACGAGTCAACTAGGCCGTGTCTGATCATCACGTGAGACGGACTAGTCATCATCGGTGAACATCTTCATGTTGATCGTATCTTCTATACGACTCATGTTCGACCTTTCGGTCTCTTGTATTCCAACGTCATGTCTGTACATGCTAGGCTCGTCAAGTCAACCTATGTGTTTTGCTTGTGTAAATCTGGCTTACACCCGTTGTATTCGAACGTTAGAATCTATCACACCCGATCATCACATGGTGCTTCGAAACAATGAACGTTCGCAATGGTGCACAGTTAGGGGGAACACTTTCTTGAAATTTTATGAGGGATCATCTTATTTATGCTACCGTTCTTCTAAGCAAATAATATGTAAAACATGATAAACATCACATGCAATCAAATAGTGACATGATATGGCCAATATCATTTTGCTCATTTTGATCTCCATCTTCGGGGCGCCATGATCATCATCGTCACCAGCATGACACCATGATGTCCATCATCATGATCTCCATCATCGTGTCTTCATGAAGTTGTCTCACCAATTATTACTTCTACTACTATGGCTAACGGTTTAGCAATAAAGTAAAGTAATTACATGGCGTTATTCATTGACACGCAGGTCATATAATAAATTAAGACAACTCCTATGGCTCCTGCCGGTTGTCATAGTCATCAACATGCAAGTCGTGATTCCTATTACAAGAACAAGATCAATCTCACACATCACATATATATCATTCATCACATCCTTTTGGCCATATCACATCACACGGCATATGCTGCAAAAACAAGTTAGACGTCCTCTAATTATTGTTGCAAGTTTTTACGTGGCTGCTATAGGTTTCTAGCAAGAACATTTCTTACCTACGCCAAAACCACAATGTGATATGCCAATTTCTATTTACCCTTCGTAAGGACCCTTTTCATTAAATCCGGTCCGACTAAAGTGGGAGAGACAGACACCCGCTAGCCACCTTATGCAACTAGTGCATGTCAGTCGATGGAACCTGTCTCACGTAAGCGTACGTGTAAGGTCGGTCCAGGCCGCTTCATCCCACGATGCCGCCGAAACAAGATAATACTAATAGTGGCAAGTAAATTGACAAAATCGACGCCCACACCAAACTTGTGTTCTACTCATGCATAGAAACTACTCATAGACCTAGCTCATGATGCCACTGTTGGGGATCATTGCAGAAATTAAAAAAATTCTACGCATCACCAAGATCAATCTATGGAGTAACTAGCAATGAGAGAGAGGGGAGTGCATCTTCATACCCTTGAAGATCGCGAGTCGGAAGCGTTGCGAGAACGCGGTTGGAGGAGTCGTACACGTAGCAATTCAGATCGCGGCCGAATCCAATCTAAGCACCGAACAACGGTGCCTCCGTGCTCAACACACGTGTCGCCCGGTGACGTCTCCCGCGCCTTGATCCATCAAGGAGGATGGATAGGTTGAGGAAGAGGGCTCCAGCAGCAGCATGACGGTGCGGTGGTGATGGAGCGGCAGTTCTCCGGCAGGGCTTTGCCAAGCTCTTGCGGAGGAGGAGAGGTGTTGGGGAGGGGAGGGGCTACACCTTGGATGTGGTGCTGCACCCCTCCCTCCACCCCTCTATTTATAGGGAGAAGGGGGAAGGGGGCCGGCCCCTCTAGATGGGATCTAGAGGGGGGCGGCGGCCAAGCGGGTGGGGGCTTGCGCCCCAAGCCAATGGGGCGCCCCTCACCCCGGATGTAATTTTCCATATTTGTAACTCCAACTCTTGCCATTTTCGGCTATGTGCTATGGTTTTCCCTCCATGGTTGGGTTTTGTCTTTCGTTTTGCATTTTGTTCATGTCATGCATCTCATATCATGTCATCATGTGCATCTCATTTGCATACGTGTTCGCCTCATGCATCCGAGCATTTTCCCCGTTGTCCGTTTTGCAATCCGACACTCCTACATGCACCGGCGCACCCCTTTTGTCTCTTTTTCGTGTGCGGGTGTTAAACGTTCTCGAAATGGACCGAGCCTTGCCAAGTGGCCCTGGTATAGCACCGGTAGACCGCCTGTCAAGTTTCGTGCCATTTGGAGGTCGTTTGATACTACAACGGTTAACCGCATAACCGCAAAGGCCCCTTTTGGGTTGCAGCCCAACACTCCTTCAAAACAGCCCAATAACCCATCTAAGTCACTTCCATGCTCTCCGTCGTCGGATCACGATCGTGTGGGCAAAAACTACACTCCATTTGGAGCCTCCTAGCTCCCTCTACCTATAAAACACCTTCCCCTCCGAAATTTCGGGCAAACCCTAGACGAACTTCTCCCCCGCCGCCACCGGACGCGTCCGGATAGGGCCGGACACGTCCGCCCGCCGCTGCCAGCGAACTGCGCCGCCACATGGCGCCCGCCGCCGCCGCCGCCGCCGCGGCCCGCCCGAGGCCGCCGCCCAGCACCAGACCCCGCCGCCCGCCGTCGTCGTCCCCGCCGCATCAAGGCCGCCCGCCGCCGCCCACCGCAAGCCAAGGCCCCACCCCATCACGGTGCCCGGTCGTCGCCTCCCGTCACCTCCTCGCCGCCAGCCGCGCCCCCGGCCGGCCCCGACCCCGTCTCCGGCCTCCTCCCGCACCAACTCCGGCGAGTCGCCGCCGGCCCGACTCAATCCATGTGCACCCAGATCCAGATCCAGTTTCTAGGGTTGACCCCGAAAATCCTCTAAGTCAATTTTCTGTCACATTATTTTGCCATGTTCATCGCATCATAACTCCGTCATCGTAGCTCCATTTCATACGCATAATATATCAAAATGTTCATCAGGATGTGCGCTTCATTTTGTTCCAGTTGGCCATGTTCATTTGAGATCATCCCGATGCCCAAATCTCTGATGCAAGAGTGCTATATAATGTTAGTTCCTCATTCTTAACAGAATGTGTGCATTTGTCATTTTTGCTACATTTATTGTGTGCATCTTATGGGCATGAGTTCTACATGTGTTTTGTACTATGCCATGCCATCTTTACAGGGGTGTATGCCATGTATTTTTGTGATCAATGTGGTGACTAGAACAAGAATGCAAACTAGGCCTCATGATGTTGTTGATTTTAGTCCCTGTTCTGCTGTTATTTTTATGCCATGTAAACTTGATGCTACAGAGAGATCCATGCATATTTTGAGAAACTTCAGTAAGGATGTTTTGAACATATGGTTATGCTCTATCAATTAATGCCCCTGTTTGCAATTATGGAGTAGTATAGCATGTCATTTTCTTGCTCTACTTTTGCTATAAAATGTTTGTTGGCAGATTGTTTACATGATATTCAATTTTTCCAAGGTTGTTGTAGTTGATCCTTGCATGCTATGACCTTTTTCTTGCCATGTTTAGTTTCATAAACATGTATTCTTGCTAGTTCTGTGCTTATCTTGTCATGCAATGACTTGTGGTGAGTGAATCGAGCTCGCAAAGATGCCTTCGTAATGCTGTTAATGCCATGCCCTGTTTCCTGAATCTGTTAACAAAACTTGCTATGTTTACATGGGTGGCATCATATCTTCTGATCCTTTTTGGCTCATGGTCAGTAAGGGACTTTTGTTCTATGATTTGAGTAGAATCATGCAATGTCTTGTTTGGATATTATAATCTCCTGTAGCATGTCGATTGCTTGCTCTGAACATTGCTACCTGATGCTGTTTATGCCATGTCCAAACTGATATCTTTTGCACTTTTGCCATGCTTGTTTGAACCTGTTATTGTGTGATTTAGCCGTAGCTCAGTGTTCCTATTTTGTCAAGCATCTCCTGTAAATCACTGTCATATGCTTTGTTGTTATGTTGGGGTGCTGTAGCGTAGTTTCCTGATGTATTCAAAGTGCTATCATGCTGTTAATCGCAGATTTGTGTCATTCTTGTTTTGCTTGCCATTTGCAAACCGTGCATCTGATTCCGGTGATCTTTATATCGATTTCAACCGAAATCATCTCATCTTTCCAGTGGCATACTTGGTTTGCCAAGTTGATGCCTTGTTCATCATTTTCCTTCTGGAGCACGCATAAGCAGTGCATATCACATCTCGCGTATCATGCCATGTATTGCATCATGTTGCTTGTGCATTGCACTGTGATTTATTGTGGTTCCATTGCTTGTGTTCTTGCTTTGGGTAGAGCTGGGAGACGAGTACGTGCACGAGGAACCTGTTGAGTATGCTAACGAGGATCAAGCTTTCGACAACTCTGAGAACTTTGCAGGCAAGATGACCATACCCTCGATATCACTTCTATCTTTGCTTTGCTAGTTGCTCGCTCTATCGCTATGTTAGCTCTACCTACCACTTGTTTATCATGCCTCCCATATTGCCATGTCAAGCCTCTAACCATCCTTTCCTAGCAAACCGTTGTTTGGCTATGTCACCGCTTTTCCTCAGCCCCTCTTATAGCGTTGCTAGTTGTAGGTGAAGGTGAAGATTGTTCCTCGTTGGAACATGGATATTTTGGGATATCAAAATATCTATTGTTTTAATTAATGCACCTATATACTTGGTAAAGGGTGGAAGGCTCGGCCTTATGCCTGGTGTTTTGTTCCACTCTTGCCACCCTAGTTTCCGTCATACCAGTGTTATGTTCCTTGATTTTGCGTTCCTTACGCGGTTGGGTGATTTATGGGACCCCCTTGACAGTTCGTTTGGAATAAAACTCCTCTAGCAAGGCCCAACGTTGGTTTTACCATTTGACTACCTACCACCTACCACTTTTCCCTTGGGTTTTCGCGAGCCCGAGGGTCATCTTTTTTCCCCCCGGGCCAGTGCTCCTCCGAGCGGTGGTCCGAACCGAGCCGCCTGCGGGCCCACCTTGGGGAAACTCGAAGTCTGGTTTTACTCGTAGCCAGTCTCATCCGGTGTGCCCTGAGAACGAGATATGTGCAGCTCCTATCGGGATTTGTCGGCACAGTCGGGTGGTCTTGCTGGTCTAGTTTTACCATTGTCGAAATGTCCTGCGAACCGGGATTCCGAGACTGATCGGGTCTTCCCAGGAGAAGGTATATCCTTCGTTGACCGTGAGAGCTTATGATGGGCTAAGTTGGGACACCCCTGCAGGGTATTATCTTATGAAAGCCGTGCCCGCGGTTATGAGGCAGATGGGAATTTGTTAATGTCCGGTTGTAGAGAACTTGACACTTGACTTCATTAAAATGCATCAACCACGTGTGTAGCCGTGATGGTCTCTTCTCGGCGGAGTCCGGTAAGTGAACACGGTTTGAGTTATGTATGAACGTAAGTAGTTTCAGGATCACTTCTTGATCACTTCTAGTCTCTCGACCGATGCGTTGCTTCTCTTCTCGTTCTCACTTGCATATGTTAGCCACCATATATGCTTAGTGCTTGCTGCAGCTCCACCATATTACCCCCTTTTCTACCTACTAGCTTAAATAGTCTTGATCTCGCGGGTGTGAGATTGCTGAGTCCCCGTGGCTCACAGATTCTACCATAACAGATGCAGGTGCCGAGGATACTAGCGCAAGTGGCGCAACCAAGCTCATGTGGGAGTTTGACGAGGACCTTGGTCGTTACTACGTTTCATTTCTAGATGATCAGTAGCGGAGCCCAGTTGGGACGATCGGGGATCTAGCATTTGGGTTGTCTTCTTTTCATTTGGATTTGACCGTAGCCGATCTATGAGTGTATTTTGGATGATGTATGATTTATTTATGTATTGTGTGAAGTGGCGATTGTAAGCCAACTCTCTTTATCCCATTCTTGTTCATTACATGGGATTGTGTGAAGATGACCCTTCTTGCGACAAAACCACCATGCGGTTATGCCTCTAAGTCGTGCTTCGACATGTGGGAGATATAGCCGCATCGTGGGCGTTACAAGTTGGTAATCAGAGCCATCCCCAACTTAGGAGCCCCCTGCTTGATTGATTGCTGGCGTTGTTGAGTCTAGAACAAAAAAATGTTTTGAGTCTTAGGATTATATATATCGGAGAGTGGGATTCTTTTTACTCCTCAGTCCCTTCGTCGCTCTGGTGTGGTCTCCTGACGTAGAAGTTTTGACTCTCCTCTCCTCAGAGTTCACTAAATTTTTTTTTAGGATCACGCGGGTATCTTGGAATCATTCTGATGGTTTTGTGACGAGAACATTGCTCTTGGTGCCTCCTGACATTTAGGAGTTGTGGCAGTGTCCCGGGGAGTTGAGATCCGAGGTGTTGTCGTCACAATTTTATCGTTGCAGTTCTGGAATACCTGAGTTTTGCCGACATCGAAAATCTCTTTTATGCAGTTGTTGGTGAGATAACCTCAACGTCACCCAGTACTGGGGAGTTCGGGAGTATTGCCATGACTCGTATAACAGATGCTTTTCAAAGGTTGAGGTACACGATTTCCGAAGGTTTCTTGGTTATGTGTTGACGGATGGATACGGCTGGATGTAGGGATTGTTAGTCTGGGTCAGATATATTACTTCCCCTGTATCCCCAACACCAGATTGCATAACCAGAAAGTTTCGGGAGTTTATAGGTGGGATTCAAGTAACTCTAGCATTTCTTCCCACAGATATTTGGTTTGTGATTGGGTAATCCTTACCACTTATTTGTTCCATTCGTACCTTGCCTTTTATTTTCTTTCATCAATATCTTATCAAGTGGATTCTCACCTTAATGGACATGATGTTTACTTTGGAATTCATTCGTTCATCCTTGTTTGAATGTTTATTGTGAAGACTATATGTTGCAATTTCTATCCGTTGATTCAACTTGTCTATCTGTCTATCAAGATGCTAACGGATGTCACCCTCTTCAGGATGGCTCCGCCAACGCGTCAAAATCCGAAATGCAATGATGGGAGTCAGGCGAACCCTCCACCTCCACCTCCGCCTCCGGAGGCATGGCAAACTTTGATGGCAACCACAAACGCCAACGCTCCGTTGTTGATTCAGCTGATGCAAGAGTGCAACCAAGGCCAAGGCAACCAAGGGAATCAAGGTCAAGGGCAGTTCAATCATCAGCCTCAGTTTCCTACCCTCAACCAGTTCCTTGCAAATCAGCCGAAGTCTTTCAGCTACTGTGTCGAGGCCACAGACGCCAACGATTGGCTCGTGGATATCAACAAGCATTTTGAATGCAGCAATGTCAGGCCTGAGGACTACATCAAGTTCGCTTCTTTTCAGCTCAAGGACCAAGTAGCTGATTGGCTCCAGCAATACAAGGATTCCAGAGGAGGTCGAGTGATTACTTGGACTGACTTCTGTCGGGACTTTAAAGCTCACCACATTCCTACCAGTGTTGTTGAGAGCAAGCGTGAGGAGTTCCGCAATCTCAAGCAAGGCAACATGTCAGTGTACAAATACAACAAGCAGTTTTAGAAACTTGCTCGCTTCGCTAAACAAGATGTTCCTGATGAAAAGAGTATGATCTATCAATTCAGAGGTGGCCTTAGAGAGGATCTGCAGTTAGCTCTCGTTCTTGTTGAGCCTACTCAGTTTGATCAATTCTACAATATGGCCCTCAAGCAAGAAGGTGCTCAGCTCAAGTGTGAGGCTTCTAAGAACAGAATCAGGAATGCAGTTCAGTCTTCTTCTTCCTCTCAAGTGGGCAGCTAAGCAGCAAAAGTTCTACCTTCCTCCTCCTCCATTTCGTTGGCCTTACCAGCAGAAGAACTCAGGTGGTCGTGGATCTTCCCACCCACCCAACCCAAGCTATCAGAACAAGTCTCAGCCTCAACCTCCAAGGTCAAATGCTCCTTATCACCGTCCGCTCTCAGAGGTGACTTGCAACAAGTGCCAGCAGAAAGGTCACTACGCGAACAAATGCTTCAACCAAAGGCGCCTTACTCCTCCTCCTCCCGTGAGGTCTTCAAGCAATGCAGTGGTCAAGCATAATCCCAAGTCTGCAAAGGTGAACATGATGAATGCAGCGCAAGCAGAGGATTCTTCTGACGTGATAATGGGTAATCTTCCATTTAATGATATTCCTGCAAAAGTTTTATTTGATACCCGTGCATCGCATTCTTTCATGTCATATCCTTTTGCATCGAAGCACAATTTTGACACAGAGGAATTACCTAGAGCAATGCAAGTTATTTCTCCGGCTAAGCGTTTGAGATCTACCTTATTGGTTCCGAATGTCGGTATCAAGATGGGCGACTATAGATTTTTGTCTTCTCCAATGGTCCTTGGTGACTCTGATATTGATCTAATTCTCGGGATGGACTAGCTTTCTCAGCACAAAGCTCAACTTGATTGTGCTGCCAGGGAGATCCAATTGACACACTCTTCTAAGGATGTTATCATCTATGCCGCTCGTGATGAAACCATTCGGTTGTTTTCTCTCAATGAGAAGGCTGAGTTGGATGCTATTTCTCAAATTCCAGTCGTTTGTGAGTACCAAGATGTCTTTCTAGAAGAGCTTTCGGGTATGCCTCCGCGCCGGCCTGTCGAATTCGTTATCGATCTTGAGCCCGGCACTGAACCCGTTTGCAAGCGTCCATACAAGCTTGGACCTGAAGAACTGAAGGAATTGAAGAAACAGTTTGATGAACAAGAGCGTCTGGGTTTGATCAGACCGAGTTCATCTCCATGGGGTTGTGGAGTTCTTTTTGTCCAGAAGAAGGATGGCAAGAACCGACTGTGCGTTGATTACCGTCCATTGAACAAGAAGACAATCAAGAACAAGTATCCACTTCCCAAGATCAATGAGCTTTTCGAGCAACTCAAAGGTGCTAAAGTATTCTCCAAGCTTGACCTTCGTATGGGTTATCATCAGATTCGCATTCGTGAACAAGATATTCCCAAGACAGTATTCAGAACAAGCTATGGTTCTTATGAATATACTATCATGTCTTTCGGCCTAGTCAATGCTCCTCCAACATTCTCTCGAATGATGAACTTCATCTTCAACCCCTACACCAATGAATTCGTTCTGGTGTATCTCGATGATATTTTGGTCTTCTCCAAGAATAAGAAGGATCGTGCCAAACATTGGTGATTGGTGCTCGACAAGCTCAGAGAGCATCAATTCTTTGCGAAGTTTTCCAAATGTGAGTTCTGGCTTGATGAAGTTCTTTATCTTGGTCACATCATCTCCGCCAAGGGCATCGCTGTTAGTCCCGAGAAGGTGTCTGCAATTGTGAATTGGGAACCTCCTCAGAATGTCAAGCAGCTCTGCAGTTTTCTTGGTCTTGCAAGCTATTGCCGAAGATTCGTTGAGAATTTCTCTAAGATTGCAAAGCCTCTTTCCAACCTCCTCTAGAAGCATGTCAAGTATGTCTGGACGCCTGAGTGTGACGTTGCTTTCAACACCCTCAAAGAGAAGCTAGTCACAGCTCCTGTCTTGACTCCTCCTTATGAATCCAAGCCATTCGCAGTTTTCTGTGATGCCTCTCTTCAAGGTCTCGGTGCTGTGTTAATGCAAGAGAAGAAAGTTGTGGCCTATACCTCTCGTTAGTTGAAGCCCAATAAAAAGAACTACCCCACTCACGATCTCGAGTTGGCGGCAGTTTTCCATGCTTTGATAACATGGAGACATCTCTTGTTGGGAAGGAAAGTGGACATTTTCACCGATCACAAGAGCCTCAAGTATATCTTCACTCAACCCAACCTCAACCTCAGGCAAACTCGATGGGTCGAAATGATTCAAGAGTACAATCCAAGTATTGAATATACTCCTGGCAAGGCGAATGTGATTGCAGATGCTCTAAGCAGAAAGGCTTATTGCAACAGTTTAATTCTCAAGCCCTTCCAACCGGATCTTTGTGAAGCTTTCCGCAAACTGAATCTTCATGTTGTTCCTCAAGGCTTTCTTGCCAACCTCATAGTCTCTCCTACTTTGGAAGATCAAATTCGTGAGGCACAACTTCTGGATACCATGGTGAAAAAGGTGAAACGTGGTATCGACAAGGGCATTTCCAAGTACAAGTGCTTCCACATTGATGACAAAGATACTCTTTTCTTTGAGGACCAAATTGTGGTTCCTAAAGGTGATCTGAGAAAAGTCATCATTAATGAGGCACACAATTCCCTCCTATCCATTCATCCTGGAAGTACAAAGATGCACCATGACCTCAAGCTGTCGTATTGGTGGACTCGAATGAAGCAAGAAATTGCTCAATTCGTGAATGAATGTGATGTCTGCAGAAGGGTGAAAGCAAAACACCACAGACCAGCTGGTCTCCTCCAACCTCTTGCTATTCCGGAATGGAAGTTTGATCATATTGAGATGGACTTCGTGATTGGTTTTCCTAAGTCCAAGCGTGGAAATGATGCTATCTTCGTTGTCATTGACAAGCTTACTAAAGTGGATCATTTCCTTCCTATCAAAGAATCTATCACAGCAGCTTAGTTGGTAGAGCTATACACCTCCAGGATTGTCTCCTTGCACGACATTCCACAATTGATCTCTTCAGACCGCGGAAGCATTTTCACCTCTAAGTTCTGGGACTCCTTTCAGAAGGCCATGGGCACAAACATTTGTTTCAGCACAACTTTCCATCCTCAAACAAGTGGCCAAGTCGAGCGAGTCAATCAAATCCTCGAAGACATGCTCAAGACTTGTGTCATTTCCTTTGGCATGAAGTGGGAAGATTGTATTCCATATGCCGAGTTCTCCTACAACAACAGCTTCCAAGCGAGTTCGGGCAAGGCCCCATTCGAAATCCTTTATGGCAGAAAGTGCCGTACTCCTCTCAATTGGTCCGAGACAGGTGAACGCCAACTTCTTGGCAACGACTTGATCACAGAAGCCGAAGAAATGTGCAAAGTCATTCGTGAGAATCTCAAAGCCGTCCAATCGCGCCAGAAGAGCTATTATGATGACAAGCACCGTGATGTGGCTTTTGAAATCGGAGACCATGTCTACCTCCGCGTCTCCAATGAAAGGCACTTTCGCCGGTATCAAAGGAAGCTTGCCCCTAGATATGTGGGTCCTTTCAAGATCATTGGCAAAAGAGGCGATCTCGCCTATCAACTTGAGCTTCCGTCCAACCAGCGAACGTGCGATGTGTTTCACGTGTCACAGCTTCGCAAGTGCTTCAAGACTCCTGAGCGCACCATCAACTTCGAAGAAATTGACCTCCAAGAAGATCTCTCTTATCATGAGCACCCCGTTGCTATTCTTGAAGAAACCGAGCGTAAGACCCGCAACAAGTCAATCAAATTCCTGAAAGTGAAGTGGTCACACCATTCCGACCGAGAAGCCACCTGGGAGCGGGAGGACCACCTCCGTTCCGAATATTCGGAGTTCTTTCAGTCCTAGATCTCGGGACGAGATCCTCTTGTAGTGGTGGAGTGTTGTAACACCCCGGATGTAACTTTCCATATTTGTAACTCCAACTCTTGCCATTTTCGGCTATGTGCTATGGTTTTCCCTCCATGGTTGGGTTTTGTCTTTCGTTTTGCATTTTGTTCATGTCATGCATCTCATATCATGTCATCATGTGCATCTCATTTGCATACGTGTTCGCCTCATGCATCCGAGCATTTTCCCCGTTGTCCGTTTTGCAATCCGACACTCCTACATGCACCGGCGCACCCCTCTTCTCTATTTTTCGTGTGCGGGTGTTAAACGTTCTCGGAATGGACCGAGCCTTGCCAAGTGGCCCTGGTATAGCACCGGTAGACCGCCTGTCAAGTTTCGTGCCATTTGGAGGTCGTTTGATACTCAACAGTTAACCGCATAACCAAAAGGCCTCTTTTGGGTTGCAGCCCAACACCCTTCAAAACAGCCCAATAACCCATCTAAGTCACTTCCATGCTCTCCGTCGTGGGATCACGATCGTGTGGTAAAAACTACACTCCATTTGGAGCCTCCTAGCTCCCTCTACCTATAAAACACCTCCCCTTGAAATTTGGGCAAACCCTAGACGAACTTCTCCCCGCAGAATCGAGGCGCGTCCGGACAGGGCGGACACCTTCGCCGCGCCGCCGCCCGGCGAATCACGCCGCCACGTGGCGCCCGACCGCCATGCACGCCGCCCAGGCCCGCTGGGCCGAGGCCGCCCCAGCGGCCGGACCGCGCCGCCCGGCCGCCCACGCCCCGGCTGCCGTCTTCCCGCCGCACACATCGCCCGGCCGTCGCCTCCCGTCGCCTCCTCGCCGCCGCCCGCGCTTCGCAGATCCAGTGCCCGGCCAGCCCGACCCGTCTCCAGCCTCCTCCCGCACCAACTCCGGCGAGTCGCCGCCGGCCCGCCTCGATCCACGTGCACCCAGATCCAGATCCAGTTTCTAGGGTTGATCCCGAAAATCCTCTAAGTCAATTTTCTGTCACATTATTTTGCGATGTTCATCGCATCATAACTCCGTCATCGTAGCTCCATTTCATGCGCATAATATATCAAAATGTTCATCAGGATGTGCTCTTCATTTAGTTCCATTTGGCCATGTTCATTTGAGGTCATCTCGACGCCCAAATCTCTGATGCAAGAGTGCTATATAATGTTAGTTCCTGATTCTTAACAGAATGTGTGCATTTGTCATTTTTGCTACATTTATTGTGTGCATCTTATGGGCATGAGCTCTACATGTGTTTTGTACTATGCCAGGCCATCTTTAAAGGGGTGTATGCCATGTATTTTTTTGATCAATGTGGTGACTAGAACAAGCATGCAAACTAGGCCTCGTGATGTTGCTGATTTTAGTCCCTGTTCCGCTGTTATTTTTATGCCATGTAAACTTGATGCTACAGAGAGATCCATGCATATTTTGAGAAACTTCAGTAAGGATGTTTTGAACATATGGTTATGATCTATACATTAATGCCCCTGTTTGCAATTATGGAGTAGTCTAGCATGTCATTTTCTTGCTCTACCTTTGCTATAAAATGTTTCCTGGCAGATTGTTTACATGATATTCAATTTTGCCAAGGTTGTTGTAGTTGATCCTTGCATGCTATGATATTGTTCTTGCCATGTTTAGTTTTATAAACATGTATTCTTGTTGGGGCTATTCTTATCTTGTCATGCAATGACTTGTGGTGAGTGAATCAAGCTCGCAAAGATGCCTTTGTAATACTGTTAATGCCATGCTCTGTTTCCTGAATCTGTTAACGAAACTTGCTATGTTTACATGGGTGCCATCATATCTTCTGATACTTTTTGGCTCATGGTCAGTAAGGGACTTCTGTTCTATGCTTTGAGTAGAATCATTGCATGTCTTGTTTTGATATTATAAGTTCCTGTATCATGTCGATTGTTTGCTCTGAACATTGCTACCTGATGCTGTTTATGCCATGTCCAAGCTGATATCTTTTGCACTTTTGCCATGCTTTTTTGAACCTGTTATTGTGTGATTTAGCCGTAGCTCAGTGTTCCTCTTTTGTCAAGCATCTCCTGTAGATCACTGTCATATGCTTTGTTGTTATGTTGGGGTGCTGTAGCATAGTTTCTTGATGTATTCAAAGTGCTATCATGCTGTTAATCGCAGATTTGTGTCATTCTTGTTTTGCTTGCCATTTGCAAACCGTGCATCCGATTCCTGTGATCTTTATATCGATTTCAACCGAAATCATCTCATCTTTCCAGTGGCATACTTGGTTTGACAAGTTGATGCCTTGTTCATAATTTTCCTTCTGGAGCACGCATAAGCATTGCATATCACATCTCGCATATCATGCCATTTATTGCATCATGTTGCTTGTGCATTGCACCGTGATTTATTGTGGTTCCATTGCTTGTGTTCTTGCTTTGGGTAGAGCAGGGAGACGAGTACGTGCACGAGGAACCTGTTGAGTACGCTAACGAGGATCAAGCTTTCGACAACTCTGAGAACTTTGCAGGCAAGATGACCATACCCTCGATATCACTTCTATCTTTGCTTTGCTAGTTGCTCGCTCTATCGCTATGTTAGCTCTACGTACCACTTGTTTATCATGCCTCCCATATTGCCATGTCAAGCCTCTAACCATCCTTTCCTAGAAAACCGTTGTTTGGCAATGTCACCGCTTTTCCTCAGCCCCTCTTATAGCGTTGCTAGTTGCAGGTGAAGATGAAGATTGTTCCTCGTTGGAACATGGATATTTTGGGATATCACAATATCTATTGTTTTAATTAATGCACCTATATACTTGGTAAAGGGTGGAAGGCTCGGCCTTATGCCTGGTGTTTTGTTCCACTCTTGCCACCCTAGTTTCCGTCATACCGGTGTTATGTTCCTTGATTTTGCGTTCCTTACGCGGTTGGGTGATTTATGGGACCCCCTTGACAGTTCGCTTTGAATAAAGCTCCTCTAGCAAGGCCCAACCTTGGTTTTACCATTTGACTACCTACCACCTACCACTTTTCCCTTGGGTTTTTGCGAGCCCGAGGGTCATCTTTATTTTAGCCCCCCCGGGCCAGTGCTCCTCCGAGCGTTGGTCCGAATCGAGCCGCCTGCGGGGCCACCTCGGGGAAACTCGAAGTCTGGTTTTACTCGTAGCCTATCTCATCTGGTGTGCCCTGAGAACGAGATATGTGCAGCTCCTATCGGGATTTGTCAGCACAGTCGGGTGGTCTTGCTGGTCTAGTTTTACCATTGTCGAAATGTCTTGTGAACCGGGATTCCGAGACTGATCGGGTCTTCCCGGGAGAAGGTATATCCTTCGTTGACCGTGAGAGCTTATGATGGGCTAAGTTGGGACACCCCTGCAGGGTATTATCTTTCGAAAGCCGTGCCCACGGTTATGAGGTAGATGGGAATTTGTTAATGTCCGGTTGTAGAGAACTTGACACTTGACTTCATTAAAATGCATCAACCGAGTGTGTAGCCGTGATGGTCTCTTCTCGGCGGAGTCCGGGAAGTGAACATGGTTTGAGTTATGTATGAACGTAAGTAGTTTCAGGATCACTTCTTGATCACTTCTAGTCTCTCGACCGATGCGTTGCTTCTCTTCTCGCTGTCACTTGCGTATGTTAGCCACCATATATGCTTAGTGCTTGCTGCAGCTCCACCATATTACCCCCTTTTCTACCTACTAGCTTAAATAGTCTTGATCTCGCGGGTGTGAGATTGCTGAGTCCCCGTGGCTCACAGATTCTACCAAAACAGATGCAGGTGCCGAGGATACTAGCGCAAGTGGCGCAACCGAGCTCAAGTGGGAGTTTGACGAGGACCTTGGTCATTACTACGTTTCGTTTCTAGATGATCAGTAGCGGAGCCCAGTTGGGACGATCGGGGATCTAGCATTTGGGGTTGTTTTCTTTTCATTTGGATTTGACCGTAGCTGGCCTACGAGTGTATTTTGGATGATGTATGATTTATTTATGTCTTGTGTGAAGTGGCGATTGTAAGCCAACTCTCTTTATCCCATTCTTGTTCATTACATGGGATTGTGTGAAGATGACCCTTTGAAAGTGCAACTAATCCCCGGGTGGTTTTGGTAATTAATAACAACATATATATCATTGAACTAATAGTTACTTGAAAATTATTTCAGAGAGTTCAGTGATATGGGTATGGCAAGGACTAAAGAAGTGGACCCCTCAAAATGCTAAGGCAAGCATTGGCAAAAGCTCAAGACTCCATTTTTGGTTTAGTGATCCAAGATCACATTGAGTCCATAGGAAAAGCCAATACTATTAAAAGGGGATGAGGTTATGATGATGATCTGGTTGCTCAAGTGCTTAGTGATACATCTCCTAAACTATCAGGAACTTTCACCGGCATATACACTCATAAGTAGTCTCGGTCCCACCGATTTTCCAAACTCACCACACCGAGATGAACCACCTCAGCCATAAAGCCAAACCCTAGAAAACTCGGATTTTCCGATTCGAACTCGGTCTCACCGAAACATGAGTTGCCAAGCTTCAGAATCTACATCATCAAATCGGTGTCACCGAGATGATGAAGTCGGTCCCACCAAATTGGCATGCTCTTGTCATTGCACGAATCGGACTAACCGAGATGTATTTTCGGTCCCACTAAAATCCCAACGCTCACATTATTTGAACTATCGGTCTCACCAAGTTGTCAACTTCGGTCCCACCGAGATTGCTCAAATGTGTGTAACGGTTGGATTTTGTGTGGAGGCTATAAATACCCTCCACCCCTCTTCATTCGTGGAGAGAGCCATCGAAAGAACGACCACTCCTACCTTACATTTCGAGAAGAGAAATACCTACCCTTGTGTTGAGATCAAGTTGCTCCACTCCCACCATATGAAGCTTGATCTCTAGCCTTCCCAAGTTGCTTTCCACTCAATCCTTTCTTCCACCACAGCCAAATCAGTGAGGAGAGTTGAGTGTTGGGGAGATTATCATTTGAAGCACAAGAGCAAGGTGTTCATCATCATCAACAACATCTATTACCTTTTGGAGGGTGGTGCCTCCTAGATTGGTTAGGTGTCGCTTGGGAGCCTCCGTCGAGATGTGAAGTTGAACCAAGAAGTTTGTAAGGGCAAGGAGATCGCCTACTTCGTGAAGATCTACCCCGAGTAAGGCTAGCCCTCCGTGGGCGTAGGCCATGATGGAATAGACAAGGTTGCTTCTTCGTGGACCCTTCGTGGGTGGAGCCCTCCGTGGACTCTCGCAGCCGTTACCCTCCGTGGGTTGAAGTCTCCATCAACGTGGAAGTACGATAGCACCACCTATCGGAACCACGAGAAAAATCACCGCGTCTCCAAAATTGCGATTGCTCTTCTCCACCTCTCTTTATTACATGTGCAATTTACTTTCCGCTGCCTATACTCTAGAATTGCATGTGTAGGGTGATGCTTGACTAAATCATAATTGTGAATCTGCCAAAAACTGTTCTTTGTCAAAAGGCAGAATTTTTATATTGTCAAGTAGTCTAATCACCCCCCCTCTAGGCATACTTTCGATCCTACAAGTGGTACCAGAGCTTTGGTCTCCATTGTATTGGTTTCCATTGCATTGGACTCCATAAGCTTGGTTTCACAACCTAGGAGAGTATGGCGTCTAGTGAGGGTAATTTTCGTAGAGGTCCTTACTTTGATGGTACAAATTTTGCTAGTTGGAAGCATAAAATGAAAATGCATATTCTTGGCCATAACCCAGCCGCATGGGGCATTATTTGTGTTGGTATGCAAGGTGAATTCTTCGAGGAAGGAAAAGTTCGGATCGCGGCTTCTAACGGAAGAATTGCGGATGTTGCAAAACAATGCTCAAGCTTGTGACATTCTCTTCAACGCCTTGTGTCCCGAGGAGTTCAACAAAATCAGCCGTCTTGAGAATGCAAAAGAGATTTGGGATACTTTGGTTGAAATGCACGAAGGTACCGAGTCCGTGAAGGAATCAAAGCTAGATGTTCTTCAAGGTCAACTTGACAAGTTCAAGATGAAGGAAGGTGAAGGAGTCGCTGAAATGTACTCTAGGCTTGCTCTCATCACAAATGAGATTGCCGGCTTAGGAAGCGAAGAAATGACCGACCGATTCATCATCAAGAAGATTCTCAGAGCTTTGGATGGAAAGTATGACACCGTGTGCACTTTGATCCAAATGATGCCAAACTACAAGAATCTCAAGCCAACCAAGTCATTGGAAGAATTGTTGCTCATGAGATGACACTTAAGGATAAGGAAGAGCTTCACAACAAGTCAAGTGGTGCTTACAAAGCTACAAGTGATGCTCCCACAACCTCAAGTGACAAGTTAGTCTCCAATGAAGAGATAAGCCTAATGGTCAAGAACTTCAACAAATTCTACAAGAATAGAGGCAAAGAGAGAAGCTCAAAGTCAAGATCATATGATGAGAAGAGATCTTCTAGTCGTGATCGAAACTGCTACAATTGTGGAAGACCCGGACACTACTCAAATGAGTGTACGGCTCCCCACAAGAGAAGAGAAGAATCTCCAAGAAGAAGAAGCTCAAGAGATGAGTCACCTCGGAAAGAGAGAAGGAGTAGAGATGATCGTTATGAACGAAGACCCTCTCGGAGAAGCAAGGATTCGGAGAGGAAAGACAAGTCATCAAGGAGCTACACAAGAAGAAAACATCAAGCTCATGTAGGTGAATGGGTCTCCGCTCCGACTCGACAATCAATCCAAGGAAGCTATCACTCCAACTCCGACTACAGTCAAGATGAAGGTGTTGCGGTCTTGCTCTCGATCCTCCAACTCCAACTCCTACGACTTATTTGATTCACCAAATGAGGGAATTGGAAGATGCTTCATGGCTAAAGGCCCCAAGGTATCACACCCTGAATTCATTGACTTTGATAGTGATGAGGATGACTTGCTTGGTGAAGATGAGCTCTTACATGATAAATCCAATGAACCTAGTAACGATGAACATGCTAGTAGTCTTTATAGTCGAGAAGAGTCGAATGACAATGCTATGAAGGAGATTGAGCGTCTAACTAAAGAACTAAACACTCTTAAGTTAGCTCATGAAACAACTCAAGAAGATCATAGAGAGCTCCTAAGATCTCATGAGAAGCTACGCTTCGAGAAGCTCACTCTAGAGCAAGAACATGAGTTTCTAAAAGCAATCAATGACGATCTTTGAAAGAAGAGTTCTTCATATCTTGCCAAACGACTTCTCTTGTCTAATTTCTTGCCACCCATTAAGTCTAAGCATGACAAGCACAAGAAAAATTCTTTCTCTAGTAGTAACAATAACCATGCTAAATCCAATGTTCTTGCTTCTAGTAGTTCTCTTGATTCCACTAACAATGTTTCAAGCCAAGTTACACTTGAGCAAGAAAATAGTTTATTGAAAGGTATCATAGAGAAAGGTGTCTACAAGAGCCTTGCCGGAAGCAAGAACTTTGAGGAAATTGTTCGCAAGCAAGGAAGGCACCGGAAGAATCAAGGAATTGGTTTTGAGCGAAAGTTCAACGCCGAGGGTGTTGAATGGGAAGAAGGTCAATATCCTACTCCACAGTTTGTTCTTCAAAAGGAGAAGTATGATCCTACTTCTTCCAATGTGGAACAAGCACAAGATGACCTTCCACCACAAGACCACAAGCTGAAAGGCAAGGACAAGCTTCAAGAGGAGATTGATGCATTTGTTGAAGCACCTCAAGCCATGGTCAAGTGGGTTCCCAAGGAAACGTCAAGTTCTACTTCTTCAAGCTCAACTACAACCCCAAGGATTCCCATCAAGATGATGTGGATCCCGAAGAAGAAGAACTAGAAAGTTCTTGAGGGTGACTCCGCCAACATACTTCACTCACATTCATTTTGGCAAAAACTTGTGCAATCAACTTCCACATCGTGCACTAGTTCATGGAGTCACAAGCCCTCTTGTTGGTAAGTCAAGGGACAAGGTAATCATTGCTTTCATGGACATCATCTATTGTGAACTTCAATCTATGTCCATGGATATCCTTGTTTGTTCCTTGTGGGACTAACCCATGTAGGTATTGAAAGTGCCCGAATCCAAAGGATAGCTCCCAACTCTTGATGATCTTCATTAACATTGAGCATCCACATCTTCAACATCTACATGAAGTCTTCTACGACAACCCAAGGTTAGTTTGACCCTTTAAAAGGGTTCTCACATCTGGGGAGCTTTGCTCTAAAAATTGAGCTAAAGCATCTTCAAATGATGTGAACACATCAATGCTTTATATAAAAGTGGTAACCCCACTTGTGCTTAAACGATGAGTATGACCTATGATCAAATGTTCTCATTTGGCTCCTAAGTCAATATACTCATATAAAGATGACCTAGTCATCGACAAATTGTGTGTTAGTAGCTAGAGTTTTGATTGTGCATGTTTGACACATATTTCATTTGCTATCTTATTGTGTGAGCATGTTGGATGCATGATTTTATCCATTCAAGGACATCCATTTGTTGTTTTGGTCGTTTTGATTTTTCTGACCAAATGGATGGACAAGAATGCCTAAGTACCTCCCCTAGCTATCTATGCTTTCTTGTCTCAAATTCTATTCATGCTTACATCACAAATTTTGAACAAGTCATTTTTGGACCCTCCGAGTAAGGAGCACGGAGCCACCGACCCGTCAAGGGCTAACTTCCAAAACCTTCTAATTGATTTCGGTTAGACCAACTCACTCAAACTCGGTCGAACCGAAAGCATTTAGACTGATCTAGGATTTCACCTCGGTGAAACCGAGTTGTGATTTTCGGCGTGACCGAAGTGCATAACTGCCTAGCGATTATCCATCTTAGTGCCACCGAAGTTTTACAACTCGGTCCCACCGACAAACGAAGGGGTATATATACTCGAGGGCGGCGCTGATTCCTCCTTCAAACGTTTCGCCCCACACCCTTGCTTTGCCGTCGCCTTGGTCTCCGGATCGTCGCCGTTGTTGCTGTGCGCCCTCGCGCAGAGTCTCCGTCGCCGTCAACGGACATCTCCTCCGAGCCGTTGCCCGTGAAAAACTCCACCAAGTTAGGGTGAGTTTTGATCCCACTCGTGCTCCCATCTCCGATTCAATGCACGTTTGGATTGCCTAGTATCTTGCCACGATTGAAATCTTCCTGTACACCGATTAGTTCGTTTGGACTAGATTCGAGTAAAAGTTTTAGGGTTAGGTTTCCGCCAACACATCTCGGTGAGACCGATTTTATAGTTTCGGTATGACCGATTTGGCCTATGGCCATTGCCTCGCACCTTCGATCCAACCGAAGTGTGCAAATCGGTGTGACCAAATCAAAATTCTGTGAAATCCTAGTGTTTTCGGCAGATCGAAACCCACTTCGTCAAACCGAAAGTGGTGTGAAAGCTCTGTTTTACACTTCGGATTCACGAATCTTAAACTCGGTCCGACCGAAATGTCTTCTGTGAAAACCTAATACTAGAATTTGAACTCATTTTTTTGCAAAACTTCGATTTTGTGATGACTCTTCTTCTCTGCCTACACCTTATCTATTCAGAGGTTGTCACCATGTCGATGCCGTGGATCGTAACAGGTCGAGACACCCATTGCGAGACATTCCAGAGGCGAGCACTAGTCCCGATCCTAGCAGCTCATCCGATGATGGTGAGAGGATTACACCAAGTGGCTTACCTCCTGCAGCCACCAGAGCTAGAAAGAAGAGGAACTCGGATGATGAAGACTCAGATTTTGTTGTTGAGGAAGAGGTGACCTCAAAGCCTAAGAGGAAGGTTGTTGCCAAAGAGCAACAAAGTCAACAAACTAAGAAGGGCACCAAGAAAGTCAAGCAATCAACTGTTGCTAAGAAGCTGAATTTGGGAGAGGCAAATGCAAGCAAAGTGAAGAAAACCTCCAAGAGAAAGAGGTTAGTGCATGATGATGCAGCGAAGAGACGATGAGGATGAGGAAGCACCCCAGCCTCCTTCTCGAAGCCAAAGTTCATGGGTGATGCCATTAAGGCTGGAGCCACATCAAAGCCCAAGAAATCTGCTCCAGCTAAGGCAGCTCCAAAGAAAGCCTGCCGCCAAGCCCAAGAAGACCGTCGAAACATTCCAGTCGTCTGAAAAGAACAAGGATGATGTGCCACCAAATGAGTCGATGGTGAAGGACCAGTTTTGCTTTGAGACTTCGCCAAAAACTGCCACTATATAATGATGCTCATCCTCAAGTCGAGGATATGAAGGCAAGGAAAGATAGAGGTCTCGGGCTATGGAGACAAACCGACCCATATGCCGTGAGGAGAAGAACTGCAGAGATCCCAGATTTCACACGGAGAGCAGCAGGACTTCTATGAGACCGTCTTGATGGATAAGAAGCCCATAGTCGCGACACAAGATATGTTGACTGGAAGTACATTGACAAATAAGAGCACAGAGATTTCTTTCCACATGTGCATGAATGTTTCACCGCGTGTGGTGTTGCAGATTTTGTAGGTCGAAATTGACCAGGTTGGAACGATGAGATGATAATGCAATTCTATGCCACACTCATTTCTACCCGGATGGAAAGATTGTATGGATGATGAAGGTCAAAGATTTTCTTCTTCCGTTGAAGAATGGGCAGAAATTCAATGCTCCAAAGGCAACGAGAAGATGATATTGATGTATATGGGATTCCAAAGAAGAATCATGAATCCATGAAGAACATGTACAAAGAGGTTCCAAAAAGGATTTGGGAATCGGAAGCTCGGCTCGATCTACTATCTCCGTGCAGGCTTACCTACCACTAATACCATTCGAGGCATACCTTGATGCCCAAATCTGGAGATCATCGCATGATCGAGGATACTCTATCAACATGCTGCACATACTTGATGAGAAAGCACCTTTCAAGGTGATGGACTTGATGGTAGAAACCATTAAGAGGACTGCAATGACCGTAAAAGGTCATGTGGATTTGCCCGTAGATTCAGATGCTTATCAATGCCAAGTTTGGCACGGGCACATTCTTGTTGGATAGAGAACATTTACCGCTGCAGCCAGAGCATGAAGACAATGTTGTTGTGATGAATGAGGAGGATCCAACATCTGTTGAAGGTCAAGCCAAGATCAAAGCTGCTAAGAAAGCCAAAGTCGACAAGGAAGCAAAGCGCAGCAGCAGCTAAACCAAAGAGTTTCGAGAGCAAATTCTTGAAGCTACTCAAAGGATTGAACAACGCCTGGCGGCATTGTGCAGCCTCGGGAGAGCTTAGAGAGGATTGTTGAAGACAAGATCCACGCCTGGATGTGAAGTCGATCAAGTGCAAGTGATCACAACAAGCTCGAGGCGATATTGAGGAAGCAAAGCGGAGAAGGAAGAGCTTATGCGTGAGATGCAGGATGACTTAGTCCAGATTCTCAAGAACAGATCGCTCCGGTTCCCAAAGGACCCGATCACTGCTATTCCAAAGGATCGACACCAGACTACAGACTTCAAAGACCTCCCACAGCTTCCATCGGTTGCTCCAGCTCCAGCTCCAAAGTGACCACTCCTCCAAAGACAGACATCACCAAGTCTTCGCCGATGCTTTGTCATATCCACTCCGACATCAACCCAGACGGAGCCGCCAAAGAGTCCCCAAAGGACGCTTAGCTCTATGCTTTTTCGAACTTTTTGGTAACTTGTTGCCAAAGGGGGAGAAATTGTATAGATCATAGGACTTCGAGAGAGAGAGTGCTATTGTCGCTTTTGCTCTTTCGTTCTTTTGCGGTTTCTTTGAGATACTTTTGGTTTTCAAGACATTCAGTGTGTTTGATACTCCATTTGATTCTACCTTAATGAGTGCTTGGTCGTACTATGCTTTAATGTGTGCTTAATGCTTATCATATGCCATTCCTATCTTGTATGACCATTTACTCATGTCTTGGTGATTGGGTGCATGCTGTTCATTCTTATCATTTTGTGCGCTCCACCAAGATGTATGTGACATGGAAGAGTGACCCATGATCCTAATCGATTGTGCATTTGCATTCAAACGCAAATCTTAAATAATGCACAAATTTAGGGGGAGCTCTTGCTTATCACATACTTCTCAAAGCGACGATATTATCTTGATTATATCCTTTGTCGAAGCTTTGATCTATATGTTGTCATCAATTACCAAAAAGGGGGAGATTGAAAGTGCAACTAATCCCTGGGTGGTTTTGGTAATTAATAACAACATATATATCATTGAACTAATAGTTACTTGAGAATTATTTCAGAGAGTTCAAGATATGGGTATGGCAAGGACTCAAGAAGTGGACCCTCAAAATGCTAAGGCAAGCATTGGCAAAAGCTCAAGACTCCATTTTTGGTTTAGTGATCCAAGATCACATTGAGTCCATAGGAAAAGCCAATACTATTAAAAGGGATGAGGTTATGATGATGATCTGGTTGCTCAAGTGCTTAGTGATACATCTCCTAAACTATCGCAACTTTCACCGCCATATACACTCATAAGTAGTCTCGGTCCCACCGATTTTCCAAACTCACCACACCGAGATGAACCACCTCAGCCATAAAGCCAAACCCTAGAAAACTCGGATTTTCCGATTCTGAACTCGGTCTCACCGAAACATGAGTTGCCAAGCTTCTGTAACCTTCTGTCATCAAATCGGTGTCACCGAGATGATGAAGTCGGTCCCACCAAAATTGGCATGCTCTTGTCATTGCACGAATCGGACTAACCGAGATTGTATTTTCGGTCCCACCGAAAATCCCAACGTTCACATTATTTGAACTATCGGTCTCACCGAGTTGTCAACTTCGGTCCCACCGAGATTGCTCAAATGTGTGTAACGGTTGGATTTTGTGTGGAGGCTATAAATACCCTCCACCCCTCTTCATTCGTGGAGAGAGCCATCGAAAGAACTACCACTCCTACCTTACATTTCGAGAAGAGAACTACCTACCCTTGTGTTGAGATCAAGTTGCTCCACTCCCACCATATGAAGCTTGATCTCTAGCCTTCCCAAGTTGCTTTCCACTCAATCCTTTCTTCCACCACAGCCAAATCAGTGAGGAGAGTTGAGTGTTGGGGAGATTATCATTTGAAGCACAAGAGCAAGGAGTTCATCATCATCAACAACATCTATTACCTTTTGGAGGGTGGTGCCTCCTAGATTGGTTTGGTGTCGCTTGGGAGCCTCCGTCGAGATGTGGAGTTGAACCAAGAAGTTTGTAAGGGCAAGGAGATCGCCTACTTCGTGAAGATCTACCCCGAGTAAGGCTAGCCCTCCGTGGGCGTAGGCCATGATGGAATAGACAAGGTTGCTTCTTCGTGGACCCTTCGTGGGTGGAGCCCTCCGTGGACTCTCGCAGCCGTTACCCTCCGTGGGTTGAAGTCTCCATCAACGTGGAAGTACGATAGAACCACCTATCGGAACCACGAGAAAAATCACCGCGTCTCCAAAATTGCGTTTGCTCTTCTCCACCTCTCTTTATTACATGTGCAATTTACTTTCCGCTGCCTATACTCTAGAATTGCATGTGTAGGGTGATGCTTGACTAAATCATAATTGTGAATCTGCCAAAAACTGTTCTTTGTCAAAAGGCAGAATTTTTATATTGTCAAGTAGTCTAATCACCCCCCCTCTAGACATACTTTCGATCCTACACCCTTCTTGCGACAAAACCACCATGCGGTTATGCCTCTAAGTCGTGCTTCGACACGTGGGAGATATTGCCGCATCGTGGGCGTTACAGCCCCCTCTGGGGTTCCCCCCAACCCTAGGCGCATGGGCCCTAGGGGGGTGGCGCCCAGCCCACTTGGGGCTGGTTCCCTTCCACCTACAGCCCATAAGGCCCTCCGGGGCAGGTGAACCCACCCGGTGGACCCCCAGAACCCCTTCGGTGGTCCCGGTACAATATCGGTATACCCCCGAATATTTCCGACGATCGTATGATGACTTCCCATATATAAATCTTCACCTCCGGACCATTCCGGAACTCCTCATGACGTCTGGGATCTCATCTGGGACTCTGAACAACATTCGGTAATCACATACAAATCTTCCTTATAACCCTCGCGTCATCGAACCTTAAGTGTGTAGACCTTACGGGTTCGGGAATCACGCAGACATGGCCGAGACAGCTCTCTGGCCAATAACCAACAGCGAGGTCTGGATACCCATGTTGGGTCCCACATGTTCCATGATGATCTCATCGGATGAACCACGATGTTGAGGATTCAAGCAATCTTGTATACAATTCCCTTTGTCAATCGGTACGTTACTTGCCCGAGATTCGATCGTCGGTATCCCAATACCTCGTTCAATCTCGTTACCAGTAAGTCACTTTACTCGTTCCGTAATGCATGATCCCGTGACCAACTACTTAGTCACACTGAGATCATTACAAGACCTCTCTGTCATACGGAGTGACAAATCCCAGTCTCGGTTTGTGCAAACCCAACAGACACTTTCGGAGATACCTGTAGTGCACCTTTATAGCCACCCAATTACGTTGTGACGTTTGGTACACCCAAAGCACTCCTACGGTATCCGGGAGTTGCACAATCTCATGGTCTAAAGAAATGATACTTGACATTAGAAAAGCTCTAGCAAACGAACTACACGATCTTGTGCTATGCTTAGGATTGGGTCTTGTCCATCACATCATTATCCCAATGATGTGATCCCGTTATCAATGACATCCAATGTCCATAGTCAGGAAACCATGACCATCTGTTGATCAACGAGCTAGTCAACTAGAGGCTCACTAGGGACTTGTTGTGGTCTATGTATTCACACATGTATTACGATTTCCGGATAACACAATTATAGCATGAACAATAGACAATTATCAAGAACAAGGAAATATAATAATAACCATTTTATTATTGCCTCTAGGGCATATTTCCAACAACATGGTATTGAGATCCAAAAAGATAGAAGAAGCCATCTAGCTAATAACTATGGACCCGAAGGTCTGTGGTAAACTACTCACAACTCATCGGAGGGGCTATGGTGTTGATGTAGAAGCCCTCCATGGTCGATTCCCCCTCTGGCGGAGCGCCGGCGAAGGCTCCAAGATGGGATCTGGCGGATACAGAAGGTTACGGCGGTGGAATGCTACCTAGCATAATTCTCAATGTAATTTTCTTTATTGTGGCATGAATGTTCAGATCTAAATGATTCAAAATAAAAGTTCATATTGACATAGGAAATAGTAATATGTCAAGCATACTAATCAAAGCAATCATGTCTTCTCAAAATAACATGGCTAAAGAAAGTTATCCCTACAAAATCATATAGTCTGGTTGTTGCTCTATCTTCATCACACAAAGTATTTAATCATGCACAACCCCGATGACAAGCCAAGCAATTGTTTCATACTTTAGTAATCTCAAACTTTTTCAACTTTCACGCAATACATGAGCGTGAGCCGTGGACATAGCACTATATGTGGAATAGAATGGTGGTTGTGGAGAAGACAAAAAAGGAGAAGATAGTCTCACATCAACTAGGCGTATCAACGGGCTATGGAGATGCCCATTAATAGATATCAATGTGAGTGAGTAGGGATTGCCATGCAATGGATGCACTAGAGCTATAAATGTATGAAAGCTCAACAAAAGAAACTAAGTGGGTGTGCATCCAACTCGCTTGCTCACGAAGACCTAGGGCATTCTGAGGAAGCCCATCATTGGAATATACAAGCCAAGTTCTATAATGAAAAATTCCCACTAGTATATGTAAGTGACAACATAGGAGACTCTATCATGAAGATCATGGTGCTACTTTGAAGCACAAGTGTGGCAAAAGGACAGTAGCATTGTCCCTTCTCTCTTTTTCTCTCATTTCTTTTTTCTCTTTTCTTTTTTCTGTTTTTTTCTTTCTTATTTTTTCTTTTGGCCTTTTTTTGGCCTTTCTCTCTTTTTTTTCTTTTTTTTCTTTAGTCCGAAGTCTCATCCCGACTTGTGGGGGAATCATAGTCTCCATCATCCTTTCCTCACTGGGACAATGCTCTAATAATGAAGATCATCACACTTTTATTTACTTACAACTAAAGAATTACAACTCAAAACTTAGAACAAGATATGACTCTATATGAATGCCTCCGGCGGTGTACCGGGATATGCAATGAATCAAGAGTGACATGTATGAAAATTATGAAGGTGGCCTTGCCACAAATACAATGTCAACTACATGATCATGCAAAGAGCAATATGACAATGATGATGCGTGTCATATAAACGGAACGGTGGAAAGTTGCATGGCAATATATCTCGGAATGGCTAGGAAATGCCATAATTGGTAGGTATGGTGGCTGTTTTGAGGAAGATATATGGTGGGTGTATGGTACCGGCGAAAGTTGCGCGGCACAAGAGAGGCTAGCAATGGTGGAAGGGTGGGAGTGTGTATAATCCATGGACTCATCATTAGTCAAAAGAACTGATATACTTATTGCAAAAATTTAGAAGTCATCAAAAACAAAGTATTACGCGCATGCTCCTAGGGGGACAGATTGGTAGGAAAAGACAATCGCTCGTCCCCAACCGCCACTCATAAGGAAGACAATCAATAAATAAAATTGTGCTCCAACTTCATTGCCGGGGTCGGAGCCCTGCCCGCCGCGGCACCTATGGGGCCCGGGGCCCCTTCGTGAGTGCGGTGCGAGGGCGGAGGAGGCACAGAGAGCAGATCGAGGCGAGCACGCGGGCGGGTTTTTTACCCAGCTTCGGAGCTCTCCGGAGAGATAAAACCCCTACTGCTGCTTGTGTTTGTATTTGATCTTGCTCAAGAGAATGAGCGTATGGTGGCGTTAGTGGCGTTGAATGAGTCGAGCTGGCGAACCTCCCCTCGCTGTGCATGGGCCTCCTTTTATAGTGCAAGGGTCACCGACAGTGTCAACGAGGGGAAAGGGGTAAAAGGTAAAAGAGGTGGTAGTTGGAACAGTCGGGGACAAGTGAAGCTACAATTGCATGAACAAAGTGGTTTCTACCTACTTTTGATGAGAGGGGACAAGGGCATTTAATGCCGTCGCCGTCGACCCCAAAAGCTCCCGCCCTTGCTCTCCGTCGCCACGGCGATGGATCCACCACCGTGAAATGCCACCGTGTCCCCAGGCTGCACAGCCATCCGCCACGCTGCTCTCGAAAGGCCCTGTAGGCGGCGCTGGGCGGATGAGCTGGAGCGCAGGCACACAGCGCACTCCTTCCGGCAAGCACCTTGCCCGGGTCTTGACCTTGCCGGGCACGGGAGCTTGCCGGGCTCTGTAACTTGCCGCTCCCCGGGCCCTCGCCGAGACGCATATAGCGCCGAGGTGTGTCTTGTATGTTGTAGTCTTCTAGTCTTCCCGGCGAGCTCCTCTCGCCGGGGTCGTGAGTGATGTAATCTTGAGCCTGAATGGCCTTCCCGGCAAGCTCCGCTTGCCGGGGTATTGATCTTCTGAGCTTGCCGGGGCCCTCGTTCTCTTGGTTAGCACTTTGTTCTTGAATGGCAGTAACAAAGCATGGGGGAGGGTTTTGGCAGACGCTTGCAAGCCCCCGCCGCTGGAATGCTGCGATCGCCCGTGCAGACAAGTTCGGGGTACTAGGGCACCCTATTTTAGTACACCGACAGAGCCCCGGCTCGGGCCATACACGGTGCCGAAGCGTTGTTGGGCCAGGCCCAAAACAAGCAGACGGGCACACGCGCCTGGTCCGCCTGAGAATAGGGCTTCGCGTCCCACCGCGCTCCTTGCAACGCAAGCGCCGATTGCGGCGTCGTGGGAGACGTGGCGGCGCGGCGGTCTTTAAGGCATCCACTCGTGACTGTGGTGCAGGCGAGGCCACTCCACCCATCGCTTGCCCCGCTTTTTTCGCCACGCTGCCCTCATGCGTGGGGGTCGGGCGGCGAAGGTGGGAGACCGAGCCGCCACGGGCGAAGATGGCGAGTCGGCCCGCCTCTCTGCCCTTCTCGCCACCGATTGGTCGAAAGGCGGTTGAGCCCCCACCCGCCTCTTTAAAAAGGGCGGAAAGGGAGCACAATGGTCACACACTTCTTCTTCTCCCTTCGTCTTCAGCTTCCGTTCCTCCTTCCGCCATGGAAAGAGGAAACCCTAGTTCTTCCACGGTCGCAGCGAGAGTCGCCTCCAGGCAGCGCACTTCTCCCTATCCCGCACCCGTGGTGGCGGAGCCGGCCACGAGGGGGAGAGGGAGGGGTCGAGGCCGCGGACGAGGCCGAGGGCGTGGTCGAGGCGGACGGGGGAGAGGTAGTCGTGGCGACGAGCCTCCCCCGTCTCCTCCGGCGGCTCCCTTCCTCGAGGCGGTCCATACTGGAGACGATCCCTGGGAGTTCTTCATCAAGCTGCGCGAGCGCCTGCCGCCGCCTCCGCTGCCGCCCCGCTTATGACGCGATGGGGCCGGATCCGCCGAGGTGATGGAGTTGCGCATGAGGGGCTGCGGGATCAGCGGCACTTCGGGTGAGTGTCGTGTCCCCAGCCCGGCGTGATGTTCTTCGACCGAGGGTGGAAGACATTCGCCAGATCCACAGCTTGACGGCGGGTTTACCCTCCATTTCGTTAATGGAGGGCGACCTTCGCCGCCAAGGTCTTCGGGATTCTGGACACGGCGAGATGCTGCGTGGACAGCTCCTCCGATAGCGAAGGTCCTCCTCGAGCGAGAGTGACGAGGAGGGGAGCGACAGCGGCGGCGAGGGATGGTGGGTCCGACCAGGCGTCGGACACCGCTGCTCGTCGCGCCACCGGCGACCCGTCCATCCAGTGTCGCCGGCCTTCTAAACTCCCCGGCCCGCCTCCTTGGTCGGTGGGCGAGGGAGGCTGCGGAGGAGGAGAGGGCGGTGGCAAGGCCGTTAAATCGAGTACGAGGGCGAGGTGCCTCGGCAGCAGGCCGACGCCCCACCACCCCTGCTTCAACCTCTGCCTCCGGCCTCCGTCTCCGCCAAGCTCCCGGCCGCCCCGGAAGTTCTCTTGGTGTCTTCTCGCCAGTAGCTATCCGGGACGCTGCTCCCCATGCCCGCCACCTTGCGCAGCTCCCGAGGGCACGCCACTCTCTCCTAGGCGCCTTTTTTCCCTTCCCGGCAAGCTTCTCTTGTCAAGGGCTTCTTCCAGCAAGCTTTTCTTGCCGGACCTCCTTTACCTACCTCCCGATTAGAGAAAGACAGAGAGGGATTACGGCATCTTATCTTTCAATTTGTAAGCCTTTGGGCCTTAGCTGTATTTAAAATATGTAATCATCTCTATCATGTTTTTCATCCTCTATGGATTTGTATCAAATTAGGATGTTTTTAATGAAAAGAGGGGAAAGCTTGTCGGACCGCGTCTTTTACTTGACTTTGTGCCTTGTATGTTCCTACGCTGGGAGAACTGCCGGGCGTAACACGCTTCTTTGAGAAAAGGGACATCAAGAGCCCATTGGCGGTGTTGCCTCCCACAAGCAACCTTGCTTGGCGGGCTATGACTTAACTTGCCGAAAGGTGCTCGAAAGCAAGATAAGGGTGCAGCAGCACACTTGTGTTCGCCGAGCGGGCTCGAAACAAACACAAGGGCGCAATCGGGCCACGACTTGGCTCCTCCGCCGCATGGGTTTCACAAGACACGCTGCTCAAAGACGCAGCCCCGCTTTCCCGGCCCATGAGAGGATGCATGACGAGGATGGAAAACTTATCGATCCGCAGCCCCGGCGACCTTAGCTTGCCGGGAGGAATTTACATTCGCAGCCCGGAGACTCTGGCCGCCAAAATCCAGTCTGTTGGCGTGCTCTCTGGTTTCTCCTTGTCGCTGTAATTTCAGTCATGAAAACAGCCGAGATATGTCTCTGAGTTTCATTATTTACATGTATATGTATACTGAATCTTTTCTCGTAGTTTGTAACGCGATGTCGCGCCTTGCCCTTCATATGTTTACACTCTCGCCTCGGAAGCTTGCGGCGCCGAACACGCTTGCTGAGTGCGGAACATCAGCACACTACACATTGGCGGTGTTGCTTCCGCAAGCAACCTTGCCGGGCCGATTCAGCGCCGCTTGTGTTTGTTGAGCGGACTCGGAAACAAACCAAGGGCGAATCGGGCCACGACCGCTCCTCAACAAGCACAAGTTTTTCATAATGGGGCATCTTACGGCAGGGCTTGCTACGTTACACCCTCTACTTTGCATCCTTTGTGCGCTTTTACCCTACGCTTCAAGGGAAACTTGCCGGCAAAGTGGCCCTTGTCGCGAAAAGCTGAGATGTCAACTCAAGCAGCTTGTCGGCCAAGGTCCTACCGGCAAGCAACCTTGCCGCTGCTAGTCGCAACGCACTTAGGTTGCCGAGCGGACTCGAAACGAAACAAGGGCGCTGCACTTAGCGCAGCTCACTTAAATCGCTGAGTGTGCTCGAAGCAAGATAAGGATGCGCTACCCGCTGGTAGGTTCCTCCGCACAGCATCGCGCACAAAGAACGAAAAGCACGAGGAACATAACATAAAAACGCATGGAACCAAGTAGTGCTTTGCACAAAAGCTCTGATGACTTAGCTTTTCTACTCTTCTGCGATCCGCAAGGCGCGCTTCTCCCTTGATTTCCCCCTCGTATGTTTTCACCCTCACGCTTTGGGGAACCTGCCGGCGCAAACACACTTGCTGAGTGCGAACATCAGCAGTTCGGCGGCGGTGTTGCCTCCGCAGAAGAACTTGTCGGGCTAGTTGCGGTAGCGCCTTCATCGCTGAGCTTAACTCAAATGCATCGGTCAGGCTTAACTTAGCCACGACTCGACCCCCATGCGCATGTGTTCTCCATACAAGGTACGAAATTTCAGGAATACAACTCAAAAGTTTGAAATCGGGTGGTAGAGCTCGATGGCATCGTCCTCGACGGCGCACTTCGGAGAAGTGCGCTTGCCGGAGCGGCGCCAGAGCTGTTCTTGCTGCTTTTTTGCCCCATCGGCAGTGGAGCTCGATGGCACGTTCTCGACGGCGCGCAAGACTCGGAGAGGTGCGCTTGCCGGAGTAGCACCAGAGCTATTCTTGCCGGGCTGGGCACCGAGTTGTCCTTGCCGGCTTCGCTTGCGGTGGAGCTCGATGGCGCTGGCCCTCGACGGCAGCGCATGACACTCCGGAGAGGTGCGCTTGCCGGCAGCACCGTGAGCACTCGCCGGAATTGGTTCGCCTTCTTCACAGGACTTCCGTGGCCTTCGAACTCCTGCTCACCGTCATCCTCCATGTCTTCATCGTCGTCTTCTTCATCTTTGTCGCGCCCCGGAGGTCGATCGCCTTGCCGCTGCTTAGCCTTGTCGCGACGTCCTCCCGCCATTGAACGGCCGCTTGCTTGCTCGCCTCCTCCGCCGCCTTGGGCCTTTCTCCTTGTCGCGCCTCGACTAGCTTTTTGCTGCTCGACGAGGTACTCGACGCTTGCGCTGGTGAGATCGTGGCCCTTGGTGCGGTGGATTTTGCAAGATTGCTTGTCCGGAGCCGCCTCGCTTGTCGGCCGCCGCTACAGGGGCAGGTTCCTTGCCGGAAAAGCAACCCCTGTTTGCTTGGCGGAGCCTCCTTGCGGGCTTCTCGGCGGCAAGCACCTCTTTCTTGTTCTTCCTTCGTTGTTCCGCCGCGGCTCTTGTTTGCCGGGCTTTGTCGTCGCTTCGCTTCCTCCTGCGCCAAAGATCCTCCCCGGGAGTCTCCTCCTCCTCCGCGTGCGCACACTTGTCGGCCAGAGCATAGAGCTCGCCGACGCCCGAATCTTGGTCATCGCCATTTCTTCACGCATGCGGGCGTTACGCACGCTCGTGGAACGCGCCGATAACCGCGGCAGGTGGACATCGTGATGTTGTCTTTGCACGGCTGAAGCGTTGATATACTTGCGCAGGATTCCCTTCCTTCGGGCCAAAATGTGGAGATCGCTCTCTGGCCGTGGGGTTTGTGGCGCGCCAGTGAAGGCGCCAACAAACCGATGGCAAAGGTCGGCCCAAGAGGAAATGGAGTTTTCGGCAAGTGCATAAGCCAAGAACGAACGCTCGCTTAAGCACGAGCGGAAGTAGTTCGCCGAGAATCTTGTCGCCGCGCCCTCCGCAGCTCGCACCGCGATGGTGTAGACACCGAGGAACTCCGAGGGTGCGCTTTGCCGCCGTATTTCTCCGATGACGCCGGGCTTGAAGTTCTTCATGCTGGCCACCGACGCGCCGCAGCTTTCGTGGGTGAACGCAGGCAGCTCGCCACGACGGCAAGTCGCTCGTTCACCGGCGTGTACGCTCGACAGCGTTCAGCTTCGGTGCGATTGTCGCCGAAGCTTCTCGGCGGCGCCGATCGTGGTCCGAAGCGTTTTCTTGTCGCCGGTCGCCGAGGACTGGCGTTGATCCCGACGAGCCCGCTGGATCCGACGACGCTGTGGAGCCGCTGTCGGCGTTGTTCCTGCTGGACGGCGTTTTTGCTTCTGCGGCGGGAGTGCATCGACGTTGCACCTCGGCGGCCTTGTCGCCGCTGCGCTTCGTCTTCTCAGCTTACGCGGCCGCGAGGTCGCCGGCGCCGTGAAGGGTCGTTGTTGGCGGCGACTGGCTCTTGATGGTAGCCCTCCGCCTTCGGCTTTGTCCGCCGCCGAGGGAAGTCGAGGAGCGCTTGCGCCTTTACGAAGCGCTTCGCGGAGTGGAGGGAGCGGAGCGAAGGTGCGAGGAGCGGGTAGGCTCGGACTCCTAACAGCAGTTAGAAGGAGCAGGTCTCCCGGCGCCTTCGCTTTGCCCGTGTCCGGACGTTGGCACGAGCGCCCCGCGAGCCTCCGGCGTGTCCTTGTCCCAAGAAAGCGGATACCACCTCCCGTGGTATGGCGCTGCTGGTCGTCGTCTTGCTGAGATGGACGCGGGTCCACGGAGACCGGCGCGTCACCCGTCCTGCCCTTGATCTGGTGGCGCGCGAGTGTCTTCGGCGGCGACACACCTTCCGTCGGCGTCTCCGCCGCCCGCCGCTCCGGTGGCGGCGGAAGAGACGCAGACGGTTCGCAGCCCCAAGCCTTCTTCTTCGGGCCATGGCGTAGTCGCTGACGGTTGTTGATGAAATTGAGAGGTTGATGGCGAAGCGCCCGCCACAGACGCCGGATCAGGTCCGCACAACCTCGACGCCCCTACCGGGCGCGCCAAAGATGCCGGGTCGAGCCACCCGCCATGCAGCACCTATGGGGCCCGGGCCCTTCGTGAGTGCGGTGCGAGGCGGAGGAGGCACAGAGAGCAGATCGAGGCGAGCACGCTGGCGGGTTTTACCCAGCCGGAGCTCTCCTGAGAGAAAAACCCCACTGCTGCTTGTGTTTGTATTTGATCTTGCTCAAGAGAATGAGCCTATGGTGGCGCTAGCGTTGAATGAGTCGAATCGGCCGAACCTCCCCACGCTGTGCATGGGCCTCCTTTATAGTGCAAGGGTCACCGGCAGTGTCAACGAGGGAGAAAGGGGTAAAAAGGTAAAAGAGGTGGTAGTTGGAACAGTGCGGGAACAAAGAAGCTACAAAGCATGAACAAAGGGTTTCTACCTACTTTTGATGAGGGGACAAGGGCATTTAATGCCGTCGCCGTCGACCCCAAAAGCTCCCGCCTTGCGCTCTCCGCTCGCCACGGCGATGGATCCACCACCGTGAAATGCCACCGTGTCCCCAGTGCTGCAGCCCATCCGCCACGCTGCTCTCGAAAGGCCCTGTGGCACGCTGGGCGGATGAGCTGAGCGCAGCACACAACAAGACTCCTTCCGGCAAGCACCTTGCCGGGGTCTTGACCTTGCCGGGCCCGGGAGCTTGCCGGGCTCTGTAACTTGCCGCTCCCCGGGCCCTCGCCGAGACGCATATAGCGCCGAGGTGTGTCTTGTATGTTGTAGTCTTCTAGTCTTCCCGGCGAGCTCCTCTCGCCGGGGTCGTGAGTGATGTAATCTTGAGCCTGAATGGCCTTCCCGGCAAGCTCCGCTTGCCGGGGTCTTGATCTTCTGAGCTTGCCGGGGCCCACGTTCTCTTGGTTAGCACTTTGTTCTTGAATGGCAGTAACAAAGCATGGGGGAGGGTTTTGGCGGACGCCCGGCAAGCCCCGCCGCGGGGAATGCTGCGACTGCCCGTGCACAAGTTCGGGGTACTAGGGCACCCCTATTTTAGTACACCGACATTCATCACAAAGAGGTTCACCATATGTGCATGCTACGGGAATCACAAACTTCAACACAAGCATTCTTTAAATTTACAATCACCCAATTAGCATGACTCTAATATCACTACCTCCATATCTCAAAACAATTATCAAGTATCAAATTGATCATAGCATCCAATTCACTTCCTATGATAGTTTTTATTATACCCAACTTGGATGCCTACCATTCTAGGACCAATTTTATAACCATAGCAAATACCATGCAATTCTAAGAGACTCTCAAAATAATATAGGTGAAGCATGAGAGACTAGCAATTTCTAAAAAATTAAGCCACCGTCGTGCTCTAAAAGATATAAGTGAAGCACTAGAGCAAAAACTATCTACCTCAAAAGGTATAAATGAAGCACATAGAGTATTCTAATAAATTTCAATCAAGTGGGCTTCTCCCAAGAAGTGTGTAAAGCAAGGATGATTGTGTTAAACTAAAAAGAAATGACTAATATCATACATGACACTCCAAGCAAAACACATATCATGTGGTCAATAAAAATATAGCTCCAAGTAATGTTACCAATGAACGAAGACGAAAGAGGGGGTGCCTTCCGGGGGCATCCCCAAGCTTAGGCTTTTGGGTATTCTTGAATATCTTGGGGTGCCATGGGCATCCCCAAGCTTAGGATTTTGCCACTCCTTATAGCATAGTCCATCAAATCTTTACCCAAAACTTGAAAACTTCACAACACAAAACTCAACAGGAAATCTCATAAGCTCCGTTAGTGAAAGAAAGCAAAACCACCACATAAGGTACTGTAATGAACTCATTCTTTATTTATATTTGTGTTAAACCTACTGTATTTCAAGTTCTCTATGGTTCATACCACTTAATAGTAGCCATAGATGCATCAAAATAAGCAAACAACACACGAAAAACAGAATCTGTCAAAAACTGAACAGTCTGTAGCAATCTGTAACTAACACAAACTTCTGGAACTCTAAAAATCCTTCCACAATAGGAAGTCCTGGACAATTTGTCTATTGATCTGTAGCAAAAAGAATCAACGCAAAAGCTTGTTTTTGTGATTTAACAAAACTAATTTCATGCGAGCAAAGTTTCTGTTTTTCAGCAGAATCAAATTAATTATCATCGTAGGTTATCCTATAGGTTCTACTTGGCACAAACACTAATTAAAACATAAAAACACATCTAAACATAAGGTAGATGCAAAATTTATTACTAAACAAAACAAAAACAAAAAACACAAAGAAAATTGGGTTGCCTCCCAACTATAGCTATCGTTTAACGCCCCTAGCTTGGCATAAAAGCGAAGATAGATCTAAGTAGTGCCATCTTTGGCACTCAATTCATAAGTAGCTCGCATGATAGATTCATAAGGTAATTTAATTTTCTTTCTTGGAAAGTGCTCCATGCCCTTCCTTAATGGAAATTGGAATCTAATATTCCCTTTCTTCATATCAATAATCGCGCCAACCGTTCAAAGGAAAGGTCTACCAAGAATAATAGGGCAAGAAAGATTACAATCTATATCAAGAATGATAAAATATACGGGCACCAAATTTCTATTTGCAACAATGAGAACATCATTGATCCTTCCCATTGGCTTTTTAATGGTGGAATCCGCAAGGTGCAAATTTAAAGAGCAATCATCAAGATCATGGAAACCTAGAATATCACATAAAGTTTTCGGAATCGTGGAAACACTAGCACCCAAATTACACAAAGCAAAACACTCATGATCTTTAATTTTAATCTTTATAGTAGGTTCCCACTCAGCATCAAGATCTAAAAACTCCGAATTATTGGGACGCCTTCTAACTAAAGTTGACTCATCTACAGTCCCATTATTATTAAGATTCATATTGCAAAACAAAGATCTAATAGGGGACACATCAATAACTTTAAGATCTTCATCATTATTTTCATTGAAACTAGAAGAACACGCCTTTACAAAGCAATCTTTCTTAGCACGCAATCTAGTGGTTCTTTCCTTGCACTCATCACTGGAAATTCTCATTGCTTTGAGAGACTCATTAATATCATGCTTAGGAGGCGTAGATCTCAGTTTAAGAGAATCAACATCAAGCGAAAGTCTATCAACGTTCCTAGCCAAATCGTCAACTTTGAGCAATTTTTCTTCAAGCCAGGCATTAAAATTCTTTTGAGAAATCATAAATTCTTTCACACTATTCTCAAAATCAGAGGGCATCTTCTTAAAATTACCATAAGAATATTGTAGGAATTTCCATAATTATTAGAGGAATTACTAGGGAACGGTCTAGGATTAAAGTTTCCTCTATAAGCATTGTTTCCGAAACTATTCCTACCAACAAAATTCACATCCATAGATTCACTATTATTCTCAATCAAAGTAGACAAAGACATATCATTGGGATCGAGAGGAGCACTCTTAGTAGCAAACAATTTCATAAGTTCATCCATCTTTCCACTCAAAACATTAATTTCGTCTATAACATGCACTTTTTACTATTAGATCTTTCGGTGTGCCATTGAGAATAATTAGCCATAATATTATCAAGAAGTTTTGTAGCATCTCCTAATGTGATTTCCATAAACGTGCCTCCCGCGGCCGAATCTAAAAGATTTCTAGAAGCAAAGTTCAAACCGGCATAAAAATTTTGTATGATCATCCATAAATTCAAACCATGAGTACGGCAATTGCGAATCATCAATTTCATTCTTTCCCAAGATTGGGCAACATGCTCATGATCAAGTTATTTAAAATTCATAATATCGTTCCTAAGAGTGATAATCTTAGCGGGAGGAAAATACTTAGAGATAAAAGCATCTTTGCACTTATTCCATGAATCAATACTATTTTTAGGCAAAGACGAAAACCAAACTTTAGCACGATCTCTAAGTGAAAACGGAAATAACTTCAATTTAACAGTATCACTATCCGTATCTTTCTTATTTTGCATCTCACACAAATCAACAAAGTTGTTTAGATGGGTAGCGGCATCTTCACTAGGAAGGACGACGAATTGATCTTTCATAACAAGATTCAGCAAAGCAGTATTGATTTCACAAGACTCAACATCATTAAGAGGAGCAATCGGAGTACTAAGGAAATCATTAATATTGGTATTGGAGAAATCACACAATTTGGTATTATCTTGCGCCATGGCAACAAGTAATCCAACACACAAGCAAACAGAAAAAAGGCGAGCGAAAAAGAGAGGAGAAGATTGGGAAAGAGAGGGCGAATAAAACGGCAAGGGTGAAGTGGGGGAGAGTAAAACGAGAGGCAAATGGCAAATAATGTAAATGTGAGGGAGATGAGTTTGTGATGGGTACTTGGTATGTCTTGACTTGAGCGAAGACCTCCCCAACAACGGCGCTAGAAATCCTTCTTGCTACATCTTGCGCTTGCGTTGGTTTTCCTTGAAGAGGAAAGGGTGATGCAGCAATAGTAGCGTAAGTATTTCCCTCAGTTTTTGAGAACTAAGGTATCAATCCAGTAGGAGGCTCCTCAAAAGTCCCACGCACCTACACAAATAAACAAAGAACTCGCAACCAACGCAATAAAGGGGTTGTCAATCCCTTCACGGCCACTTGCGAAAGTGAGATCTGATAGAGATAGTATGATAAGATAAATATATTTTGGTATTTTATAATATATATTGGAAAAGTAAAGATGCAAATAAAAGTAGATTGAAAGCTTATATGATAGGAGATAGACCCGGGGGCCATAGGTTTCACTAGTGGCCTCTCTCAAGATAGCATAAGTATTACGGTGGGTGAACTACAGTCGAGCAACTGATAGAAAAGCGAATAATTATGACATTATCTAGGCGTGATCATGTATATAGGCATCACGTCCATGACAAGTAGACCAACTCCTGCTTGCATCTACTACTATTCTCCACACATCGACCGCTATCCAGCATGCATCTAGAGTATTAAGTTCATAAGAACATAGTAACGCATTAAGAAATATGACATGATGTAGAGGGATAAACTCATGCAATATGATATAAACCCCATATTTTTATCCTCGATGGCAACAATACAATACATGCTTTGCAACCCTTATTGTCACTGGGTAAGGACACCGCAAAATTGAACCCAAAGCTAAGCACTTCTCCCATTGCAAGAAAGATCAATCTAGTAGGCTAAACCAAACTGATAATTCGAAGAGACTTGCAAAGATAACTCAATCATACATAAAAGAATTCAGAGGAGATTCAAATATTTCTCATAGATAAACTTGATCATAAACCCACAATTCATCGGATGTTGACAAACACATCACAAAAAGAGTTACATTGAATAGATCTCCCCAAGAGAGGGGGAGAACCTGGTATTGAGATTGTCGGATTTCGGGTTCCGGAAGACCCTTGAGGTTCGAACACTGGGGTGCGCGCGGAGATTTCGCCCTCTACCTACCTGCTCCTCGCTGACTCGCTAGGATCTAAACTACGAAAGGAACAACACAAGAGACACAGAGTTTATACTAGTTCAGGCCACCATTGCGGTGTAATACCCTACTCCAGTGTGTGTTGTGGTGGATTGACTCTTGGGCTATTGATGAACAATACAAGGAAGAACAGCCTCATGAGGGTATGTTCTTGGTCAAAAGCGATGAACCTGCTAGGAGGAGTTCAATCGCTTTCTCTACTGGTTTTCCGTGGGGATTCTTGATGCCGATGCCTCTACCCCGGGGTGGCTAGTCCTATTTATAAGAAGGCCTGGGCCTCTTCCCAAATCTTGAAGGGAAGGGCGCCAACAATTGGCCATTTCAAGGGGAACATCGGGTACACTTATCCCGACTAAAGTTGGTCCTCGCTTTGTCAAAGGCTCGTGATGACGCATGCTTGGGCTCCACAATGACTTCCTTCCTGCCGTTGGGCTGGTCTTGATCTTGTTGCAATCGAAATGGATGCCTTTGCTTGATTCTTCGCTCAAGGCTTGCTCCCTTTGCACCAAAGAGGAAAGAAGGACACTGCGCGGGCTGACGCCCGACTGGTGCCCTTGGTCGTCATGGCTTGCGTCATGGGCACCTCGCGAGGTACCCCGCCTTGATCTCTCTGCCTCCTCGCGAGCTAGCCTGATGAAGCCGTGCCTGAGGAAGCTCCTGGTGGTCCTCCCCGTGAGGCTTGGCCCCTCGCGATGGTCTTGAGCTTGTGCTGATGAAGATGGGCCATGCTGGGTCGCCCCTTTGAGCCACGCCAAGGCAGCAGTGCAAGTCTGGGACCCCTGCTCCTGAACGCCGATAGTAGCACCCGGGCCCAAGGCGCGCCCGAACTTTGCCGAGCAGAGAGGTGAAAGGGCAAGTGCGAAGCGCCGCGGGCCCTAACAGCCTGCGGCCTTGGGCTCCGCGTGGCGGTTGATTGGACATGGGCGCCTCCACTTCCCCACGACGCCTCGGCAACTGCACGAATTGACAAGTCCCTGCATGCAAAGCGGGTCATGATTACCTGTGATCGTGGAGGTCGGCGGTTGGCCTCCTCTGGCTTTAAGTACCGCACGGCGCGTGCCCTTCCAGCCTATCTCTTCTTGCTTCTCCTTCTTCCCGGTCCTTGCTCCGTCTTGCTGCAATGGCTCCGATCCGTCGGTTCTCTGCGGCAGAGAAGGGAAAGGCTCCCCGAGAGGATCCTGACCCGCTTCCACCGAAGAAACGGCTAGCCCTCTGCCATCGAGGTGAGGGCGCCCGCCAGGAAGTGTCGAGGCCCTGGTGCGAGTGGCCACCACCGGGGTTCCCGCTCCCCTAGTACGCCCACATCGAGGGCTCTGAAGGAGTGGAAGCCAAACGCCACGGGCGGCGCCGCCGTCGGCACCGGTGGGTCACGAAGGTGTGCGCCTTTCCCCCTAGAGTCCACACCGAGGGCTCCTCCCGAGAGTGCGTGCTTCACGCCGCCATGCCTCCTCAGTCTTGGATTCACCTTCCTTGCTTCTTTGCCTCCGTCATCACGTAAGGGGAACTCCTGGGGCTCTGGCTGCAGCACGCCGGCTGCAGCACCCTCGCGACCGGGGCAGAGGTCGCGGTCGTTGCCCCGGGCGAGGTCTTCATGACTCGAGGCTGGGGCAAGATCGCCCGGGTCTGCAGGACAAGGGGCGCCCTCGCGATCCACCTGGAGTACGACGGTGCTTCGGTGACGTTCTTCAAGGTCTTCGATGCGGAGGGTCGCCGGCTGGAGTGCTGCCCCGGGGGAGGTGGTCGGGACCCCGCTACAGCAAGGCAGAGGCCAGCTAACCGCTCCCTTGGCAGCTCCTTAGGCGATGGAGGCGCTGGAGGATCCTGCGACTCCACCGAGCTCTTTGCGACTCCGGAGACGAGCGATGAGAGCTACGAGCCCCCGAGCCTGCGCCGCTCCCGGAGCAGGGCGGGCTCGTCAAGCCGTCGCCACCTCTGATCTGGATGGGGTTGGCGTCGGTGCCGGACGGTCCACTATTGATGATGGCATGTTTTTCAGGGGCGCGCGTAGTTAGCGTTCCTTAGGATCTGTTCCCTGTGAGGAATCAAAAACGCGCCCCGTGGGGGCATGTAAGGTGCCTGAGGGCCTATCTGTTAATATAATCCTTGCTATGGAGTAGCGCGAGTTGCTCATTTCGTCTTAGCTTAGTCCTTCCTTTCGAACCTCGTGAGGGCTTGATGCTCTCCGCCGATATGTCCCAGTCCCAAGGCGGCTTCAGCCATCGCTGGTATGCCAGGTCACGATGCCGTGGTCAAGGCCAGGAGGTGAGCGGCCCGAGGTCCCGTAAGAGCCCCTGAGTCGCGATGCTCAGGAGGTCCCCCTTAGCGCTCAAGCAGCCATCATTCGATGAGAAAGGAGAGCGACATTGCTAACACGGTATTGCATTAGGTGCGGGGATGGTGCCATGGTAGCTGGGGCTTCCGGGTGGTGACTTATCTCAAGAATCAGGGACCGCTCCCTGGTGTGTCACCGGGTCCATGCATCGGCAGACGAGGGGTCGCTTGGCAAGGTCCTCGCGTGCCTTTCCCCTCTCGCCTTTGCTCCCCTTTCTGCTCTACCTCCTCGGGTCCCAGCCCTCAAGCGAGTCTCAGCCGTCGCTGGTATGCCAAGTCGTGATGCCGTGGACAAGGCCAGAGGGTGAGGGCTGGAGAGCGGGTAGGAGCCCTGAGTCGTGATGCTCAGGTACCCCCCCTTTAACATGCAAGTGGTTTGCATGGACGAGAATGAAGAAGACACCGTGAGGGCCTCACCTGACGCTCTTCCTTGAAGAGATCATGCAGGCTCATCACAGAAAGAATGAGAGTTCGCCGTGACAATCGACAGTCAGCCGTTGGTTGCTCTGGAGAGGTGGTGAGGCACTGAGGGTCGACGAGGTGGCGCTATGCGGGGCTGCCGCGGCAAGAGCTCAGCCATTCAGGTTTGTCGGTGTTGCAGGGACGGACCCATGCGCAAGCGTCGTGCCGTTTAGGAGCAGCTCCATCAGTTGGTGTCAGTCGAGCGGGCAACTAGGTCAAGCATGTTAATCGTGGAGGGGTGAATTCATTCAAATAGATGCTGGGAAGGCGGACATCGCTGGGTCTGGCCCGAGCGACTTGGGGATGATGCAGCCCGTGGGGCACCCCCAACAAAGTAAGCTAAAAACACGAGCAAAAGGGATACACGCCACAGGGACGGACCCACGCGGCCTGGGAATAATGCAGGCCTGGGGGGCGCTCCCAGCTGGAAATGAAACTTGAAAGATGCCACCTGATGATGTTGAAGACGAAGGGGTGTTGGTGTAGCAGACTCGGTGGGCTGCGGGAGCCGATCCCCATGAGCCCCAGGCCTAGGGGCCTCGGGAGGCTCCGGAGGTGCTGGTGGCTCCTCAGGGACCATCTCCATCTCCGCCAGGGCTGCAGAACGCCTGGCCTCTTGAGCCTCTAGGATGCCCCTCATGAGGCGCTGGTACGTGGCAGCCGCCCTCGGCAAGCCATAAGGCATGCGAACGTAGCTGTGGGGTGGACCTTCGCAGCACCCCACTTGCGAGGGCCAGAGGCCCTCCTGAGAGGCGGCTCGGTTGAGCCCTGGTATGTCGATGCAGACGCGCAGCCCACCATCCTCGCCCGGATGGGGGCCACAGCGGGTAGGCGGCGGCTGCCTCTCATGACTCTTGACTCCTGTAGCTCCTGAATGGCTTTGCTGACGAACTCCTGAGGGTTTGGCCCTCCTTGCCTTGCTCCTTCTTGAGGGAAACATGCTTCGAAACACGCCTCCAAGTGGTGCCCTAGCACCTCCCTCGTGACCCTGGCGAGGTCGGCGGCCCTCCAGGGGAGAGCCCCCGAGCCCTGCCTGAGGAGGGTGCTAGGAGCGCTTCCCTATGCAATGGAAGGAGGTTCCCCCTGAGCAGGCGCGGGTCCTGAGGGGCCTGCCTCCTGAGGGGCCGGACCGGACGATGGCTTCTTCTTCTTGGGGGCGGTCTCGGGAAGCCTCCTGCTTCCGCGATCCGGGTCTTCCAGCGATGCGGCCTAAAAGCATCGTTCCAGGGAGCACACCGCATCTTTCTCTTCGCAGGGCACTGTGATGACTCCACCACTTCCTGGTATCTTGAAGACGTTGTAGCCGTGGTGGGTTACGGCCATGAAGTTGGCCAGCATTGGGTACCCGAGGATGGCTTTGTATGGCAGGCGAATGTGGGCGACGTCGAAGTCGATGAGCTCGGTGCGGTAGTTGTCGCGCGCCCCGAAGGTGATAGGGAGGCGGACCTGCCCAATCGGGCCGACCGTGGAGCCGTCGGTGACTCTGGAGAAGGGCTTGGTTGGCTGAAGCTGATTGTAGGGCACTTGGAGATTGTTGAATGTTTCCACGGACAGGATGTTGAGTCCTGCCCTGCCATTGATGAGGGTCCTGGTGACTAGCACGTTGCTGATGATTGGGGAACAAAGCATTGGAAGGACTCCGGCTGTGGCTGCGCACTTGAGCTGATCAGCTGAGCTGAACGTGATGGTGCACGCCGACCACCTGAGAGGGTGCGTGGCCTCGAGCTTGGGGAGCACTGCATTTACTTCGCGGGCGAACTACTTGAAGATGCATTGAGAGGCTGGGGCTTGAGCTCCTCCCAAGATGCAGGCGATCGCACGTGGCTCCTGGAAGCCCCTAGCCCCCTCGTCCTGATGACGGTCCTCATTTCTCCTTGGCTGCGGCGGCAGTGGAGGGAGGCCTGCGTTGCCTTGCGGGCGATCCTCGCGAGGCTGATCCCTCAAGTTTCCCTCGCGAGGCGGGTCCTGCCAGCGATCCTCGCGAGGTTGGTCGCGCCACCCTTGGCGAGGGCCGCAGTCTTCCCAGCGTCCTGCGTTCCTTCCTCCTCCTTGGCCGTAGCCCCGGTCGCTGTGGTCGGGACATCGGCCGATCCTTCCTTCATGCACGGCTCGAAGCTCTTGGCATTCATTGGTGTTGTGGGTGTGGAGGTCATGGTACACGCAGTACCGGCTGCCCTTGGAAGATTCGGGCTAATCTCTGCCCCGCTTGGTGTCTGGTTTTGCCACGAGCACGGCAGCCCCCTTGTGCTTCACATCCTTGGCCTTGGGTTTCTTCTCTTCTGGGTCTGCGGCATGCAGCTCGAGGAGGGAGAGACGCCCTTCCTCAGCCCTGGCGCACTTGGTCGCCAAGTTGAACAGCTCCAAGGAAGTGCACGGGTCTCATGCATCGCCAGCTCTTCCTTCATCTTGATGTCGCAAGACGCCGCCGGAGAAGGCTGAGATGATGGCCTCCTAGCTTGGGAATCTTGGGCGGCGTTGTTGAAGCGCTGGATGTACTTCGCAGGTCTCCCTAGTTGCTGTTTGATATGGTGCATGTCGCCACGGCGGTGGCCGGTCGCGAGTACCTCGGAAGTTGGCGATGAAGCGGTGCGCATCTCGTCCCAGAGGAGATCGTGCACTCGAGCCAGTTCAGAGCCAAAGCGGGCCCGCCCTGAGCGCCATGGGAAACCAGTTCGCCATGACCTTCTTGTCTCCATTGGCAGCTTCGACGCCCAGCTCGTAGAGCTGGAGGAACTCTACGGGGTCAGCCTTACCGTCGTAGCGAGGAGGCAGGTCTGGCTTGAACTTGCCGGGCCACGCGACGCTGCACAGCCCGACGGTGAAGGCGCGGCAGCCCGCCATGGCCACGGGAGACCTTGGGTGACCAAGAGCTTGGTCCTGCGGGTCCCCATGCACTGCAGCTGGGAGCAGCGCGGGGTCTTGACGTGCTAGAGCAGGGACGTAGTCGCGACGAGCCGGAGCAGGGAGCACTCGGGCAGCTTCTCGCGGGCGAGGGACTTCTTAGCAGCTCGCTCTTGTCGTCTTTGGGCGCTGACGGAGCGGGTTCCGCCCAGGCCGTCAGGCGCTTTGGGGCTGGGCGCCTTCTTGAGGGGGGAGGCGGCCGAGGTGCCCCGAAGCTTGCCGCGCCAGCGGGCGGGTGCGTGCAGCGGATGCGGGACGGCACAGGAGAGCCCCCTGCGGCACGGACGAGCTCGGCGACGTGGTCGAGCCATTCTTCGTAGACGTTGACGATGGGACGGTAGAGCAGGAGCTCGTCTGCCATGATGAGCGCAGCTCAGGCCTCCATGGGCGCACGGAATGCGCGAGACGAAGAACCGGCTGGGGTGAGCGATGGTGTAGCAGTGCGGCCGTCCTGCCTCACGGAGGGATGCTGGGACGATGCTTGCTGGTTGTTCCCCGCCGGGCCGGTGGCGGCGTTGACGGCAGGTGACGGGAAACGACGAGGGCGCCCGCTGACGGGAGCCGTATAGGTGACACGGGAGGCGAGGGCAGCTCGGCACTCGGTGCGGGCCCGACGAGCGTCAGACATGGATGCGATGGTCGGACAAGAATAGGGCGACGGAAGATTTAATTCGGCGCACTTACCGGGCGCGCTAAATGTCGGATTTCGGTTCCGCACCCTTGAGGTTCTAACACCTGGGTGCGCGCGGAGATTCGCCCTCTACCTACCTGCTCCTCGCCGACTCGCTAGGATCTAAACTACGAAAGGAACAACACAAGAGACACAGAGTTTATACTGGTTTAGGCCACCATTGCGGTGTAATACCCTACTCCAGTGTGTGGTGTGGTGGATTGCCTCTTGGGTTGTTGATGAACAATACAAGGAAGAGCAGCCTCGCGAGGGTTTGTTCTTGGCTAGTGCGATGAACTGCTACGAGGAGTTCAGTCGCTATCTCTACTGGTTTTCTGGTGAGGATTCTCGATGCCAGATGCCTCTACCCTGGGGGTGGCTAGTCCTATTTATAGGCAAAGGCCCTGGGCCTCTTCCCAAATACTGAGCGGGAAGGGCGCCAACAATTGCCTATTTTGAAGGGGAACATCGGGTACACTTATCCTGACTAAAGTTGGTCCTCGCCTGTCAAAGGCTCTGGTGATGACGCCTGCGTGGGCTCCACAATGACTTCCTTCCTGCCGTTGGGCTGGTCTTGGTCTTGTTGCACCGAAATGGATGCCTTTGCTTGATGCTCTACGCCGCGCTTGCTCCTTTGCACCAAAGAGGAAAGGAGGATATCTTGCGGGCGGGCGCCTCGATCGGCGCCCTTGGTCGTCATGGCTTATGCGTCATGGGCACCTCACGAGGTACCCCGCCTTGATCTCTCCCTCCTCGCGAGCTAGCCTGATGAAGCTGTGCTCGAGGAAGCTCTCGGTCGCCCCGCCCCACGAGGCTTGGCCCCGCGAGGGTCTTGAGCTTGTGCCGATGAAGATGGGCCATGCTTGAGGGCCCCTTTGAGCCACGCCAAGAAGCCAGCAGTGCAAGTCCTGGGACCCCTGCCCTGCAATGCCGACAGAGATCCAAAAAGAGAGAAGAAGCCATCTAGCTAATAACTATGGACCCGAAGGTTTGTGGTAAACTACTCACAACTCATCGGAGGGGCTATGGTGTTGATGTAGAAGCCCTCCGTTGTCGATTCCCCCTCCAGCGGAGCACCGGCGAAGGCTCGAAGATGGGATCTCGCGAATACAGAAGGTTACAGCGGTGGAAATTGTTTTTCGTTGGCTCCCTGTTTGTTTTCGGGGTACGTGGGTATATATAGGAGGAAGAAGTAGGTCGGCGGCCGCACGAGGGGTCCATGAGATAGGGGCGCTCCCTGTAGGGGTGGGCGCGCCCTCCACCCTTGTGGACGCCTCGTCTGCTTCTTGGCTTGCACTCCAAGTCCTCTGGATCATGTTCGTTCCAAAAATCATGCTCCCGAAGGTTTCATTCCATTTGGACTCCGTTTGATATTCCTTTTCTTCGAAATACTGAAATAGGCAAAAAAAGTGTCGGCGCTCGGGAACGGGGTACCAGACTTGCTCGCTCATGCCTCGCGGCGTGGTTTCGAGGAGTGGCCCAGTACGGCCCATCTTCATCAACACATGCTCAAGACCCTCGCGAGGGGCCAAGCCTCATGGGGCGGACGACAGGAGGCTTCCTCAGGCACAGCCTCGTCAGGCTGGCTCACGAGGAGGCGGAGAGATCAAGGCAGTGTACCTCACAAGGTGCCCATGATGCAAGCCATGACGACCAGGGTGCAGGCGGGCGCCATGCGGGCGCCGGCCTGTGCAGAATCCTTGTTTCCCCTTTGCTGCAAAGGGGGCAAGCGCAGGCAAGGGTATCAAGCAAAGGCAACCATTTCGGTGCAACAAGACCAAGACCAGCAAGACGGCAAGACGGAGGTCATCGTGGAGCCCAAGCCAGCGTCATCGTCAGGGTCTTTTGGCAGGCGAGGACCAACTTTAGTCAGGATAAGTGTACTAGATGTTCCCCTTCAAAATGGCCAATTGTTGGCGCCCTTCCCGCTCAATATTCTGGAAGAGGCCCGGGGCCTTCGCCTATAAATAGGACTAGCCACCCACAGGGTGAGGGGGGAGAGGCGAGAGATCCTCAAGACACATAGAGAGAGGCGACTGAACCATCCTAGCAGTTCATCGCCCCAACCAAGAACAGACCCTCGCGAGGCTGTTCTTCCCTTTTACTGTCCCTCATCAGCCCGAGAGGCAATCCACACACCACAAACTGGAGTAGGGTATTACACCACAATGGTGGCCTGAACCAGTATAAACCTTGTGTCTATTGCGTTGTTCTTCAAGTAGTTTAGGTCCCTGCGAGGCGGTGAAACATGGGTAGGCTGAGGGTGTGATCTCCGCGCGCACCCCGGTGTTCGAACCTCAAGGGTCTGCCGGAACCCGAAATCCGACATTTGGCGCGCCAGGTATGGGTGTGCCGGAATCTGCTCTCCATCGCCTCCTGTTTCGCCGCCCGTCGCGTCATCATCATGTCCAGCGACCCTACGGGCAACCCAGATCCCTGGGCGGCTTGGCCCGCCCACGCCGAGCCGCTTGCCCAGGGCGACCTCAACCCCGTGCCCCAGGCAGCCCGCGGTCCGCAGGGCGCTGCAGGCCACGGGCGACGCGGTCAGGCGACACTAGCCCTCACAACGCGGCAGGTGCGGTCGGCAGCGAGGGCCTCGAGCCACGCCGCAGCCACGGCGTCGTACTCACGGCGAGAGCAGGCGAACTCAAGGGCCGTGCTCACGGTGGCTCGAGAACTGCTGCAATGCAGACTGCTGGAGGGCGGCCGCGACGTACTACTAGAGCGAGTGGCAGAGCTCCTGGGCTCCGCCGCCTCGGGGGCTCCCCCCTTTGCACCCAGTTGCCGCCTTAGGCCCAAGGCAGACCCCACGGAGGCCCCACACGCACCCGCACAGCTGAAAGCAGATTCCAAGGCCACTCCAACACCAACCTGGCCCTCAGCGCCTGGCCACTAGCGGCGCCGCCTCCGCCTCCGACCTACGAAGGGGGATCCACTACAGCCCACAGTCCCGGTGAGCTGCCACGCTACCACTCCCAGGTTGGCATCGCGAGCAGAACTGCGTGCCACATGGGGCACTACAGCAAGGCATTCGGGGCGGCGACCCCAGAGGCGTATGTGCCTCACATGATGGATCAAGCACACGCGCAGGAGGAAGACCATGGCCAGTTCCTCAACCCAGGATGGGGAGAAGAAGCACCCGAGGCCGAGCTCTTTAAGGAGCCAAGGGAAGGCCCCGTCCACCGCGCCGGAGGCACTGTCTATCGGGTACCGCTAATCCCTCGGGAACAGGCATACGCTAACTTTGGATCGCAGGAGGTACAGGTCGTTGCAGCGGGTGGCTGCCCACCCAAAGAGCTTTCCCACCCTCGGGAGGAGGGCACCGGGGGCTGCAGGAGAGGGGCCGAGATCCGGCCTCGCCCACACGGCGCTCGGAGCAAGGCACCCTCAGGAGGTAGTCCCTCTGCCGGGGAGGTGCCCCAGGACCTACCCCCGGCAGAGGACCCGTGGTCGTCGGGGGAACCGCTGGCGACCGCTCTATCCCATCGGCGGCGTTATCGGTCTCCGGCCGTCGTCGGTGGTGATAGAGTGTGGCCCAAGGCGGGGCCCTCGTCTGGCGATATGAAGCAAGGCCGGTACCTGTGAAGAAGGCCCAGTGCCTGTGAAGCTCGCCGCCTAGTGACACTCTCACGTAATAATGAGTGGGGCTCTACACGCCCCGGAGTCTCCGGAGAGCCGCCCTTGGGCCTCGGGGGCTCCCGCCCATGCCCAGTGGCAGCACTTAGCTCCGCGCTGGTGAGAAGATGTCGAAGACTAGACTAGGTGCCAGACGTGGCTTTTTTCTGTTTTTCCTGCTTTTCCCTTGGTTGTTGCTTTTCCCTGTTTGGATTTAAGTTGGATTTGAGTTTAAAACTTGCGTGTGTCCGGGGAAGGGATGTTTAGTCTCGTTCGAGCAATCTCTTGCGTTCTAGTTGCCGCTTTGCGTCCGTCCGATCTTCAGCTGCCTCCCTCATGAAAGCCTCACAAGCCGGGCCAGCCCAAAGACTGACGCAGCCCAAACGCCATCGCACGCCCCTCAGAGGATCTACCGCAGGTTCAACAGCTCATTCAGAGACACTCAGACGCCCACGACCCTCGCTGGCCGGCCAGTACCCACGCTGGTCAAAGGTAAACAAGCTACCGGCTCGCCATAAACCGATCGCCCGCGGCACACGGGTGATGTCATGTCTACAAATACGCTAACTGCAAGTTTTTACACGAGGGGCTCCCCCTCCCAAAATGATCTTACAATCTCCTGGGCCAAGCCCGAACAATCTCTGCGTAGGGTAAAAACAGGAACGACACATGGTCAATCGGATAAATCCCCCAATGCATCCCCAGGGACACCTCCGGAGCCGCCGCTGGCGTTGCTGGCTTCGCCATCGCCTCCTACGTCGCCGCCGACAGCACCTGGGTCATTCATCACTTCGCCCTCACCAGCGCCCGGGCCATTCACTACTCCGCCCTCGTCGGCGGCTACGACCACGCCGTCGTCGTTAGTGGTGAAGGCCCGAACCAGGGCGTCCACGTTTTCTTCCACCTAGTTCGCCAGATCGCCCCGGATGGCCAAGGGCACCGGAGAGATGGCAGCATCGAAGTCGAAGTGGGGATCCATGTGCTGAAGATGGCTGAAGACACGAGAGAAAGCGTGCCCAAGTAGGGCGCGGCTCCTCTCCTCCACCAACCTGTCGTCTCTACCCGAATGGGCCTCCAGCTGCGTCACCACGTCGGTGAAGAAGTGAAGGTTACCAGCATAGTTGACCACATGAGGTTCCCCAACAGCTGCCTCACAGATGATACCCAAGGCCGTGTTGGCTCTTTCCCGGAGCTCGCGGAGCATGGGGCTGTGCACGTGCTCCAAGGTCTGCCGCTCGCGTATCTCGTCCTCGTTCCGCCGTGCGACGGCCTCGGCCGCATCCACCCTTTGGTGGAGAAGAAGCACCTCGGCTCGGGAGGAAGCCAGTTCCGCCTGGGCCGCGCCAAGGGCGGCCCCGGTAGCATCCGCGCGTCGCACCACTCCATCCAGCTTGGCCTTTAGGGCAGCGGTCCGGCCCTCTGCTTCGACCTGGATCAGCTCAAGCCTTTCCTCGAACTCGCACTCGAGGTTTGAACGAGCCGCCACCACCCGGCGGTCAACTTCTTCTGAGTCTCGGGCCTCCCTCACGACGACATCGTCCTCCGCCTGCGCCACTATGCGCCCCCTCGTCTCCAATCGCTCAAGTTCCAGGGCGCGCTCGGTAGCCTCGATCCTCAGTGCCTCCTCACGCTTTTGAAGCCCTGCACGATCAACCGAGCCCCCCTCCATCGACGCAAGGCCCGCCTCGTGCAACTCCACCTATTGCTCCAGGGAACTGCTCAGGGCCCGGAGCTCCCACACCCACTCTTCTGCGGCCCTGCGCTGCTGGTTGGCCTCCTGAGCCTCCCGAGAAGCTGCCAGCGACACCTCGGCCTTCTCGTCGTCGAGGTCACGTTGGTGGCGTGCAAGGGCAACGGCCACCTTCAGCTTGCGCCTCTCCTCAGCTAGGCGCAGGCCCTCGGACTCGAGGCGCACGTCCTCGTCAGCAAGCTCTGCACCAAGCTGGCTCACCGCGTCCGCCGCCCTCCGGAGGAACCCTTGGCGGAGGGCACGGCGCTCCCGAGCACGCTCAAGCACGTCTTCCGCATCTCCTTCCGCCTCGGACGCACGAGAGGGACCACAGATCAGCGCTCCCCCGCTGGGCAGGGGGCTGGGGGCTGGCGCCCTCGCCATGGCCGGACGCGCCACACCAGAGGCCTGTCCCAGAGCCAGCTCACCCTCCAATGAAGATCGCAAGGCCGACCTTAGCCAGTCGTCGTCCACAACCAGTCGAGGAGCCCAGGGCAAGCTGGCTATGCCCCAAGAGGGCTCGTGAAGGATAATGGAGAGGGGTGCACAGCCAAGACGCACCACAAGGTGGCCCGTCTCTCCAACCGGCCTCACCGCGAGGGCAGTGCTGGAGCTCGGGACACTTCAGGAAGGTGGAGAGGGCGAGGCCTGGAGGGATGCCTCCTCAGCCACCTCTGCGAACTCGGCAGGAAGGGCCCTGCAGGGTAATGAACAGCTGAAGCAGCAGGAGAGTAAGGGATGGGGGAAGGGAAAGGCTTACTCATCAATAGCGAAGTACTTCCTGCGCTTCAATAGGCGGCAAGGGTAATCATCACCCAAGGCCTCCCTTCTCTTTCTGAGAGCCTCGAAGTCCACACGAAGCGACCTGCCAGCTCGGGCGCAGGGTCAGCTTTACACGAGGAAGAAGCGTCAAGGTGCCCGGCATCGGGGTCCTCGCCCAGAGACACGTCACCAGATGCCACGCCAAGGAGGGTGGCCGGGGCCTCAGGGGCCTCTGCCACGGAAGCCGCAGACCGTGGCTCGGTACCTTCAGCCGCCGCGGGGCGGGCCTCAGGAGCCGCCACCTCAGGAGTACCACGTGGCGTCATCATCCCAAGGGCGGCCCCCTCAGCCTCCGGCGCCCTTCGCCTCCTAGCTCCTCCACTCGAGGAAGGGCCGTCGTGGGCAACCGGAAGGGCAACCACCACAACTGCGTTCTGGCGGGGCCCCCTAAGGCCTATAGGACGCGGCCCCCATTCATCGAAGCTGCCCATTTGCTTCACGAAATTGCCCCTGTTCAAGCAAAGGTACAGCAGGGCGCCCCCATGCCGGATGCTGCCAGGAGAAGGGTCCCCAGTCAGGATCAAGAGAACCTTCCTCAGCACCTCAGGCATCAGATCTCCCTCCTGGAGCCTCATACGGTCTTCACGTCCCTCGAAGGCCCACATCTGCCGGGAATGACGCTGGAGAGGGCCAATGCGGCTCAGGAGGAACTCCTTCACCACCATGGGTGCCGTCACACCGAGCGACCTCAAGTAAGTGAAGTGATGCCAAAGGAAGACGAGCCGGGGGCTCGTGAGCGTCTCCTGGCCCCAGTCCGAGCTGGGGATAGCGGGCACGGTTGGCTCCGAGAGCAGGGGTTGGGCACCCCGGCGTCCATGTACAGCCACCGCTCACGGAACCCGGCCGCAGACGGAGGAAGGCTGAAATGAATTCCCGAAGCCGCTATTTCCGGTGCGGCAAGGAAGCTCACACACCCCGAGCATTGGGTAGGATCGTTGAGACGCAGAGAGAAGAAGTGGCGCGGCAAGGCGATTGAAGGAGGCATGCCCGTCATCGCCTCGCAGACAAAAGCGAAAACGGCAAGAAGAGTAATGGATTCGGGACCCAAATGCAACATGTGGATCTGGTAATGAGAAAGCACAGCGTTGAAGAAATCGGAAAAGGGGGAACCAGACCCGCCGACAGAGCATCAGCTAAGTACCGGACCTCGGTGGCTGTTCTGTCAATGGAGAAGTGAGACGCGGGCCAGACCGTCGTCCTCCCGCACTCGTTAAAGATGGTGGCGATAGCGGAATTGACCTTGTCCGAGCCTTCCCAGTTGAGTATGATCGACCGGTCAACAACGGGAGCCACCGATGGTGACGGGCGAGGCGGGGGCATGGGCTTTGGCCCCTTCCCCTTCTTCGCCGAGGCCATGGCAATAGGAAGGGAGAGGATACGAGATTGGATTGGAAGCAGATGCTGGAGCTTGAGAGAAGTAAGAGCTGAAGGCACACGAGCGGTGAGAAGAGGGGAGATTGTGTACAATGGCGGGTCCACCTAGCTGAGGCACAAAATAAGGAGGTGTGGGGGAACAGGGACGCCCACGTCCAATCAACCGCCACGCGGCGCCTAAGGCCGCAGGCTATTGTGGTTCACGGCGCTTCGCACTTGCCTCTTCGCTTCTCTGCTAAGCCAAATCCAAGCGCGCCTTGGGCCCGGGGGCTATTGTCGGCGTTCTGGGAACGGGGATACCCAGACTTGCCTGCCTGCGGCCTGCGGCGTGGCTCGAGGAGTGGCCCAATACGGCAAATCTTCATCAACACATTCTCAAGACCCTTGCGAGGGTCCAAGCCTCGCGGGGCGGACGACAGGAGGCTTCCTCAGGCACAGCCTCGTCAGGCTGGCTCACGAGGAGGCGGAGAGATCAAGTCGGGGTACCTCACGAGGTGCCCATGATGCAAGCCACGACGACCAGGGCGCAGGTGGGCTCTAGGCAGGCGCCAGCCTGTGCAGAGTCCTTGTTTCCCCTTTGGTGCAAAGGGGGCAAGCGCAGGCAAGGGTATCAAGCAAAGGCAACCATTTTGGTGCAACAAGACCAAGACCAGCAGGATGGCAGGACGGAGGTCATCGTGGAGCCCAAGCCAGCGTCATCGTCAGGGTCTTTTGGCAAGCGAGGACCAACTTTGGTCAGGATAAGTGTACTAGATGTTCCGCTTCAAAATAGCCATTTGTTGGCGCCCTTCCCGCTCAATATTTGGGAAGAGGCCCGGGGCCTTCGCCTATAAATTGGACTAACCACCCACAGGGTGAGGGGGCGAGGCGAGAGATCCACAAGACACAGAGAGAGAGAGACGCGACTGAACCCTTCTAGTAGTTCATTGCCCCAACCAAGAACAGACCCTCGCGAGGCTGTTCTTCCCTTGTACTGTCCCTCATCAGCCCCAGAGGCAATCCACACACCACAAACTGGACTAGGGTATTACACCACAATGGTTGCCTGAACCAGTATAAACCTTGTGTCTATTGCGTTGTTCTTCGAGTAGTTTAGGTCCTTGCGAGGCGGTGAAACATGGGTAGGCTGAGGGTGTGATCTCCGTGTGCACCCCAGTGTTCGAACCTCAAGGGTCTGCCGGAACCCGAAATCCAACAAACAGCAATACGGGCTGGGCCTCCGGTTAGTAGATTAGTCCCAAAAATAATATAAATGTGTAAAATAAAGCCCATAAACATCCAAAAGGGGTAATATAATAGCATGGAACAATCAAAAATTATAGATACGTTGGAGACGTATCACACTCCTTTCCTCCTTTCTTGGGGACGATGATGGGATTCGCCAGCCACTCTGGGTGCCGTACCTCTCTGATGACCCATGTGGCTTGTAGCTTACGGGTTTCTTGGATGATGAAGGCCTGCTTCTTGGTGGACTGGTGGCGAGCTTTCTGCTTCACTGGCCGCACATTTGGACATACCCTCAGGTGGTGCTCGATTATCCCTCTTGGGACCCCCTCTTGGGACCCCGGCAAGGTGTTTGGGTTTCCAGGCGAATACATTCTTGTTAGCTCGAAAAAAGTTGATCAACGCTTCCTCCTGATCCTAAGAGAGGCCAGCCCCTATGGTGAAGGTGGCGCTGGCCGTCCCGTCCTCGCAGACCAGCACTTGCTTCGTCTTGACTCCGTTTTGAGAGAACACCCGCTTCTTCTTGGTCGGTGTTGCTTCTGGGACCTCCTGACCCTTCTTCTCGCCGGGGAGCGCAGACGCGGTCGTCCTGAAGGCAAGCTTGAGGGCCTGCAGCGCACCTTTGGTGTCCCCCGCCACCGCGAGGACACCATTGCTGCTAGGCATCTTCATGAGGTTGTATGCACGGTGGGTCGCAGCCATAAACTGAGTTAAGGCCGGGTATCCTAGAATAGCATTGTATGGCAGGTCGATCTTGGTGATGTCGAAGTCGATGAGCTCGGTGCGGTAGTTGTCATGGGTCCCGAAGGTGACAGGTAGGTGGATCTGCCCCAGGGGCCTGGTGGAGCTGCCGCCGACCCCGAAGAAAGGCTTGGAGGGGCGGAGCCGGCTGGGCAGTACGTGGAGTATGCCGAACGCCTTCGGGGAGAGCACGTTGAGGCCGGCTCCGATGTTGATGAGGGTCCTGGTGATCACCACGTGGCAGACGGTGCGGGTGCAGAGCATTGGGAGCGCACCTGCTCCCGTCGTGGCAACGGGGTGATCCTTGGGGCTGAAGGTGAGGTCATCTTGGGGCGCCACCTAGCCCGGGGGAGCCCCCGAGCTCGTCTGAGTGGCGCTTGCCCGCCGGAAGAACTGCTTGATGTGGCGGTCGGAAGGCGGTGCCTGTGAGCCACCTAGGAGAGCCGCGACGACCGGGGCACTGGTACCGCATAGTGGGCGAGGAAGAGGTCATGCAGCTCCTTCCAGGAGCCCACAGAAGATGCCGACAGGTTAAGCAATTAGGCGTGTGACGTGCCTACAAGAGCCATGGGGAGCCAGTTGGCCTTCACCTTGTCGTCTCCGCCGGCCGCGCAAACTGCCTCCTGATATGCTTGAAGAAAGGGGGCCGGATCTGCCGCACCATCGTAGCGAGGCAGTATCTCCGGTCGGAACTTGGGCGGCCACTGCACCTGCCGCAGGGAGAGGGTGAAGCAGCGCAGCCCCGGCGCTTCTTCCGGAACGTGCGTCGACCGGGCCGACTGAGGAGCGCCTGCCATAGGAGTCAGTGGCACGATCTAGAGGTCGAGGAAGAAGATTCCAACGCACCCCTACCTGGCGCGCCAAATGTCGGATTTAGGTATCCGGCATCCCTTGAGTGGTTCGAACACTTGGGTGCGTGTGGAGATCACAACCTGCCCAGCCTGCCTACTCGCGATCCTCCTAAGCCTAACGCGTCGAGCTCAAGAGACACAAAGACACAGAGATTTATACTGGTTCGGGCCACCGTGGTGGTCTAATACCCTAATCCAGTGTGGTGTGGTGGATTGCCTCGAAGGGCTATGGATGAACTGGTACAGTGGATGAAGGTGTTCTGGTGTGGTGGTCGGACGAGAATGGATCCCCTCCACTATGGTGGTGACTAAGCCCTATATATAGTGGCCTTGGTCCTCTTCCCAAATATGAGCGGGAAGGGATCCCACAACAGCTGAATTTGAAAGGGGATAAGTAGTATAGTCTATCCTGACAAAAGTGGTCTTCGCCTGCGAAAAGCCTCTGGTCGTGACGCTGCGCTCCTCGATGACCTCCGTCCTGCCGTCCTGGCGATTTTGGTCTCGTTGCACTGGAATGGAAACCTTTGGCTGGTTCCTCGGGACTCCGCGCCTATGGCTTGCCTCCCATGCACCAAAGAGGAAACCTGCGCTCTGCGCCTGCCTGGCCTTGGTCTTCATGGCTTAAATAAGCTGAGCCTCATGAGGTAACTTGCATAGAACTCTCCGCCCCTCAGGAGCCCTCCTAAGGAGGCTGATTCCTTCGGAGGTCTTGGTGTTGCCCACCTCGCGAGGCTTGGCCCCTCGTGAGGGTCTTGTGTTATTGATGTTGAAGCTGGGTCGTACCAGGCCGTCGATGGAGCCACGTGGTGGGCCACAGGCAGGCAGGGCTAGATACCCCCGAATCCAGGACACCGACAAGCGGGAGGACGTCGGTTTGCTCTCAACTGTGGTCCCACAAGCGAGCGAAAATGCAAGACAAAGCGTGTTCCATTCGGTGAGCGACGTGGAGGGTCCAGCGTGCCAAAGTGCAACGCGAACGCGACAAGAGCGATGTACAATCAAAACCGATGGACCGGTCACCACCAGAACCACTATTCACACCAGAAACTTTGTTGCTCGGCCTATGCTACCACTACCCCAAAACCACACCTCCTCTCCAGCCCATTCCCCCAGCTTTTGATCCCCTAGCCCACATCAAGCGTCCCCTAGTTCGCCGGAAAGACATGGTGCGCCGCAAGATCACGAACTACAAGATGCTGACGCGGGAGCGCCATGCAAAAATTGTGGCAGCGGTCGGCACCACAGACCTCCATTCCCAAGCTCGCTTTACAGCGGGCCAATCCCCGAGTTCTCTGGAGCCAAGCTACAAGGAGGAGGAAGCTGATCCAATGTTCATGGCGAAGGTCGCGACACAAAATGCGCCCGATGGGTATGAGACGATGGACGTCGACTTTGTGTCGGCGTCCGGGTCCCCCATGGTGTAGGCGGACCAGTGGCTGAACCTTGCGATACTAAAGGAGGACTGGGAGGAGAGGCTCAACTCGCCATGGAGTGCGCACATGCCACTGCCATCGAGGCTCTCCTGCAGGCGGAACCGGATGTCGTGGATGTGAACCGGGCAGCGGAGGCTCAACTTGAGGCAGAGCGCACGGATGCCGCTGCCATCAAGGCCCACTTGCAGGTGGAACCGTACATCCTGGACTTGAACCGGGCGGTAGAGGCTCAACTCGACGCGGAGCGCAGGGATGCCGCTGCCATCGAGGCCCTCCTGCAGGCAGAACCGGACGTCCTGGACTTGAACCGGGCGGCGGAGGCTCAATTCACCATGGAGCGCGTGGATGCTCGTGCCATCGAGGCCCTCCTGTAGGAAGAATCGTATGTCCTCGACTTGAACCGGGCGGTGCTCTTGTCCGTGCAGAGCACCTACACGCTCCGCGGGAACGAGTAGCTGGAGCTCGAGGACAACCAGGGTGCGGAGACACACATCGGCAGCTATGGCTGGTTTGCGTCGGCAGCCAAAGGCAACGAGGCTGTCTCGTTCCGTGAGCAGTGATAGTTTTTCTTTATGTTGTGTTTTTAGGGATCTTTTGCTGTGTAAAAACATATATTGTTATGCAAGTCGCCTGACTTACATCATTTGGGCCAGTCTACCATTTCAGGCGATTGGATGAATATCCTACGTCTCCTAACCCTTATTCGTCACCTCTTCTTCTTCCCCAACAGACCACCACACGGGCCATACGGATCCTCCCCAACATGCGGTTGGATAAACATATTGTGTGAACGAAAATTATGCGTCAGTGGTAAGATGGCTAAGTTTGGTTTGTTCACATGCGGTAACACGTGTCAGTGAGGGTGCGTTACCTTGTTTGGGTTTGCGGCGTGCAGGAGCGGCTATGTGAGGGTGCGGTGCGACCGCGGTGTGCAAGAGCGACCATGTGAGGGTGCGGTGCGACTGCGACAGCCGTGAGCAAGTGTACCTCCTTTTCATTTTGAAAACTTTAGGCAAGCTTGGCAAAAATGTGTGGCGAAGTATGGCAATGCAAGGCCTAGACCCAAACAGGATAAGTACATACGTACTAAGAGTGCTAGTGTTAAAAAAGAACGACGGGGTTTTCCTTCACAGGATTAATCGATACAAATCCTCTTTTGATGTGTCAATTAATGCATATTTTTTTCTCGAAAGCCCAAAGAGCTAACCATCTCACTCCTCATCGCTTGATTAATGCAATGCCATGCAAACCAACCTTCTCACTTCCGCATGAATGCAAGGGTATATTAATGTCCTTGGTTGCTAGTACGAGGCAAACCCCATCAATTTTGCCTCGATTAGTGTTAGTGGCCTTTTGCAAATTGTAATTTTGATATACTGGCCTTGTGTACAAAAAATGGAGGTAGTAACTATTTGACTTCCTTCCCCATTGCGGTGACGTCGACGATATCTCGAACGTTGTGGTTTGGTGAAGTGCGTTCGACGGAGAACACCATTGAGGCAGACCACGGTAAGTCGTTCACAAGTGCCACCTGCAAGCTGAGACAACCGCCTTATTTGCATCCAGGAAGTCCGTTGAACCAAAGGACGCGTAAATGTACTAGTACTACTAGTACACAATAGCGTCGTCCGTCCAGCTTAGTGCGGTGAGGTGGTTTCTCGAAGAAGACGATGGAAAAGCGGAGTTAGCAAAGAGTGAAATGATGGTTTCTTCGTCTATGCTTTGTGATTTGATGCCTCACTACTTTGTGATTTTTGACAGAAGGGACAGGGGAGTAGACTCTATGCTCTATACTGTACATGCGTCCAAGCATGGGAGAAAGACGAGAGACGTTGCATTTTTCTATTCCCTCAATCAATCAATCAGGGAGCTTCGGTTCCATCTTTTTGGCTTTGGCAGCACCGTCCACAATGGTTCCCAACGATGCCAAAAGCTATTTTCACATTTGGCTACACATTGTAGATGCCCTTAACCGTACCACTTGGTTTTGCTCCTGTGTGCTATCTATACAAATCTCAATTATATTGATATAAAAAATTATAGAATCAAGATTAGTAAAAAAGGTGGTGATTTTGCCGCGCGGATGGCGGGGAAAGTTTCTTATTTTTAGAGGATGTTGGCCTGGCGGTTTGCTAACATGCGGTCCCACGTGTCAGTGCTTTACCAAGTCGATCCATGTCCCACATGAGGCAGAACAACAGCAGAAGCAACATGTGGTTAACTTGAAGAAGAAGAGGGAGAAGCGGATTCAGCAATGAGTGAAATGATGGTTGCTTCGTCCCTCCAACTTCTTTTTTTAGCATTATTACTTCGTCCCTCCAAATTAACTGCGGGAAAGGTGCAACTTTCTGATTTGACGCCTCATTGCTCATTACTATGCCGGTGCAATGACTGGGGTGCTTCACCCCTGCTGCTCTGCACTGTATTTCGGTATGGTGCGTGGACCCAGTAGCTTGATGTCCCACATGTTGGCGAAAGGGACTAGAACATTTATGAAAGCGAGAGCTCCATTCTTACAACCCAGGAGTACACGACGTGGCGGTCCAGTGAACTGTCACTTGTACTATATAGTACTATAGTTTTGCTATTTCGCATGATCCATTGATTCAAACCTGATTAAACAGGAAAGGGCGAGATTTTTCCCGCGCGCTAGAGGATACTGGCCATACATTTCAAAGGCAATTTTAATGTATGCAAACTGAATAATAAAGTAACAATATGATATATAGTAAAACTAAAAACACATATGATTTATTGTCTTAGAGTGTACTAGTAGTGTTGTATTGCATAGTTGTTAGATGTAACATGCGAGAACATGTAGAGATGTAGTTTTGGAGGGCCTAAAGACAGAAAAGCGTCATTCGGCCACAGAAGTTCAGAATAAGCTGATTACGGTCACCATATACGTTTTGCGGTGATTATACGGTCACTTGCTCACGGTTTAGCATCGGATTGCACTCTGTTGACCGGCCAAATAGTCTGTGTGGCACCATGTTGACTAGTTAAATTGACCACGTTCCTTGTGGGTCCAACCTGTCAATTCGCATAGGAAAAAGGTCAGATAAACACAAATTTATGTAGGCGCGATGTAACGCCCCGGTTTCGATGCGCCAGGTGTCCGCCAGTTATTCGCCGTCTTTGCCATGTCATGTGCTTGCGTGTTGCATTTTGCCATGTTATCATCTGCAATTCATATCATGTCATTAAGTGCATTTCATTTTGCATACGTGTTCGTCTCATGCATCCGATCTTTTTCCCCGTTGTCCGTTTTGCAATCCGGCACTCCTATGTCCTCTGGCGTACCCCTTTTGCCTCTTTTCATGTGCGGGTGTTAAACGTTCTCGGAATGGCCCGAGGTTTGCCAAGCGGCCTTGGTATAGCACCGGTAGACCGCCTGTCAAGTTTCGTGCCATTTGGAGGTCGTTTGATACTCCAACGGTTAACCGGGTAACCGTAAAAGCCTCTTTTGTGTGCAGCCCAACACCCCTTCCTAAGTGGCCCAAAACCCATCAAACTCCTCTCCATGCTCTCGGTCGTTCGATCACGATCGCGTGGCCGAAAACCGCTCCTCATTTGGACTCTCCTAGCTCCCTCTACCTATAAATATGCCCTCCCCTTCCATTTTTCGCGGATGAAAACCCTAGCCTCTTCCCCCGCCGCATCGGACATGTCCGCCACGCCACGGACAAAGTCCGCCGCCGCGCCTTGCCCAATCAGAGGCAGCCACGTGGCGCCGCCGCCGTCCGCTGCCCGGCCATGCCGTTCCCGCCGCCGCACGCCCGCCGCCGCCGCCGCCTCCGCACTGCCGCCTCAAGGCTCTCGCTTCCAAGCCGCCCGCCACGCTAGCGCCCATCTCGCCCGGCTGCAGGCCTCTGCCCGTGCTCCTCGGCTGCCCGCCCCTCCATGGCCTGGCCGCTGCTGCCTGCCCAGCGCGCCCTGGCCCCCGCCGCCGCCTTGCAGCTCCGCCACCGGAGGCTTCCCGAGCCCACGCCCGCTGCCGTTCGCGCCGACTCGGCCTTCCCCTCGCCGACGGCCGCCTCGGCCAGATCCGGCGAGAGCCGCCGGATCCGCCGCCCGCCTCCGATCCGCCACCCGGGCCCTCGCCGTCATCTCCGGCGATTTAACTCCGGCGAGATCCATGGCGCGTTGACTTTTCCCCATGAGGTCCAAATTTCGCCTGTCCCAGATTTTTGTCATTATCATGCCATGTTCATCATGCTGTATCTCTTCATCCGTAGCTCCGTTTCGTGCGTGTAATATGTGAAATTGGTCGCCTCGACAAGTACTTCATTTCATTCCATTGCATCATTTTCATTTGAGCTCATCTTGGTGCCCGAAATGCTGTTGGAAGAGTGCCTGTTGATGTTAATCTGCTGAAACTGTTATAACATGCTCATTTGTCATTTTTGCCATGTTTGATGTGTGCATCCTATGAGGTTGATGTCTACATGTGTTTTGATCTATGCTATTCCATTTTCCAGTGGTGTCATCCATGTATTTTTTTTGACTTGTGTGCTGAGTGCATCGAGCTTGTTAAGTAGGGCACTTGCTGTTGCTGTTTTCCTGACAGATTCTGTTATATTTTGTTGCTATGTAAACATGCTTCTACTAATCATTCTATGCATAATCTGGAGATGTTCTATAAACATGTTTTGATCTACATGTCTTGCTCTATCCATTCTTGGCCTTGGTTGCAATTATAGCCTGCTGTAGATTGTTCATATCTTGCTCCAAAGTTTGCTAAATAATGTTGCTGTCAGCCTGTTAACATTAAGTTCAATGTTTCTGCCATGTTTGAATCTGTAATATAACTTGCCATGTTTACATGGGTGCCATCTTAACTTCTGTGCCTTTTTGGCTCATGGTCAGTAAGGGACTCTTGTTCTATGCATTTAGTAGTATCATGCCATGCCTTTGTTTGCCATGATAAGTTCCTGTAACATGTTGTTTGCTTGCTCTAAACATTGCAACCTGATGTTATTTCTGCTAAAGTCTGAAACTGTTATTATTTGCAATCTTTCCATGTCTTTTTGAGCATGTTCTAGTTGTTTCTGGAGATAGCTTAGTGTTCATGTTTTGTTATGTTTTACATGTACTTCATGCCCATTCCTTTTGTTATTATGTTGAGATGCTATGGCATGTTGTTTTGATGCTTGCAATATGCCTAGTTGCTGTTATGGACAGATTATTGCTATGACTTGTATAGAGTGTATGTGTTGCACCGTTGCTCCGTTTTGAATGTGCTCTATATGAAATTTGCTTGATTTTGCATGTAGCTTCATATTATCATGTGGCATCATTGTTTTGAGGTGTTTGCTTGATGTTTGGGTGCATTTTGCATCAATGCCATGTTTAACTTGTTTTGCTCATATCTTCTAGGCCGTAGCTCCAAATCTAATGAACTTTATATGTAACTTGACTAGAATTTCGTGTAGATCATCTTGGTGCATCTTAACTTGCTGTTTAACAACTTGAACATAAGGTTTATTCAGTTCTGGACCAATTTCGAAATTTGCATATGAGGACTTACCGGAATTGTTATATGTTGTTCCCGGCCTCATTTAAAATTGCCTTGATGTGTTGTTCTTTTTTGCATCATCTCTTGCCATGAGCAGCTTCATGTAGCTTTGTCATGCATCATGCTTGTTGTGCATCATGTGTTGTCTATGTGTGGTGTGTTTACCATGTTGTGTGCTTCTTCTCGATAGTTCCGCTTTCGCTATGCGATCGTGAGGATTCGTTCGCTCACGTGTGGTTCGTCTTCGTGGCTTCATCTTCTTCATGGACTCGTTCTTCTTCCTAGCGGAATTTCAGGCAAGATGACCGCTACCCTGGATCTCACTACTATCATTGCTATGCTAGTTGTTTCGTTCTATCGCTATGTTGCGTTACCTACCTTTTGCTCTTCAAGCCTCCCAAATTGCCATGAACCTCTAACCTTTGACACTATTCCTAGCAAACCGTTGTTTGGCTATGTTACGGCTTTGCTCAGCCCCTCTTATAGCGTTGCTAGTTGCAGGTGAAGTTGAAGATTTCTCCATGGTGGACAGGGTTTATGTTGGGATATCATAATATCTCTTATATTATTAATGCATCTATATATTTGGTAAAGGGTAGAAGGCTCGGCCTTATGCCTGGTGTTTTGTTCCACTCTTGCCGCCCTAGTTTCCGTCATACTGGTATTATGTTCCCGGATTTTATGCTCCTTACGCTGTCGGGTGATTTATGGGACCCCCGACAGTTCGCTTTGAATAAAACTTGTCCAAAGAAGGCCCAACCTTGGTTTTACCATTTGCCTCACCACCACCTACCTTTCCCTTGGGAGTAATTAACCCAAGGGTCATCTTTATTTTAGCCCCCGGCCAATGCTTGTCTAAGTGTTGGTCCAAACCGAGTAGATCATGGGGCCCCTCGGGAAACTTCGAGGTCTGGTTTTACTCAGAGGATGTCTCATCCGTGTTGCCACGAGAACGAGATGTGTGCAGCTCCTATCGAGATTGTCGGCGCATCGGGCGGCTTTGCTGGTCTTGTTTTACCATTGTCGAAATGTCTTGTAAACCGATTCCGAGACCGATCGGGTGTTCCCGGAGAAGGTCTATTCCTTCGTTGATCGCGAGAGCTTATCATGGGCTGTTGGGACACCCTGCAGGTATAAACTTTCGAGAGCCGTGCCCGCGGTTATGTGGCAGATGGGAATTTGTTAATGTCCGGTTGTAGATAACTTGACACCAGATCCGAATTAAAACGCATCAATCGTGTGTGTAGCCGTGATGGTCTCTTCTCGGCGGAGTCCGGGAAGTGAACACGTTTTCTGTGTTATGTTTGACGTAAGTAGGTGTTCAGGATCACCTCTTGATCATTGCTAGCTTCAGGACCGTTCCTTTGTTTCTCTTCTCGCTCTCATTTGCGTATGTTAGCCACCATATATGCTTAGTCGCTGCTGCAACCTCACCACTTTACCCCTTCCTTTCCCATTAAGCTTTGCTAGTCTTGATACCCATGGTAATGGGATTGCTGAGTCCTCGTGGCTCACAGATTACTACAACAACAGTTGTAGGTACAGGTTATGGGATGATCATGACGCGAGAGCGATGCTTGCTTGCGTTGAGTTCTTATTCTGCTTCTTCTTCGATCAGGGGATAGGTTCCATGTCGGCAGCCTAGGCTAGCAGGGTGGATGTCGTTTGAGTTTCTGTTTGTGTTTTCATCCGTAGTCAGATGATGCTCTTATGTATGATGATGTTGTATTCGTGTGGCATTGTATGCCTTTTGTATGTATCCCCATCTATTATGTAATGTTGATGTAATGATATCCACCTTGCAAAAGCGTTCCAATATGCGGGTGTCGGTGTACTAAGGTAGGGGTATCTCAGTACCCCAACTTGTGCACGGGCAGTTGCAGCTTCCCGCGGCAGGGTTTACCACGTGCTTGCCGGAGACCTTCCTACTCCATGTCAAACCATTCAAGAACAAAGTGTACAAGACAGAAGATCGAGACCCGGCAAGCGGAGCTTGCCGGAAGGCCGCTCTGTGCTCAAGGTTACATCACTCACGAAGGCCCCGCGAGAGGAGCTCGCCGGGAAGATTAGAAGGTTACGCTATAGAAGATACGCCTCGGCCATGCGTCCCCTGGCCGGCGCCCGGGAGCGACAGTTACAAAGCCCGGCAAGCTCCCTGCCCGGCAGAATCAAGACCCGGCAAGGTGCTTGCCGGAGAGCTGCGCTGTTGTGTGCTGCGCTCACTCATCAGCCCACGCGTGCCTCAGGGCCTTTCCAGGACGTGTGGCGGATGGCTGTGCAGCCCGGGGACACGGTGGCACTTCACGGTGGTGGATCCATCGCCGTGGCAGACGGAGACGCAAGGGCGGGAGCTTTTGGGGTCGACGGCGACGGGCATTAAATGCCCTTGTCCCCCACTGTCAAAAGTAGGTAGCAACCACTGTTCATGCACTGTAGCTTCACTGTTCCCGCACTGTTTCAACTACCACCTCTTTTACATTTTTACCCCTTTCTCTTACGTTGACACCTGTCGGTGACCCCTTGCACTATAAAAGGAGGCCCATGCACAACGTAGAGGAGGTTCGGCTCATTCGATACACGCATCACCACCATATGCTCGTACTCTTGAGCAAGCTCAATACAAACACAAAGCAGCAGTAGGAGTTTTATCTCTCCGGAGAGCTCCGAAGCTGGGTAAAATCCGCCTGCGTGCTCGCCTCGATCTGCTCTTCAGGCCTCCTCCGCCTCGCATCGCACTCACAAAGGGGCCCCTGCCCCATAGGTGTCCTTGTGGCGGCATTTTCCCGACATCTCTCGGGCGCGCCAGGTAAAGCGTCGAGGTTGTGCGGACCTGATCCGGCCTTCATGGGCGCCGCTTTCATCAGCCTCTCCAATTTTGTCAATTCGCCAACAACGCGCTATGGCCCGAAGAAGAAGGCTTGGGGCTGCAGGCCCGCTCGCATCCTTCCGCTGCCACCGGAGCCAACGGTGGGCGGAGGAGACGCTGTCGGAAGGGTGGCCGCCGGCGAGACACTTCGCGGCGCCACCAGATCCGAGGACAGACGGATGACCGCGCCGGTCTCCGTGGATCCGCGTCCCATCTCAAGACACCGATCGCCCAGCAGCGCCGCACCACGGAGGTGGTACCCGCCCGCCGGGCGAGGATAGCTCGTGCCCACTCCGCAACCGCACTCCCGGAGCGCTGCGTTGCCGCCGAGGACGCGCCATCGAGCTCCACGCCAAGTCCGCAAGGGCAGCTCGGTGCTCGCTCCGCAAGCGCACCTCTCCGGTGCTGCGCTGCCGAGGACGCACCATCGAACTCCGCCGGCAAGTGCGAGGAGACAAAGGCAGATCTGCCAAAGACTAAGCCCGCAAGAACAGCTCGTGCCCACTCCGCAAGCGCACCTCCCCGGAGTGCTTGCGTCGCCGCCGAGGACGTGCCATCGAGCTCCACCGCAAGTAAAGCAAAGAAAGCCGGTTTCAAGCTTTTGAACCGTGTCCTTGAAAGTCCGTACTTTGTACGGAAAACTCAGGCGCAGGGGACGGATCGTGGCTAAGTTGCGCCCCTAATCCGTTTCGAGTCCGCTCAACGATGAAGGCGCGTTGCAACTAGCCCGACGAATCCTTCCTGCCGGAGGCAACACCGCCGGCGAGCTGCTGATGTTCCGCACTCAGCAAGTGTGTTTATTGCCATGGGTCCCCCGAAGCGTGAGGGAGAAACGCATAAGGGAGGAAATCAAGGGAGAAGTGCGGCCTTGCCGGATCGCAGAAGAATGGAAAAGCTAAGTCGTCCGAGCTTTTGCGCAAAGCACTACTTGGTTCCATGCTTTTTTATGTTATGTTCCTCATGCTTTCGTTCTTTGTACGCTGATGCTCGTGGCGCTGAGGAACCTACCTGCTGGTAGCCGCACTTTATCTTGCTTCCGAGCACACTCAACGATTTAAGGAGCTGTGCTAAGTGTCGCGCCTTTGTTTCGCTTTTCGAGTCCGCTCAGCAAGCTAAGTGCGTCGCGACTAGTCATGTAAGGTTGCTTGCCGAAGGATTTGGCCAGCGAGCTGCTTCGAGTTCAGTATCTCAGCGCTCGCGACAAGGGCCCTTTTGCCGGCAAGTTTCCCTAGAAGCGTAGGGAAAGAGCACACAAAGGGTGTAAAGTAGAGGGCGTAACGCAGCAAGCCTTGCCATGGGACATCCTTTGTATGGGAAACTTGTGCGCGGAGGAGCCGAGTCATGGTTAAGTTGCACCCTTGCTTTGTTTCGAGTCCGCTCAACATTACAAGTGCGCTGCAACTGGCCCGACAAGGTTTCTTGCCGGGAACAGCACCGCCAGCGGGCTGCTGATGTTCCGCACTCAGCAAGTGTGCTTACGCCGGCAAGTTCCCTAAAAGCGTAGAGTATGAACATGCAAGGGATGAAACATGGCATTGCATTGCCCAGCACGAATTTACGTTACCAAAAAAGTAACTTATTACTGCGCTGTCTAAGTTGTTCTCATGACTGAAATAACAGCGGCAAGGAAAGAGCAAAGGAGCGCACCGGCACCTGGGCCCCGACAAGCTAGAGTTGCCGGGGGCTGTGGGTACCAAGATCCCTTCGCGGCAAGCCAGTGTTGCTGGGGGCTGCGAACGACGAGATTCATCCCCGGCAAGCCAAAGTCGCCGGGGGCTGTGATATCAGATAAGTTTTTCATCCCTCGTCATGCATCCTCTCATGGACCGGGGGAAGCGGAGCTGCATCTTTGAACGCGCGTGTCTTGTGAAACCCATGCGCGGAGGAGCCAAGTCGTGGCCCAGTTGCGCCCTTGTTTTGTTCCCGAGTCCGCTCGACAAACACGAGTGTGCTGCTGCACCCTTATCTTGCTTTCGAGCACGCTCAACGGTTAAAGTGAGCTGCGACAAGCTTCGCGCCCTTGTTTCGTTTTCGAGCCTGCTCAGCAAGTTAAGTGCGCAATCGCCCGCAAGGTTGCTTGCCGAAGCAACACCGCCAGCTGGCTGCTGATGTCCCTTTTCTCAAGAAGCGTGTTCAAGGCCGCAAGCTCCCCGAAAGCGTAGGAACATACAAGGCACAAAGTCAAGTAAAAGACGCGGTCCGACAAGCATTCCCCTCTTTTCATTAAAAACATCCTAATTTAGAACAAGTCCATAGAGGATGAAAAACATGATAGAGAGGATTACAAGCTTTAAATGCAACTAAGGCCCGAGGGCTTACAAATTGAAAGATAAGATGCCCGTGATCCCTCTCCTGTTTCTCTGTTCAGGAGTTCAGGAGGTAGGTCAAGGAGTCCCCGGCAAGAGGAGCTTGCCGGGAAGGGCAAAAGGGGCGCCTAGGAGAGCTACGGGCGCCAGAAGACACCAAGAGAACTTCCTGGCCGCCAGAGCTTGGCGCAGACAAGGCGCCGGAGGCGAGCTTGAAGACGGGTGGTGGAACGTCAAGATGCTGCCGAGGGCTCTCGCCCTCGACTCGATTTGACGGCCTTGCCGCCACCCCTCTTCCTCTTGAAGAGCTCTCCCTCGCCACCGCCCAAGAAGACGGCCCGGGAGTTCGAAGGCCGCGACCAGAAGATGGGGTCGCGGGTGGCGCGTGAGGCACCGGGCGTCCGACGCCTAGTCGGACCCGCCATCCTCCTCGCCGCCGCTGCCGCCCCTCCTCGTCACTCTCGCCGAGGAGGGACCTTCGCTTCGGAGGAGCTGTCCACGCAGCATCTCGCCGGATGCCGGAGTCTCGAAGACCTTGACGGCGAGAAGGTTGCCTCCATTAACTTGAAATGGAGGGTAAACCCGCCGCCAAGCTGTGGATCCGGCGAACGCCTTCCACCTCGGTCGGCACATCACGCCGGGGCTGGGGACACGACACTCACTCGAGTGCCGCTGATCCCGCAGCCCCTCATGCGCAACTCCATCACCTCCGCGGATCCGGTTCCATCGCGCCGCGAACGGGCCGGCAGCCGGAGGCGGCGCGAGGCGCCGGCGCAGCTTGATGAAGAACTCCCGTGGATCGCCTCCGTGTGGACCGCCGAGGACAGAGCCGGCGGAGGGGACAGGGGAGGCACATCGCCGCGACCGCCTCTCCCGTCCGCCTCTACCACGCCCTCGGCCTCGTCCATGCCTCGCCCTCTCCCTCTCCCCTCGTGGCGGCTCCGCTGCCACGGGTGCGGGGTAGGAGAGGTGCGCTACTGGGCGACCCTCGCTGCCACCGCTGAAGAGCCGGGATTTCTCCTTCCATGGCGTAAAGAAGAATGTGGTCAAGACGAAGGGAGAAGATGAAGTGTGAGACCATTGTGCTCCCTTCCGCCTTTTTAAAGGGCGAGGTGGGGCTCAACCGCCTGCCCGCCAATCGGGAGACGAGGCGGGCGGAAGAGCGGGGTCGACCCGCCATCATCGCCCGTGACGGCTCGGTCTCCCACCTTCGCCGCCCACGACCCCCGTGCATGAGGGCCACGTGGCGAAAAAGCGGAGCTGGAGCGACGGGTGAAGTGACCTCTCCCTGCACCATGATCACGGGCGTGAATGCCTTAAAGACCACACGCGCCGCCCACTTCTCCCACGACGCCGCAATCGACGCGTGCCGTTACAGGGGGATGCGGCGGATGTGGACGTGGATTCGACGCGCCGTGGGCCGCGTGTGCCCGTGCACTGTTTTGGGCCTGGCCCAACAGCGCTCGGCATCGTGTGTGGCCCAGCCTGGGCTCTGTCGGCAAGACTAAGGTAGGGGTACCTCAGTACCCCAACTTGTGCATGGGCAGTTGCAGCTTCCCGCGGCAGGGTTTACCACGTGCTTGCCGGAGACCTTCCTACTCCATGTCAAACCATTCAAGAACAAAGTGTATAAGATGAAGATCGAGACCCGGCAAGCGGAGCTTGCCGGGAAGGCCGCTCTGTGCTCAAGGTTACATCACTCACGCAAGGCCCGGCGAGGCTCATCGCCGAAGATTAGAAGGTTACGCCATAGAAGATACGCCTCGGCCAGTATGCGTCCCGGCGAAGGCCGGGGCGACAAGTTACAAAGCCCGCAAGCTCCCGGCCCGGCAAGGTCAAGACCCGGCAAGGTGCTTGCCGGAGAGCTGCGCTGTGCTGCTGCGCCCACTCATCACCCACGCCACGCCTCGGGCCTTTCAGGATGTGTGGCGGATGGCTGTGCAGCTGGGGACACGGTGGCACTTCACGGGTGGATCCATCGTCGTGGCGACGGAGACGCAAGGCGGGAGCTTTTGGGGACGGCGACGGGCATTAAATGCCCTTGTCCCCATCATCAAAAGTAGGTAGCAACCATCGCTCATGCAATCAGTAGCTTCACCGCTCCCCGCACTGCTTCAACTACCACCTCTTTTACATTTTTACCCTTTCTCTTACGCTGACACTGCCGGTGACCCTTGCACTATAAAAGGAGGCCCATGCACAACGAGAGGAGGTTCGCTCATTCGATACACGCATCACCACCATACGCCAGACTCTCGAGCAAGCTCAATACAAACACAAAGCAGCAGAGGAGTTTTATCTCTCCGAGAGCTCCGGCTGGGTAAAATCCGCCTGCTCGCCTCGATCTGCTCTTCAGGCCTCCTCCGCCTCGCATCACTCACAAAGGGGCCCCGGCCCCATAGGTGTCCGCGGCGGGCAACATTTCCCCCCCGACAGCGGGTCTATCCTTGGTGGGACCTTCGAGTTCCTTTTGGATAGGGTCACATATTGGGCGTGACAAGTTGGTATCAGAGCCTCGACCGACCTTAGGAGCCCCCTTGATTGATCGGGTAGTTTGGTCGTTGTTGAGTTTAGAAGAAAACTTTTTCGGAGTCTAGTTATATCGGAGAGTAGGAATTCTTTTTACTCCTCAGCCCCTTCGTCGCTCTGGTGAGGAATCTTGATGTAGGTGTTTTGAATTACTCCTCTTCCCCTTCAAATTTTCTTTAGGTTCACGCAGTTGGGTTTCCGATAGTTGTTTCCTCAGCTCTTTTTGTCCGGCGCATTCCTCGTCAAGCTGATTCGAACCTCTTTGTCTTTGGGAGATCAATCCTCAGCTCTTTTCAATCAACGTTGTTTCCCTGTCCGAAGTTGCACTTGTTTTTCCCACCCGCCCTCCCTTTTTTCTCCTCGGAACCGGAGTCCATAATCGAGTATCCATCCTATTCGTGCGAAGTCATTGTTTTCTTTCTTCAATGATTTCAACCGGTGTTTTCTCTTCAAGATATTCATCGGTTTCCCCCTTCCAAGTTGCCTTTGTTTTTCCCGCCCTCCCACCCTTTCTCTTCTCGGAGTCTGAGTCTCTTTCGACCATTAATTCCATTCGTGTGGAGTCTCTTCAGTCTTCCCTCAATCATTTCAACCGGTGAATTCTCGTCTCGGTGGACATTCTTCATCTCTTTTTCTTTTCCGGTGGATTAAATTCTAGTTTTCGGGTTGATCATATTCTTTTCCTCGGCTCAAGTGTTAACCTTGCTCATTCGCGTCTCGCCAGATTATCCTTCCGGAGTGTTCAAGATATCTCAAGAGATTCGTCTGTGTTTGAATTAATTTGAGGTTGTCACCTCATTCAAATATTTCAATTGTTCCGGTGCATCATCTATCTTTTCAACAATCCTTTCCAACGGTGTTATCTCTTCAGTGGGCCCTAACCCACAGGTCTTTTCCCAGGATCTTACCTGACTCTTCTAATTTCCCCGGAGTTATTCTCAATTCTTTTCAAGTGTGATGTAAGAATGGATCACATCAGTCACATGCCTTCTCCAAGATCGCTTTCAAATTCTTTTCATTGTTGGCTCAACCTCTCTGCTTTTCATTCTCTCGGAGTATCTCAGTAATTTTGATGGGGTTTTCTCGTCATCATTTGAAGATCGAAGAAGAGTTTTTCCTCCAAATCTTGCCCGTTCTCTCAAAGATTCGCGGTTCTAACTTCATGTTATCCTCTCGAATTATTTCATTTGTCAGATATTCTTTCTTACCCATCCGGAGTATGTCAGGAGTTGTTTGTCCATTTCTTTTCACCGGAGGCCATCATTCCAGTTATCGTTCTCTATTTATCTCGGTGCTTCATTCAAGTGTTCTTTAATCAGCTCATGATCTCTTTGTTCTTTTGCATCTAAATCCCCCTCAAGCATATTTGTCTTCTAATTCTTCCCGGTGATTCATTCTCTTTCATCAGTCATTTTCGAATTCTTACGGTGGTTCGTTCAAGATTCTCTTTCCTTGATTATCTTTTTAATTCATTCATTCTTTCCGATCCAACTGGTGGTTCATGAAGACCTTCTCAAGTTTGCGATATTTCCCTTCTCAATCCTTTTCCAATAGAATAAATAGTATGCGAAGTCCATTGCTTGTCATCAATTTAATTTGATGAAGGATAAGCATACAATAAATCTTATTATTATTTCATCCAAGTGAGTAATCCCTTCTTTCGGAGTTTGTTCTTGATGAATAAATTCTAGTTCCAAGTGTTTTCATCTTTTCTTTCCCGGAGTTCAAATTTCCTCGACCATCTCGTTGGAACCTCCATATAAATCATCGCAAGGCTCATCTTAACTATCTCATCATCCTTTTCTTACTGGAGTTCTTCATGGCGATTCTTCATGATTTAATTCAGTCTTCAAGAGTTCATCAATTATCAGTTCCATCTTCTCTAGTTCGTGTTCTATTCCTTCCATGTTCAGCCGAAGTGCTCCCTAAATCCTTTCAGTCTTATCCGTTTCTTTTCTCATTCTAACCACTCCGGTTAGAACGAGTGGTTTCATAGTCTATCTGATTCCGTGAGCTTTCGATCCTTGTCATTCTCAGCGTTCCTCTCTTCTTATCGAGTGCTCTCGATTCTTTGCTTCTTCTCTTGAGTTCTTGTTTCACCTCATTCCCTTTTCTCCTCCGTCTCAGTCCTAAGATCTCGGGACGAGATCTCTTGTTAGTGGAGGAGTGTTGTAACGCCCTGGTTTCGATGTGCCAGGTGTCCGCCAGTTATTCGCCATCTTTGCCATGTCATGTGTTTGCGTGTTGCATTTTGCCACGTTATCATCTGCATTTCATATCTTGTCATTAAGTGCATTTCATTTTGCATACGTGTTCGTCTCATGCATCCGATCTTTTTCCCCGTTGTCCGTTTTGCAATCCGGCACTCCTATGTCCTCCGGCGTCCCCCTTTTGCCTCTTTTCATGTGCGGGTGTTAAACGTTCTCGGAATGGCCCGAGGTTTGCCAAGCGTCCTTGGTATAGCACCGGTAGACCGCCTGTCAAGTTTCGTGCCATTTGGAGGTCGTTTGATACTCCAACGGTTAACCGGGTAACTGTAAAAGCCTCTTTTGTGTGCAGCCCAACACCCCTTCCAAAGTGGCCCAAAACCCATCAAACTCCTCTCCATGCTCTCGGTCGTTCGATCACGATTGCATGCCCGAAAACCGCTCCTCATTTGGACTCTCCTAGCTCCCTCTACCTATATATATGCCCTCCCCTTCCATTTTTCGCGGATGAAAACCCTAGCCTCTTCCCCCGCCGCCACCGGACATGTCCACCCGCCGCCGGACAAAGTCCGCCGCCGCGCCCTGCCCAATAGGAGGCCGCCACGTGGCCGCCACCGCCGTCTGCCATGCCATGTCTGCCAACCCGCAGCCTGCCCGTGCGGCTCAAGCCCGCCGCCGCCTCCTCGCCGTCTGCCCGGCCGTGCGCGCCTCCTCGTGCTCCTCGGCGGCCCGCCCTCATGGCCTGGCCGCGCCTCGCCGGCCCCTCGGGCCGGCTAGCCCGCCGCCCGCCTCGCAGCTCCGGCCATCGGAGGCTTGCCGGAGCCCACGCCCTCCGCCGTTCCCCGCGCCGACTCCAGCCTTCCCCTCGCCGCCGGGCTTCGCCTTCGGCCAAATCCGGGCAGGAGCAGCCCGGATACGTCGCCCCGCCTCCGATCCGGCCACCCCGGGCCCTCCTTCGTCATCTCCGGCGAGATCCGCGGCGCGTTGACTTTTCCCGCGAGGTCCAAATTTCGCCTGTCCCAGATTTCTGTCATTATCATGCCATGTTCATCATGTTGTATCTCTTCATCCGTAGCTCCGTTTCATGCGTGTAATATGTCAAATTGTTCACCTCGACGAGTACTTTATTTCATTCCATTGCATCATTTTCATTTGAGCTCATCTTGGTGCCCGAAATGCTGTTGGAAGAGTTCATGTTGATGTTAATCTACTGAAACTGTTATAACATGCTCATTTGTCATTTTTGCCATGTTTGATGTGTGCATCCTATGAGGTTGATGTCTACATGTGTTTTGATCTATGCTATGCCATCTTTCCAGTGGTGTCATCCATGTATTTTTTTGACTTGTGTGCTGAGTGCATCGAGCTTGTTAAGTAGGGCACTTGTTGTTGCTATTTTCCTGACAGATTCTGTTATGTTTTGTTGCTATGTAAACATGCTTGTACTAATCATTCTATGCATAATCTGGAGATGTTCTATAAACATGTTTTGATATACATGTCTTGCTCTATCCATTCATGGCCTTGGTTGCAATTATAGCCTGCTTTATATTGTTCATATCTTGCTCTAAAGTTTAATAAATAATGTTGCTGTCAGCCTGTTAACATTAAGTTCAATGTTTCCATGATTGTTTGCTAGTGATCCATGCACCCTATGGACTCGTTCTTCTTCCTAGCGGGATTTCAGGCAAGATGACCGCTACCCTGGATCTTACTACTATCATTGCTTTGCTAGTTGCTTCGTTCTATCGCTATGCTGCGTTACCTACCTTTTGCTCTTCAAGCCTCCCAAATTGCCATGAACCTCTAACCTTTGACACCATTCCTAGCAAACCGTTGTTTGGCTATGTTACCGCTTTGCTCAGCCCCTCTTATAGCGTTGCTAGTTGCAGGTGAAGTTGAAGATTTCTCCATGGTGGACAGGGTTTATGTTGGGATATCACAATATCTCTTATATTATTAATGCATCTATATATTTGGTAAAGGGTGGAAGGCTCGGCCTTATGCCTGGTGTTTTGCTTAACTCTTGCCGCCCTAGTTTCCGCCATACCAAGATTATGTTCCCGGATTTTATGCTCCTTACGCTGGTCGGGTGATTTATGGGACCCTTTGACAGTTCGCTTTGAATAAAACTTGTCCAGCAAGGCCCAACCTTGGTTTTACCATTTGCCTCACCACCACCTACCTTTCCCTTAGGAGTAATTAACCCAAGGGTCATCTTTATTTTAGCCCCCCCGGGCCAATGCTTGTCTAAGTGTTGGTCCGAACCGAGTAGACTGCGGGGCCCCCTCGGGGAAACTCGAGGTCTGGTTTTACTCGTAGGATGTCTCGTCCGGTGTTGCCCTGAGAACGAGATATGTGCAGCTCCTATCGGGATTGTCGGCGCATCGGGCGGCTTTGCTGGTCTTGTTTTACCATTGTCGAAATGTCTTGTAAAACGGGATTCCGAGACTGATCGAGTCTTCCTGGGAGAAGTTCTATTCCTTTGTTGATCCCGAGAGCTTATCATGGGCTAAGTTGGGACACCCCTGCAGGGTATAAACTTTCGAGAGCCGTGCCCGCGGTTATGTGGCAGATGGGAATTTGTTAATGTCCGGTTGTAGATAACTTGACACCAGATCCGAATTAAAACGCATCAATCGTGTGTGTAGCCGTGATGGTCTCTTCTCGGCGGAGTCCGGGAAGTGAACACGGTTTTTGTGTTATGTTTGACGTAAGTAGGTGTTCAGGATCACCACTTGATCATTGCTAGCTTCAGGACCGTTCCTTTGTTTCTCTTCTCGCTCTCATTTGCGTATGTTAGCCACCATATATACTTAGTCGCTGCTGCAACCTCACCACTTTACCCCTTCCTTTCCCATTAAGCTTTGCTAGTCTTGATACCCATGGTAATGGGATTGCTGAGTCCTCGTGGCTCACAGATTACTACAACAACAGTTGTAGGTACAGGTTATGCGATGATCATGATGCGAGAGCGATGCTTGCTTGCGTTGAGTTCTTATTCTCCTTCTTCTTCGATCAGGGGATAGGTTCCAGGTCGGCAGCCTGGGCTAGCAGGGTGGATGTCGTTTGAGTTTCTGTTTGTGTTTTCATCCGTAGTCGGATGATGCTCTTATGTATGATGATGTTGTATTCGTGTGGCATTGTATGCCTTTTGTATGTATCCCCATCTATTATGTAATGTTGATGTAATGATATCCACCTTGCAAAAGCGTTCCAATATGCGGGTCTATCCTTGGTGGGACCTTCGAGTTCCTTTTGGATAGGGTCGCATATTGGGCGTGACACGCGACAAGACTCCAACCCGTGCGTGCGAATCACCAGGTTGTGTATGTGTCTGTGAGGGCCTGATATGTGCGCATGCATGTGTAGGTTGAGCACTTGAGCGTGAGAGTATGTGTTGGTCGTGTGGTGTGTGCATGCATGCATGCGTGTGTGCGTGTGAGTGTTGCGTGTGTGCATGGCTATGTGTGTATGTGTGAGTGTTGCGTGCGTGTGTGGCTGCATGTGTTCGTGTGAGTGTTGCATGCATGCAGTTCGTGTGCACGCGTGTGTGTGTGTGTAATCACCACACTAGCCCATGTGTGTTAAAACAGACGGCTCAGCATACCGATACAAGGCCACCTTGTCCGCTATGCTCACGGTCATGACTTCGAACCACCGTCCAATATTTTTTTGTCGTTTGTTTTCATTCTTACTAGCAAGATGCTCGTGCGTTGCACGTAACATCAAGATGCATTTGTATGGCTAGTTTATCTTGTGAGAGAAAAGGATGAATGAGGGCAGGCCTTATTTGCAAATGTGGAGAGGTGTGTGGGTACCTTTTTGCAAAATTGCCATAGTTTCCTTCGTATCGGTCAGATATAAATCGGGCGGCCTATATTGCAGGATGGCAGGCACACCATCATCACCAACTCTGTTTTTTATAAGAGTGTATAGTAGATACAAGCCGATAGGTGGGCCCAATGGTAGTGAGATAATGTGATGCAACACTAGAGGTGCCACGTGGAGCATTTAACTGGTCAACTAGTCGTGTCTTGAGCAAATGCAGAGTTGTACGGTGAGCCCGTGACTGTATAATAACCACAAAACGTAATTGGTGACCGTAATGAGTGGATTCCGAAGTCCAATGTACGTATCATGCTTTTGCTTCAAATACAATGATCGTCACTGTATATATCATGAGATAAAGATGAAACATGCATGAATGTGCTGGGGGCTTACTTTTAGAGGACCTGGAGATAGTTTGTGTGCGTACATGAAAGGGGCATAGAGGGTTGTATGCGATGGAGAAAGAGATGCTCTTCGTTTCTCTTTATTATGACTAACTTTATATATAGTATAAAAATATACAATTCACAGTGCGGAATACACCATGCAATGCAAATTAACGTTCATACTCCTCCATATAACTTTGTAATGTTGTATATATGTAGAAATTCTAAAATAATTTTTTGGCCATACTTTGTTCAAAAGGAATGTTGTATGCGAAATAAAGGTGAAGAGAGGGCTTTTCAGATCAATGGGGTACATTATGTAACATGTGTGAATGTGTAGTTGATGTATTAGGCAGGGCCTAGAGAGGTACGTGTGTGTATTACCTATGCGAGAGAGGCATGGATAGAGGGGCCGGCGGGGGGAGGGGCATGGGAGAGATAGCACGAGAAATGAGAGTGGTCTAGATAGAGAGACGAATATGATGTCATGGCGTGAGATTCCCTTGAGTGTGTATATGCAAGGCGGGAGGGGATAGAGGCACCAGAAGAATTTTTGTGTGTGGTGTCTGTGTTGGTATGTGTGGGTGTGAGAAGATAACGAGACCTGGGGCAGAGGGTGTGTCACCGCATGAGGTCCGGTGGGTCGAGGTGAGGCCCTTGGTTCGGTTCCGTATTGCGCCACATTTGTCGGCCCGTGACGCATTTAGGGAGACCCATGGATGACTAGTCGTACAAGATAAAGGTAGCAGAATTGTGAAGGACTCTATGTCCACTGACAAAGCCGGCTAGGACTTGTAACCCTAGGTTCTCGGAGTAAGGTAACCCCTTATCTCTGATATTACTATTCATCCAACCTAACTTTAAGGGGCATCCAACAGAATGCTCTACTAGAATCATACTCGTCGATTAGGAAGAGAGGTGGGAGACAATGCGTGAGAGACGGGCCTAAAGATAATGTGCTTACAGGAGACACATAGGCAGGTCTATGTATATAGAAAGGGTCGATGGGGATTGTGCTTGTGTATGCTTGTGAGAGCAAGAGTGCTTGTGATAAAGGTTAGTGAAAACAGTCATAAATGGTTACGAGAGGGAGGGAGGGTTATATCGAGAGCATGTCTGCGAGAAAGACACCTCAGGAGAGAGTGTGTGAGCATGTGTGAGAGACCACCGATGGAGAGTGAAACTACACGTAAAAGACTGATGTACACATTGATTAAAGATATAAATTGTATCCAAATATTAGGATGGGATCATGCTATTTGCAATTCATGTAAGGAACGGTCATTGATCCATCAGACATCTAGATTCTATCAAATTTGAGCATGTCTATGTTATTATTCAACATAATTGATCCACATAGTTAGTATCTTGAACTCCAAACAATGCGTCGCTTTAGCAATCGAATAAACATGAGTATAGTTCATGCTGTGCGTAAAGCACATTATACATACAAAAGTTACACAATGAACATTATAAATAGCTACCTATGAACTAGCATACATTTGAATTCAACTTAAGGTGGTTTAAAAAAATCGAATTCAACCTGAAGTCCATTCAATTATTTGAATTCGATATCATGGCATTTTTAAATCATACCCAAATTATGGGGGCACCAATCTTTGCTCTGATTTTGTACATAATAGCATATGTAGTCGTGTACAAAATAGATTCAAATTTAGCTCCTCCATTCCAAAATAATCGTAGTTATAGGATTTTCAAGTGTCAAAAAATTCAAAAAGAAGTGGATAATTTAGCAAGGTTTTCGAACATACAAGGTCAAATTTAACGTTGTCTATTTAGGTCAATCGTCAAAGTTCAAGAGTACTTTAAACGTGAATGCTTCTGTTTCAAAATTTGGAACGAAGCACCAAAAGAGCCTCTACTCGCCCGAAACCGCGTGAGACTAATGTTTCGTAGTACAAGGAAATTACTTTTCTAACTCCGACCCGTGAAACCTACCGGCCCAACGTCCAAAGGTCTAAACCGGGGTAGGTATGTAGCTTCATCTAGACGCCACGCAACCGCCTCTAGAAAACATTCATACACAATGGCCGCCTAAGCACAAATGCGTGCGGCCGAAATCGCTCCCGCCCACTATTTGGGACACCTGTGATTACCATCCTACCCCCAACCCGCAGTAGGTCCGAAATTTAAGAGGGGGGCAAAGTTTGTACTTTCCCCAAATTTCAAACAAGCGCGTCCCATTTGTTAAAAAAAAGCCAAAAACAAGCGCGTCCCAGACCGAAACATGGTTCTCCCTTAGCTCCCCCCGCCCTCGGCCATCCGTCTAATTCCCCATTCGTAATCCATGGGCACCAAAACTACCTCTCCACCAGCCGCGAAAACTCGGCGTCCTCCGTTCGCCACCCCATCCCACCCATCAACCGCCGCCCTCCTCCATCACGCCAGAGCCTGATACGTCTCCGACATATCTATAATTTTTGATTGTTCCATGCGATTATATTATCTGTTTTGGATGTTTAATGGGCTTTATTATACACTTTTATATTATTTTTGGGACTAACCTATTAACCGAAGGCCCAGTGCAAATTGCTGTTTTTTGCCTATTTCGGTGTTTCGCAGAAAAGAAATATCAAACGGAGTCCAAACGGAATGTAACCTTCGGGAGAGTGAATTTTGGAACAAACGTGATCCAGAGGACTTGGAGTGGACATCAAGAAAGAAGCAAGGAGGCCACGAGGCAGGGAGGCGCGCCTGCCCCCCCGGGCACGCACCCCACCCTCGTGGGCCCCTCGCAGCTCCACCGACCTACTTCTTCCTCCTATATATACCCATATACCCCAAAAACATCCAGGAGCACCATAGATCGGGAGTTCTGCCGCCACAAGCCTCTGTAGCCACCAAAAACCAATCGAGACCCTGTTCCGGCACCCTGTCGGAGGGGTGATCCATCACCAGTGGCCATCTTCATTATCCGGCGCTCTCCATGACGGGGAGGGAGTAGTTCACCCTCGAGGCTGAGGGTACGTACCAGTAGCTATGTGTTTGATCTCTCTCTCCGTCTCTCTCGTGTTCTTGGTTTGGCACGATCTTGATGTATCGCGAGCTTTGCTATTATAGTTGGATCTTATGATCTCCCCCTCTACTCTCTTGTAATGGATTGTCTTTTCCCTTTGAAGTTATCTTATCGGATTGAGTCTTTAAGGATTTGAGAACCATTGATGTATGTCTTGCATGTACTTATCTATGGTGACAATGGGATATTCACGTGATCTACTTGATGTATATTTTTGTGATCAACTTGCGGGTTCAGTGACCTTGTAAACTTATGCATAGGGGTTGGCACACGTTTTCGTCTTGACTCTCCGGTAGAAACTTTGGGGCACTCTTTGAAGTACTTTTTGTTGGTTTGAATAGATGAATCTGAGATTGTGTGATGCATATTGTAGAATCATACCCACAGATACTTGAGGTGACATTGGAGTATCTAGGTGACATTAGGGTTTTTGGTTGATTTGTGTCTTTAGGTGTTATTCTAGTACGAACTCTCTAATAGATTGAACGGAAAGAATAGCTTCATGTTATTTTACTACTAACTCTTGAATAGATCGATCAGAACGGATAACTTTGAGGTGGTTTCTTACCCTACAATTATCTCTTCATTTGTTCTCCGCTATTAGTGACTTAGGAGTGACTCTTTTTTGGATGTTGAGGGATAGTTATATGATCCAAGAATGTTATTATTGTTGAGAGGACTTGCACTAGTGAAAGTATGAACCCTAGGCCTTGTTTCGAAGCATTGCAATACCGTTTGTGCTCACTTTTATCATTAGTTACCTTGCTGTTCTTATAATTTCAGATTATAAAAACCTATATCTACCATCCATATTGCACTTGTATCACCATCTCTTCGCCGAACTAGTGCACCTATACAATTTACCATTGTATTGGGTGTGTTGGGGACACAAGAGACTCTTCGTTATTTCGTTGCAGGGTTGCTTGAGAGAGACCATCTTCATCCTACGCCTCCCATGGATTGATAAACCTTAGGTCATCCACTTGAGGGAAATTTGCTACTGTCCTACAAACCTCTGCACTTGGAGGCCCAACAACGTCTACAAGAAGAAGGTTGCGTGGTAGACATCAAGATCTTTTCTGGCGCCGTTGCCGGGGAGGTGAGTGTTTGAAGGTATATCTTTAGATCTTGAAATCGAATCTATTTGTTTCTTGTTTCATCACTAGTTTAGTCTATAAAATAAATTTAAAAAATGGAATTGAGGGTGCCTCATATGCTTCATCTTTTTAATATCTTTCGTGAAAATGATGGAAAGGAAAATTGTGCTCAAGTGCTAGAAGAAGAATTACATAGAATGTTTGGCATAAAATATGTGAATGATGAGCATGATTGCAATGTTGTTAGTATGAATTCTTTGAATACCCATGATTCTAATGATATGCAAATCCACGAGCTTGGGGATGCCATGTTTGATGAAGATGATATGTTTAGTCCCCCAAGTTTTGATGAGAATATTTATTATGATGAAAGCATGCCTCCTATTTATGATGATTATATTGATGAAAGTGGGTTTGGAAGAGTGTCAGCTTTAGGAAGTAATGATCCCACTATTTTGGAGGATGTTGAATATTATTGTGATAATTATGAAAGTGGATTTGGAGAGGTCATGACTTTATTTACTGATGTGTCTACTATTTCGGAAGAGGTTCCAATGGATTATGAGAACAAAGTTGCTATCTATGATGATTATTGTGATGACTTGTATGATATTAAGAATAATGATAACCATGAAACTTGTCATCACGATTTTAGTTTTCAATTGGATTATGCCTCACATGATAATTATTTTGTTGATTTTTCTCCCACTACTATTCATGAGAAGAAATTTGCGTATGTGGAGAGTAGTGAAATTTATTTGCTTGTAGATCATGAAAAGAATGCTTTAGGTGATGGTTATATTGTTGAAATTATTCATGATGCTACTGAAAATTATTATGAGGGAGGAATATATGCTTGTAGGAATTGCAATAATATCAAGTTTCCTCTCTATGTGCTGAAAGTTTTAAAGTTATGCTTGTTTTGCCTTCGTATGCTAGTTGATTATTGTTCCCATAAGTTGTTTGCTCACAAAATACCTATGCATAGGAAGTGTGTTTGACTTAAATGTGCTAGTCATATTCTTCATGATGCTCTCTTTATGTTTCAATTCTTATCTTTTATGCGAGCATCATTCTAATCATCATGCCTAGCTAAAAAGGCATTAAAGAAAAGCGCTTGTTGGGAGACAACCCAATATTTACCCTTACTGTTTTTGTGTGTCCACATTATTATGCTACTGTAGTAATCATGTTTTATATCTTTTGTTTCAATAAAGTGCCAAGTAAGGCCTTTAGGATAGCTTACGGTGATAGTTGTGTTGATCCTGCCGAAAATCAGAAACTTTTGCTCCCAGTAAATTAGTTTTGATAATTCACATAAACGTCATTTTGATCATATTCCTTTTGCTCTGGATTGGTACACAAATTTATCAGCCTTTCCCAATTTGGCAGGATTTTTGGAGTTACAGAAGAATTCGAGAGTTACAGATTACTACAGACTGTTCTGGTTCTGACAGATTCTGTTTTCTATGTGTTGTTTGCTTAATTTGATGAATATATGAGTAATATCGGAGGGTATGAATCATAGAGAAGTTGGAATACAGTAGATATTACACCAATATGAATTTAGAATGAGTTCATAACAGTACCTAAGTGGTGATTTACTTTCTTATACTAACGGAGCTTACGAGTGTTCTGTTAGGTTTTGTGTTGTGAAGTTCTCAAGTTTTGGGTGAAGTTTCGATGGACTACGGAATAAGGAGTGGCAAGAGCCTAAGATTGGGTATGACCAAGGCACCCCAAGGCAATATTCAAGGATAACCAAGATCCTAATCTTGGGGATGCCCCGGATGGCATCCCCTCTTTCGTCTTCATTCATCGGTAACTTTACTTGGAGCTATATTTTTATTCACCACATGATATGTGTTTTGCTTCGAGCGTCATGTTGTTTTATTTTGTTTTTCTTGCTGTTTGAATAATATCCCAAGATCTGAAATTCTTAAATGTTATAGAGTCTTCACATAGTTTCATAATTATTCGACTACTCATTGATCTTCACTTATATCTTTCAGAGTAGTTTGTCATTTGCTCTAGTGCTTCACTTATATCTTTTTAGAGCACGGTGGTGGTTTTATCTTATAGAAATTATTAATCTCTCATGCTTAACTTATATTATTTTGAGTCTCTTTTAGAACAGCATGGTAATCTGCTTTGGCTATAAAACTAGCCCTAATACGATAGGCATTCAAGATGGGTATAATAAAAAATTTCATATAAAGTGCATTGAATACTATGAGAAGTTTGATTCCTTATGATTGTTTTGAGATATGAAGATGGTAATATTAGAGTCATGCTAATGGAGTAGTTGTGAATTTGAGAGATACTTGTGTTAAAGTTTGTGATTCCCGTAGCATGCACGTATGGTGAATCATTATGTGATGAAGTCGGAGCATGATTTATTTTTTGATTGTCTTCCTTATGAGTGGCGGTCGGGGACGAGCGATGGTCTTTTCCTACCAATCTACCCCCTAGGAGCATGCGCGTAGTACTTCGTTTTGATGACTAATAGATTTTTGCAATAAGTATATTAGTTCTTTATAAATAATGTTCAGTCCATGGATTATACGCACTCTCACCCTTCCACCATTGCTAGCCTCTCTTGTGTCGCGCAACTTCCGCCGGTACCATACACCCACCATATACCTTCCTCAAAACAGCCACCATACCTACCTATTATGGCATTTCCATAGCCATTCCAAGATATATTTCCATGCAACTTTCCACCATTCCGTCTATTATGACACGCTCCGTCATTGTCATATTGCTTTGCATGATCATGTAGTTGACATCGTATTTGTGGTAAAGCCACCTTTATAATTCTTTCATACATGTTGCTTTTGATTCATTGCATATCCTAGTACACCGCCAGAGGCATCCACATAGATTCATATTTTGTTATAAGTGTTGAGTTGTAATCTTGAGTTGTAAGTAAATAAAAGTGTGATGATCTTCAGCATTGTCCCATGTGAGGAAAGGATGATGGAGACTATGACTCCCCCACAAGTCGGGATGAGACTCCGGACTTTATGAAAAATAAAAGAGGCCAAAGAAGCCCAAATAAAAAAAGAGGCCAAAGAAGCCCACCAAAATAAAAAAAATAAAAAAAATGAGAGAAAAAGAGAGAAGGGGCAATGTTACTATCCTTTTACCACACTTGTGCTTCAAAGTAGTACCATGATCTTAGAGAGTCTCCTATGTTGCCACTTTCATATACTAGTGGGAATTTTACATTATAGAACTTGGCTTGTATATTTCAGTGATGGGCTTCCTCAAAATGCCCTAGGTCTTCGTGAGCAAGCAAATTGGATGCACACCCACTTAGTTCCTTTTGTTGAGCATTCATACACGTATAGCCCTAGTGCATCCGTTGCATGGCAAATCCTACTCACTAACATTGATATCTATTGATGGGCATCTCCATAGCCCGTTGATACGCCTAGTTGATGTGAGACTATCTTCTCCTTTTTTGTCTTCTCCACAACCACCATTCTATTCCACATATAGTGTTATGTCCATGGCTCACGCTCATGTATTGCGTGAAAATTGAAAAAGTTTGAGAACATCAAAAGTATGAAACAATTGCTTGGCTTGTCAGCATGGTTGTGCATGATTTAAATATTTTATGTGATGAAGATAGAGCATAACCAGACTATATGATTTTATAGGGATAGCTTTCTTTAGCCATGTTATTTTGAGAAGACATGATTGCTTTGTTAGTATGCATGAAGTATTATTGTTTTCATGTCAATATTAAACTTTTGTCTTGAATCTTATGGATCTGACATGCCACAATAAGGAAAATTACATTGAGAATTATGTTAGGTAGCATTCCACATCAAAAATTATGTTTTCATCATTTACATACTCGAGGACGGGCACGAATTAAGCTTGGGGTTGCTTGATACGTCTCCAACGTATGTATAATTTTTTATTGTTCCATGCTATTATATTATCTGTTTTGGATGTTTAATGGGCTTTATTATACACTTCTATATTATTTTTGGGACTAACCTATTAACCGAAGGCCCAGTGCAAATTGTTGTTTTTTGCCTATTTCAGTGTTTCGCAGAGAAGGAATATCAAACGGAGTCCAAACGGAATGAAACCTTAGGGAGAGTGATTTTTGGAACAAACGTGATCCAGAGGACTTGGAGTGGACGTCAAGAAAGAAGCGAGGAGGCCACGAGGCAGGGAGGTGCGCCTGCCCCCTGGGCGCGCCCCCACCCTCATGGGCCCCTCGCAGCTCCACCGACTGAGGGAGTCCTAGATAAGGGGGTATCCGGACAGCCGAACTATATACTTTGGCTAGACTATTGGACTGTGAAGATACAAGACTCAAGACTTCGTCCTGTGTCCGGATGGGACTCTCCTTTGCATGGAAGACAAGCTTGGCTATCCGTATGTTAGATCTCCTTCTTTGTAACCGACTCTGTGTAACCCTAGCCTCCTCCGGTGTCTATATAAACCGGAGGGTTTAGTCTGTAGGACAAGAACAATCGTAATCATCATAGGCTAGCTCCTAGGGTTTAGCCTCTACGATCTCGTGGTAGATCAACTCTTGTAATACTCATATCATCAAGATCAATCAAGCAGGAAGTAGGGTATTACCTCCATCGAGAGGGCCCGAACCTGGGTAAAACATCGTGTCCCCTGCCTCCTGTTACCATTAGCCTTTGACGCACAGTTCGGGACCCCCTACCCGAGATCCGCCGATTTTGACACCGACATTGGTGCTTTCATTGAGAATTCCTCTATGTCGTCGCTGCAAGGCTCGATGGCTCCTTCAGGCATCAACAACAACGCGGTCCAGGGTGAGACTTTTCTCCATGGACAGATCTTCGTGTTCGGCGGCTTCAAGATGGGCCAATTCGCAGCCATCCGGAGCAGATCGACACTCGCGCCCGCCATCGTGTCGTTCGAACTTGAATTACACGGCCGATATCCGTGGAGACTTGATCTTCGACGGATTCAGGCCTATGCCAGGAGCGCCGAACAGTATTCATGATATCACACCTGCGATAGCTCCGGACCTAAATCCGGGACAGATCGCGTCGTCCAAGGACGGGTGGATGGACCCCGCCCCGGAGGCCACATACTCATCGGCGGTAGAGCCGAACACAAACTCCACCCCCAAGGAAGTCTGTGTCACCGGACCCCCGGACTTGTGTCCGCCTGTAGGTTCCAGACCGCGCGCCCCCGGGCCCACCGAATTTGGTTGGGCTCCGGTAATGGAGTTCGCCTCTGTGAATATCCTCCAGCACTCGCCCTTCGGCAACATGCTGAATTCATTAAAGTCTCTCTCTTTGTCAGGAGACTCTTGGCCCAACTATGTCCGGCTCGAGGGGGAAGCAGGCGACGAAGAAATTCGTTGCCCACCCACCACCCACTTCATAGCCACTGACGATGACGTAACAGACACGCTTGAGTTCGACTCTGATGACAGCAACGGTACGGACGTCGGCGCAGGGGACGATTTGGACCACCGCCCACGGGGCGCTGGACTGCCACCTCATCATATGATATATACATGGTGAACACACCTAAGGAGGACTATGGCGACAAAAAGGACACAATGGAGGATAAAACCCCCGGACAAAAGCCAAAACAACGGCGCAGACGCCGCTCTAAGTCCAGCCACAGTAAAAATAGCGATAACAGCGCTAGAAAAGTCGACACCCCAGTCAACTCCAAAGGCAACAACGACCATATGGACCCGGCGATGGAGCAAGATGAGCCAGGTCACGCCGAACACAACCCAGAGCAGACGCCCGATCACAGCGATCCCGAGGGCCGAACTCATCAACCTGCCTCGGGAGAAGAGCACAGTCCGGACGACGATGCATTCATCATCCCGGAAAAACGTTTGGAATGAGATAACCTCCACAGAAGGCTTATGGCCACTGCGAGAAGCCTAAAGAAGCAGAAGCAAAGGCTTAAGGCCGCATAGGAAACGCTCAACCACAGATGGAATAAAGTGCTAGACACTGAAGAAAAATATGGCGACGATCGCCACACAAAGAGCTACCCAAAGCGCAAGCTGCTGCCAGAATTCGATGATGAGGCCATTTCGCCGAAGAACAAGCCAGTAGGCCGGACCAACCACTTCATGACTGTAATAGAGAAGCTACTGACGCCGCACACGATTTACGTGAGCTCCTGGACAAAAAGGCCGGCGCGACCAGGTCCATCTATGGATCTAGAGGACATGCTCCGGCGCAGGATTATGGTCACCAAAACGATCAGACTGATCGAATACCAGTTCGGAATCAACACCGGACACAACAATAGTCGACAGCATGCCACAACATGTGCAGATACAAAGGGGCTGCGCACCCTCTGTGCTTCACCGAAGAGGTACTGGATCACCAATTTCCACAGGGATTCAAACCCGTGAACATAGAGGCATATGACGGAACGTCAGACCCCGGGGTCTGCATTGAGGATTTTATCCTTCATATCCACATGGCTCGTGGGGACGACCTCCATGCCATCAAATACCTTCCCCTCAAGTTGAAGGGACCAGCTCGACACTGGTTGAAAAGCCTCCCCGAAAAATTCAATCAGAAGTTGGGAGGAACTTGAGGACGCTTTCAGGGCCAACTTTCAAGGGACCTATATCCGACCTCCGGACGCTAACAATTTAAGTCACATAATACAACAGCCCGGAGAGTCCGCCCGTAAACTTTGGAACAGATTTCTCACTAAGAAGCCCTAGCGGCCTTCAAGCACAGTATCCGAGACGAGTGGCTCGCCAGACACCTCGACCAAGAAAAGTCGAGGACAATGGCAGCCTTAACAAGCCTTATGACCCGCTTCTGCGCGGGCGAGGACAGTCGTTTGGCTCGTAGAGGCACCAGCGACCCGGGCACATCCGAAATTAGAGATGGAAACGGGAAGCCACGACGCAATAAAAACAAGCGTCGAAACAAGGAAGAAAGTCCGGACAACCCGGCGATCAACGCCGGATTTAGGGGCTTTCGACCCAGTTAACAAAACAAGCCATTTAAAGGCAGCAAAGAGGGACCATCCGGCCTGAACAAAGTCCTGGACAAATTGTGCCAAATTCATGGCACACCCAAAAAACCTGCGAACCACACTCACAGAGAATGCTGGGTCTTTAAGCAGGCCGGCAAGTTAAATGCCGAACACAAGGAAAGGGAAACACCAACTGAAGACGAGGATGAGCCTCTCAAGCCAAACACTGGGGGCAGAAAAAATTCCCACCAGAGGAAAAACTAGTAAACATGATCTACCCGACTCACATACCAAAGAGAAGGCACAAACGCGTTGATGAGGACATCAATACCATTGTTACACCCACAGCCCCTACTGTTACATATACTGGACCAATTACTAGAGCTCGCGCACGCCAATTAAATTATCAGGTACTTTCGTTTCTTGGTAATGATTCCAATGTTCGTGAGAATATGATGCTGCCTAAATTGGATACATTTGTTTTGCTTAAAAATGAAGGGGCTAGCTTGGAGAAGGATGAACATTGGAGCAATAACAAGCATGGAGATGATGGCATGCGCAAGGGGAACAAGAACAGAGTTACAAGTGATGATTTCAGGACTTTGAAGCCATCATAATGAGTGCATGAAGCCTTGGACGAAATATACAAGATGCCACTTCATAAATTTTGTCCAAAGGCTATTCTAGGTGCTGCGTCACCTTATTATTGGGCCAGGCCCATGTAATTTCGAAATACATAAGTATAGGATATTTTTAGAGTATGTATGTGTGGGGAAACAAGAGATAGGGTTAGTTTCGGACCCCTCCACCAAGGGCCACGAAATTCACCCCCACTTCCTCCATATATACAGCCCTTCGGGCACCGTTTAGACTTCGGGTTTTGTTTAGATTAAAGTTCGCCATAGCTGCAACTTCGCGTACTTTGTTTGTGTTCAACGACCAGACAAAGACGTCTCAGAACCCCACCTTGATCAATAAAGTATTCATCTTACATTCACAATATCCAGATTGCAATCTCAGTTTCTTGCTTGTTCTTCGTTTGATCGCAGGAAACAGACCCTCACGGTCAGGTTGATCGTGCTCCGGCGTGGTCAATGACCTCTCGGAGTTGGTTTAGTGATTGCTAAGGCACGACGTCCTCGCACGTTCGTAGTCGGACCGTCAAAGTCGATTTCCACCAAAGCGATATCCATCATCTCATCGAAAGACGGGACACCTTTGCCTCTATCAAGTGGTATCAGATTTCCAGGTTGCTCGGTGAGATTTTATAGTTTTTCATAGTTTACATTGAGTCTGTTCTTCATACCTACAGTCCATGAAAAAGCCAAAAAAATTAGGGTTAGTTCATCATATCCGAACCAGTTTGAGCCATTGCATAGTCTTTTCAGTGTTTTGCTTTGTTGAATTTTCGGTTGCATCGTCGTGTCTAGTTGCTGGTCTTAGTGTCTAGTCTTTTAGAGTTTCGAGTTATGTTCACGGGTCTTCACGCCGCCGCCGCACCATCATCATCCACTGCCTTATACCACCACCACACCAGGTACGTCGTTCCTACCATCTACCATCCCGCTTATCCGCCACCGCTCCGAGTCCATATACTAACACCGATCCGAGTCCATATACCACCATCGACCCACATCCATATACTACCACACTCCGAGTCCATCTCATATTAGGTTAACTTTCGAGATCCATCTATTTCCAGATTTGTGTTTTCCTTGTCTGAGTAGGTTTCGGATTCCAGCAATCTTTTGTCGTCCGTAGAAGAGGTTGGTTTCCAAAGAAAAAAAAGAGTCCGGAAACCACCCTCCGTTTAGGCCCAAAATTTTCCAAAAACGCACTGGACAAAAAAAATTCTGGCTATCCTATTTTTAGGTGTTTCTAAGCATATTGAGACAGTCGTCGTTATATAAAGTTTTTTTGACCCGTTTCCATTTTTTGGGTCCGGGCAGTCAAAAAAAATTTGGTCAAAAAAATTTCGTGCCTATCCTGTTATCTTGACTTGGGAAGAGTTTTGAGACACTCGCCATTATAGTGATTTTCGGCAAAAAAAGGGGGGAGCGCAAAAAAAAAGAGCACAAAAAAAGAGCGAAAAAATTCTAGAGTGTGCTTCTCCCTTGTTTAAGTGCAGCGCCGTGATTTTGTTAGTGTTCTAGGCTCGCGTCTCTAGCACGGTCTAGCCTAGGACCAGCACAGTACCGTCGTTGAGCGTTTATTCAACTTTGCATCTCAGAATTGATTATTGCTGATCCTTTTTGCTACCATATTATAAGCCTTCCCTGCTCCACATGTGTGTTTGACTCTCCCTGGTAATCGCTCTATCCAAGCTTTGAGAGTTTTGACTACAACAATTGCCGATCACCGCCTGCTGCTGGGTAAGAACTGGTAAGAATTTGAGTTTTTCTTGAGGGATTTGTGACACCCTCCACCACCACTTGTTAGTAGTCTGTAGGATCATGATCTTGTGTGTTTCTATTCCTGCTAACCATGCCAGGATCACAAGCCGACAAGATTGACTGGGAGAACTTAACGAACAAGGAGCTTCATGATAAGTTTCAGCAAATGATGACTGAACAGGTGCAAGATGTGCTGAACAATTTTGAAGAGGCCATGGAGAAGATCACTGGCCTTGAGAAGACGTTCGAAACAAAGCTTGATAACAGATTTAATGAACTGCTTGCGCGTCTTCCACCACCGGCTGCACCTGCCGCACCTCTGCAACAACAACAACAAAAACAACAACGACTACCTCCACATCGTGAAGCAGCCCTCCGCCGAGCGAGCCGTGTTCCTCTTCAGCCTGGCCAAACTGTTGGTGCTGCTGTTGATAATTCTGTGGCTCCTGCTGCTGATGGGGAGGAGGATGATTATGCGGGAGATTATGAGGATGAGCTTGATCAAAATCAGAACTACGTGCAACCAAAAGCACCACAACCACCAGGTCGTCCACATGCAAATAATGGCAATGTTAGGGCTCCCCCTCAGGTACGAGATCATGACCATCTCCCTAAACTGAAATTGAATATTCCACCATTTGAGGGTAGATATGTTCCTGATATATATCTCACTTGGGAGTTAGAAACTAAAGAACGATTTACATGTTTACAATATCACGGGAGAGACGCGTCTCGCTGCTTGTTTGTGCTTTCACTAGCTTTGCATGTGTTTGGTGGTCTAAACATTGTAGATTATATCCTGTTCCAGCTACTTGGGCTGCTTTGAAAACTGCTATGCGTACTCGTTGGGTTCCACCATATTAAACGTGAATTGCTTCAAAAATTGCAGCGTTTGAGACAAGGAAAAAATTCTGTAGAAGAATATTATCAGGAATTACAAACTGGCATGATTAGATGTGGTATTGTTGAGGAGAATGAACCTATGCTTGCATGTTTTATGGGTGGATTAGATGTGGTATTGTTGAAGAAGACGGTGGGGCGCAAGGTGTGTGCGGAGACGGTGCGTGCGATGGACCCTCTCGGTGCTCCCCCCACCCCAAGGCAGTCGGTCATGGCATTGACGGCCCCAACTGCTCCCCCGGCTGTGGATCCACTGCTGTAGGAGGCTTCTTTGATGGCGCGGAGCTCCAAGGCCAAGCGTACCAAGATAGTGCCGGTGGTGCCGGTGCGCACGAGCTCGCGCTCCAAGGCCAAGCATACCAAGACGGTGCCGGTGGTCCCTGCAGCGGGCGCAACTTCTCCAGGCCCAGAAGAACATGGAAATCTCAGGTAATCCACCTCCCCGATTCACGGTGCTAGATTCATTTTCGGATGATCATTTGATGGAGGTGTTAGATGCGAGAGGTGTTGATCCCGCTTGTGCGGGTGGTCCACGAGAGCTGATTTCTCTAGTGCGCGCCAAGGAGTTAGCGCAGGCCGCGCTCGTGGCCGCGGCTCCAGCGCGAGCTGAACAGAGGACGGAGGGTCTCGAGGGAGGGGCCGTCGCAGTTCCTTCTGTGCCCGAGTAGGAGGGACAGGCAACAGGGGTTTCCCCTTCCCCTCGCCTTGCAGGGGCAAGGTGAGGCGTGTGGCGGAAGGAGTCACCTCTAGGGGTGTTCGGTTGCGCAACCGCATCATTTAGATGCGAGCGCTATTCTGGAATATTCGTGGCTTTCGCCACATGGGTAGGCGCACCCAACTGAAAGAGTACATGCGCAAAGAGGACGTGGACATCGTAGGGCTTCGGAAGATTGATTTCCAATTCCATGAACTGCAAGCGTTAGATCCTTTAGAACGTTTTGAGTGGCACTTTGTTCCCACGGTAGGGCGTTCGGGGGGCATGTTGATGGGTCTAAACCGGGCAGCATATGACGTTATCAGCGGGATAGGTGCGCTTTCTTCATTGCTGCTCACTTTCGTATTCGTGCTACGCTCCGCGAGTTAGTAGTTATTCAGGTCTACGTACCGGCTGCTCACGCTAGATCGGCGGAGTTCTTGGGAGAACTCCAATAGAAAGTTACCTCGGTGACTGCCGCGGCTCTCCCGGTCCTGGTGGGGGGATTTCAACTTAATCAGGTCCGGGCTGACAAGAATAATGGCATCATAAATTGGCCAAGTGTGGCTATGTTCAATGCTGCCATTGCCGCTATGGCACTTAGGGAAGTGGCCAGAACGGGCGCACGCTTCACTTGGACTAACAAGCAGCTTGCCCCGGTTCTGTTCGGTGCTTGACAGGGTGTTTATGTCGCCAGAGTGGGAAATGGGTTATCCTCTGTGCTCTTTGGTTGCGGAGACACGGATAGGATCTGACCACGTCCCGCTAGTTTACTCCTCGGGGAGGAGCGGTTGAGACGCAGCCCGCATTTCTTCTTTGAAACGGCCATGTTTGAGGTGCCAAGCGTCGAGGGATCTTCAAAGAGAAATGGCTGGCATGTGTGCAGCAGGTCAGCCCCAAGCGTGGCTCGATGGAATTCGGAATGCTGTTGGGGGCCGTCTTAGAGGGAACCTCAAGTGGTGGGGCGCCAACCTAGGGAGGATGGGCAAGGAGCACAGAATGCTGATCATGGACGAGATCGCCAGGATGGATGCGCAGGCTAATGCTCGTGCCTTCTCGGAGCAGGAGTGGGCTCACCGATATGCCCTTGACGGGCAGGTCGAAGCCCTGCTTCGCGTGGAGGAGGAATACTGGAGGCGGCATAGTGGGTTAAAATGGACCCTAAAGGGTGACGCTAACACCAAATATTTCCAAGCATATGCTAACGGTCGGCGTCGTAAATGCGCTATCCTCAGGCTTCAATCTGAGCAGGGGCTCTTGTTGCACCAAGAAGACATCTCTCGACACATATACAAGTTCTACATCAACCTAATGGGAACACGGGAGGCGAGGTGCGGGCCTTCATGAGGACGTGTGGGTGGGAGATCAACGCGTCCTTGAGGCGGAGAACGACGAGTTGGGGCTCGCTTTTCTCCCCGAAGAAATTGATGCTGCTATCATGGGGATGAAAGTGGACACAGCTCCTGGCCCGGACGGGTGGCCGGTTGCTATGTTTAAGCGCTTCTGGCCCATCCTTAGAGGCCCGATTTTCGAAATTTGCAACGGTTTCATGCGAGGCACGGTAGATAGTTCCCGTCTCAATTTTGGAGTGCTCTCGCTCATTTCGAAGGTTCAGGGGGCCGACAACATCAGACAGTATCGCCTGATTGTGCTGATTAATGTTCCTTTTAAGATTTGCACCAAAGCAAGCGCCACTCGATTGGCCCGATTGCCCATCGCTCGATTCACCGTAACCAATCCGCTTTTATCCGTGGGCACAATATCCTTGAGGCTCCGCTAGCGTTACAGGAAATTGTTCACAAGCTTAAACGCACGAAGGAACTAGCAGTTTTGCTGAAGTTAGACTTCGAGAAGGCGTATGACCGGGTAAATTGGGATTTCCTGCGTCAAGTGCTCCTGGGCCGCGGCTTCTCCGCGGATTAGGTTCATCGTGTCATGCAATTGGTCTCGGGTGGCCAAACTGCAGTGAAGATGAACGGAGAATTAGGTCATTTCTTTCGAAACAAACGCGGCCTCAGGCAGGGTGATCCGATGTCGCCGCTTCTGTTCAACTTTGTTGTTAATGCATTGTCCGCCATGCTATCGAAAGCAACGGCGGCTGCCCATATCCAAGGGTTGGTAGGTCATCTCATTCCAGGGGGAGTGACGCATTTGCAATATGCGGATGACACGCTTTTGTTGTTTCGCCCGGATATCCGGAGTATAGCTTTGGTCAGGGCGATTCTTATTAGCTTTGAGCTCATGTCCGGTCTAAAAATCAACTTTCACAAGTGTGGGTTGATTGCGATGGGGGTGGAGCCAGACGAGGGTAGTCATATAGCGGATTTGTTTAATTGCAAAGTTGGCAAATTCCCTTTTACGTATCTCGGTTTACCGATCGATATCAAACATCCCATGATAGAGGATTGGGATCCTTTGTGTGGCAAGGTGCCCCTGGCGAGGGAAATTCCTCTCCAAGGCGGCTAGACTTATTCTTACGAATTCCAGCCTTTCTTCCCTGCCGATGTTTTCCATGGGCCTTTTTCTCCTTGCAGAAGGGGTTCATGCGAAGTTCGACACACCCCGTGCCAAGTTCTTTTGGGAAGGAACCGGCGCGAACCGTAAATACCATATGGTTAAATGGGCTTGGGTGTGTCGGCCCAAGGCCTTGGGGGGCCTTGGGATCACCAATTCTAGACTCTTAAATATTACATTGATATGTAAGTGGATTTGGAAAATCACCCAAGGTGCTTCTGGTCTTTGGGTTTATCTCCTAAAGGCCAAGTACTTTCCTGATGGAAATTTGTTTGAAGGTAGGGCAAGGGGCTCCCCCTTCTGGAATGACTTGCAATCGGTCCTACCGGCTTTTGCCATGGGGGCAAAATTTACGATTGGGAACGGACGCTCGACCCGTTTTTGGACGGATAGGTGGCTAGGTTCCCAACCTCTCTGGATGGATTTCCGGGACTTGTACGAGCTGGCCGTGGACCCTTCCATCACGGTGGCGGTTGTGCTTGTGGCGAGTCCCCTGTGATCTATTTCAAACGAGAACTAAACGGGTTAGAGTAGTCCAACCTTGCGGCTTTGCTGCACCTAATTAACCCGATTACTCTTTCAGGCGATCCAGACACAGTGAGTTGGGCGCTCACCAGCTCTGGCAAGTTCTCGGTTAACTCCTTGTACCGAAGGTTGTGCCGAGGGACGACACAACCGGCGCCACGGGCTTTGGAAAGCGCGTTTGCCCTTGAAGATTAAGCTATTCATGTGGCAACTGTTCCGCAATAAGCTGCCGACCACGTTGAATGTCGCTAAACGCAATGGGCCGGCTACTGGCGCTTGCGCGCTATACGGGGAGCCAGAGGACGCCAGCCACGTGTTCTTCAGGTGTTCCCTCGCTAGATTTGCTTGGAGTGCGATCCGGACCACGACGGGTGTCCAATGGGACCCTAGATCGGCCGTGGAGCTTATTCACATTTTAAATTCGATGCACGGGAGCGCTAAAAGGGTGATGTGCAGCTGTGTAGGGACACTTCTCTGGTTTTTATGGCTTACTAGGAACAAGTTTACGATTGAGGGTTGCTTTCCTTCACATCCGACTAATATTCTCTTCAAATGCAACCTTCTATTGCAGCAGTGGAGTCCGTTGGGGAGGTGCAGGGATACTGAGTTGATCAACACCGCCCAATATCGTCTGCTGCAAGTGTACGCGATGTCTAGGGAGCCTTGACTATGGTGCCTGCCCATGGTCCATTTTGATGCTTGACGAGCATGCACGCTCTGTACAGGCTTTGCCCTGTAATTCGTTTCCAGTTCGTTTGCGTCGCGCATGAAACCTTTCGAAATTCCTTTTGCGCTGGCCGAGTAGGCCTATGGTGCTGTATTAAGACTTGGTGTTACGCTGCCTATTGTGGCTTTATTAATTTCAAGCCGGACGCTTCGTGCGTCTTCGTTCTAAAAAATAATATGTTGACTAATGAAAATAATTGGACTCTTCCTGAGCCAATTCCTGAGGCAATTCTTGAACCAATTGAGCCAACTTCTGAGCGTATTCCTAAACCCACTCCGAAGAAGAGAGGTGTTTTATTTCTCAGTCCTGAAGATATGCAAGAGGCAAAGAAATCAATGAAAGAAAAAGGTATAAAAGCTGAAGATGTTAAGAATTTACCACCTATTGAAGAAAGACATGGTCTTAACATACCGCCTGTTGAAGAACCACATTGTCTTGATAACCCGACATAGGTAGTAAAGGTAAATTCTCTCTATAGATATGATAAAGTTGAAATTCCCTCTACTAAATTCCATAGCCCATGCTTAGATGAATTTGATGACTTTATGGCTAGATAAGAAAGTTTTAATGCTTATTTTGGTAGAGAGTTAAAGAATAATGCTTTTGAGATAGGACACATGAGCAATAATATGGCTAGAGTTAAAGGTGAACTCAAACTCAATAGCAATTATGCTTCTATGGTTGCTACTCAAGCTGAGTAAGTACTTAAAGCTCAAAATGATTTGCTTGATGAATTAAATAATAAAAATGACTTTGCTGTTAGAGTGGCTACTAGAACTGGTAGAATGACTCATGAACCTTTGTATTATGAAGGCCACCCTAAGAGAATCGAGCAAGATTCTCAGAGAAATAATTTAGAGGCACCTAGTTCTTCTAAAAAGAAGAAAAAGAAAAACGATAGGACTTTGCATGCTTCTAGTGAACCTGCTATAGAGACACCTGAGAATCCCAATGATATTTCTATCTCTGATGCTGAAACACAATCAGGTGATGAACATGAACCTAGTGATAATGTTAATGATAATGTTCATGTTGATGCTCAACCTAGCAAAAACAATGATTTAGAGATTGAACCTGCTATTGATCTTGATAACTCACAATCAAAGAATCAATGTTATGATAAGAGAGATTATGTTGCTAGGAAGCACGGTAAAGAAAGAGAACCATGGGTTCAGAAACCCATGCCCTTTCCTCCTAAACCATCCAAGACAAAGGATGATGAGGATTTTGAGCGCTTTGCTGAAATGATTAGACCTATCTTCTTACGTATGCACTTAACTGATATGCTTAAAGTGAATCCTTACGCTAAGTATATGAAGGATATCATTACAAACAAAAGAAATATACAGGAAGCTGAAATTTCCACCATGCTTGCTAATTACACTTTTAAGGGTGGAATACCAAAGAAACTTGGAGATTCGGGGGTACCAACTATACCATGCTCCATTAAAAGAAATTATGTTAGAAGTGCTTTATGTGATCTTGGAGCCGGTGTTAGTGTTATGCCTCTCTCTTTATATCTTTGCAAATGGCTGATAAATCAATTGCTATACCTATCAGTATTTGTGAGGATGTGCCTGTCGTGGTTGCAAATGTCACTATCTTAACGGACTTTGTTATTCTTGATATTCCTGAGCACGATAGTATGTCAATTATCCTTGGTAGACCCTTTTGAATACTGCAGGGGCTGTTATTGATTGCAACAAAGGCAATGTCACTTTTCATGTTAATGGTAATGAGCATACGGTACACTTTCCGAGGAAACAATCTCAAGTTCGTAGCATCAATTCTATTGGAAAAGTTCCCGCTATCATTATTGGAGGTTTTGAATTTCCTCTTCCTACTGTCAAGAAAAAGTATGATATTCTTATTATTGGGGATGTTCATATCCCCGTTGAGGTAACTTAGTGTTATTCGAAATTTCTCCGGTTCCGTGTTATTCAGAATGAGTTTGTTAACAAGACTTGATCAACCTTGTTAGTGGATTCATTTTGATGGTCATGAGATGGATGAAACTAGAAGGCACAACCTTCTGTACCCTCTTTTTACTTTTTGTTATTTAGAATAAATAGAGCAAAAATAGTGTTATCCTTCTGTTTTCTGAATTATCCGTGCAATAAAAATATCCCGAAAATAAAAGTGCTCCAGATGCCCTAGAAATTTAGTATGAATTTTTATGGAATACTTGAGGATTTTAGGCACTGAAATCACTGCAGGAGGGGCAAGCACCAGGCCACGAGAGTGGAGGGCGTGCCTGATGACCCACATGTGTAGGGGATCAATCGTAGTCCTTTTGATAAGTAAGAGTGTCGAACCCAACGAGGAGCAGAAGGAAATGATAAGCGGTTTTCAGTAAGGTTTTCTCTGCAAGCACTGAAATTGTAGGTGATAGATAGTTTTGTGATAAGATAAATAGTAACGAATAACAAGTAAATAAAGTGCAGCAAGATGGCCCAATCCTTTATGTAGCAAAGGATAAGCCTGGACAATTTCTAATAATGAGAAAGGAGCTCCCGATGACACATGGGAATTATCATCAAGCTAGTTTTCATCACGTTCATATGATTCACGTTCGGTACTTTGATAATTTGATATGTGGGTGGACCGGTACTTGGGTACTACCCTAACTTGGAAAGCATCCCACTTATAATTAACCCCTATTGCAAGCATCCGCAACTACAAAAGAAGTATTAAGGTAAACCTAACCACAACATTAAACATATGGATCCATATCAGCCCCTAACGAAGCAACACATAAACTAGGGTTTAAGCTTCTATCACTCTAGCAACCCATCATCTACTTATTACTTCCCCATGCCTTCCTCTAGGCCCAAATAATTGTGAAGTTTCATGTAGTCGACGTTCACATAACACCACTAGAGGAAAAGACAACCTACATCTCATCAAAATATCGAACGTATACCAAATTCACATGACTACTAATAGCAAGAATTCACCCATGTCCTCAGGAACAAACGTAACAACTCACAAAGCATATTCATGTTTATAATCAGAGGAGTAATAATATGCATAAAGGATCTGAACATATGATCTTCCACCAAGTAAACCAATTAGCATCAACTACAAGGAGTAATCAACACTACTAGCAACCCATAGTTACCAATTTGTCGTTTTGATACAAGATTGGATACAAGAGATGAACTAGGGTTTTGAGAGGAGATGGTGCTGGTGAAGATGTTGATGGAGATTGACCCCCTCTCGATGAGAGGATCGTTGGTGATGAAGTTGGTGATGATTTCCCCCTCCCGGAGGGAAGTATCCCCGGCAGAACAGCTCTGCCGGAGCCCTAGATTGATTCCGCCAAGGTTCCGCCTCGTGGCGGCGGAGTTTCGTCCCATAAGCTTGCCCACGACTTTTTCCAGGGTAAAAGCTCTGATATAGCAGAAGATGGACAGCGGAGGCCCACCAGGGGGCCCAGGAGATAGGGGGCGCACCCTATATGGGGGGCACCCTCTTGTCTCCTGGACATGGTGTGGGCCCCCTGCTGTATTTCTTTCGCTCAATAATTCTTATTAATTCCAAAAAGATATATCATGGAGTTTCAATACTTTTGGAGCTGTGCAGAATAGGTTTCCAATGTTTGCTCCTTTTCCAGCCAGAATTCCAGCTGCCGGCATCCCCCCTCTTCATGGTAAACCTTGTAAAATAAGAGAGAATAGCCATGAGTATTGAGATATAATGTGTAATAACAGCCCATAATGCAATAAATATTGATATAAAATCATGATGCAAAATGGACATATCAACTCCCTCAAGCTTAGACCTCGCTTGTCCTCAAGCGGAAGCCAAAATCGAAAAATATGTCCACATGTTTAGAGATAGAGGTGTCGATAGAAAAATACAGACATGAGGGCATCATGATCATTCTAATAACAACAACATATATAGATTTTGTCATATGATTTCTTATGCTCAAGTAACAATCAATTCACAATGTCAAGTATGGTTCAAAAAATTCATTGAGAACTAACAAACTATAATCTCAGTAATTGAAGCAATTGCAATTTATCATAACATCAGAAAGAGTCATCAATAGAGCTTTTCATCAAGCTCACATACTCAACTATCTCGTAGTCTTCTACAATTGCTAACACTCACGCAGTACTTGTGGTTATGGAGTTTCAGCCGGACAATGAGAAAGATAGGGGCTTATTGTGTTGCCTCCCAACGTATTCACCTTTAGGTGATGTCAACAATAATAGCCCATGCTAACTTACATCCAATTGGATATATATATCATGATCTTTCAAACATGAAGAGCTTCCCAAAGGATAAAATGAAAAAAGGGAAAGGTGAGGATCACCTTGACTCAAGCATAAAGTAAAAACATAAAGTAAAAGATAGTCCCTTCGCAGAGGGAAGCAGAGGTTGTCATGTGCGTTTAGGGTTGATGCACAAAATCTTAATGCAAAAGAACACCACTTTATATTGCCCCTTGTATGTGGACCTTTATTATGCAGTCCGTCGCTTTTATTACTTCCACAATAAGTTCGTACAAAGCTTATTTTCTCTGCACTAATAAGTCATACATATTTAGATAGCAATTTTTATTGCTTGCAACATGACAACTTACTTGAAGGATCTTACTCAATCCATAGGTAGGTGTGTTGGACTCTCATGGCAAAACTGGGTTTAAGGATATTTGGAAGCACAAGTAGTATCTCTACTTGGTGCAAGGAATTTGGCTAGCATGAAGGGGAAAGGCAAGCTCAACATGTTTGGAAGGTCAATGACAATATACTTTAACTGAGATGTCGGAAAACATAAACTATTACGTTGTATTCCTTGTCCAACGTCAACTCTTTTAGCATGTCATACTTAATGAGTGCTCCCAATTATAAAAAGGGTGTCCAAGATAATATATTTGTATGTGAACCCCTCTTTCCTTATCACTTCCTATTAATTGCAACGATGACCAAAACTACGTTCATCAACTCTTAACAATTTTTATGCCTCATACTTTCTATGTGTGAAGTTATCACTATCCATAAGATCAATATGAACTCTTTTATTCTTTCTACTTTCTCAAAATCATGGCAACATAACAAAGCCCTTGACACAACACTAATCTTTAATATAGATAGCTCACGGACTCGATTACAAAAAGAGATCACAAAGCAAAACTCAAACTACTTGATATCAAAACTTCAATCTACTAGATCAAGATACTACTAAAATGATCGAACTAAATAAAGCGGTAAAGATAGGAGTGTGATGGTCATACGATACCGGGGCACCTCCCCCAAGCTTGGCAGTTGCCAAGGGGAGTGCCCATACCCATGTGATTATTTCCTCGTAGGTGGTGAAGTAGGAGTTGTTGATGATGTAGGCTTGTCGTCCGTATTCCAAGGCATAGGCTCTCCATCATAGAAAGATGATCGAGTCTCTGGGATCCTTAAATCTGCAGCCAAACTCATCCTCTTGAATCTATATTCATACTCACAGTTCTGGTTTTGCAGGTCATAGATCTGGGCTTGGAGGTGCTCGATTTTCTCTTGAAGCTTGAAGATGGTCTCCCCAATGACTTTGGAATCTAGCTTGTGGTTGTTGGTGAACTCCGTTATCATCATCTGGTTGGAATTGAGTCCACGCTCCACCATCCCCTGACATTTGAAAACTTGCTACTCCACAGCTTCGAGCTTTGTCTCCACGCTCCCGGTACGCCTTGGTCCCTCCACATCGCGGATGTGCAGCACCCCCTCACGCATCTCAATGGTTTGAGGGTGTTGCAGCACTTCCGCGAGATAGGGGTTGATAACCCTCTCGAAAAACTTGTCCTTGGGAGTGCTTGGAGCCGACATGATGCTCTAGATCTGAAACAGAAACAGCTCGAAATGAAAACAGAGGATATTTGCGTGATACGGTGGTCAAAACCTTCGGGAGTATATATAATGATTTTTACTGACCAAAATACGTAATATGCAAGAAAAAGGAGTCTGGGAGGCACACGAGGTGCCCACGAGACAGGAGGCGCGCCCTGTAGGGAGAGGGGGCACCCTCCACTCTCATGGGAGCCTCGTGTCCCTTTCGGACTACTTCTTTCTTCCTAAAATTCTTAAATATTCCAAAACTGATAAATATTGCCATTGAAGTTGTTTTGGAGTCGGTTTACTTACCGTACCACATACCTATACCTTTTCGAAGTCTGGAATGTTCTGGAAAGTGTCCCTTATGTATTCCTCAGGGGTTACGGTTTCAATAATATTAGTTTCAACATTGATAGGATTACCTGAAATGTAATGTTTAATTCTTTGACCGTTTACCAGCCTTGGACTTGTGCCTTTGAAGTTGTTGATTTTTATGGCACCAGAACAATAGACCTCCTCGATAACGTAAGGACCTTCCCATTTTCAGAGAAGTTTTCCTGCAAAAAATCTCAAACGAGAGTTGAATAATAATACATAGTCTCCTACGTTAAACTCACGCTTTTGTATCCTTTTGTCATGCCAGCGTTTGACTTTTTCTTTGAATAGCTTGGCATTCTCATAGGCTTGAGTTCTCCATTCATCAAGTGAGCTAATATCAAACAACCTATTCTCACCGGCAAGTTTGAAGTCATAATTGAGCTCTTTAATAGCCCAATATGCCTTATGTTCAAGTTCAAGAGGTAAATGATACGCTTTTCCATAAACCATCTTATATGGACACATACCCATAGGATTTTTGTATGCAGTTCTATAGGCCCATAATGCATCATCAAGTTTTTTGGACCAATTCTTTCTGGATCTATTCACAGTCTTTTGAAAAATTAATTTGAGCTCTCTATTGCTCAACTCTACTTGACCACTAGAATGCGGATGATAAGGAGATGCGATTCTATGATTGACATCGTACTTAGCAAGCATCTTACAGAAAGCACCGTGAATAAAATGTGAACCACCATCAGTCATAAGATATCTAGGGACTCCAAACCTCGGAAAAATAATCTCTTTAAGCATTTTAATAGAGGTGTTATGATCAGCACTACTAGTTGGAATAGCTTCTACCCACTTAGTAACGTAATCAACAACAACTAAAATATGTGTATAACCATTAGAGGCAGGAAAAGGTCCCATATAATCAAAGCCCCAAACATCAAACGGTTCAATAACAAGAGAATAATTCATAGACATTTCTTGACGTCTACTAATGTTACCTATTCTTTGACATTCATCACAAGATAAGACAAACTAACGAGCATCTTTGAAGAGAGTAGGCCAATAAAAACCAGATTGTAGTACCTTGTGTGCAGTTCTGTCTCCAGCGTGGTGTCCTCCATAGGATTCAGAGTGACACTTGCATAGGATCTGTTCCTATTCATGCTCAGGCACACAACGTCTAATAACACCATCTACTCCTTCTTTATAAAGGTGTGGATCATCCCAGAAGTAATGTCTTAAATCATAAAAGAACTTTTTCTTTTTCTGGTATGTGAAACTAGGCGGTATATATTTAGCAACAATGTAATTAGCATAATCAGCATACCAAGGAGTAGTACGATAAGCATTGACGACTGCTAATTGTTCATCAGGAAAGCTATCATTAATAGGCAGTGAGTCATCAAGAACATTCTCTAACCTAGACAAGTTATCTGCAACGGGGTTCTCAGCTCCCTTTCTATCAATAATATGCAAGTCAAATTCTTAGAGCAAGAGAACCCATCTAATGAGTCTAGGCTTAGCATCTTTCTTTTCCATAAGATATTTAATAGCAGCATGATCAGTGTGAATAGTTACTTTAGAATCAACGATATAAGGTCTAAACTTATCACATGCAAACACAACTGCTAAGAACTCTTTTTCAGTAGTAGCATAATTTCTCTGGGTAGTATCAAGAATCTTACTAGCATACTGGATAACATTCAATTTCCTATCGACTCTTTGCCCTAGAACAACACCTACAACATAATCACTAGCATCGCACATAATTTCAAAAGGTAAATTCCAATCGGGTGGCTGGACAATAGGTGCAGTGATCAAAGCTTTCTTAAGTGTTTCAAATGCTTCTACACAATCATCATCAAAGACAAAGGGAATATATTTTTGTAATAAATTAGTCAGAGGCCTAGAGATTTTAGATAAGTCCTTAATGAACCTCCTATAAAAACCGGCATGACCAAGGAAACTTCTTATACCTTTTATGTCCTTGGGACACGACATCTTTTCAATAGCATCAACTTTGGCTTTATCAACTTCAGTACCTCTCTCGAAGATCTTGTGCCCCAAGACAATGCCTTCATTAACTATAAAGTGACACTTTTCCCAATTCAGGATGAGAATAGTGTCTTTGCATCTCTGCAAAACTCGATCAAGGTTGCTCAAACAATCATCAAAAAAGGATCCATAAACGGAAAAGTCATCCATGAATACCTCACAAATATTTTCACAAAAATCAGAGAATATAGCCATCGTGCATCTTTGAAAGGTAGCAGGTGCATTACATAAACCAAAAGGCATACGTCTATAAGCAAAAGTACCAAAAGGGAAAGTAAAAGTAGTTCTAGATTGATCCTTCGCTGACACAGGTATTTGAGAGAAGCCACAATAACCATCTAGAAAGCAGAAATGTGTGTGTTTGGATAGTCTTTCTAGGATTTGATCAATATAAGGTAAAGGATAATGATCTTTCTTAGTAGCTTTATTTAACTTACAGAAATCAATTACCATCCTATAACCTGTAATAATTCTTTACGGGATCAATTCATCTTTATCATTAGGAACAACGGTAATACCTCCCTTTTTAGGAACAAAATGGACAGGGCTTACCCATTCACTATCAGCAACGGGAGAAATAATAGCTGCCTCAAGGAGCTTTAGTATCTCCTTTCTTACCACTTCCTTCATCTTGGGATTTAATCGTCTTTGAGGATCTCTAATTAGTTTGGCATCTTTTTCCACTGTAATTTGGCATAATGTGGGACTAATGCCCTTAAGATCATCCAGAGTATATCCAATAGCTGCTCGGTGCTTCTTCAGAATTTTCAATAATCTTTCTTCTTCTTTCTCTGAAAGGTTAGCACTAATAATAACATGATATATTTATTTTTCATCAAGATAAGCATACTTAAGATTATCAGGTAATGGTTTGAGCTCAAACATGGGATCACCCTTGGGTGGAGGGGGATCCCCAAGAATTTCAACGGGAAGGTTATGTTTCAGCATAGGTTCCTGTTTGAGGAACACTTCATCTATTTCCTCTCTTTCCTTCATAAACATGTCATTTTCATGGTCTAGCAAATATTGTTCTAACGGATCAGTTGGAGGAACAACAATGGAAGCACGACCAATAATCTCATCCTTACTATGTGGTTCCCTATCACGAGGTTGTCTACTAAACTTAGCGAAATTAAACTCATGAGACATACCATCTATGCCAATAGTGACAATATTCCTTTCACAATTAATCTTAGCACTAGCCGTATTCAAGAAGGGTCTACCAAAAATAATGTGACAAAAATCATCTTGTGGGGAACCAAGAACAAGAAAATCAGCAGGGTATTAAACTTTCTCACACAAAACTTCAACATCTCTAACAATCCCAAAGGGTTTAATGGTATCCCTATTAGCAAGCTTAATAGTAACATCAATGTCTTCTAATTCAATGGGTGCAATGTCATGCATAATTTCTTGATACAAGGTATAAGGTATTGCACTAGCACTATCACCTATTTTAACATAAATAACAGGCATGCCTACAACAAGTCTACGTGTCTTAGTATCTGGCCTAGCAATATTAGCAGTCTCCCCACAGAAAGAAATAACATGCCCATCTAAATCCTCATCCAGGAGATCTTTAACCATAGCAATACTAGGTTCAACATTAATTTTCTCAGGAGGTGTATAAGTCCTAGTATTACTCTTATGAACAACAGTTGAAGTTTTAGCATGAACCTTTAATCTAATAGGAAAAGGAGGTTTTTCAACATAAGTAGTAGGAACAATAGGATCACTATAGGTAATAGTCTTTTCTTTGACTGTAATAGGTGCAACTACTTTCACTTCAACAATAGGATTATATTTAAGCCACTTCTCTTTAGGGAGATTAATGTGAGTAGCAAAAGATTCACAAAAAGAAGCAACTATCTCAGAGTCAAGTCCATACTTAGCGCTAAATCCACGAAAAGCATCGGTATCCATAAAAGATTTAACACAATCGAACTTAGGTGTCATACGACTCCTTACCATCGTCCGAACCCCAATCTTGAGTTGCGTTTAATTCTTTCCAATAAGTCCCATTTGAAATCAATAGTCTTGACATATAAGAACCAAAGACGGAAGTATCGAGCAGGTTGCGATTATCAAGAGAAAGCCGAGCATAAAAGTTTTGAATAATCATTTCCCGAGAGAGCTCATGATTGGGGCATGAGTATAACATTGACTTAAGCCTCCCCCAAGCTTGAGAGATGCTTTCTCCTTCGCGAGGCCAGAAATTATATATGTAATTACAATCACGATGAACAAGGTGCATAGGATAGAACTTCTGGTGAAATTCCAGCTTCAATCGTTTATAATTCCAAGATCTTGTATCGTCACATAGCCTATACCATGTCAATGCATCTCCCTTCAAAGATAAAGGGAAGACCTTCCTTATGACAACATCATCGGGAATACCTGCAAGCTTAAATAATCCACAAAGATAAGGTGTAAATAGGGATGCAAAGTTCCGTCTCCTGCAAATGGATTAGCTAGAAGTTTCTCTATCATACCCGAAGGAATATCAAAGTAAATATTTTCATAAAGTTCAGTAGGTTGAGGAGCAACTCTTTGCTCTTCTGGTTGGGGTGAAGATACCCCAAACAAGCCCCTCAAAGGATTTGTTTCCATAGTGACAAGTAACAGAAAATTTCAGCACACTATATAAATGTTTCCTTACCAAGTTCCACTCACCAAAAGTGCTACACTCCCCGGCAACGGCGCCAGAAAAGAGTCTTGATGACCCACAAGTGTAGGGGATCAATCGTAGTACTTTCGATAAGTAATAGTGTCGAACCCAATGAGGAGCAGAAGGAAATGATAAGAGGTTTTCAGTAAGGTTTTCTCTGCAAGCACGGAAATTGTAGGTGATAGATAGTTTTGTGATAAGATAAACACTAACGAGTAACAAGTAAATAAAGTGCGGCAAGATGGCCCAATCCTTTATGTAGCAAAGGATAAGCCTGGACAATTTCTAATAATGAGAAAGGAGCTCCCGAGGACACATGGGAATTATCGTCAAGCTAGTTTTCATCACGTTCATATGATTCGCGTTCGGTACTTTGATAATTTGATATGTGGATGGACCGGTACTTGGGTACTGCCCTAACTTGGACAAGCATCCCACTTATGATTAACCCCTATTGCAAGCGTCTGCAACTACAAAATAAGTATTAAGGTAAACCTAACCACAGCATTAAACATATGGATCCATATCATCCCCTAACGAAGCAGCGCATAAACTAGGGTTTAAGCTTCTGTCACTCTAGCAACCCATCATCTACTTATTACTTCCCCATGCCTTCCTCTAGGCCCAAATAATGGTGAAGTATGATGTAGTCGACGATCACATAACACCACTAGAGGAAAAGATAACCTACATCTCATCAAAATATCGAACGAATACCAAATTCACATGACTACTAATAGCAAGACTTCACCCATGTCCGCAAGAACAAATGTAACTACTCACAAAGCATATTCATGTTCATAATCAGAGGAGTAATAATATGCATAAAGGATCTGAACATATGATCTTCCACCAAGTAAACCAATTAGCATCAACTACAAGGAGTAATCAAAACTACTGGCAACCCACAGGTACCAATTTGTGGTTTTGATACAAGATTGGATACAAGAGATGAACTAGGTGAGGGAGTCCTGGACTAGGGGGTGTCCGGACAGCCGGACTATCATCGTTCGCCGGACTCCAAGACTACGAAGATACAAGATTGAAGACTCCGTCCCGTGTCCGGATAGGACTTTCCTTGGCGTGGAAGGCAAGCTTGGCGATACGGATATGTAGATCTCCTACCATTGTAACCGACTCTGTGTAACCCTATCCTCCCCTGGTGTCTATATAAACCGGAGGGCTTTAGTCCGTAGGACACAACATACATTACAACAATCATACCATAGGCTAGCTTCTAGGGTTTAGCCTCCTTGATCTCGTGGTAGATCCACTCTTGTATTACCCATATCATCAATATTAATCAAGCAGGACGTAGGGTTTTACCTCCATCGAGAGGGCCCGAACCTGGGTAAAACATCGTGTCCCTTGTCTCCTGTTACCATCCGCCTAGACGCACAGCTCGGGACCCCCTACCCGAGATCCGCCGGTTTTGACACCGACATTGGTGCTTTCATTGAGAGTTCCTCTGTGTCGTCACCGATAGGGCGGATGCCTCCACCCGTCTTCAAAGACGGTGTTTTAGCCGAAGGGGCCTTGGCCGCCGGCCAAACCATCCGGCTAGGTGGTTTTCTTATGACCGCCTGTCCGGCCGCCGCTTCGACAATGACTTCTCAAGTCGTCGGCAATCTTCACGTCGGCCGAAGCTGCCGAGCAGTTGGATCAATAGAGCTCTCGTCGTTAACGAGCTCTTGGATCGCATCGCCGCCCTGGGAGTCGCTACGGACTACAACCAGATTGGGCTTAAAACCGATCTGAGAGAGATTAACTCTCCCCAGGCCACCCACCACGTCGCAGTGGTCGAGGAGCAATACGGCAACTCTTCGCCTGTATTGAAAACTACTTATGTCCGGATTCCCGAACTCTCCGTGTCGGATTTCCGCCGAGGAACGGATTACGATCGAGCATGGAACTTAAAACCATGCATCGCTCCGGACTCGCTGGATTGTGTCCAGCAAACCAAGCTTCCAAATTCGGAAACTCCTTGGCATTTGAGCCCCAAGATGGGCAGGGACCCGGACATCAGTCCAGCCACCCGCCCAGACATATGCGATCTATCTCTAATACGGCAAGAGCCCGCTGAAACAGTACATCACTACTGGGCCAAATTGTTGGGGAACGTTGCAGAAAATTAAAATTTTTCCTACGGTTTCACCAAGATCCATCTATGAGTTCATCTAAGCAACGAGTAACGAGAGAGAGATTGCATCTACATACCACTTGTAGATCGCGCGTGCGAAGCTTGCAAGGTGATGATGGAGTCGTACTCGAGCGTGATTCAGATCACCGATGCCAAGTGCTGAGCGGACAGCACCTCCGCGTTCAACACACGTGCGGGACGATCGACGTCTCCTCCTTCTTGATCCAGCAAGGGGAAGGAGAGGTTGAGGAAGACAGCTCCACCGGCAAAGACGACGGGCGTGGTGATGGTGGAAGCGAGATCTCGGCGAGGCTTCGCCGAGCTCTTACGGAGGAGGAGATGTGTTGGGGAGGGAGGGCTGCGCCTTGGGAGTTGGTACAGCAGCCCCCCCTCCCCCTTTATATAGGCACCACAGGGGTGGCGGCCCTGAGATCCAATCTCCGGGGGCGGCGCAAGGGGGTGGAGTGCCCCCAAGCCGGTGGGCGCCCCCCCTAGGGTTTCAACCCTAGGCGCGGGGTGGGCCTGAGGCGCACCAGCCCCTTGTGGGCTGGTTCCTTCCCCTTGGCCCATGGGGCCCTCCGGATAGGTGGCCCCACCGGTGGACCCAGGACCCTTCCGGTGGTCCCAGCTTTCCGAAACCCCAAACTTTCCCGATGGCGAAACACCACTTCCTATATATTATTCTTTACCACGGACCCTTCCGAACTCCTCGTGACGTCCGGGATCTCATCCGAGACTCCGAACAACATTTGGTGGTCACATACTTGACTTCCTACAAACCCTAGCGTCACCGAACCTTAAGTGTGTAGACCCTACGGGTTCGGGAGACACGAGACATGACCGGGGCGACTCTCGGGCAATAACCAACAGCGGGTCTGGATATCCATGTTGGCTCCCTCATGCTCCTCGATGATTTCATTGGTTGAACCACGATGTCGAGGATTCGATCAAACCACATATACAATTCCTTTGTCAATCGATGCGTTACTTGCCCGAGACTTGATCGTCGGTATCCCAATACCTTGTTCAGTCTCGTTACGGCAAGTCACTTTACTCGCATCAGTAATGCATGATCCCGTGGCCAACACCTTGGTCACATTGAGCTCATTATGATGATGCATTACCGAGTGGGCCCAGAGATACCTCTCCGTCATACGGAGTGACAAATCCGAGCCTCGATCCGTGTCAACCCAATGATACTTTCGGAGATACCGTAATGCACCTTTATAGTCACCCGATTCGTTGTGACGTTTGATACACCCAAGGCACTCCTACGGTAACCGGGAGTTACACGATCTCATGGTCGAAGGAATAGATACTTGACATTGGCAAAGCTTCTAGCAAACGAACTATACGATCTTTTATGCTATGCTTATTATTGGGTCTTGTCCATCACATCATTCTCCTAATGATGTGATCCCGTTATCAACGACATCCAATGTCCATAGTCGAAAACCATGACTATCTATTGATCTGTGAGCTAGTCAACTAGAGGCTCACTAGGGACTCATTGGGTCTAAGTGTTCACACGTGTATTACGATTTCCGGATAATACATTTATAGCATGAACAAAAGACAATTATCATGAACATTGAAATATAATAATCCTTTTATTATTGCCTCTAGGGCATATTTCCAACAGTCTCCCACTTGCACTAGAGTCACCAATCTAGTTACATTGTGATGAATCGAACACCCATAGAGTTCTCGGTGTTGATCATGTTTTGCACGCGAGAGAGGTTTAGTCAGCGGATCTGCGACATTCAGATCCGTGTGCACTTTGCAAATCTCTATGTCTCCATCTTGAACATTTTCACGGATGGAGTTGAAACGATGCTTGATGTGCTCGGTCTTCTTGTGAAACACGGGCTCCTTGGCAAGGGCAATAGCTCGGTGTTGTCACGAAGAGTTTGATCGGCCCGACGCATTGGGTATGACTCCTAGGTCGGTGATGAACTCCTTCACCCAAATCGCTTCATGCGCTGCCTCCGAGGCTGCCATGTACTCCGCTTCACACGTAGATCCCGCCACGGCGCTTCGCTTGCTTGCACTGCACCAGCTCTTGCTCCACCATTCAACATATACACGTATCCGGTTTGTGACTTAGAGTCATCGGATCTGAGTCGAAGCTAAGCGTCGGCGTAACCCTTTACGACGAGCTCTTCGTCTCCTCCATAAACGAAACATGTCCTATGTCCTTTTCGGTACTTCAGGATATTCTTGACCGCTGTCCGGTGTTCCTTGCGGGTTACTTTGGTATCTTGCAACCAAACTTACGGCAAGGTTTACATCGGTCTGGTACACATCATGGCATACATAATAGATCCTATGGCTGAAGCATAGGGATGACACTCATCTCTTCTTTATCTTTTGCCGTGGTCGGTGGTCGAGCTGAGCTCGATTTCACACCTTGTAACATAGGCAAGAACCCTTCTTGGACTGATCCATTTTGAACCTCTTCAAAATCTTATCAAGGTATGTGCTTTGTGAAAGACCTATGAGGCGTCTCGATCTATCTCTATAGATCTTGATGCCTAATATATAAGCAGCTTCTCCAAGGTCCTTCATTGAAAAACACTTGTTCAAGTAGGCCTTAATGCTGTCCAGAGTTTCGTATCATTTCCCATCAAGAGTATGTCATCTACATATAACAGGAGAAATGCTACGGAGCTCCCACTCACTTTCTTGTAAACGCAGGCTTCTCCATAAGTCTCAAGCATAAACCCAAACGCTTTGATCATCTCATCAAAGCGAATGTTCCAACTCGAGATGCTTGCACCAGTCCATAAATGGATCGCTGGAGCTTGCATACTTTTTTAGCGTTACGAGGATCGACAAAACCTTCCGGCTGCATCATATACAGCTCTTCCTTAAGATGTCCATTAAGGAATGCCGTTTTGACGTCCATCGCCATATCTCATAATCATAGTATGCGGCAATTGCTAACATGATTGGACGGACTTAAGCTTCGCTACGGAGAGAATGTCTCGTCAGAGTCAATTCCTTGAACTTGTCGATAACCCTTAGCGACAAGTTGAGCTTTATAGATGGTAACATTACCATCCGCGTCCGTCTTCTTCTTAAAAATCCATTTATTTTCTGTCGCTCGCCGATCATCGGGCAAGTCTGTCAAAGTCCATACTTTGTTTTCATACATGGATTCTATCTCGGATTTCATGGCTCCAAGCCATTTGTTGGAATCCGGGCCCGCCATTGCTTCTTCATAGTTCGAAGGTTCATTGTTGTCTAGCAACATGATTTCCATGACAGGGTTGCCGTACCACTCTGGTGCGGAACGTGTCCTCATGGACCTTCGAAGTTTAGTAGTAACTTGATCCGAAGTACCTTGATCATCATCAACGTTTTCTTCTTCAGTTGGTGTGGGCATCACAGGAACGGTTTCCTGCGCTGCACCACTTTCCCGTTCGAGAGGTAGTACTTCATCGAGTTCTACTTTCCTCCCACTTACTTCTTTCGAGAGAAACTCTTTCTCTAGAAAGCATCCATTCTTGGCAACAAAGACCTTGCCTTCGGATCTTAAGTAGAAGGTATACCCGATAGCTTCCTTGGGTATCCTATGAATCGCATTTTCCGACTTGGGTTCGAGCTTTTCAGTTGAAGTTTCTTGACATAAGCATCGCATCCCCAAACTTTTAGAAACGACAGCTTAGGTTTCTTCCCAAACCATAATTCATACGGTGTCGTCTCAACGGATTTAGACGGTGCCCTATTTAAAGTGAATGTAGCTGTCTCTAGAGCGTATCCCCAAAATGATAGCGGTAAATCGGTAAGAGACATCATAGACCGCACCATATCCAATAGAGTGCGATTCGACGTTCGGACACACCGTTTATTTGAGGTGTTCGGTAGGCGTGAGTTGTGAAACGATTCCACATTTCCTTAAGTGTGTGCCAAATTCGTGACTTAAATATTCTCCTCCACGATCTGATCGTAGGAACTTTATCTTTCGGTCACGTTGATTCTCCACCTCACTCTGAAATTCCTTGAAGTTTTCAATGGTCTCAGACTTGTGTTTCATTAAGTAGACATACCCATATCTACTTAAGTCATCGGAGAGTGAGAACATAACGATATCCTCCACGAGCCTCAACGCTCATTGGACCGCACACATCGGTATGTATGATTTCCAACAAGTTGGTTGCTCGCTCCATTGTTCCGGAGAACGGAGTCTTGGTCATTTTGCCTAAGAGGCATGGTTCGCATGTGTCAAACGATTCATAATCAAGAGACTCCAAAAGTCCATCAGCATGGAGCTTCTTCATGCGCTTGACACCAATGTGACCAAGGCGGAAGTGCCACAAGTATGTGGGACTATCGTTATCAACTTTGCATCTTTTTGCATCCACACTATGAACATGTGTAATATTACGCTCGAGATTCATTAGGAATAAACCATTGACCATAGGAGCATGACCATAAAACATATCTCTCATATAAATCGAACAACCATTATTCTCAGACTTAAATGAGTAGCCATCTCGTATCAAACGAGATCCAGATACAATGTTCATGCTCAAACTTGGCACTAAATAACAATTATTGAGGTTTAAAACTAATCCCGTAGGTAAATGTAGAGGCAGCGTGCGACGGCGATCACATCGACCACGGAACCATTCCCGACGCGCGATCGTCACCTCGTCCTTCGCCAGATCTTCGTTTATTCCGCAGCTCTGCTGTGAGTTACATATGTGAGCAACGGCACGGTATCAAATACCGGGGAGTTACTACGAGTCTTGGTAAGGTACACATCAATTACATGTATATCAAATATACCTTTGGTGTTGCGGCCTTCTTATCCGCTAAGTATTTGGGGCAGTTCCGCTTCGATGCCCCTTCCCTTGCAATAAAAGCACTCGGTCTCGGGCTTGGGTCCATTCTTTGACTTCTTCCGGCAGCGAGGCTTACGGGCGCGGCAACATCTTTGCCGTCCTTCTTGAAGTTCTTCTTACCCTTGCCCTTCTTGAACTTAGTGGTCTTATTGACCATCAACACTTGATGTTCCTTTTGATTTCAGCCTCTGCTGACTTCAAAGATCGAGAACACTTCGGAATGGTCTTTACCATCCCCGCATGTTGTAGTTCATCACAAAGCTCTTGTAGCTTGGTGGGAGCGATTGGAGGATTCATCAATGACCGCCTCATCCGGGAGGTTAATGTTCAACTGGGTCATACGTGCGTGCAACCCGGACATCTTGAGGATGTGTTCACCGACGAACTGTTCTCCTCCATCTTACAAGCTGTAGAACTTGTCGGAGACATCATATCTCTCGACCGGGCATGAGCTTGGAAAACTAGTTTCAGCTCTTGAACATCTCATATGCTCCGTGATGCTCAAAACGCTTTTGGAGCCCGGTTCTAAGTTGTAGAGCATGCCGCCTTTGAACGAGGGAGTAATCATCGGACGAGTTTGCCAAGCGTTCATAACGTCTTGGTTCTTCGGGACGGAGCGGCACCTAGCGGTCCTTCTAGGACATATTGCTTCTGGCAGCTATGAGGATGATCCTCGGGTTAGGACCCAGTCCGTATAGTTGCTGCCATCATCTTTCAACTTGGTTTTCTCTAGGAACGCGTTGAAGTTCATGTTGACATTAGCGTTGGCCATTGATCTACAAGACATATTTGCAAAGGTTTTAGACTAAGTTCATGATAATAAAGTTCTTAATCAAAATTATGAACTCCCACTTAGATTAGACATCCTCTAGTCATCTAAGTGTTACACGATCCGAGTCGACTAGCCCGTGTCCGATCATCACGTGAGACGGACTAGTCATCGTCGGTGAACATCTTCATGTTGATCGTATCTTCCATACGACTCGTGTTCGACCTTTCGGTCTCCGTGTTCGAGGCCATGTCCGCACATGCTAGGCTCGTCAAGTTAACCCTAAGTGTTTTCGCTGTGTAAAACTGTCTTACACCCGTTGTATGTGAGCGTAAGGATCCATCACACCCGATCATCACGTGGTGCTTAGAAACGACGAACTGTAGCAACGGTGCACAGTTAGGGGAGAACACTTCTTGAAATTTTGTAAGGATCATCTTATTTACTACCGTCGTCCTAAGTAAACAAGATGCATAAACATAATAAACATCACATGCAATTATATAGTTGTGACATGATATGGCCAATATCATCAAGCTCCATTGATCTCCATCTTCGGGGCTCCATGACCATCTTGTCACCGGCTTGACACCATGATCTCCATCATCATGATCTCCATCATCGTGTCTTCATGAAGTTGTCACGCCAACGACTACTTCTACTTCTATGACTAACGCGTTTAGTAATGAAGTAAAGTAGTTTACATGGCGTTCTTCAATGACACGCAGGTCATACAAAAATAAAGACAACTCCTATGGCTCCTGCGGTTGTCATACTCATCGACATGCAAGTCGTGAATCCTATTACAAGAACATGATCTCATACATCACAATTCATCATTCATCACAACTTCGGCCATATCACATCACATGATCAATCGCTGCAAAAACAAGTTAGGCGTCCTCTAGTTGTTGTTGCATCTTTTACGTAGCTGCGATTGGGTTCTAGCAAAACGTTTTCTTACCTACGAATCACCACAACGTGATTTTGTCAACTTCTATTTACCCTTCATAAGGGCCCTGTTCATCGAATCCGCTCCAACTAAAGTGGGAGAGCAGACACCCGCCAGCCACCTTATGCAACTAGTGCATGTCGATCGGTGGAACCGGTCTCATGTAAGCGTCACGTAAGGTTGGTCGGGCCGCTTCATCCCACAATACCGTTGAGCAAGAAAAGACTAGTAGAGGCAAGTAAGATGACTAGATCAACGCCCACAACAAATTTGTGTTCTACTCGTGCATTAGAGAACTACGATAGACCTAGCTCATGATGCCACTGTTGGGGAGCGTTGCGAGAAAATTAAAATTTTCCCTACGGTTTCACCAAGATCCATCTATGAGTTCATCTAAGCAACGAGTAACGAGAGAGATTGCATCTACATACCACTTGTAGATCGCGCGTGCGAAGCTTGCAAGGTGATGATGGAGTCGTACTCGAGCGTGATTCAGATCACCGATGCCAAGTGCTGAGCGGACAGCACCTCCGCGTTCAACACACGTGCGGGACGATCGGCGTCTCCTCCTTCTTGATCCAGCAAGGGGAAGGAGAGGTTGAGGAAGACAGCTCCACCGGCAGCCGACGCGGCGTGGTGATGGTGGAGAAGCGATCTCAAGCGAGGCTTCACGAGCTCTTACGGAGGAGGAGATGTGTTGGGGAGGGAGGGCTGCGCCTTGGGAGTTGGTACAGCAGCCCCCTCCCTCCCCCTTTATATAGGCACCACAGGGTGGCGGCCCTGAGATCCAATCTCCAAGGGGCGGCGCCAAGGGGGTGGACCCCCCAAGCCGGTGGGCGCCCCCCCCTAGGGTTTCAACCCTAGGCGCGAGGTGGGCCTAGGGGCGACCAGCCCTTGTGGGCTGGTTCCTTCCCCTTGGCCCATGGGGCCCTCCGGGATAGGTGGCCCCACCGGTGGACCCGGGACCCTTCCGGTGGTCCCAGTGCTTTTACCGAAACCCCAAACTTTCCCGATGGCGAAACACCACTTCCTATATATTATTCTTTACCTCCGGACCCTTCCGAACTCCTCGTGACGTCAGGATCTCATCCGAGACTCGAACAACATTCGGTGGTCACATACTTGACTTCCTACAAACCCTAAGCGTCACCGAACCTTAAGTGTGTAGACCCTACGGGTTCGGGAGACACGCAGACATGACCGAGACGACTCTCGGGCAATAACCAACAGCGAGGTGCGATATCCATGTTGGCTCCCACATGCTCCTCGATGATTTCATTGGTTGAACCACGATGTCGAGATTCGATCAAACCACATATACAATTCCTTTGTCAATCGATGCGTTACTTGCCCGAGACTTGATCGTCGGTATCCCAATACCTTGTTCGCCTCTCATTACGGCAAGTCACTTTACTCAAATCAGTAATGCATGATCCCGTGGCAACACCTTGGTCACATTGAGCTCATTATGATGATGCATTACCGAGTGGGCCCAGAGATACCTCTCCGTCATACGGAGTGACAAATCCATCTCGATCCGTGTCAACCCAATGATACTTTCGGAGATACCGTAATGCACCTTTATAGTCACCCGATTCGTTGTGACGTTTGATACACCAAAGGCACTCCTACGGTAACCGGAGTTACGATCTCATGGTCGAAGGAATAGATACTTGACATTGGCAAAGCTTCTAGCAAGCGAACTATCGATCTTTTATGCTATGCTTATTATTGGGTCTTGTCCATCACATCATTCTCCTAATGATGTGATCCGTTATCAACGACATCCAATGTCCATTGTCGAAACCATGACTATCTATTGATCTGTGAGCTAGTCGACTAGAGGCTCACTAGGGACTCATTGGGTCTAAGTGTTCACACGTGTATTACGATTTCCGGATAATACATTTATAGCATGAACAAAAGACAATTATCATGAACATTGAAATATAATAATCCTTTTATTATTGCCTCTAGGGCATATTTCCAACACAAATTCCTCCTGGTTTTGGACACGATAAAGGACTGCCGAGAGGAAAATGCAATCTCAATCTTCTGCAATAATTGCACGGATAAGGGAATACTAAACGCCATTGATCGTCGCAAAATTATGCGCTTCACCGATCTGGCATCCATAGTACGAAAGTACTGTGCGATGGAGAGTTTCCAGAAAACCGAAAATCAATTTTGGGATAATCCGCCCCAAACCCGATCCATGACAAAAGGGTGCCTTACACTTAGGCCCCGGATGCAAAAACAAAAACAAAAAACCCAACAAGGGAACGGAACCGTCTGGAGGGATGGCTCAATGGACCCTGTAAGCTTCATAGTACAGAGGGAGCCGTCCCGACTCATAGCCTTCGAGCATGTTGGATATTACGGCAGGTGGCCAAAAGTGGCGAGGAGCTTCTAGCCCATAAAACAACTCCAACAATCTTGATGCAAGATCAATATCTTGAAACTTTCGCGTCAAACAATATGCGAAAGCGAACAATCCGCGGACTCGCCGATGTCTACCAACTAGCAACAGCAAATCCATGGAGTGACACAGCAATCACCTTCAGTGCCAGCGATGGGCCTAAATTCCAACAGCCAGAGCACCAGCCGCACTGGTGCTTAGTCCCATAGTGGACGGCTTTCGACTGACAAAAGTCCTCATGGATGGCGGCAGCGGATTAAACCTCATCTACGAGGAAACTCTGCGGAAAATGGAAATCGATTGGAGCCGTATTGAGCGAAGCAGCACAACCTTCAGAGGAATAATCCCTAGCCGGGAGGCACGCTGCACCGGACAAATCACACTCGATGTGGTGTTCGGCTCGCCGGACAATTACAGATCCGAAGAAGTCACGTTCCAAGTGGCCCCGTTCAACAGCGGATATCACGCTATATTAGGGCGAGAGGCATTCACAATTTTCAGCGATACCTCATTACGGGTACATGAAGCTCAAAAAGCCTGGGCCTGGCGGAATAATCACCCTCGCTAGTGATCCGGATATAGCACTCCGCGCCGAAAATAAGACAGCTGCACTAGCCCTGGAGGCACTATCCGAAGCCTTGGCAGCAGAAGAACTCACCGCGCTATGCTCTACGGTGAACAGGGATGATGTGATACTCGATAAAAGATCCAAGTCCACCTCCTTCAAACCAGCAGATGAAATAATAAAATTCCAAGTCCATCCAACGGATCCAACAAAGACGGCCTCCATTGGGGCACAATTGAACCCAGTAGACGCCCCTTCGCCGAATTCCTTCGGGAAAATTGGGACATCTTCGCTGGCATCCTTCGGATATGCCCGAATCCCACGCAGTTGGCGAACACAGCCTAAACATCCTAAAAGATTTAAGCCACAAACAGGCTCTTGACGATTTTCCGAACCCAAAAGACAGGCAATGGGAGAAGAGCTAGCCAAACTCTTGGAAGCGGATTAATTAGAGATATCAAACATCCGGACTGGCTAGCAAATCTGGTAATGGTACCAAAGAAGGACAAATCCTGGCGCCTCTGTGTCGATTTTAAAGACCTCAATAAGGCTTGCCCAAAAGATCCCTTCCCTCTCCCCCGCATCAACCAAATTATCGATGCTACCGTAGGGCACGATTCGTTGTGCTTCCTGGACGCATACTCTGGCTATCATCAAATCAAGATGGCGGAAGCAGACCAAGCCGCAACGGCATTCATTACTCCATACGGACCATTCTACTTCAACACGATGCCCTTTGGACTTAAAAACGCCGGCGCAACATATCAGCGCATGATTCAAACATGTCTGGCCACCCTGATCGGCAAAACAGTCGAGGCATACGTAGACGACGTAGTCATCAAAACAAAACATGTCGAAACTCTAGTAGACGATTTGAGGCCCACATTCGACAACCTCAGAGCATATGACATCAAGCTGAATCCGGAAAAATACGTTTTCGGCGTACCAGCCGGAAAGCTACTAGGCTTCATTGTATCCGATAGAGGAATTGAAGCAAACCCGGCTAAAATCCGAGCTCTGTCACAGTTGGATATTCCAAAAGACCTCAAACAAATACAAAAATTAACAGGATGCGTGGCAGCCTTAAGCCGCTTTATCTCCCGTCTAGGAGAAAAGGCGTTGCCCCTCTATCGCCTCCTCAGGCGCACCGAACACTTTGAGTGGACGGATGCTGCCACTGCCGGACTCGAAGAAATAAAGGCCATATTGGCAACAAATCCGGTCCTGGCTGCGCCCACTTTGGGCGAACCAATGTTATTATACATCGCAGCAACGCATCAAGTTGTAAGCGCGGTCCTCGTCGTCGAACGAGCGACAGAAGGGCAGAAATTTCCTCTTCAAAAACCAGTGTATTATGTATCCAATGTGTTAACCCCCTGCAAATCCCGTTACCCGCACTATCAGAAGATAGCATAGGCGGTATTCATGGCGTCCCGGAAACTCCGGCACTACTTTCAAGAGTGTTCGATAACAGTGGCCTCTGAAGTACCACTCAATGACATTATAAATAACCGCGACGCAACGGGCAGGATTGCAAAATGGGCCATTGAGCTCTTACCATTCGATATAACTTATAAACCTCGGCAAGCTATAAAGTCACAAGTTTTGGCCGACTTCGTCGCCGAATGGACCGAAGCCGAACTCCCTAAAGAGTACGGTGCATACTCCAATTGGACTATGCATTTCGACGGCTCTAAAATGTTGGCCAGACTAGGGGCTGGCGTCATATTGACATCCCCAACCGGAGATACAGTCCAGTATGTACTTCAAATAATGTACACGGACTCCAACAATGCAGCCGAATACGAGGCCCTGTTACATGGTCTCCGGATGGCAGTCTCCATGGGCATTCAACGCCTAGAGGTGCGCGGGGATTCAAACCTTGCAATATCCCAAATAAACGGAGACTTTGACGCCAAGGATCCGAAAATGGCAGCATATCGCAACGCTGTCCTAAAAATGTCAGCTCGGTTTGAAGGACTTGAATTCCATCACATAGCCCGAGACAATAACCATGCGGCCGACGTACTGGCATGCATCGGTGCAAAACATGATGCTATCCCTCCAAATATCTTCCTGGAACGGCTCTTCAAGCCATCCGTACTATGGGAAGAGGAGTCCGGAAGTGACAAACCGGAAAGAACCGCGCTAATCGGCGATTCAGCCGATGACATAACACCTTCAGCCCACGTTATAATGGGAGTAATCGCCTGCGGATGTAACCTTTCCTAGCCTACCCTTGGCAGGAACTTCCCAAGACCAAAACGAGGCTCTGCTGCATAGTCCGTGATCGAAAGCCTACAAGGTCCATGAGGAGAAATTTATAAGAAAAGTACAACCGAGTCCTTCAAAGGTGTATCTCCGAGGAAGAAGCGAAGCCTCTGGCGGAAATTCACGCTGGACTAGCGGACACCACGCAGCAGCCCGGCCCTTGTAGGAAAGGCATTCGTCAGAGATTTTATTGGCCGACGGCTCGGGCGGATGCTCGGGACATAGTCCGAAATCGTCGGCTGTCGGCTCTTTGCTAATCGAGCCACATGCCGCCCGCCCTCAAAACTATACCCATTACATGGCCGTTAGGTGATGCAGGGGCTTGATATGGTTGGACCCCTAAAAGGGGGAACCCACAAGCAAAGATACCTATTCGTCATGGTGGATAAATTCACCAAATGGATAGAGGCCAAACTGGTCAAAACGGCACAGTCCGGACCAGTGATAGACTTTATATCCGGGGTAGTACACCGCTACGGAGTCCCCCACAGCATCATCACCGACAACGGCACGAACTTCATAGCCGACGAGGTCAAGTCATGGTGCAAAAATATGGGCATCAAGCTCGACTACGCTTCAGTCTATCACCCTCAAACCAACGGTCAAGTGGAACGAGCAAATGGTCTAATAATGAGCGGCATTAAACCAAGACTAGTGCGGTCACTTACCAAATCTGACACGCACTTGGTCGAAGAGCTCGACTCCGTACTCTGGGGGCTGTGGACAACGCCTAACCGTACTACCGGATTCACACCATTTTTCATGGTATACGGCGCAGAGGCAGTCTTGCCATGTGACATTATTCATGACTCACCTCGAGTGCGCATGTATGAGGAAAGAGAGGCCGAGCTTGATCGGCAGGACAGCTTGGACACATTGGAGGAAGAACGTGACATCGCGAAGGCTCATTCCGCATTTTATCAGCAGCAGGCCCGAAGATATCAAAGCAGAGAAGTACGGGCCAAGACTTACAACGTTGGTGAGTTAGTTCTCGCTGCGGACAAGAAAAGGACAAGCTCAAACCCAAATGGGAGGGCCCTTCATTATCGATCAAGTCCTGACCGGCGGAGCGTACCGTCTCTTAAATCGTCGGATAACCGACTCGAGCCGAACCCATGGAACGCAGCCCGCCTCCGACGATTCTATGCCTAGCGCCGGACTAAGAGTTCGTCCCCTTCCCCCGTCCAAACTTTTACACTTCGCTGTCTTTTGTTTCTCTTTTTATGCCTTTTTATTTAAACACCCCTTACGGGCCTATTTTCACATTTTTCGCATACATATGACGTGCCATCCGCACTCATCATTCCTGGGGGCTTCTTTTACAGAAGCTCAATTATAAGGGTTTCATACCCAGCACATGTGTCAAGCTTCCACATGTACCTTTTACTCGCTATTATATGCATCGATATGACTTAAGTTTTGGCCAAGCTGGGTTGCCTGGCTCCTGTGCTTACCCCTCGTTCACGATTGTTCGGCTAGGAGGTAAAGGAGCAACTCTGCGATTATTCTTGCCGGTCAGCGGATGTGTACCTCGGTGGGTGAAGCCGAAAGCTAAGCGTTCTTAAGGGAATATTCGGTCGGTGACTTAAAAGATGACTTTTACCCATTTATCTATCCGCCCCGGATGTTTTTTGCTTTCTTTGCAGTCCGGACATGCACTTTAGGGCATGCCTCACGAGAAAGGAACCCTTAACGGAACTATTCTCCTGGAAGATGTTTCTTACTAACCATGTAATATAACATAACTAGTCGGGCACTTATGCGATAAAGCACTAATGACCCCTACGCTTGGTCTCCATGCATACCACGGTTGTTTCTTAACCAAAAGCGGTATTCGGACACACTCTGGACTCTAGGGTCCCGAGGCTGAAGCGAAAAGGTCGGCAAAGACAAACGATCTACAATCCGCTAGAAGGCATTTCACATGTCATTTTAAAGGAAAACATACATTGTCAAATTCTATCGATTGTATTCCTCCTCAATCCCGTCTAACAGGCTGTCTAACTTACAGTCCCGTTGGGAAAATTTAGCAGCCAACTCTACTTGGCTGTATACTAAACTCACGAGGATCTCCTTCCCATCGGCCCCACCGGTCCAACTTCGCCATGTGGTTGGGATCCGCCTTCTTGTAGCGCTCTTCACCATGGCCCGGGCCTCCTTGGCACCTTGACGGCAGGCGAAATCTTCCATAAACAGGAAGCGCTGCCAGCCTCCTACAGCTTCTCCGCAAGCTCCCCAAGGCCCTCGGGTAGGATGAGGGCTGGCCATAAAGCCTGGGCGACGCCGCTCATTGCCTGCCGAACTCGTTCGAGCAGTTGCAGCACCTCAGGAAGTTGATCACCCGTCGATACGGGCATCTCCTCCGCAGGGCGACCTGTGAGTATACCTACAAGACATACTATGTCAATTTGCTTATTAGCCGAACTCTTCTTTTAAAAGGAGTCCGCTCAAGCACTTACTATAAATGTCACGACGAAGCCGCTGATTCTCCTTAACGGAGCCGGACAGCTCAGCTCGAGCGCCTTTCAGCTCTTCTCCGAGCTTGGCGTTGGCATCCTGGAGCTTGTTCCTTTCTTGGTGTACACTATTCAGCACACTCTCGCCGACCTTCAGCTGGCGCAGCAATGCTTGCCTGTCCGAATCTTGTCCGGCGGCACCTGCAATGTCATTATTAGACTTGCGCGCACGCCGCACATCGCTTATATTTATTAATAAAAATGTGTTACCAGGAGGGGTCTCTGCGTCTCCTCCTGCGGCAGCAAGTGCGGCCTCAAGTTGGGCCTTGCAATCTTGCAGCTCCCGAGACAGCTGGGCATTCTTCTCGGTAAGAGCCTGCTTTTTCAAATGATCCTTAAATCAGTTAACATAACTACTTTAAGTCTCGGGGGCTACTGGTATATATAACCACTAAAATTCCTTTACCCGTATGTCTTTCACATACTGCTCCGTGGCTCTGGTAAAACCATCTTGGCGGCACGGAGATCGCGTCCCAGCGTTAAAGGCGTCTAATGCCTCGGGGAGAAGCATGCTTCACGAAATACTGTCCGGCGGCGCCCATGGTTCATGGCGCTCTCCACCTCAGACTTGGTGGCGGACGGTCTGTCGGTGTCCTCCGTTGGAGAAGGATCCGGCCCGCGTCTTGCGCTTGCCTCCCCCCTCCGGCTGGGCGCCTGAGCTGGCTGGTGTAGGTTGGATCAGCAACCTGCGCCCTTGATCCGGCGGCGCTTTTTCTCCTACAAAGATCATGAGCACTCAGGCGTTTCCCAAGAACGTTGCTCTGAAAATTCAAATACGAGCTATACCTTTGCGGCGACGTTTCCGTCCGCACCGCGCTCCTTTTCCGCCTGTTGGTCCGGACTGGCCTCTGTTGGTCAGCCGCCGAGGGCTCGGCTTCCTGCCGTAAAGGCACTTCCTGTAACATACCATCGTTCGCGAAGATTAGAAAGGGGAAAGGAAGATATAATGGTGTTCGGACCTTGGTCACAGTCACCTGAGAAGCCGGATACAGCCCGGGGTAGTCCGCCGTAATGGCAACCAAAGCATTGTCCATGCTGAGCTGGTGAAATACCCCGTCGATCAGCTCCACCTCAATGTCTGGATCCTCTTCGGAGGCCGGATCTAGGGATCTTTCCAGATCCTCGGGTTGCGGAGCAGGACTTACCATGTCCTCCATAGTCCGGCGTAGATCCTGCGCCGAAGACATAATGTAAGAAGCCTAAACTTCGAAAGCATGGGTTGAGCCCTTAAAGGTGTTCGCTTACCCATCCTCTAGGGTTGTTCATGGAAAACCCATTTAAGGGGTTCGTTCGAAGGAAGTCCTCCTTCTCCCCCTTGTACAGACCGGACAGGATCTTCACTAGGTCCTCGGTCGAGTCCGGCCCTTTGCGGCCATGACGGGTGGCATCATCTTCCCCGTTGAAATCCCACATAGGGTGGCCTCTATATTGCAATGGCTGTACCCCCCGCGTGATGCATGTCACCATGACTCCGATCATGGTCAACCCAGAGTGGGCCAGCAATCTTATTCGGCCCATCAAGTAATGGACGCTCTTCTCTTCCTCCAATCGGGGGCTCCGTGGGCGCCAGCTTAGGCATTTCTTCAGGGGAGCAACACTAAACTCCGGGAGGCCAATCCGGACTGGGTCCGGCAGCGGAGCGTCTCCTATATAAAACCACTCTGAAGGCCAATCTTCGGACGCCTTCTTGGGAGTACCGGATGGGTATCCGGTCCGGCGATGCGCCATATTTTGGCGCCGCCCACTTGATATATGGACCCCTCGTGAGAACGGGGTACGAGGCAGAACAGCCTCTTCCACAATGCAAAATGGGGCTCAATGCCTAGGAATAGCTCACAAAGAGCTACGTAGCCCGTGATATGCAGGACAGAGGCGGGTGTAAGGTGGTGGAGCTGGAGTCCGTAGAACTCCAGGAGCCCGCGGAGGAACGGATGTATTGGGAATCCGAGTCCCCTTATCAGATAGGGGATGAAGCACACTCGCTCCCCCTTATTGGGGCTTGGGGTAGCCTCCGCTTGCCTCCCACCTTGATAAGTAACCAGCCCGGCTCGAACCGGGATCATGAAGGCCGGAGGGAGATATCCCCCCGCTTGGAGCTTTACTAGCTCGCTGTGCGGAATAGAGCACCTCCTCCAATCCCCTAGCGGTGGGCTGGGAGCGCAAGAAGAAGAGCCGCGTCGACGGTCCATGATGGAATGGATTTTTAGGTCAAAGGAGCTTCGATGAAGTATTCGCGGGAGGAAGACGGTGTGGTTTGGATCTGGATTCTTGCCTCTTTTGTAGGCGCACGACTCGCACAACTAGGGGGTGAAACGTAAAAGACGCCCTGGCTTTTCGCATTCGTGCGACGCGTGGAAAAATACCATTATTGGGCGTAGAAGCCGAGAAACACAAGATTTATGGTGAAGCGGACACCGCTCGGCGGTACATGGAACTTGAAGGAGAACCGCCTTGCAACGCCAAGACCGCAAACGCTACCGGACTTATCGACATTGAAGCCTGGTTCGGGGCTCTTGAGGAGTCTGGACTAGGGGTGTCCGGACAGCCGGACTATCATCGTCCGCCGGACTCCAAGACTACGAAGATACAAGATTGAAGACTCCATCCCGTGTCCGGATGGCACTTTCCTTGGCGTGGAAGGCAAGCTTGGCGATACGGATATGTAGATCTCCTACCATTTTAACCAACTCTGTGTAACCCTAGCCTCCCCCGGTGTCTATATAAACCAGAGGGCTTTAGTCCGTAGGACACAATATACATTACAACAATCATACCATAGGCTAGCTTCTAGGGTTTAGCCTCCTTGATCTCGTGGTAGATCCACTCTTGTATTACCCATATCATCAATATTAATCAAGCAGGACGTAGGGTTTTACCTCCATCGAGAGGGCCCGAACCTAGGTAAAACATCGTGTCCCTTGTCTCCTGTTACCATCCGCCTAGACGCACAGTTCGGGACCCCCTACCCGAGATCCGCCGGTTTTGACACAGACACTTGGGTTTTGAGAGGAGATGGTGCTGGTGAAGATGTTGATGGAGATTGACCCCCTCTCGATGAGAGGATCGTTGGTGATGACGTTGGTGATGATTTCCCCCTCCCGGAGGGAAGTGTCCCCTAGAACAGTTCACGGAGCCCTAGATTGATTCCGCCAAGGTTCCGCCTCGTGGGGGCGGAGTTTAAATCCGTAAGCTTGCCCACGATTTTTTCGGGGTAAAAGCTCTGATATAGCAGAAGATGGACACCGGCGGCCCACCAGGGGGGCCAGGAGATAGGGGGCACACCCTTTAGGGGGGCGCCCTCCTGTCTCCTGGACAGGGTGTGGGCCCCCTGGTGTATTTCTTTCGCTCAATAATTCTTATTAATTCCAAAAAGATGTTTCGTGGAGTTTCGGGACTTTTGGAGTCAAGTGAATAGGTTTCAATGTTTGCTCCTTTTCGGCCGAATTCCAGTGCAAGATCCCCCGCTTCATGGTAAACCTTGTAAAATAAGAGAGAATAGCCATAAGTATTGAGATATAATGTGTAATAACAGCCCATAATGCTATAAATATTGATATAAAAGCATGATGCAAAATGGACGTATCAGCGCCCACCTACCCTGGGTGCGCCCCCTGTCTCGTGGGCCCTTGGTGGCCCCCCTCCACTTATGCTAGCACCCACACACTCCATCTTCTTCCCAAAAAAATCCCCATCCAGCTCAAGCACGAGTTCTAGCTCATTTTGCTGCGGTTTTTGATCTCCTTGCTCAAAGCTCCATTCACAAAACTGCTTTGGGAGATTGTTGCTTGGTATGTGACTCCTCCATTGGTCCAATTAGTTTTTGTTCTAGTGCTTTATTCATTGCAAATTTTTTCTGCATAGGTGACCATGTTCTTGAGCTTGCATGTTGAATTTATGAGGTCCCAAGCAATTCTAATGCATGATATAGGCTCTAGGCACTTGTAGGAGTAGTTGCTATCAATCTTGTTTAGTTTTATTCACTTTTATTTTGAAGTTACTAAAATTTCAGAAATTTTTCAGAAAAAGAATTATGTCTAGGAGAATGTACCAAGGTGGTTCCTCGGGAAAGAAGGGACCCAGGATTGCTATACGTGAGAAAGATGTCGAATTACCGAGGGATGCAGATGTTCGAGCTTGTGAGTGGCCATCCGACGATTTTATGGTCGAAGTAGGCTTTAAGGAGGAATTTGACGTGTATGTGCGTAATGCTGATATGGAGGACATCTTACAAGATAAGTGTCCTCAGTACTATCAATTGACTGATTCCTTTGTGCAGAGGTTTAAATATAATTGTACGCGTAATTCTCCTAGTGTCCTATTTGACTTAGAGGATTTTATAACTGCTTGCAAACTTCCGCAGTGGGGTAATATTAATGATCCCCACAAATCTTAATTTAGAGACTTCCTTGCTAGTATTACTGTGGGAGAATCCAGGGACATAGCACAAGCTACCATAGGGAGCATTCATTTTCCTGCTATACATTATTTTGCTCTTTTCATTGGTAGATGCATTAACGGTAAAGATGAAGCATGTCATATGTGTGTCCATGATCTGTGTGTCCTCAAGAGTGATGTGTTAGGTTATAAAGGTTGTAACTTGGGGGTAATAGTTGCATGTAGGTAGCAGAATAATGGTAGAGCTGGAGATTTATTTGGAGGAATTTATGCAACCCGTGTGGCAAATTATCTTGGTATAGCCCCACGAGAGGGGGATATTATGTTACCTCCTACTTATTTAGATTATGACGCTATGGTCAACCATCATTTTCTTAGGAGGAATGAACAATTCCTCCAGTATCGACTAATATATGACAGATGAAACGTCGTCCATGTTACTCTTCCTACTCCTCTCCTTCTTGATTATCAGGCAAAAGGAAGATATGTTGTTACCAGGGAGGAAGCAGCTAAACACGAGGGGAGAGTGGAGGTTGCTCGCCAACATGCTGCAGCTCAGGAGGCAATTGCGGCTGCATCTCAGTACGACCCCAGCTACAACTATGGATATCAACCACGCGGTCCTTGGCAATAGACCAACTTAGGCCAAAAGCCTAAGCTTGGGGGAGTACGTATTTCTCACCGACTTTACATTCATGTCCACACACTATACTAGACGTCGGTGCTCATACTCTTTCATTGTATTATCCATGCTAGTTTAAATTTCCTTTTTCTCGCTTTCTTCTTGTGTGTTTGATAAACCTTAAGAAAAAAACCAAAAAAATAGTTAGTTTAATTTCCATGCTTGTAGTAGAATTAAAATGAAAACCCAAAAAGATTTCTCGTTCTTCTTCTTACTTGTTGGGAGCTTTCCCGTGTAAATAGTTTTCTTTTCTTTTCTTTCCTTTGGGGGTCGAGAGTAGAAGACCATATTGAAAATGTTTAGTGGCTCTCATATGCATGATTGTTTATTTAACTTAGAGCCCATATTACTTTGTCTTCTCTTTTGAGTTGAATGCTTGCGATTCGGCTTAGTCAATGCCGTGCACTATTATTATTATCTGGATCGTTCGGTCGTACAAGTGAAAGGCAATAATAATGATATATGATGGACTTATTGAGATGAGAAAAGCTGGTATGAACTCGACCTCTCTTGTTTTTGTAAATATGATGAGTTCATCGTTTCTGATTCAGCTTATTATGAGGTAAACATATTTGCAATGACACTTAGAGATTATAGTTGCTTGTGCCATGCTTGATTAGCTATGAGTTATAATGGTTTACCTTGCGTGCCAACATGCTATTAGAATAAAGGTGTCATGCAAGTTCTTTTCCATAAGCACGTATGGCTATTTACGGAATACATGCCTACATTACATTGATGAACTGGAGCTAGTTCTGTGTCACCCTATGTTATAACTATTACATGAGGAATCGCATCCGACATAATTATCCATCACTGATCCATTGCCTACAAGCTTTTCACATATTGTTCTGTGCTTATTTACTTTTTCGTTGTTGTTGTTACAATCACTACAAAACCTACAAATATTACTTTTGCTACGGTTACCTTTATTATCATACTGCTTTGCTACTAAAAACTTTGCTGCAGATACTAAGTTATCCAGGTGTGGTTGAATTGACAACTCAACTGCTAATACTCAAGAATATTCTTTGGCTCCTCTTGTGTCGAATCAATAAATTTGGGTTGTATACTTTACCCTCGAAAGCTGTTGCGATCCCCTACACTTGTGGGTTATCAAATAGCCCAGATAAATCTGAGCTGGGTGCTATACACGTAATCCCATAGAGGGCATCAGGGACTGCAAACATGCAATAGAGCCCACCTTTTGGCTTGACCTTATGAACAGGTCAATGTCTTACACTTCTACTATCCATTGATAATAATTAACTCTTCGCACGCTTACGCCATACTCTTTTACATGGGTTTTCCTTTTGACAGACACCATTCTTGCGACACCCTACCAGGACCCGGCACAATGGAGACAAAGGCGCAGACATGTAGCAGGGCCCGGCTCAAAGGTTTCTCTTTAGATTAAGCCCCTGTGTAAACCTTCTTTATTGTCTCTTGTTGCTTGACATCCCATGGGTACTCAATACACCCACAGGGGATACTGCATTATTGGCCTTTCGCCGCGACAGATTAACGCACGTACCTGGAAATACAGGGTTCATAATCAAGGGCGTTCTTCAGCCCAATATATGTTTTAAAGTCCAAATACCTTTGGGAGTGTTCGGCGTCACGAGTTTGGCCTTATATGCATCAGCTCCGAATCATGTCTTTGGTCAAATGTTGGGTTTGCCAGGCACTTGGGTTTGCTGCCTTACGTTCTGCTTCTATCGGCTAAGGCGGCCAAAGGAGAACTACTGCGATTGTGCCCTGGTTATTCCGAATGAGCACCTCAATAGAGAAAGCCGAAAACTGACTGTCATGATATACTCGAGGACTCATCAGAATCTTTAGGATTCCTCCGCATTAACGAAGGGTCGTTTCCCGGTCATGTACATATGCGCCCGTATCCGGATGCACGCGAAGGTACCAGGGGCTACATAGTAGCCCCACCGTCAAACTCCTATGGCTAAGTGAAAGTGTTAAAGCTATATAGTCCAGTTGCCTAGTTCGACATGCGATCACCTCCTTAATGGACCAAGACGTTGGATCAAGTGTGATTACGCATATTTTTGCGAACACCCCCGCATTGTATGTGTGGTGGCTGAAGCCAACGACTGCTAACTTTCAGATTATACATATACATCAAACGGCCACCTGCGCATGAATGCAGTATGATCATTACTTAAGAGTGTGATCCTCCGTTTGCCGCCTAGGGCTGGTAACCAGAGTCTCAGGGGCTACTATCTATATGAAGCACACCTAGCGCGTGCGCTACAACCAAAAAATTACGTATTTCATTATATACCTCATAGCCTTTGAGCAGGCTCATAAAAGCTTCATTCAACCCACTTGTGGCGGATGAAATCTTCTCAAGCACCGTTCCCATTAATGAACGGTGATCCTCCGAGAGAGCAGCTTGCTCGAGAAGGCCCATCAGCATGTCCGGCCGGTCGCCGGACTGTGTCGGACCCTTCTTATTGCCCCCCGTGGGAGCCAAACGCTTCGGGCTTAGGGCGGCCGAAGTATTAGCTTCCGGCCTCGGCAAATCTGGACTCCTCCATGACGACACCTCGGGGTCGCCCGCCCCATGAGGCGGAGAGGCAGGTGGAGTTTCACTCTCCATCATCTCCGGAAGAAGATCCCCCGAAGACACACACTGTCGAGAAGAGCTACTAGCCGTACTGCAAAGGATGGATCCTGGTTATTGTTCTCGGAGGAGGAAGTAGTAGCTTTGTATTTATGATTAACTTACAGCTCGGCTGAGGGATGGCCCGTTTGCAGGCATGGCGCGGCGAGGACGCCCTCCGGGGGAGGGCCCCTAGGTGAAGTTTTCTTCCCTTGTCTAGGCACCTCCATCTCCGTAGATTCCCCTCCCCGACTATCCTCCTTCAAGGAGATAGTAATTCCCCCGGTTTGGATGTGCAATGTGTGAAGCTCTGCTTCTATGTTCTTCCCTTCGTCTTTCCCCGAGGGCACTTGACTTAGCACGCGACTAAGCATCCTGGCTATGGCAGGACTAGGCGAGCCTTCGGGAAGCGGTGCCGGACACCTGATTCTCTCCGCCTTGCTGAGCCAATCCTGGCCGCGGATGGTTTTTAGAATAATGTTATGATAAATATAAACGAAGTGTTCGGTTTCTAGGTTACTTACTTGGGTATCTGGGTGGTTGCAGCTCAGGCTCGCATCCTCGGTGGTGTCCGGACACTTTACTTGTGGTCCGAAGAATAACTTACACATCCCTTCGAGCGTCATGCCGAAGAAGTGCTGAATAGTTCGCGGACCCTCCGGGTTGAACTCCCACATCCGTAGAGGCCGACATTTGCACGGCAAGATCCGTCGGACTAGCATTACCTGAATTACGCTGACAAGACTGATGTCCCTCTCAAGAAGCTCCCGAATGCGGCTCTGCAATGTTGGTACGTCATTACCAGGCCCCAATTCAGTCCTACGTTGGCCCATGATGCCAGTTGAGGCGGAGGGCCCGAGCGAAAGACGGGGGCAGCCACGCACTTTGTGCCTCTGGGAGCCGCAACGTAGAACCACCTCCCCTGCCATAGATCGGATACCTCCGGGAAGAAGCCCTCAGGCCATGGGGCGTCAGCGTTTCTGCTTATTGCAGCGCCTCCACACTCCGCGTGTCGCCCCTCGATCACCTTCGGCTTTACATTGAAGGTCTTGAGCCATAAGCCGAAAAGCAGGGTGATGTGGAGGAAGGCTTCGCACACGACGATAAACAACGAGATGTGAAGGATGGATTCCGGAGATAGATCATGAAAATCTAGCCTGTAATAGAACATGAGCCCTCTCACGAAGGGATCGAGGGTGAAGCCTAAGCCACGGAGGAAGTGAGAAACAAGTATGATGCTCTCGTTGGGCTCGGGAGTAGGGATGACCTGCCCTGGAGCAGGAAGCCTGTGCTTGATGTCAGCGGTCAGATATCTGACCTCCCTAAGCTTCGCAATGTCCCACCGGCCTTGAATGTTCGATCGGGACATGATTGAAGGTCCGAAGTGCCTAAGCTTGGGCTGCGGGTGTTGGAACTCGAGATGCGGAAAGGCGCAAGCGTGGTAGGCAAGAGAGATAGGCCTCGGCCCCTCTATTAAGCGGGTGAATATCAAGCGTCCTCAGCGTAACACTTGGGACTTGCCTAAAAACACAGAGTCATACCAATAGGTGTAGTGGGGTTGCCCGCGCCTGTATTGATGGGAATCCCACAATAAGGGGAACACGATCTCTGCTTCGACGAGGCGTCCCAATAAAACCGTCTTGCAGTGCGTGTCATGGCAGGCTGGGAAAAACCGGTTCGTATTAAGCCAAGCCGCGGCGTAAGGGCACAACATGAAAAATTGTCAGCAGATTAGATTTGTAAAGTGTTATGCTCTCTACGGTGGTGTGCGGAAATTATCTTACAGAGCTGGACACAATTTAAGTGTTCAAGATTTACTTTGGAGTATTCGGAGATGGAACCCGCCTTGCAATGCCGAAGACAATCTGCATGCGGACTCATCATCATTGAAGCCTGGTTCAGGGGCTACTGAGGGAGTCCTGGATAAGGGGGTATCCGGACAGCCGGACTATATACTTTGGCCGGACTGTTGGACCATGAAGATACAAGACTCAAGACTTCGTCCCATGTCCGAATGGGACTCTCCTTTGCGTGGAAGACAAGCTTGGCAATCCGGATGTTAGATCTCCTTCCTTGTAACCGACTCTATGTAACCCTAGCCTCCTCTGGTGTCCATATAAACCGGAGGGTTTAGTCTGTAGGACAAGAACAATCATAATCATCATAGACTAGCTCTTAGGGTTTAGCCTCTATGATCTCGTGGTAGATCAACTCTTGTAATACTCATATCATCAAGATCAATCAAGCAGGAACTAGGGTATTACCTCCATCGAGAGGGCCCGAACCTGGGTAAATCATCGTGTCCCCTACCTCCTGTTACCATTAGCCTTAGACGCACAATTTGGGACCCCCTACTCGAGATCCGCCGTTTTTGACACCGACATCGACATACTTCTTCCTCCTATATATACCCATATACCCCGAAAACATCTATGAGCACCATAGATCGGGAGTTCCGCCACCGCAAGCCTCTGTAGCCACCAAAAACAAATCAGGACCCTATTCCGGCACCCTGCCGAAGGGGGGATCCATCACCGGTGGCCATCTTCATCATCCCGACGCTCTCCATGACGAGGAGGGAGTAGTTCACTCTCGGGGCTGAGGGTATGTACTAGTAGCTATGTGTTTGATCTCTCTCTCTCTCCCTCTCTCTCTCTCGTGTTCTTGATTTGGCACGATCTTGATGTATCGCGAGCTTTGCTATTATAGTTGGATCTTATGATCTCCCCCTCTACTCTGATGTAATGGATTGAGTTTTCCTTTTGAAGTTATCTTATCGGACTGAGTCTTTAAGGATTTGAGAACACTTAATGTATGTCTTGCATGTGCTTATATTTGGTGACAATGTGATATTCACATGATCTTCTTGATGTATGTTTTGGTGATCAACTTGTGGGTTCAGTGACCTTGTGAACTTATGCATAGGGGTTGGCACATGTTTTTGTCTTGACTCTCCAGTAGAAACTTTGGGTCACTCTTTGAAGTACTTTGCGTTGGTTTGAATAGATGAATCTGAGATTGTGTGATGCATATCGTATAATCATACCCACGGATACTTGAGGTGACATTGAGTATCTAGGTGACATTAGGGTTTTGCTTGATTTGTGTCTTAAGGTGTTATTCTAGTACGAACTCTCTCATAGATCGAACGGAAAGAATAGCTTCATGTTATTTTACTACGGACTCTTGAATAGATCGATCAGAAAGGATAACTTTGAGGTGGTTTCGTACCCTACAATAATCTCTTCGTTTGTTCTCTGCTATTAGTGACTTTGGAGTGAGCATGTTGAGGGATAGTTATATGTTCCAAGTATGTTATTATTGTTGAGAGAACTTGCACTAGTGAAAGTATAAACCCTAGGCCTTGTTTCGAAGCATTGCAATACCGTTTGTTTTCACTTTTATAGTTTCCTTGCTGTTTTTATACTTTCAGATTACAAAAACCAATATCTACCATCCATATTGCACTTGTATCACCATCTCTTCGCCGAACTAGTGCACCTATACAATTTACGATTGTATTGGGTGTGTTGGGGACACAAGAGACTCTTTGTTATTTGGTTGCAGGGTTGCTTGAGAGAGACCATCTTCATCCAACGCCTCCCACGAATTGATAAACCTTAGGTCATCCACTTGAGGGAAATTTGCTACTGTCCTACAAACCTCTGCACTTGGAGGCCCAACAACGTCTACAAGAAGAAGGTTGCATAGTAGACATCAGAGCCGATACCCCGACATCGTCGTCCACTGCAACCTCAACCACAATGCCCTCCATGGCTAGCAGTTGAAGCCAAGGCCTAGCCGTCCATACCCGAGCCAGTTCAACCACGCCGTCCTGTGCCTCACCGCTACCACTCCAACTTCGCCACCGTCCACCGCACCGGAGTTGTTCCTGCTACGCCATCCTTCGCTGCCTCGGATCTGCTTCCCCTTCGCCGACATATGGCCACGGCAACACAGCCAACAATTTGGCCATGTGTTTGTCCAAGGCTCCACCATCCTCTAAAACATCAGTTCCCCCGGCAAAAAGAAGAAGATCGCCGCGACATATGGAGGAGACCACACTGGCAACTGGAAATGGTACTCCTCTTCCCTTATTCGTGCAAATCTTACATGTCTGCTTGCACGGTATTCATCCCACATAAGACACAGTTGATCGCTTCTTCTTGATACTAGATGTTCCTAGTCACTCGTGATGCACAAGGTTTCTCCTAATATACTATTTCACCTTAGCTAGAGGTTCGTCGCCCCCTGGATTTCAATTCCTGGTCAGCTGATTCCCAATTAATGGAAGCATTCCCTGGTGTAACAAGCGCTAGTCCTCCTATTACGCTGGGGAAGCAGCGCCTCGGTGTTTATCTTAGGGGCATGTGGGGCCTATAGCTGCTGGCACCTGATCTGGAGGTCGGCCGGGATTAAAGGGATGGCCTGGGAGGGCTACCAAGCATGACGGTGGTGTGAGGTTGAGGAGAGGGCGGTGCGGTGGAGGCAGGGGTCTGGGCCGGTGGTCGCTGGCGGTTCGAGAAAGATCGTCAACAGTGACTGACGGGAGGTAGACGAAGGCCATCTGCCCGTTCCTTATAGATTGGACGGTTCATAAAACAATCGACTGACCTATTTATTTGGGCCATTTGCATTTCTGTACCTAACTCGAACCACCTAATCAGATATACCCCTAATTCGAAAGCCTGCTCAAATTTGCACCTCCGCCGTTAGGTACCCTTACAGAAATGCCCTTCTGCGCCGTTACCGTCCGGTCAAACAACTTTGACCGTCCTGAAAAAATAGCAACAAAAATTTAAAAATCTAAAATTTTGTGAGTTTGAAGATACTCATGTGCGCAAGGTGCGTGCAAATTTTCGTGCTATTTGGACATTCCAGGAGCTCGTGGCGAGGAAAAACATTTAATATGCACACTTGTGAACACTAAATTTGAAATAAAATAGCAAGAAAATTCAAAAAAATATGAAAAAAATTTGGCATCAAAGAGGCTTGGGTGCACAAGGTGCTTGCATGTTTTTGTGATCAAATGACATGCGAGGAGCTCTAGCAAGAAAAAACAAAATAGTCATTTTTTCCCAAGTTTTTTGTCGAGCCAAATTTTGTTTTTTTCTCCACAAGCCCCTCCAATGTCCAAACACAACAAAAATCTGCACACAGCTTGTAGACTATAGCCTCTTTGATGCCAAAAAAATTCATATTTATTTTTAATTTTCTTGCTATTTTTTTGAATTTACTGTTCACAGGCTTACATATTTATTGTTTTTCCTTTGACATGAGCTCCTGGAATGCCCAAACAGCACGAAAATTTGCACGCACCTTGCGAACCTGAGTATCTTTGATCTCACAAATTTTCAGATTTTTTAGAACTTTTTTGCTATTTTTTCCAGGACGGTCAATGCCCTTTGACCAGCTTTGACCTGGTTTGACCGGACGGTAACGACACAGAAGGGCATTTCTGTAAGTGCGCCTAACGGCGGAGGGGCAAATTTGAGCAGGCTTTGAAATTAGGGGTAAATCTGAGAGTGGGCGCAAATTAGGGGCATAGATGTAAATATCCCTATTTATTTTCAGTCGACTGTTATCTTGATATGACCACATGTGGTGGTGTGCTGGAGGATTACATGCATTTCCTGTGCTCATATATTACAAAATCAAACAGAGTAGAATCTAATTTTGTTTGTCATGCAATGTTGTAGGGCTATCATATGTCTCCTGTCATTTATTCAGCCACCTGCTATCTGCTACTTTTACAGTGCACTAGTTCCGCACACACTTCACCCTTACTCTCACTATTGTGTTTTATGCAAGGGTATTTCAGACTCTGCTGCCATGAGAGAAGCAAAAAAGAAAAGAGAGAAGTAGCTCCAGTGTCGTATGCGGATAGGCTAGACACGTTTTGGCCTTATAAAGGGTGCAGTGTCAGCAGATGGAGACGGTAAACGTAGCTTTGGAGTTGATGACCTCGCTCGCAATGAACCACCATCCCAGGTGCTTGCTTTAACTTTGTGGTGTCATATGTGGTTGCATGTTGCATATGGTGTCTAGCTTATATTCGAAAGGCCGAAGTCGGTCTTTATTACGATAAGGAAAGATATTTTTTTACATGAACCACCATCCCGTGAGCACCAGAAGACAAATAGCTAGTCAAAGCACTAGCCGAGCCAGTGACAAGCCCAGCATAGACTGGCATCACCTGGAAGCCAACTAAAAAGCCATGATGGTGGCGAAGCAGCCCGCCTCCCACCAAGCTATCAGGTCCTAAATGATCATGCTCACCACTCCAGCTGGATGTCTAGCTTGTATTGCTTCCAATTTGGTTAAATTGCATCTGTTTAGCTTACACATTATACCTTTGAATATGACATGACTTCCTGTTTTTGGTACATACTAGTACATCTGTCTGTTAACCATGTTCTTACATCAAACTAATGTTCTTGTGTATCCCTCATCAATCACTTATGATGAGGCAGTCATGCCAGTGGACTACTGTGAGTAAAGATCCTCATTTAAAGAATGCAGCGTCAGCCTCCCGACATGATTCTCAAGAAATAGCAAGGCTAGATGAAGATAGTGAACGTAGCTCTATAGTTGATTACCGCATTTCCCCTACACTATCATCACAGGTGCTTGCTCTAACTTGGCAACATGATATGTGGTTTCATGTTGCATATGGTGTCTAGATTGTAACTCTTCTAATCTAGTTTATACATTATACCTGTTAATGTGACATGCCTTCCCGTTTTAAGGACATAGTACATCTGTCTATTAAGCATGTCCTTACATAAAACTATTGTTTTTTGTATCCCGCATCAATCAATATTATGAGACACCTTTAGTCTATGAAGTGCGATATTAGTTGCATCTTTCATATGATTTATAGCATGCGCTGCTTCTAATTTGTTGAAATGCCATTTACGATGGGACGCTTTTAACTTGGCAGAGTCATATTGGTTGCATCTTTCATGTGGTGTCTAGCTTGCATTGCTTCTTATTTGTTGGAATGGTTTCTGCTTAGTCTACACAAACAGTTGTGAATATGCCATGTCGTCCTGTTTTTTGTACATATTCCATCCTGGTATCATGTGTTTGCCTTACATCAAAGTAGTGATTTTCAGTATCATGCATGAATGAGTTATGAAGAGAGAATTTTATTGCTTTTTCTTGTCGGTTTTACTTGACAATTCAAAATCAATAGAGCGGAAGGAAGTTAGCAAGGCAGCGGATAAAGGTGCTCCTTCCAAACGGAGGGCCTCTGCCGATTCTACTCCTCCATCCCCCCCAGATGATTTGCAAGACAACACATGCATAGACACTCAACATAGCTGTGTTGATGATGAGCACGTCTCCCCTAGTGCACCATCACAGGTGTTCCCTCTAACTTGCACTGTTATATGTGGTTGCATGTTATGTATGATGTCTAGCTTGTATTGCTTCTAATTTTGTTGAATTTCCATCTCCTTCCTTTACACATTATACTTGTGAATAAGACACATGTTCCTGTTTCTAGAACATACAATATCTGTCTATCACACCATGTTCTTACATCAAAGTACTATTGTTGTGTAACCTGCAACAATCACTTATCATAATACACGTTTGAATTGGGAGTGTGATATAGGTTACATCTCGCATTCTTTTCTAGCTTGTACTACTTCTAATTTGTTGAAATGGCACTTATGACGAGACAGTTTTAACTTGGTAGAGTGATATTCGTTGCATCTTTCATATGGTGTCTAGCTTTCATTTCTTCTAATTTGTTGAAATGCCTTCTCCTTAGTTTACACATCATAAGCTATGAATATGCAATGCTGTGAATATGCAATGGCACTAATGACGAAAGACCTTTAACTTGGTAGCGTGATGTTGTTTGCATCTTGCATATGATTTATTTCTTGTACTGCTTCACATTTGTTTAAACGCCATTTATGATGAGACGTTGTTAACTTGGCAGAGCGATATTTGTAGCATCTTTCATATGGTGTCTACCTTCCATTTCATTGCTTCTAATTTAGTGAAATGTCTTCTGCTTAGTTTACACATCATAGTTCTGGTTATGTCATGCCGTCCTGTTTTTCGTACATATTACATCCTCCTATCATGTTGTTGCCTAACATCAAAGTTTAGTTCGTCTATATCACGCATCAATTTGTTCTGAAGAACTAAATTTTTATTCGTTTTTCTTGTCGCCTTGACTTAACATGGCACAGAGAAAGAGGAAGCAACACAGAATGATAGGGAAAGGGAAGCGGAAGAATAGAAGGTCAAAGTCCAGCGGAAAATTGTACAAATAGGGTTTCCCGTGCTATACGAGCTGCAGAACAAGCGAAACAGAAACAAATAGCTGCCACCAAACAAGCAAAGACAGCCCTAGTTGTTGCAACACCTTCCACAGTACCACCAGCTGCACGAGTTACTCATTGGTCAACTCAACTAGCAGCACATTCCCAAGCTCCCTTGCCACCTGACACTACTTCCAAAGCACTCTTGACACAAGATGAGTTGGCAAGATCATATGAACTTTGTGAACTTCAACAGCAAGCAGGTAGTTGCTGGAGTCAAGTTACAGTTGCATGCTTCTTTATATGTAGTCTCATAGTTTGATGTACACTAACACTTCCTATGTTCGTTGTTGGACTAGCACCTAGGCACAAGAGGAAACAAACATCGGGGATAATGCTTGATAGGTTAACTAAATCAAGAGGAGGAAGAATGGATATCTGTTTTGAGGAAGATTTAAAAAGGCCACGTGTCGGTGTCAAAACCGGCGGATCTCGGGTAGGGGGTCCCGAACTGTGCGTCTAGGCGGATGGTAACAAGAGACGAGGGACACAATGTTTTTACCCAGGTTCGGGCCCTCTCGATGGAGGTAAAACCCTACGTCCTGCTTGATTAATATTGATGATATGGGTAGTACAAGACTAGATCTACCACGAGATCAAGGAGGCTAAACCCTAGAAGCTAGCCTATGGTATGATTGTTGAGATGTATGTTGTCCTCTGGGACTAAAGCCCTCCGATTTATATAAACACCGGAGAGGCTAGGGTTACAGAGTCGGTTACAATGGTAGGAGATCCACATATCCGTATTGCCAAGCTTGCCTTCCACGCCAAGGAAAGTACCTTGGGACACGAGCCGGAGTCTTCACTCTTCTATCTTCGTGGTCTTGGAGTCCGGCGGATATTGATAGTCCGGCTGTCCGGACACCCCCTAGTCCAGGACTCCCTCAGTAGCCCCTGAACCAGTCTTCAATGACGATAAGTCCGGCGTGCATAATGTTCGGCATTGCGAGGCGGGTTCCTCCCTTGAATAATCCGGAGAAGATAATGAACACCAGGATAGTGTTCGGCTCTGCAAAAAATAATTTCCACATTCCACCGTAGAGAGAATAAAACATATACACTCACTCAATCTGCTGACGTATTATGCGGCGTGACATCACACCGCTACCAAGCCCTTGTTTGAATCATTTTTTACTCATTCCTCTTCAGCACGTTTAGCGAAGCGGTTTCCTTGGCACGTCTTGTCGAAGAAGAGATTGTGTTCCCCTTTATTCCGGGATTCTCATCAATACGGACGTGGGTAACCCAACCGCGCCATTGATGGTGGCGCTTGGGAGATACGCGAGTTTTACCAGGCTGGTGGGGGACGCATAGTTTAGTCCGCCTATATATACGGGATAAGGATTTACCTTCTCACCTCGCCTTCTTCCTCCTTTGCTTATCCATCCTCACACTCAAGCTCCAACGCTCAAGCTCGCGCATCTCGCCTCGACCTTCTCCGAATATGTCCGGGCGGGAGGTAAATGGCTGGTCTCCACCGCTAAGGAGGGCGACATCACGAAGCTGCGACGCGGATACCTTTCAGCGACATCGCGCGCCGGCTGCCCGACAGGGGCAGCTCATCCCTTCCCGGGCCTCATGAGAGGTCGTCTTCCTCCCCCACTTCCTCCGCGGACTGGGCTTTCCGCTCCATCCATTTGTCCGGGGGCTCATGTTTTACTACGGCCTGGATTTCCACGATCTGGCGCCGAACTTCGTCCTCAACATCTCGGCGTTTATCATCGTGTGCGAGGCCTTTCTCTGCATCCAGCCCCACTTCGGCCTGTGGCTCAAGACCATCAACGTCAAGCCGAAAGTTGTGAAGAACACATAAGCGAGAATGCGGAGGCGCCATGTTGGGTAAATTGCCCAACGTCCCTTGGCTAGAAGGGACCTTCGTGGATTCCGTCAAGGGGTGGCAATCGGGGTGGTTCTACATCACCGAGCCGCGCGAGCCCACATGGGCGGCGGCCCCGAGTTTAGATCTAGAATTCCCGCAGCTCACCTCACAGAAAGAGAAGGGCTTGCAGTGGGGCGACCCGGTGGAGGTGACGGGACTCCGAGCATGCATCAAGAAGATGGTGAGCAATAAGCTCCGGCTTGTCGACGTGGACCAAGTCATGCTCCTCCGACGATTCTCCCATGCCAAGAACGGGCATTCAATTTGTGGGAGTTCAATCCGGAACTGCACCAGGCGCTAAGCGGGCTCTTCGACACAACATACGAAGGCGCCTGGAGGGTGCTGTTCAAGGGTGCCGAAGCCCCCGCATCCGAGACGAAAGATCGCAGATTCAGCGCGCAGTGTCCAACTGACGCGGTAAGTGATTCAACCCTATTACAGGACACTTGTGATAATTAGATTGACTCTAGTGAGGTTTTAATCTGCCTCTTCCTTTGACAGGAATGGATGGAGAAGGCCAAGCTGCACATCAGCCCGGCTCCCATGCCAGATGACCCAGTGGACGCCCGCTTAGCAGGGCTGCTGGTTCCGGCACCGCACGTGGTGCCGGAGAATAAGGCCAAGAAGGTGGCCGCGGGGACTCGAAAGAGTTCCCGCAATCAGGCATCTGACGACGACGAGGACTCCTCCCCTGAAGACGACGAGGAGGAGTACTCTCTCCCGGAGGAGGGAGAGAAGAAGAGGAAGGCTTCCCGGTCGGGGAGGCGAAGGGTCAAGAGGGGAGAACTATCCCCGGACAGTTCGCCAACATCGGCGTTGGCGAGGATGAGTGGCCTCCAAGGGCCAGGCGTCCGGCCGGATCGTAAGTATTCGGATCATATATACGCCGCACCTTTCATGTCACGTAGTATCCTTCTAACACCGCATTCTATATGTAGTCCGGCCATGGATGATCTCCCCGACTCGATGAGCGGGTCGTTGGCCTCGTCGGACGTAAATTCCGTCCCGACTGCCTCTACCCCACGCGCCGACGAGGACGCCGAGGTGGGATCCCAAAGGGGGACCCATCAGGAGGAGGCTCGGGGCGCCTTGAGCGACCTCCGGACTTCGTGCCGGACTCTACATCGGAACCCGTAATGGTTCCAGAGTCCGGCAAGCGGCCCCTTCGGAAGAAGGGCAAGACAGTGATGCCGGCAGCCTCCGTCCAACCGGAGGCGCCGGATAACCTGTTGGAGGCGCTTAAAGGCGCTTCCATCGAGGAAGAACACCGCACTATCATGAGTGCGGTGATTGAGAAGGTCCAGCTCGCCAAGAGCGGGCTAACCGAAGCCTGCAGCAGCCTTCTAATAGGCTTTGAGGTAAGAAGTTAAAATTATGTAATGTAATACCGCATAGACAGTAGCCCCTGATGCTTAGTTCGGTGTTCGGAAGGAAAAGCCGGACTAAGGATCTAACAAGATATATGCAGGGTTGCTAAAAATATGTCAATATGGGTTTGTAGGCTGCCTTTGTTGACCTCTGCCGCGTGCTTGGCGGAGGTCGAAGCGTGAAGAAGGACCTTGAGCGGTCGGAGCAAGAGCTCGGCCATGCCAAGAGGCAGCTCGAGGAAAAAGAAGGTGAATAACAACACTTTGAATAAGTACCTTACAGAAAAGGGTTTTGGTTGCAAATAAGATTAACAAGGATAATATGTGTATTACAGGGGCCACAAACGAGGTGGCAGCCCTGAAGGATGCCGTGTCCGTGGCCGAACGTAATGCGGCCACGGAACGGGCTGAGCGAGAAAAGCAAGCGGCACTGGTGGCGGAAGTTCGGCAAGAGCTCCAGGCTCTCATGGAAAAGCATGAGAGTTTGGAGCGTGACTCCAAGACTCGAGAGTCCGAGCTTGCTTCGGCTCTCGAAAGTGCCAAGTCCGCCAAGGCCGAGGCCTAGAAGGCCCTTTAGGAGGTCGAGGACATGAAGAAGATAGCTGCGGGTAAGGCATTTTTCATGCAAAGCATGCATGTTAATGTGAATTACCGGATACTTACCCGAATTTGGAGCCTTCCAGGGGCGTTTGCAGATCTGCCGCGTAGTGCGTCTGATGCCGCCGCATTCTATCGTGGCGAGGAGGGGAGCTCGACGGAGAAGGTCTTCTGGTCTCAGTACGCTGAGGCCAGCCATCTGGTGCCCCCAAGCGACCAGCTGAAGCAGCAGGTCGAACTCCACAAGGTAGCTGAGGAGGCCATGAAGGGCCTCATAGTCCGGCTATGGCCTGGAGAGGTCATGCCCGGAAGCTACTTTGGCCTAGTGCGGCGGCTGGTGAATGCATGCCCCAGGCTGGATGTAATCAAGCGCTCCGCCTGCATTGAAGGAGCTCGTCGGGCCCTTGCCCGTATAAAGGTGCAATGGGGCAAACTGGATGCGGAGAAGCTTCTCACGGATCCGCCGCCGCCAGGCAAGGAGCATCGTACGCCAGAGCGGTATTATAAAGTTGTCCTGAAGGGAGCCTGCGATATTGCAGATGAGTGCTCCCGAAATGTAATCTTTGAGTGAACTCGCTGTGTATTTATCCTGGGCGCTGAAAACTTCGTTTATATGCATGAGCAACGCTTGTTTAATTTAAAATATTACCTTCTGTGCGGCCGTTTGTAAAATCTGAGAGATGGCAAGTCGTTGGCTTCAGCCCCCAAGCCACAAGTGTTGGGGTGTTCAGTGATAAACTTGAGCACTCTTGTTCCCATTATTGGGTCCATCTACGGAGGCGCTCAACACGACGAACAAGGCAACCGGACTTATAATGCTTGAACACTCTCACTTAGCCATAGAATTCTATAATTTTAAATTTCGTGAAGCCCCGGTATTCGAAGACCGAATCGGGCGCTATCCACGCCTTCGTCGGACATCATCCGGAATTTCGCTCGAAGCGGCATGAGTCTTTAAGGACCCGAAAGAACCTCTCGAACAGCGACCAGTCTCTCGCCTTATCATGCCAGTCAGTTTTAGCTTTCTCCACTGAGGCGTTAACCCGGCTCAACCGGGGCGCAATCGCAGTGGTTCTCCCAGTGCTACCTTAGCCGACGGAACGGAACGTAAGGCACCAAAACATGGGAGCCGGGCAAACCCAACTATTGACCCAAGACATGATTCGGAGCCGATTCATATAATGCTATAAGTTTGGGGTGCCGCACTTGTGAAAGTGTTCGGACTTAATCACACCATAATTTGGGGAACACAAGCCCCTGGCGTATTCGGCCGTACCAAAATGTACGGGTGCAAGATGTCATGTAATGAACGTATAAAAGATAACACAATTGCAATAAAGAGGTGTTGCATTATTTATGAAAGAAAGTCTGCTAGTAGAGCGGACTGATACAAATAGTGCGGTAAGCAAGGGATTTGGACTAAATAAACACGTCCCCCTCCAGGGATGAGCTGCAGACTTGGTGTATGTAATCGAATTTAATGCTCGTAATTGAGACCACATGAGTGTTCGTCGCGGCCCTCTTTAGTCCCTGACTGTTGCATCGTGAGTTTGGCAGGCTCGCCATCGGGCAGGGCTTCTGGTTGACAGAGTCCTGTATACATAAAAGAAGAAAAGATAAAAATAAAAACAAGGGGGGCGCTCGTGTGAGCCCCTGGTGTGGTCGAGCCGCACTCTTGGTCCCTTGTGATCGTGCCCCTTCCCCTGCGCCCATGGTATCTCCAGAGCATAATGATGTACGCGGAGTGTTATTCTTGCGATCATGCGCGGGCGGGGTTGGGTCGCATTACTCTGGCGATGCTCGATCGCGCCAGTGGTCTCGGTTGGTATTGCTCCGGGCGCGCTTTGCTGTATCCGGCTTTTTAACTGCCGGACTTGAGAATTGCCTGAGAAGGCTGCTCTGTACTTCTGCCGCGAGAGCCACTTTATGTTCCTCCGTTCGGAGGGCGTTCCGTATTTCCATTGACCGTGATGACTCCACGAGGGCCTGGCATCTTGAGCTTTAGGTATGCATAATGCGGCACCGCGTTGAATTTTGCAAACGCGTTCGTCCGAAAGCGAGCATGATAGCCGCTGCGAACGGGACTATGTCGAAGATTAACTCTTCGCCGGAAGTTATCCGGTGATCCAAGACCACTTCGGTGTGGTGAGCTGTCTGATTGGCTTCCACTCGGATGACACCTTTAAAGGTTGTCTTTGTAGGTTTAATCCTTGATGGGTCTATGCCCATTTTGCGCCGTATCCCGATAAAGCAGGTTCAGCAGCTACCGCCGTCCATCGGACTCTCGTCGAGTGGAACCCATCGACGATTGGGTCTAAAACCAATGCGGCGAATCCGCCATGGCGTATGCTGGTCGGATGGTCTCTTGAGCGAAAGTGATCGGGCAAGAGGACCATGGGTTGAACTTTGGGGCGATGGCTCCATCGCATAGACATCCCGTGGTCGCGCTTCCTCTCCCTCTTGGGTATATGGGTCGCGTATATCATATTCACCGTCCGCACTGCGGGGAAACCTTCGTCCTCTATTGTTCGGGCGGCCGGTCTCTTCCTCGTCGTTGCTATTTAGCCCTTGTCATTGTTTTCGCAATTAACTTGCCGCCGCTTGAACACCCAACAATCTCTATTGGTGTGGTTAGCTGGTTTTCAGAGGTGCCATGTATCCGCATAGACGGTCGAGTATTCGGTCCAGATTGGACGGACCCGAGTGGTTCTTTTAAATGGCTTCTTCCACGACCGGGTTTGGAGCCTCGAATCGCATTGACCGTATCCTCCTTATCGTCGCCGTTAATGCGGCGCTTGTTTTTGATTCGGCGTGACCTGCCGTTGTTGTCCTTAGTATCCGGACTGCCAGAATTTTTACGGAGGTTGTTGCTGCGAGCTAGCCAGCTGTCCTCTCCCGCACAAAAGCAGGTCATTAATGATGTGAGGGCTGCCATGGATTTCGGCTATTCCTGCCCCAGGTGCCGGGCTAGCCATTCGTCCCGGATGTTATGTTTGAAGGCTGCAAGTGCCTCTGCATCCGGACAGTCGACGATTTGGTTTTTCTTTGTCAAGAACCGTGTCCAGAATTGTCTGGCCGATTCATCTGGCTGCTGAATAATGTGGCTTAGGTCATTGGCGTCCGGTGGTCGCACGTATGTGCCTTGGAAGTTATCAAGGAACGCGGCCTCCAGGTCTTCCCAACACCCAATTGACTCTGCGGGCAAGCTGTTAAGCCAATGCCGAGCTGGTCCTTTAAGCTTGAGTGGTAGGTACTTGATGGCGTGTAGATCATCGCCGCGGGCCATATGGATGTGGAGAAGATAGTCTTCGATCCACACCGCGGGGTCTGTGGTGCCATCGTAAGATTCTATGTTTACGGGTTTAAACCCTTCGGGGATCTGATGATCCATTACTTCGTTAGTGAAGCATAGCGGGTGTGCGGCGCCCCTGTATTGAGCGATGTCGTGACGCAGCTCAATTGAGCGCTGTCTGCTGTGTTCGGCCCGGCCAGGGTTATTGTATCCGGCACGACGGTATTCGTCGTGGGACGTAGGGCGCCCACATGATCCGTAGATGGATCTGGATTGCTTTGCCTTATCCTCCAGTATGTCTCGCAAGTCCGGCGCGTTCCCTCTTGGCTTCGTACTTTTGGAGCGATGTCGGGGTACAGTCTTGGCTGGGGGCTTGGATGCCTCTCTGTCGCGACCACGGGGTGGTCGGTCAGCCATGTCATGCGTTGGTCATGAAGGTATGTATGCTTCCTCCTCTAATCGTGGGAGCAGCTTGCGTCTTGGGCAACTTTTGGAGGGGCGTTTGAGTTTATACTCTTCGGCCACGAGGACCTCGGTCCATTGATCGGCCAGCAGATCTTGATCAGCTTGGAGCTGTTGCTGCTTTTTCTTTAGGCTGTTTGCTGCGGCTATGAGCCTGCGCTTGAAGCGCTCTTGTTCGATGGGATCCTCAGGTACGACGAGTTCTTCATCGTTGAGGCTCGCTTCGTCTTTAGAGGGAGGCATGTAGTTATCATCCTCAACCCCTTAAATGCGCCCCTGTCGTGAGGGCTTGCTTCGTCCTCTGCGCTGAGTCTTGCGGGAGGATCGTCTTGCACTCTCTGAGTGTTATTGTCTCCGTGCGAATCTCCATTCTTCTGTGGCGGGATTTAGAGCGGCGCCACGACGTCGGGTTTGGGCTGCTTCTTTAGAGAATCTGCCTCCGCTGCTTTTCGCCATCCCTTCTTTTGGGGTATCCACCATGTATCGTCATATGACGAGGTGGCCTTCCAGGCCCTATGGGCGCTGGCTCTGTTCGTCTCCAAAGATCGCCGTCCATAGCGTCGATGTCGCCGAGTCGAAGTCTAGCATGTCGATTAAATCCTCGGCGGTGGCTACAAAGTGGGTAGTGGGTGGGCTCTGAATTTCTTCGTCGTCCGTACCCCAACCATCCTGGCCATAATCCGGCCAAGACTCTTCTGATAGCGAGAGATGCTTCAGTGAATTTAGGATATCGCCGAAAGGCGAGTGCTGCAAGATGTCCGCGGCGGTGAATTCCATAACCGGCGCCCAATCCGAATTGATTGGCAGGGGTGCGGGAGGCTCGGAGTCCGGCGTCTGGAACCATGAGTTTCGCAGGGGACAAGATCAGTGTTCGGCTCCATCGCCATGGATGTTGAAGCCCCCGGGGCGGCGTCTATCCACCGGTCCTCGATATGGGCGATCGGCTCCGGACTAATGGCCGAAGCGGATCCGAGCGCGGCCACCAAGGCACTGTCCGGCGGCAGAGCTAGATCGTGCCCATCGTCATAGTGCGGCGCGCTTGGCTGCGGCTCGAGTCCGTCGAAGATCAAGTCTCTGCGGACATCGGCCGTAAAGTTTAAGCTTCGAATCGACTCGACGGCGGGCGTAGCTTTCGATCTGCTCGAGATGGCCAAGAGAATTGGCCCGCAGTGCAAAGCCACCGAATACGAAGATCTATCTGGGGAGAAAAGTCTCACCAGGACAGCGTTGTTGGTTGAAGATGCCATCGAGCCTATCGGTGGCGACACGAGGAACTCTCAATGAAAGCACCAATGTCGGTGTCAAAACCGGCGGATCTCGGGTAGGGGTCCCGAATCTGCGTCTAGGTGGATGGTAACAAGAGACGAGGGACACAATGTTTTTACCCAGGTTCGGGCCCTCTCGATGGAGGTAAAACCCTACGTCCTACTTGATTAATATTGATGATATGGGTAGTACAAGAGTAGATCTACCACGAGATCAAGGAGGCTAAACCCTAGAAGCTAGCCTATGGTATGATTGTTGAGATGTATGTTGTCCTACGGACTAAAGCCCTCCGATTTATATAAACACCGGAGAGGCTAGGGTTACACAGAGTCGGTTACAATGGTAGGAGATCCACATATCCGTATTGCCAAGCTTGCCTTCCACGCCAAGGAAAGTACCTTCCGGACACGAGCCGGAGTCTTCAATCTTCTATCTTCGTGGTCTTGGAGTCCGGCGGATATTGATAGTCCGGCTGTCCGGACACCCCCTAGTCCAGGACTCCCTCACCACGTGATGCTATAGAGTCAGCCAAGTTAGTATCAGAGGCAGCGGTTGCCGTTAGGTGTCATGTACATATCCTCCCAACATGGATTCACTACAGGAATGACAGAGACGAAACCAAGTTCAACACCTTCCTCGACCATTTGTCTGTAAGTATGGTTATGTATGGAAACTAGTAATATCGTCTTGCTCTGTCCCATACTTTCTAGGTTGCTGATAATGAGACTCCCATAATGTTCAACAGATGAGGTTCAAGTTGGATAGCCAAGATGATGCAACCAGACAAGCTTACACCCATGTTTTCAAGTCTGCTATGCGACATTATCGGTATAACTTGAGGAAAACTCACTTTGAAGGCAAGGCTAACAGTGAACTTGCTCAAACATCTCGAGTGGAAAATATATCGGATGAACACTGGAGAGCCTCATTAAACACTGGTCTGATCCGAAGTATCAGGTACATTATATATATGTGATCAGATCACATGTTGAAGTCCTATTTACGCATGTGCCACACATTTATCTTCTTGTAGGTGACTATTCAAAGAACAAGGCCAATGATAACCCACAAGTGTAGGGGATAATTGTAGCCTCTTTCGATAAGTAAGAGTGTCGAACCCAACGAGGAGCTAAAGGTAGAACAAATATTCTCTCAAGTCCTATCTGCCACTGATACGACTCTACGCACGCTTAGTGTTTGTCTTACCTAGAACAAGTATGAAACTAGAAGTACTTTGTAGGTGTTGTTGGATAGGTTTGCAAGAAAATAAAGAGCACATAAATGTAAACTAGGGTCTGTTTAGATGAAGACACAAATAAATTAGTTTTAGTAGAGAGCTTTTTGTCACGAGAAAGTTATTTGTCCCTAGGCAATCGATAACTAGGCCGGTAATCACTATTGCAATTTTATTTGAGGGAGAGGCATAAGCTAACATACTTTCTCTTCTTGGATCATATGCACTTATGATTGGAACTCTAGCAAGCATCTGCAACTACCAAAGATCATTAAGGTAAAACCCAACCATAGCATTAAAGTATCAAGTCCCCTTTATCCCATATGCAAACAACCTACTTACTCGGGTTTGTGCTTCTGTCACTCACGCAACCCACTATAAGCGAATCATGAACGTATTGCAACACCCTACAGCGGGAACCCCTCACGCTTGCGCGACATGAAGAGCACCATAGGACAGCACCAATAATAAATCATGCAACTCAAACCAATCACGATCATCAATTAACTCATAGGACAAAACGGATCTACTCAAACATCATAGGATAGCCATACATCATTGGGAAATAATATATAGCGTTGAGCAACATGTTTAAGTAGAGATTACAGCGGGTAAAAGAGGGGTTACACCGCTGCATAGAGGGGGGAAGAGTTGGTGATGAGGGCGGTGAAGTTGTTGGTGTAGATCGCGGTGATGATGATGGCCCCCGGTGGCGTTCCGGCGCCACCGGAAGCAAGGGGGAGAGAGCCCCCCTTCTTCTTCTTCCTCCTTGACCTTCTCCCTAGATGGGAGAAGGGTTTCCCCTCTGATCCTTGGCTCCCATGGTGTGGGAGGGGTGAGAGCCCCTCCGAGATTGGATATGTCTCTCTGTCTCTCTCCGTTTCTGTGTTCCTTGGTTATGCCCTTTCACCGTTTCTTATATATTCGGAGATCCGTAACTCAGATTGGGTTGAATCCTTTGCCCAAATTTTTCTCCGAAAATTAGCTTTCTTGTGGCAAAATAAGAGCATCAACCGCCTTATGGGGTTCCCATGAGGGTCAGGGGCGCGCCTGCCCCCCTGGGGCGCACCCCCTGCCTCGTGGTCCCCTCGGACACTGTCTCCCGTTCGTTTTTCTTCCCAAAAATTATAAATATTCCAAAAATGATCTCCATCCGTTTTTATCCCATTTGGACTCCGTTTGATATGGGGTTTCTGCGAAACATAAAACATGCACACAAATAGGAACTGGCACTGGGCACTGGATCAATATGTTAGTCCCAAAAATAGTATAAAAAGTTGCCAAAAGTATATGAAAGTTGAATAATATTGGCATGGAACAATAAAAAATTATAGATACGACAGAGACGTATCAGCATCCCCAAGCTTAATTCCTGCTCGTCCTCGAGTAGGTAAATGGTAAAAAAGATAATTTTTGATGTGGAATGCTGCCTAGCATAATCTTTATCATGTAATCTATTCATTGCATGAATATTAAGACACGAGTGATTCAAGGCAATAGTCTATCATTTGACATAAAAACAATAATACTTTGAGAGTACTAATAAAGCAATCGTGTCTTTTCAAAACAAGATGGCCAAAGAAAGTTATCCCTACTAAATCATATAGTCTGGCTACGCTCCATCTTCATCACACAACATATTCAAATCATGCACAACCCCTATGACAAGCAAAGCAATTGTTTCATACTTTTGATGTTCGCAAACCTTTTCAACTTTCACGCAATACATGAGCGTGAGCCATGGATATAGCACTATAGGTGGAATAGAATATGATGGTGGGGGTTATGTGGAGAAGACAAAAAGGAGAAAGTCTCACATCGACGCGGCTAATCAATGGGCTATGGAGATGCCCATCAATTGATGTCAATGTGAGGAGTAGGGATTGCCATGCAACGGATGCACTAGAGCTATAAGTGTATGAAAGGTCAAACTGAAACTAAGTGGGTGTACATCCAACTTGCTTTCTCTTGAAGAACTAGGGTATTTGAGGAAGCCCATCGTTGGAATATACAAGCCAAGTTCTATAATGAAAATTCCCACTAGTATATGAAAGTGACAATATAGGAGACTCTCTATATGAAGAACATGGTGCTACTCTGAAGCACAAGTGAGGTAAAGGGATAGTAACATTGCCCCTTTTTTATTTTTTATTTTTTTTTCTTTTTCTTCTTTTTTTTGCGGGCTTCTTTGGCCCCCTTTTTTTATTTAGGCTTCTTTGGCCTCTTTTTTTATGGGGCAATGCTCTATAATGATGATCATCACACTTTTATTTACTTACAACTCGATATTACAACTCGATACTAGAACAAATATATGACTCTATATGAATGCCTCCGGCGGTGTACCGGGATGTGCAATGATCTAGCATAGCAAAGATATCAAAAAACGGACAAGCCATGAAAACATCATGCTACCTATCTTACGATCATGCAAGGTAATATGACAATGAATGATCAAGTCATCTATATGATGATGATGGAAGTTGCATGGCAATATATCTCGAAATGGCTATGGAAATGCCATGACAGGTAGGTATGGTGGCTATTTTGAGGAAGATATAAGGAGGCTTATGTGTGATAGAGTGTATCGTATCACGGGGTTTGGATGCATCGGCGAAGTTTGCACAGACTCTCTAGGTGAGAAAGGGCAATGCACGGTACCGAAGAGGCTAGCAATGATGGAAGGGTGAGAGTGCGTATAACCCATGGACTCAACATTAGTCATAATGAACTCACATACCTATTGCAAAAATCTATTAGTCATCGAAACAAAGTACTACGCGCATGCTCCTTGGGGGATAGATTGGTAGGAAAATACCATCGCTCGTCCCAGACCGCCACTCATAAGGAAGACAATCAATAAATACCTCATGCTCCAACTTCGTTACACAATGGTTCACCATACGTGCATGCTACGGGAATCACAAACATCAACACAAGTATTTCTACAATACACAACTACCCACTAGCATGACTCTAATATCACCATCTTTATATCGCAAAACTATTGCAAGGAATCAAACATATCATATTCAGCGATCTACAAGTTTATGTAGGATTTTATGACTAACCATGTGAATGACCAATTCCCGTCATCTCTCTAAATAGATATAAGTGAACCTAGAGAGTTTAATTCTTTCTACAAAAGATATGCCCATGCTCTAACAAATATAAGTGAAGAAAAAAGCATTGTACAAATGGCGGTTTTCTATGTGAAGAGAAACAGGCAATCCAAACTTCAAATGATATAAGTGAAGCACATGAAGCATTCTATACCATTCTCAAAAGATTTAAGTGAAGTGTAGAGAGTATTCTATAAATCAACCAAGGACTATCTCATACCAGCATGGTGCATAAAATAAAAGTTCCATAAACTAAATGCGAAAGACGCTCCAAGACTTGCAGATATCGCATGAACAAAACGAATCTGAAAACATACCGATACTTGTTGAAGAAAGAGGGGATGCCTTCCGGGGCATCCCCAAGCTTAGACGCTTGAGTCTCCTTGAATATTTAGTTGGGTTGCCTTGGGCATCCCCAAGCTTGAGCTCTTGCCTCTCTTCCTTTTCCTCATATCGAGACCTCCTCGATCAAACACTTCATCCACACAAAACTTCAACAGAAAACTCGGTAAGATCCGTTAGTATAATAAAGCAAATCACTACTCTAAGTACTGTTACAAACCAATACATATTTTGTTTTTTCATTGTGTCTACTGTAATATAGCTTTTCCATGGCTTAATCCACTGATATAAATTGATAGTTTCATCAAAACAAGCAAACTATGCATCAAAAACAGAATCTGTCAAAAACAGAACAGTCTGTAGAAATCTGAACATTCACCATACTTCTGGTATCCCAAAAATTCTTCAAGACTTAGGAAAAATAAAAAATGTGTACATAAATACAGTGCAAAAAGAATCAGAACTATTTGACGTTCCAGTAAAAAATGTAAAATCACGCACTACAGCCAAAGTTTCTGTCCTGCACCATACAAACCAACAAGCATTGTAAACAACCTAAAGGCAAACCTTGGCACATTATTTTTATAGTACAATGGAATTGTACAAGGGGATAATTCTTTTTGATGAAAAGTTTCTGTAATCAAGATTCACAAAGTTTCCATGAGCATGAACAAAGTTCAAGGTTCTCTCCCACTTCAACAATGCTTGTCTCTCTCACTTTCACTTTCCTTTTTGAAAAGTTTGGGCTTCCCCTCTTTATTTTTTTGTTTATAGACTATATAAATGCACTCAACAGAAATAAATGACTCTCTGAAACTTCCGGGTTCTCTCCCTGGCAGCGCTTTCTTTAAAGCCATTAAGCTAGGCATATAGTGCTCAAGTAATGGATCCACCTGGATCCCAAGGTATATCAAAGCCAATTTTAATTAACAATGATTTGTAATTTAGTAGTGAGCACAAAGTAACATATATCAAGCAACAACGAAGTCTAACTCTCTTCCTATGCATCGGCATGTCATAAAAGAACAATTCATGCACACATAGTAAAGGCCAATACATAGTATAAGCAGTTTCTTGCAATTTTATCATATTGGAAACATAGGGAGGTGGAGATATAGTTCCTCTCTCGTAATAATTGCAAGTAGGAGCAGCAAGCACATGCATATTACTTCTCCGATATAGTGTAGTTTGGAGAATTCAAAAAGATAATAGGACTATCATGCGTGGGTGCAATAGCAACAATTTAATGTTTAACATAAGGAACTATAGCAAGTTCATCTCCATAAGCATTATTCATATTGGCATCTTGGCCACAAGCATAGCAAGCATCAAGTTCATCAAAAAGCGATATTTCAAGAGAATCAACGGGATCATAACAATCATCATAGCAATCATCCTTCGGTAAGCACGAAGGGAAATTAAACAATGTATGAGTTGAAGAGTTACTCTCATTAGAAGGTGGGCACGGGTAGCTAATCCGCTCTTCCTCCTTTTGTTCTTCGCTCTCCTCATCATCTTTTTCATCCAATGAGCTCACGGTTTCATCAATTTCTTCTTCCATAGACTCCTGCAAAATATTAGTCTCTTCTTGGACAGCGGAGACTTCCTCAATAAATGCATCAATATCGGAATTGAATTCATAATTCTCATAGCAATATTTAAGTATAGCAAAATTTTCAGGTCTATAAACAGCATCATCACGATTTTCACATGTTTTAAACAAAGATTCAATTTCATAAGCACCCATAAAAGCAACAAATTCTTTTATTTGTTCTACATCATAGTAATCATATATACCATTAGCATAAGAAGCTAAGGTTTTATCATCATTAAATTTGCATGAAAAGGAAATGTGTGGAGCCCTCATCCTAGAACAAGTATAATCATATCTGAAGCATAGTTCCCAAGCATACCAACGCAACATATAAATTTGATCCCATAATAGTTTCCCTTTTTGTGTCAAGCGATAATCCCTAAAGTATTCACGTTGATCCAATGTGTCTCTCATGACATAATTGAATGGGGTTTTCTCAAGATTATCAATGTAGTACATAATATCTTTCACATAATGAGCATCGAGGGTTTTAGGAGGTTCCCCATCTCCATGTGTAGCAAGTACACCTATTTTTTTTGGTATTTCGTGTTCCATATCCATAACTAAAGATAGAAAACAACTAAGAACAGCAAATAAAAATTACTTAGTGATAAAGCAAATAAGCACACACGAGAATATTCACCCCATGCTTTGACTCCGCAGCAATGGTGCCAGAAAAAGGTCTTGATAACCCACAAGTGTAGGGGATAATTGTATCCTCTTTCGATAACTAAGAGTATCGAACTCAACAAGGAGCTAAAGGTAGAACAAATATTCTCTCAAGTCCTATCTGCCACTGATACGAGTCTACGCACGCATAGTGTTCGCCTTACCTAGAACAAGTATGAAACTAGAAGTACTTTGTAGGTGTTGTTGGATAGGTTTGCAAGAAAATAAAGAGCACGTAAATATAAACTAGCGGCTGTTTAGATGAAGACACAACTAAATTAGTTTTAGTAGAGAGTTTTTTGTCACGAGAAAGTTATTTGTCCCTAGGCAATCAATAACTAGACCGGTAATCACTATTGCAATTTTATTTGAGGGAGAGGCATAAGCTAATATACTTTCTCTTCATGGATCATATGCACTTATGATTGGAACTCTAGCAAGCATCCGCAACTACTAAAGATCATTAAGGTAAAACCCAACCATAGCATGGAAGTATCAAGTCCCCTTTATCCCATACGCAAACAACCTACTACTCGGGTATGTGCTTCTGTCACACACGCAACCCACTATAAGCGAATCATGAACATATTGCAACACCCTACAGCGGGAATTCCTCACGCTTGCGCGACACGGAGAGCACCATAGGACAGCACCAATAATAAATCATGCAACTCAAACCAATCATGATCATCAACTAACCCATAGGACAAAACGGATCTACACAAACATCATAGGATAGCCGTACATCATTGGGAAATAATATATAGCGTTGAGCACCATGTTTAAGTAGAGATTACAGCGCGTAAAAGAGGGGTTACACCGCTGCATAGAGGGGGGGAAGAGTTGGTGATGAGGGCAGTGAAGTTGTTGGTGTAGATCGCGGTGATGATGATGGCCCCCAGCAGCGTTCCGTCGCCACCGGAAGCAAGGGGGGAGAGAGCCCCCCTTTTTCTTCTTCCTCCTTGACCTTCTCCCTAGATGGGAGAAGGGTTTCCCCTCTGGTCATTGGCTCCCATGGTGTGGGAGGGGCGAGAGCCCCTCCGATATTGGATCTGTCTCTCTGTCTATCTCTGTTTCTGCGTTCCCTGGTTCTGCCCTTTCACTATTTCTTATATATCCGAAGATCCATAACACCGATTGGGTTGAAACCGTCGCCCAGATTTTTCTCCGAAAATTAGCTTTCTTGCGGCAAAAGAAGAGCGTCAACCGGCTTATGGGGTGCCCACAAGGGTCAGGGGCGTGCTTGCCCCCCTGGGCGCGCCCCCTGCCTCATGGCCCCCTTGGGCACCGTCTTGCGTTGGTTTTTCTTCCCAAAAATCATAAATATTCCAAAAATGATCTCCGTCCATTTTTATCCCATTTGGACTCTGTTTGATATGGGGTTTCAGCGTAACATAAAACATGCAACAAACAGGAACTGGCACTGGATCAATATGTTAGTCCCAAAAATAGTATAAAAAGTTGCCAAAAGTATATGAAACTTGAATAATATTGGCATGGAACAATCAAAAATTGTAGATACGACGGAGACGTGTCAGCCAACAATACAAAAGTGAAATTCCAACAGATGACAGGATCTCGTAGCTATATTGCACACTACGAGGCTCTTGTAATTAGCTGTTGTTTTACTCTTTTCACTGTACCATATTATCAAATCTATATTTACTTGTTCCAAATGCAGAGGAAAGCCCGCAAGGACCCAAAAGTACGTGAACGAAATGCTGTGGAAATCTTCAAGGACTGTCACACCAGCAAGAAGAAGGGCATGCTACACCAGTCAAAGTTGTTGTTGTATGTCCTTAATCCTCATGCCTTTTAACTACTACTAACTCTGACTTGTGCCTGGAACTGCATGGTTTGCAGCCAATTTCTATTACTCTTTTCAATTTTATACATAATTGTCTTAGTGTATCATTGCACCTTACAAGGTTTAAAAGAGAGGAGTGATATTCCTTTGATCTTGACCTGTAATCTAGTTCCATGTTGGCCTTACCCACACAACGTTACAATTGTCGGTTTGTCTGCTCTCAGTTGTTTTGTGATATGAATGATGTCATACTATGCTTATCATACTATAAACTTTGTCCTTTTATCCTTAGCTGTCAATACAATGTGAAGAAATACACAATACATTAGCGATGGTACATGGTTATATGTTTGGAACCGAGTTTTATTATGTACTTTGCAGTAAAATACAACTAATATTTTACATGGGTTCGCCAGAATAAGTTCTGTATGTAGACCAAACCTATTTTTTTTGGCTTTGTTGCCTCCTTAATATCTTCGGTTCTGGTACTACTAATGTAAAATCTCAACTTTTTAGCAAGCTATGGAAAAAAATGGTTGAACCGCCACCTTCTGAAGGTGGCGAGGCAACTATAACCGCAATGTCAGCTCTTGCTACTGTGGTGTCGGATTACAGGTTCCACAAACCCTTGAGAGGCTTGAACTCTGGGGTGCGTGCGGAGATCTCAACCTACCCAGCCTGCCTACTCGTGATCCTCCTAAGCCTAGCGCGACGAGCTCAAAGAGACAAGGGGACACAGTAGTTTATCCTAGTTCGGGCCACCGTGCGGTGTAATACCCTACTCCAGCGTTTTGGTGGATTACCTCGAAGGGCTGAGGATGAACTAGTACTTATGGAAAAGAACTTGCATGACATCTTTTGTCCTACCCTCCCGTGGCAGCGGGGTCCTAGCGGAAACTAAGGGATATTAAGGCCTCCTGTTAATAGAGACCTGGAACAAAGCATTAGCACATAGTGAATACATGAACTCCTCAAACTACAGTCATCACCGAGAAGTATCCCGATTATTGTCACTTCGGGGTTGTCGGATCATAACACATAATAGGTGACTATAGACTTGCAAGATAGGATCAAGAACACACATATATTCATGAAAACATAATAGGTTCAGATCTGAAATCATGGCACTCGGGCCCTAGTGACAAGCATTAAGCATAGCAAAGTCATCGCAACATCAATCTCAGAACATAGTGGATACTAGGGATCAAACCCTGACAAAACTAACTTGATTACATGGTAAATCTCATCCAACCCATCACCGTCCAGCAAGCCTACGATGAAATTACTCACGCACGGCGGCGAGCATCATGAAATTGGTGATGGAGGATGGTTGATGATGACGACATCGACGAATCCCCCTGTCCGAAGCCCCGAACGGACTCCAGATCAGCCCTCCCGAGAGAGATTAGGGCTTGGCGGCGGCTCCGTGTCATAAAACACAATGAAACTTTCTCTCTGATTTTTTTTCTCCCCGAACGTGAATATATGGAGTTGGAGTTGAGGTCGGTGGAGGTCCAGGGGGCCCACGAGATAGGAGGGCGCACCCTATGGGGGGCGCGCCCCCTATCTCTTGGACAGCCTGTGGGCCCCCTGGTGTTGATTCTTTCGCCAAAAATTCTTATTAATTCCAAAAAGTGCCTCCGTGGATTTCCAGGACATTTCGAGAACTTTTCTTTTCTACACATAAAACAACATCATGGCAGTTCTGCTGAAAACAGCGTCAGTCCGGGTTAGTTTCATTCAAATCATGCAAGTTAGAGTCCAAAACAAGGGCAAAAGTGTTTGGAAAAGTAGATATGTTGGAGACGTATCAATGAGCCAGGTCACGCCAAACACAGCCCGGGGCAGACGCCCGACCACAGTGATCCCGAGAGCCGAACTCATCAAACTGCCCCGGGACAGGAGCACAGTCCGGACGACGACATATTCATCATCCCGGAAACACGTTTTGAACGAGATAACCTCCACAGAAGGCTTATGACCATTGCGAGAAGTCTAAAGAAGCAAAAGCAAAGGCTTAAGGCCGCATAGGAAACGCTCAATCGCAGATGGAATAAAGTGCTAGACACTGAAGAAAAATACGGCAACGATCGCCACACAAAGAGCTATCCAAAGCGCAAGCTGCTGCCAGAATTCGACGATGAGGCCGTTCCACCAGAGAACAATACGGCCAGTAGGCCGGACCAACCACTCCATAACCGCAATAGAGCAGCTACTAACACCGCACACGATTTACATGAGCTCCTGGATAAAAAGGCCGACGCGACCAGGTCCATCTATGGATCTAGAGGACACGCTCCGGTGCAGGATTATTATAACCAAAATGATCAGACTAATCGAGTACCAGTTCGGAATCAGCACCGGACACAACAACAGCCAACAGCATGCCACAACACGTCCAGATATAGAGGGGCTGCTCACCCTCTATGCTTCACCGAAGAGGTACTGGACCACGAATTCCCACAGGGTTTTCAACTTGTGAAGATAGAGGCATATGACGGAATGACAGACCTCGGGGTCTGGATTGAGGATTTTATCCTGCATATCCACATGGCTCATGGGGACGACCTCCACGCCATCAAATACCTTCCCCTCAAGTTGAAGGGACCAGCTCGGCACTGGTTGAAAAGCCTCCCCGAAAATTCAATTGGAAGATGGGAGGAACTCGAGGGTCCTTTCAGGGCCAATTTTCAAGGGACCTATGTCCGACCTGCGGATGCGGACGATTTAAGTCACATAATTCAACAGCCCGGAGAGTCCGCCCGCAAGCTTTGGAACAGATTCCTCACTAAGAAGAATCAAATTGTCGATTGCCCGGATGCCGAAGCCCTAGCGGCCTTCAAGCACAGTATCCGGGACGAGTGGCTCGCCAGACACCTTGGCCAAGAAAAGCTGAGGACAATGGCAGCCTTAACAAGCCATATGACCCGCTTTTGCGCGGGTGAAGATAGCTGGTTGGTCCGTAGAGGCACCAGCGACCCAAGTACATCCGAAATCTGGGATGGCAACGGGAAGCCATGGCGCAATAAAAACAAACATCGAAACAAGGAAGATAGTACGGACAACACAACGGCCAATGCCGGATTCAGGGGCTCTCGACCCGTTCAACAAAAGAAGCCATTTAAAGGCAGCAAAGAGGGACCTTCCAGCCTAAACAAAGTCCTGGACAGACTGTGCCAAATTCATGGCACCCCCGAAAAACCTGCGAACCACACTCACAGAGAATGCTGGGTCTTTAAGCAGGCCGGCAAATTAAATGCCGAACACAAGGGAAGGGAAACAGCAAGTGAAGACGAGGATGAGCCTCGCCAGCTGAACACTGGGGGGCAGAAAAAATTCCCACCAGAGGTAAAAACAGTAAACATGATCCATGCGTCTCACACACCCAAGATAAGGCGCAAACGCGCGCTCAGAGACGCATACGCTATAGATCCCGTCGCCCCAAACTTAACCACTGGTCGGCCTGCTGAAAGCACAAGTGCTCCCTAGGTGGTTTTGGTAATTAATGTCAACATATCTCTTGTTGGACTAACACTTTTATCTAGCATGTTTCAGATAAGTTCAACAATGGAGTGGCATGGGCTAAAGGATGTGGGAACTCCGTCAAGATGCTAAGGATAAAGGATTGGCTCAAGCTCAAGACTCTTCGTTTTACATTTTAGTGATCCAAGATCACATTGAGTCTATAGGAAAAGCCAATACTATCAAGAAGGGATGAGGTGTTGCTTAATGAGTTTCTTGCTCCACAGTGCTTAGTGATATGCTCCAAAACCCTCAACTACTTTCTCATATCCACATATGACCTAAACCAAAAGTCAAACTCGGCCCTACCGATCACATGACCGGAGATAAAGACATGTTTCGTGAGCTTGCTGAAAACGATGGACCTCGAAAGTATGTCACTTTCGGTGACAACTCAAAGGGTAAGGTGGTTGGCCTCGGTAAGGTGGCCATATCACATGATAGCTCCATACAAAATGTCATGCTCGTTGAATCTCTTGGATACAACTTACTTTCAGTATCTAGACTTGCTGATTTCGGTTTCAATGTCCTATTTACTGAAGTAGATTGCCAAGTGTTTCATAGAGATAATCATAAAATGGTCTTTACCGGTGTGCGTAGAGGTGATCTATACATTGTTGATTTCACTAAAAAGGCTCAACCTAAAACTTGCTTCATTGCTAAATCCTCTAAAGGTTGGTTATGGCATAAACGACTAGGTCATGTTGGTATGCGAAACCTTGACAAGCTTATTAAAGGGAATCATATCCTTGGTGTTAACGATGTCATATTTGATAAGGATAGACTTTGCAGTGCTTGTCAAGCAGGTAAACAGGTTGGAGGAAGGCATCCCGTGAAGAACATCATGACCACAAGGAGGCCACTCGAGCTACTTCATATGGATCTTTTTGGTCCCATCTCTTACAAGAGTCCCGGTGGAAATTCTTTTGGTCTAGTTATAGTTGATGATTCTTCCAGATTTACGTGGGTGTTCTTTCTCAATGATAAATCATAGGTCCAAAAGATCTTCAAAAACTTCGCTAGGAAGGCCCAAAATCAATTTGAAGTGAAGATCAAGAAGGTTCGCAGCGACAACGGAACGGAGTTCAAGAACGCAAATGTGGACGCCTTTCTTGACGAAGAAGGGATTTCACATGAGTTCTCGGCTACGTACACACCTCAACAAAATGGAGTTGTTGAGAGGAAGAATGGGACGCTCATCGAAATGGCGAGAACGATGCTTGATGAGTACAAGACACCGAAGCACTTTTGGGCAGAAGCGGTTGAGACAGCTTGTCATGCAACAAATCGCTTGTATCTTCACAAGCTACTCGGCAAGATGGCATACGAGCTCCTCACCGGTAACAAACCCCAAGTTGGATACTTTCGAGTATTCGGCTCAAAGTGCTACATTCTTGATAAGATCGTCGTTCTAAATTTGCTCCTAAGTCTCATGAACATTTCCTACTAGGTTATGGCTCAAACTCTCACACTTACCGTGTCTACAACAATTTCACCTGAAAGGTTGAAGAGACGGTAGATGTGAAGTTTGATGAATCTAACGGCTCGCAAGTAGAGCAATTTCCAATTGATCTAGGAGACAAAGATCCTTCGGAAGCAATCCAAGACTTGTCTATTGGCAAGGTCCGTCCAGCGGAGGTGAAGGAGAGTACCTCGTCCGTCCAAGTGGAAGCTTCTACTTCACGACAAGGTGAACCAAGAGTTGATATGGAAGCATCCACAAGTGGGACACAACAAGATGAAGAAAACAAGGAAGTGCATCAAGATGAACGTCAACAACCTCCTTCTCCACCACGACAAGAGAACGACAACACCAACAATGAAGAAGGCCGAGAAGAAGAACAAGATGAAGAATAAGTTCAACCAAGAAACAAGCAAAAGCTTTCACGAGTTCGAGCAAGAATTGCTAAAGACCATCCCGTCGAGCAAATCTACAATGAATGTCATACCGGGAGAATCACTCGCTCTAAAACTTGTTTAGCTAACTTTTGTGAAAACTATTCTTTCATCTCTAGCATTGAACCTATGAAGGTCGAAGAAGCATTGGAAGATCTGGATTGGATAAATAATATGCATGAAGAGCTACACAACTTTGAGAGGAACCAAGTTTGGACATTGGTTGAGAAGCCCGACAACAACCACAACATCATCGGTACCAAATGGGTGTTTCGCAACAAGCAAGATGAAGATGGACAAGTAGTTCGCAACAAAGCACGTCTCGTCGCCCAAGGCTACACACAAGTCGAAGGTATGGACTATGGTGAGACTTACACTCCCGTTGCTAGACTTGAGTCCATTCACATCTTACATGCCTATGCTAATCACCATGACATCACCTTGTACCAAATGGACATTAAAAGTGCTTTTCTAAATGGTGAAATAGAGGAGGAAGTTTATGTTAAGCAACCTCCCGGCTTTGTCAATCCTAAGAAATCAAATCATGTTTACAAACTTCACAAAGCCCTTTATGGTCTTAAACAAGCTCCTAGAGCATGGTATAAATGCTTGACCAAGTTCCTTATTGAAAAAGGCTTTGAAATTGGGAAAATTGATTCCACACTTTTTACTAAAAGGGTTAATGGAGAACTATTTGTGCGCCAAATCTATGTTGATGATAATATATTTGGTTCAACTAACCCTCATTTTAGTGAAAAGTTTGGGAAGCTAATGTTGGAGAAGTTTGAGATGTCTATGATGAGTGAACTCAAATTCTTTCTTGGTTTGCAAATCAAGCAAACTAAGGAAGGCACCATTGTCTCTCAAACAAAGTACACCAAGGACCTATTCAAGAAGTTCAATATGCAAGAATGCAAAGGTATGTCTACACCCATGCCTACTAGTGGACATCTTGACTTGACCAAAGATGGTGAACCGGTTGATCAAAAGGTTTATCGCTCTATGATTGGTTCATTGTGATATCTATGTGCTTCACGTCCTGATATCATGCTAAGTGTGTGCATGTGTGCACGATATCAAGCTGCTCCTAAAGAATGTCATCTTAAGGCCGTGAAAAGGATAGTGAGATACTTAATCCATACACCAAATTTCGGCATTTGGTATCCTAAGAGGGCCTCTTTCGATCTTGTTGGCTACTCCGACTCGGACTATGCCAGAGACAAGGTTGATAGAAAGTCCACTTCGGGTACTTGTCAATTTCTTGGTAGATCACTTGTGTCTTGGTCCTCCAAGAAACAAAACTCGGTATCCTTATCCACCGCCGAAGCGGAATACATTGCCGCTGGTTCATGTTGTGCTAAATTACTTTGGATGACCCAAACTCTTAAAGATTATGGGATATATGTGAAACATGTTCCATTGCTTTGTGACAATGAAAGTGTTATCAAAATTGGAATCCCGTACAACATTCTTGAACTAAGCATATTGAAGTTCGTCATCATTTCATTCGAGATCATGTTGCTAAGGGTGACATTAATCTTAAGCATGTTCGCACCAAAAAGCAATTAGCGGATATATTCACTAAACTTCTTGATGAGAAAGTGTTTTGTAGGTTGAGAGGAGAATTGAACATCATAGATGCTTCAAACTTGGAGTAGAAACTCCATTGGACACATGCAAGACATGAGCTTATGACTAATCCGTGATATTTCTCTTATGATGAAAATCTTATGTCTTGGATATATTTGCATCTTGCATGTTATTTAACCCATGTAGGTACTTAGATGAATCTAAATCTATGATATTGCAACTCACTCACATCTTGAGCAATCTCTACATCACCAAGTCTCTACACTATGGTGGTTGAAGACAAGGAAGCACGAAACCATTCAAACATATCCTTTGACAAATTCTATGTTGAGCTTCATGATTGTCATTTTTGGATACACAAGTGCTCTTCCTTGTAAGAACTAACCCATGTAGGTAGATGGACTCAAATTCCAAGTGGTGCTCCCAACTCTTGATGAGCTACATCAACCTTGAGCAACCCACACAAGTTCAACTACATGTTCAACACCACCAACCAAGGTATGTTATTCCATCTTAGAGAAGCTTTACTCCAAGTCATAAGCTAAAGCAACTCGACAAGATGAGAATACATCAAGATGCTTAAACGAACAATGGCAACCCCATTTTGAGCTTAAACGATGAGTATGACCTATGATCAAGTGATCTCACTTGACTCCTAAGTCAATATACTCTAACATAGGTGAATTTGTCGCCGACCATCTCTAGATGAAGTTCTCTTGTGTTGTTTTCTGTGTTTTTGCATTTGTCTCATGCATATTTGTTTCCCCCTTCACTTCATCTAGATTTCTTTCTGTTTGCTCTGCATTTTCTTTGCATCCAATTGATTGCATATCATTTAGTAAATTCCTTGTAAATCTTTGTGAGATCTTACTAGTCTAGTGAGATGAGGTGACAAGTGTTTTCTCTGCGATAAACTCGGTTTCACCGATTTTGTTGTTTTCAGTCCAACCGAATCCTTTCGGTACAACCGAATCATAACACTCGATGCCACTGATTTCACAACAGGAAAAACAGTTTGCCACTTATTCTGTGTTTCTTTTGATCCAGCTCCACTCAATGAATATTGTCCTCTACAAGCATCACATTTATATAAATGCTTTGTGCTGTGACTCAAGGATCAAACCCTTCTTGGAAATTGATGTCAAAGGGGGAGAGAGAGATCACATCAAAGCTTATCACTTAGAGAGATCACATCAGAGAGAGAGTATCACCTCCTCAGGGGGAGAAAGAGATCTCCAGGGGGAGAGAATACTCAAGTAGAAAGTATTTCTCAAGGATCCTAGATGCTTGGTGTTCAAGAGGAGAGATGCCACATGTCTTCTTGAGGGGAAAGACATGTTCATATGTGCTTATTTGCATTAGCTCTGTTTATTAATATCTTTCAGCTCTGATTTTCTGTTGCCTATCTTCTCCCAATATCCCATGCTAGATTCAGGGGGAGCAAGACATCTAAGGGAAAGAAATCATTCAAATTCATTGCATATCTTTACTCTTGGGGACATGTCTAATCCAATGTGGTACTTAGTACTCACTCTCTACATGTCATCCCAGTCTTGGTATTCTTGAGGTTTCTTCTATTTGCTCTGGCTAGTAGATGTACCTGTGTTAGCTAACCTTGTTTACGCAGGTTCATTCCATCCTAAGCCAACTCAAGTGCCAGGGAGGCCCTGCCCGCCGCGGCACCTATGGGGCCCGGGGCCCCTTCGTGAGTGCGGTGCGAGGGCGGAGGAGGCACAGAGAGCAGATCGAGGCGAGCACGCGGGCGGGTTTTTTACCCATCTTCGGAGCTCTCCGGAGAGATAAAACCCCTACTGCTGCTTGTGTTTGTATTTTATCTTGCTCAAGAGAATGAGCATATGGTGGCGTTGTAGCGTTGAATGAGTCGAACTGGCCGAACCCCCCCTACGTTGTGCATGGGCCTCCTTTTATAGTGCAAGGGGTCACCGACAGGTGTCAACGTAGGAGAAAGGGGTAAAAAGGTAAAAGAGGTGGTAGTTGGAACAGTCTTGGGGAACAAAGAAGCTACGATTGCATGAACAGTGGTTTCTACCTACTTTTGACAGAGGGGGACAAGGGCATTTAATGCCCGTCGCCGTCGACCCCAAAAGCTCCCGCCTGCGTCTCCATCTGCCACGGCGATGGATCCACCACCGTGAAGTGCCCCGTGTCCCCAGGCTGCACAGCCATCCGCCACGCGGCCCCTGAAAGGCCCGGTGGTGACGCTGGGCCGATGAGCTGGGCGCAGCACACAACAGCAGCTCTCCGGCAAGCGCCTTGCCGGGGTCTTGATCTTGCCGGGCCCGGGAGCTTGCCGGGCTCTGTAACTTGCCGCTCCCCGGGCCCTCGCCGAGACGCATGCAGCGCCGAGGCGTGTCTTGTCTGTTGTAGCCTTCTAGTCTTCCCGGCGAGCTCCTCTCGCCGGGGTCGTGCGTGAGTGATGTGATCTTGAGCCTGAATGGCCTTCCCGGCAAGCCCCGCTTGCCGGGGTCTTGATCTTCTGTCTTGTACACTTTGTTCTTGAATGGCAGTAACAAAACATGGGGGAGGGTTTTGGCGGACGCCCGGCAAGCCCCGCCGCGGGGAATGCTGCGACTGCCCGTGCACAAGTTCGGGGTACTAGGGCACCCCTATTTTAGTACACCGACAGGAGCCCCCGGGCCTGGGCCATACACGGTGCCGAGCGTTGTTGGGCCAGGCCCAAAACAGTGCACGGGCACGCGCGGCCTGGGTCCGCACAGAATAGGGCTTCGCGTCCACCGCGCTCCCTTGCAACGGCACGCGTCGATTGCGGCGTCGTGGGAGACGTGGGCAGCGGGTGCGGTCTTTAAGGCATCCACTCCCGTGATCGTGGTGCAGGGCGAGGCCACTCCACCCGTCGCCTCGGCCCCGCCTTTTTCGCCACGCGGCCCTCATGCGTGGGGGTCGTGGGCGGCGAAGGTGGGAGACCGAGCCGTCACGGGCGAAGATGGCGAGTCGGCCCCGCTCCTCTGCCCTTCTCGCTCCCTGATTGGTCGAGCAGGGCGGTTGAGCCCCCACCTCGCCCTTTAAAAAGGGCGGAAAGGGAGCACAATGGTCACACACTTCTTCTTCTCCCTTCGTCTTCAGCTTCCGTTCCTCCTTCCGCCATGGAAAGAGGAAACCCTAGTTCTTCCACGGTCACAGCGAGAGTCGCCTCCAGGCAGCGCACTTCTCCCTATCCCGCACCCGTGGTGGCGGAGCCGGCCACGAGGGGGAGAGGGAGGGGTCGAGGCCGCGGACGAGGCCGAGGGCGTGGTCGAGGCGGACGGGGGAGGGGTAGTCGTGGCGACGAGCCTCCCCCGTCTCCTCCGGCGGCTCCCTTCCTCGAGGCGGTCCATACTGGAGACGATCCCTGGGAGTTCTTTATCAAGCTGCACCGAGCGCCTCGTCGCCGCCTCCGGCTGCCGGCCCCGTTTGCGGACGCGATGGGGCCGGATCCGCCCGAGGTGATGGAGTTGCGCATGAGGGGCTGCGGGATCAGCGGCACTCGGGTGAGTGTCGTGTCCCCAGCCCCCGGCGTGATGTTCTTCGACCGAGGGTGGAAGACATTCGCCCGGATCCACAGCTTGATGGCGGGGTTTACCCTCCATTTCAAGTTAATGGAGGGCGACCTTCTCGCCGTCAAGGTCTTCGGGGAGTTCGGGACCCGGGCGAGATGCTGCGTGGACAGCTCCTCCGATAGCGAAGGCTCCTCCTCGAGCGAGAGTGACGAGGAGGGGAGCGACAGCGGCGACGAGGGGGATGGCGGGTCTGACTAGGCGTCGGACACCGCTGCCTCGCGCGCCACCGGCGACCCCGTCATCCAGGTCGCCGGCCTTCTCAACTCCCCGGGGCCGTCTCCTCGGTCGGCTGGCGTAGGGAGGCTGCGGAGGAGGGAGAGGGGCGGTGGCAAGGCCGTTAATCGAGTACGAGGCGAGGTGCCTCGACAGCGTGTCGACGCCCCGCCACCCCGCCTTCAACCTCTGCCTCCGGCGCCTCCGTCTCCGCCAAGCTCCCGGCCGGCCCCCGGGAAGTTCTCTTGGTGTCTTCGGCGCCAGAACTCTCCTGCGCGCGTTCCCGTGCCCGTCACCTTGCGCAGCCCCTGAGGGCGCGCCGTTCGCGGGCCGCAGTGGGTGCTCACCGCCATGATCTCCTAGGGCGCCTTTGCCCTTCCCGCAAGCTCCTCTTGCCGGGACTCTTGACCTACCTCCGAACTCCCGAACAGAGAAACAGGAGAGGGATCACGGCATCTTATCTTTCAATTTGTAAGCCCTCGGGCCTTAGTTGCTTTTTAAATATGTAATCCTCTCTATCATGTTTTTCATCCTCTATGGACTTGTATCAAATTAGGATGTTTTTTAATGAAAAGAGGGGAATGCTTGCCGGACCGCGTCTTTTACTTGACTTTGTGCCTTGTATGTTCCTATGCTTCCGGGGAGCTTGCCGGGGCGAACACGCTTGCTGAGTGCGGGACATCAGCAGCCTGCTGGCGGTGTTGCCTCCGGCAAGCAACCTTGCCGGGCCGATTATGACTTAACTTGCCGAGCAGGCTCGAAAGCAAGATAAGGGTGCAGCAAGACACTTGTGTTCGTCGAGCGGGCTCGGAAACAAACACAAGGGCGCAACTGGGCCACGACTTGGCTCCTCCGCGCATGGGTTTCACAAGGCACGCGCGTTCAAAGACGCAACCCCGCTTTCCCCGGCCCATGAGAGGATGCATGACGAGGGATGGAAAACTTATCTGATCCCGCAGCCCCCGGCGACCTTAGCTTGCCGGGGAGGAATCTTGGCATTCGCAGCCCCCGGCGACTCTGGCTTCGCCAAAATCCAGGTGCTGGCGTGCTCCTCTGGTTTCTCCTTGTCGCTGTAATTTCAGTCATGAAAACAGCTGAGCTAGTTCTGCAACAGCTTCATTATTTACATGTATACGTATATAAATCCTTTCTGTGTAGTGTGCAACGCGATGTCAGTGCCTTGCCCTTCGTGTGTTTACACTCTCGCGCTTGGGAAGCTTGCGGCGCGAACACGCTTGCTTGAGTGCGAACATCAAGCAGCCACCGGCGGTGTTGCTTCGGCAAGCAACCTTGCCGGGCCGATTCTTGCGCTTGTGTTTGTTGAGCGGACTCGAAACAAACCAAGGGCGAATAACCCCACGACCGCTCAACTCAACGGCGCACAAGTTTTTCATACGAAGGGCATCTTACGGCAGGGCTTGCTACGCTACACCCTCTACTTTGCATCCTTTGTGCGCTTTTACCCTACGCTTCCAGGGAAACTTGCCGGCAAAGTGGCCCTTGTCGCGAGTGCTGAGATGCTGAACTCGAAGCAGCTCGCTGGCCAAGGTCCTACCGGCAAGCAACCTTGCCGCGGCTAGTCGCAACGCACTTAGGTTGCTGAGCGGACTCGAAAACGAAACAAGGGCGCGGCACTTAGCGCAGCTCACTTAAATCGTTGAGTGTGCTCGGAAGCAAGATAAGGATGCGGCTACCCGCGGGTAGGTTCCTCCGCGCACAGGCATCGCGCACAAAGAACGAAAGCACGAGGAACATAACATAAAAACGCATGGAACCAAGTAGTGCTTTGCACAAAAGCTCGGATGACTTAGCTTTTCTACTCTTCTGCGATCCGGCAAGGCCGCGCTTCTCCCTTGATTTCCCCCCTCGTATGTTTTCACCCTCACGCTTTGGGGAACCTGCGGCGAAACACACTTGCTGAGTCGGAACATCAGCAGCCCACTGGCGGTGTTGCCTCGGCAGAAGAACTTGTCGGGCTAGTTGCAGTAGCGCCTTCATCGCTGAGCGAACTCAAAATGGATCAGGGGCGCAACTTAGCCACGACTCGACCCCCATGCGCACAGGTTCTCCATACAAGGTACGAAATTTCAGGGAATACAACTCAAAAGTTTGAAACTGGCTGGTAGAGCTCGATGGCACGTCCTCGACGGTGGCACTTCAGAGAAGTGCGCTTGCCGGAGCGGGCGCCAGAGCTGTTCTTGCTGTTTTCTTTGCCCTACTGGTAGGTGGAGCTCGATGGCACCTTCTCGACGGCGGCGCAGCACTCCGGAGAGGTGCGCTTGCCGGAGTAGTACCAGAGCTATTCTTGCCGGGCTGGGCACCAGAGTTGTCCTTGCCGGGCTTCGCTTGCCGGTAGAGCTCGATGGCGGCGTCCTCGGCAGCAGCTGGCACTCGGAGAGGTGCGCTTGCCGGAGCAGGCACCAGAGCACTCGCCGGAATTGGTCTTCGTCTTCTTCACAGGACTTCCGTGGCCTTCTGGAACTCCTGCTCACTGTCATCCTCATCCTCCATGTCTTCATCGTCGTCTTCTTCATCTTTGTCGCGGCCCCGGGGAGGTCGATCACCTTGCCGCTGCTTAGCCTTGTCGCGACGTCCTCCCCGGCCATTGAACGGCCGCTTCTTGCTCGGTTCTCCTCCGCCACCTTGGGCCTTCTCCTTGTCGCGCCTCTCGTACTCAGCTTTTTGCTGCTCGACGAGGTACTCGGCAGCTTGCGCTTGGTGAGATCGTGGCCCTTGGTGCGGTGGATTTTGCAGTATTGCTTGTCGGAGCCGCCCTGCTTGTCGGCTGCCGCTACAGGGGCAGGTTCCTTGCCGGAGAAGCAACCCTGTGTTTGCTTGGCGGGAGCCTCCTTGCCGGGCTTCTCGGCGGCAAGCACCTCTTTCTTGTTTTTCCTTCGTCGCTCCGCCGCCGGCTCTTGTTTGCCGGGCGTTGTCGTCGCTTATCGCTTCCTCCTGCGCCAAAGATCCTCCCGGGAGTCTCCTCCTCCTCCTGGCGTGCACTTGTGTCGGCCGAGCATAGAGCTCGCGACGTCCCGTATCTTGGTCATCGCCATTTCTTCACGCATGCGGCGGTTACGCGACGTTTCGTGGAACACGCCGATAACATGCGCGGGGTGGACATCGAGGATGTTGTGCTGCACACGGTGGCGTTGGATATACTTGCGCAGGGATTCCCCTTCCTTCTGGGCCAAAATGTGGAGATCGCTCTCCTGGCCGTGGGGTTTGTGGCCGCCAGTGAAGGCGCCAACAAACTGATGGCAAAGGTCGGCCCAAGAGGAAATGGAGCCTTCCGGCAAGTGCATAAGCCAAGAACGAACGTTCGGCTTAAGCACGAGCGGGAAGTAGTTCGCCAGAATCTTGTCGTCGCGCCCTCCGGCAGCCTGCACCGCGATGGTGTAGACACTGAGGAACTCCGAGGGGTGCGTCTTGCCGTCGTACTTCTCCGGTACGTCGGGCTTGAAGTTCTTCATGCTGGGCCACTGGACGCGCCGCAGCTCGTGGGTGAACGCAGGGCAGCCTGCCGCGTACGGCAAGTCGCCTGGTTCACCGGGCGTGTACGCGTCGACAGCGTTTCCAGCTCTACGGTCGATTGTCGCCGAAGCTTCTCGGCGGCGCGCGATCGTGGTCCGAGCGTCTTCTTGTCGCCGGTCGTCGAGGACCTGGCGTTGATCCCGACGAGCCCGCGGATCCGACGACGCCGTGGAGCCGTCGTCGGCGTGGTTCCCGCGGGACGGCGTCTTTGCTTCGCGGCGGGAGTATCGACGTTGCACCCGGCGGCCTTTGTCGCCGTTGGCGCCGTCTTCTCAGCTTGCGCGGCGCGAGGTCGCCGGCTGCTGTGAAGGGTCGTTGTTAGCAAAGGCGACCAGGCTCTTGATGGTAGCCCTCGGTCTTGGCTTTGTCCGCCGCCGGGGAAGTCGAGAAGCGATTCGCGCCCTTACGAGCGCTTCGCGAGTGGAGGGAGCGGAGCGGCGGTGCGAGGAGCGGGTAGGCTCGGACTTCTAACAGTGTTAGAAGGCGCAGGTCCTCCCGGCGCCTTCGCTTTGCCCGTGTCCGGACGTTGGCCTGGAGCGTCCCGCGAGCCTCCGGCGTGTCCTTGTCCCAGCAGGCGGATACCACCTCCCGTGGTATGGCGCTGCTGGGTCGTCGTGCGCTGAGATGGACGCGGGTCCACGGAGACCGAAGCGCGGTCACCCGTCCCGTCCTTGGATCTGGTGGCGCCGCGAGTGTCTTCGGCGGCGACCACCCTTCCGTCGGCGTCTCCTCCGCCCACCGCTGGCTCCGGTGGCGGCGGAAGAGACGCAGACGGGCCTGCAGCCCCCGAAGCCTTCTTCTTCGGGGCCATGGCGTAGTCGTTGACGAAGTTGCTGATGAAATTGGAGAGGTTGATGGCGAAGCGCGCGCAGCAGATGCCGGATCAGGTCCAAAAACCTCGGCGCCCCTACTGGCGCGCCAAAGATGCGGGAGGCCCTGCCCCAAGGCACCTATGGGGCCAGGGCCCCTTCGTGAAGTGCGGTGCGAGGCGGAGGAGGCACAGAGAGCGAACGAGGCGAGCACGCGGGCGGGTTTTTACCCAACCGGAGCTCTCGGAGAGATAAAACCCCTCTGCTGCTTGTGTTTGTATTTTATCTTGCTCAAGAGAATGAGCGTATGGTGGCGTTATAGCGTTGAATGAGTCGAACTGGCGAACCCCCCACGTTGTGCATGGGCCTCCTTTTATAGTGCAAGGGTCACCGACAGTGTCAGCGTGGAGAAAGGGGTAAAAAGGTAAAAGAGGTGGTAGTTGGAGCAGTCGCGGGAACAAAGAAGCTACAATTGCATGAACAGTGGTTTCTACCTACTTTTGACAGAGGGGGACAAGGGCATTTAATGCCCGTCGCCGTCGACCCAAAAAGCTCCCGCCGTGCGTCTCCGTCTCGCCACGGCGATGGATCCACCACCGTGAAGTGCCACCGTGTCCCCAGTTGCACAGACCATCCGCCACGCGTCCTGGAAAGGCCCAGGCGACGTGGGCCGATGAGCCGGGCGCAGCACACAACAGCAGCTCTCCCGGCAAGCGCCTTGCCGGGGTCTTGATCTTGCCGGGCCCGGGAGCTTGCCGGGCTCTGTAACTTGCCGCTCCCCGGGCCCTCGCCGAGACGCATGCAGCGCCGAGGCGTGTCTTGTCTGTTGTAGTCTTCTAGTCTTCCCGGCGAGCTCCTCTCGCCGGGGTCGTGCGTGAGTGATGTGATCTTGAGCCTGAATGGCCTTCCCGGCAAGCCCCGCTTGCCGGGGTCTTGATCTTCTGTCTTGTACACTTTGTTCTTGAATGGCAGTAACAAAACATGGGGGAGGGTTTTGGCGGACGCCCGGCAAGCCCCGCCGCGGGGAATGCTGCGACTGCCCGTGCACAAGTTCGGGGTACTAGGGCACCCCTATTTTAGTACACCGACATCAAGACTACAAGGTAAGTATATGCATCACAATCATGTGTGTGAGGATTTCTTGCTGATGTACATACTGTTTGCAAGAAGGACTCATGGGCATGAAGGTATTTTCTTTAATATTCTTTGCTCTGATGCATATGGCCAAGAACATGTAACACATTGCCTGCTCTATCATGGTTATGCTCTCACATGCTTCTATATTCCATATTCACATGATTGCATACATGTAGGGGGAGCCTATGCCTGTTACATGTCCTTCCAAAGCTTTACTTGCTATTCTTTATATCTTTATCTAAAGCTTTGATGTATGTTGTCATCAATTACCAAAAAGGGGGAGATTGAAAGCACAAGTTCTCCCTAGGTGGTTTTGGTAATTAATGTCAACATATCTCTTGTTGGACTAACACTTTTATCTAGCATGTTTCAGATAAGTTCAACAATGGAGTGGCATGGACTAAAGGATGTGGGAACTCCTTCAAGATGCTAAGGACAAAGGATTGGCTCAATCTTCAAGCTCAAAACTATTCATTTTACATTTTAGTGATCCAAGATCACATTGAGTCTATAGGAAAAGCCAATACTATCAAGAAGGGATAAGGTGTTGCTTAATTAGTTTCTTGCTCCACAGTGCTTAGTGATATGCTCCAAAACCCTCAACTACTTTCCCACTTCCACACATATGACCTAAACCTAAAGTCAAACTCGGCCCCACCGATTCTTTCTATCCGGCGCCACCGAGTTCAGATGTCATAGCCACTGCCACAAACCCTAGGCAAATCGGTCTGACCGATAGGGATCTCGGTCTCACCGAGATGGGATTGTAATCTCTCTGTGTATGTCCATTACCAAAATCAGTCTCACCGAGTTTGAGCAATCGGTACTACCGAGATTACAATGCAAACTCTCTGGTTAACTTATTACCAAAATCGGTCCCACCTAGTTTGAGTAATCAGTCCCACCGAGTTTGCCTGACCAACTCTCTGGTTAGCTAATTACCAAAATTGGTCTCATCGAGTTTGTGTAATCGGTCTCACCGAGATTACGTTATGCCCTAACCCTAACCATATCGGTCCTACCGAGTTGCATATCGGTCCCACCGAAAATCCTAACGGTCACTAGATTTGCTAAATCGGTCCGACCAAGTTTGTTGATTCGGTCCCACCGAGTTTGGTAGATTGTGTGGAACGGTTAGATTTTGTGTGGAGGCTATTTATACCCCTCCACCTCCACTTCATTCGTGGAGAGAGCCATCAAACTGAACCTACACTTCCAGCATACATTTTCTGAGAGAGAACTACCTACTCATGTGTTGAGGCCAAGATATTCCATTCCTACCATATGAATCTTGATCTCCAGCCTTCCCCAAGTTGCTTTCCAGTCAAATCTTCTTTCCACCAGATCCAAATCCTATGAGAGAGAGTTGAGTGTTGGGGAGACTATCACTTGAAGCACAAGAGCAAGGAGTTCATCATCAATGCACCATTGGTTACTTCTTGGAGAGTGGTGTCTCCTAGATTGGCTAGGTGTCACTTGGGAGCCTCCGACAAGATTGTGGAGTTGAACCAAGGAGTTTGTAAGGGCAAGGAGATCGCCTACTTCGTGAAGATCTACCGCTAGTGAGGCAAGTCCTTCGTGGGCGACGGCCATGGTGGGATAGACAAGGTTGTTTCTTCGTGGACCCTTCGTGGGTGGAGCCCTCCATGGACTCGTGCAACCATTACCCTTCGTGGGTTGAAGTCTCCATCAACGTGGATGTATGATAGCACCACCTATCGGAACCACGACAAAAACATCCGTGTCTCCAATTGCGTTTGAATCCTCCAAAACCCTTCCCTTTACATTCTTGCAAGTTGCATGCTTTACTTTCCGCTGCTCATATACTCTTTGCATGCTTGCTTGTTATGTATTGTGAATGTTAAACTTGTGCCTAAACTCCACTTAAACTTAAAGAACTTAAAAACTGCAACTTTGGTACTTAGTGTCTAATCACCCCCCCCCTCTAGACACCTCTTCTCAAGGTCCTACACCCGCCCGATCACCTTCAATCACAGGGACTACCCGACTAGTATGTGGCATAGAGGATCAGCTGCCTTGGTACTCGACCCAATAATTGACGGATACCATCTCACTCGTGTCCTCATGGACGGCGGCAGTAGTCTGAATCTAATATACCAAGACACTCTCCGCAGGATGGGGATAGACCCATCCTGAATCAGCTAAAGTAACACCACCTTTGAAGGGTGATACCAGGCGTTGAAGCCTGCTGCAGGGGCTCCCTCGTACTAGAGGTGACATTCGGTTCCCCAGACAACTTCAGAAGCGAAGAACTACTCTTCACCATCGCCCCCCTCCAAAGTGGTTATCATGCATTGCTCGGGAGAACAGCCTTCGCCCGCTCCAACACAGTACCGCACTACGCCTACCTTAAACTCAAGATGCCCGGTCCATGTGGCGTCATCACCGTTAACGGAAGCTTTCCTTACGCGCGGAAGAGTACGTGACGGCTCCAGCAGCCGGACACTAAGAGCCCTCTAATATCAGAATGCATGATTGGTCCTTAAGACCACGGACACGATTAGACGAGTCCGGCAGCCCAGATAAACCTGAGCTAGGCGCTATAAATGTAATCCCATAGAGGACACCAGGGGCTTCAAATATTCAATAAAGCCCACCTTTCGGCTTGACCTTATTAACAGGCCAATGTATTACACTTCTACTATCCATTGATAATAGTCAACTCTTTGCACGCCTACGTCATACTCTTCTACATGAGTTTTCCTTTTTACAGACATCATTTGTGCGATACCCTCCCAGGACACGGCACAATGGAGACAAAGGCGCAAACGTGCAGCAGGGCCCCGCTCAAAGGTTTCTCTTTAGATTAAGCCCCTGTGTAAACCTTCTTTATTGTCTCTTGTTGCTTACACATCCCATGGGCACTACACCTCCAAGGGATACTGCCGTTATTGGCTTTTCTCCACAACAGACTAATGCACGTACCTGGAAATACAGGGTTCATAATAAACGGCGTTCTTCAGCCCAGTATATGTTCTAAAGTCCGAATACCTTCGGGAGTGTTCGGCGTCACGAGTTTGGCCTTATATGCATCAGCTCCGAATCATGTCTTTCGTCAAATGGTGGGTTTGCCCAGCTCCTGGGTTTGCCGCCATACGTTCTGTTCTTATCGGCTAAGGCGGCCAAAGGAGAACTACTATGATTGTGCCCTGGTTATTCCGGATGAGCACCTCAGTAGAGAAAGCCGAAAACTGACTGTCATGATATAGCGAGAGACTGGTCAACCACTCAAGGACTCATCTGAATCTTTAGGATTCCTCCGCATTAACCAAGGACTGTTTCCCGGTCATGTACACACACACCCGTATTCGGATGCACACAATAATACTAGGGGCTACATAGTAGCCCCACCGTCAAACTCCTATGGCTAAGTGAAAGTGTTAAAGCTGTATAGTCCGGTTGCCTAGTTTGACGTGCAATCACCTCCTTAATGTACCAAGATGTTGGATCAAGTGTGATTATGCATATTCTCGCGAACACCCCTGCATTGTATACGTGGGGGCTGAAGCCAACGACTGCTAACTTTCAGATTACCTGCATACATCAAACGACCACATAGGAGGCACAATAACACTTTCGTGCGAAAAGTATAAACATAGCCTCCATAATTAAAATAAAATCATTTTTACAATGAAATGATTTTTGTCACTCGAACATGACATTCTTCGAGCACTGAGCCTCTATTAAACGAGCACCTTCTGTTACCTGCTCCAAGTAGTGCTCGGCTGGATCCTGGCTTCCCGCCGGATTCTGGGTCGCAATGATGGTGGCCTCCATATCTGTCCAATATGCTTTAACACGGGCAAGAGCCATCCGTGCACTCTCTATGCATGTCGACCTTTTCATGGCATCGATTCGCAATACGGCACCAAGGAATTGTTGCACTAAACCAAAATAATTGTCCAGCTTCGGCCCCTTCGGCCATAGATGGTCTATTACAGACCTCATTGCAAGACCGGACAACCTATGGAGCTCGGCTACAGCATTCATCCTCTCACTCAATGGCAACGGGCGCGTCGGAGCACTGAATTGCGACCAGAACAGCTTTTCCATTTCATTATCTTTTTGATCCTCGAAAACCTTGGCCGCATCAACTGTACTCTTCGCCAGAGGAGCGTACTTCGGATCTAAGAACTTCATCCGCAATAAATAGGGGTTTCCAGCCGCGATTTCTCCGGCCTGTTGAAGCTCCTCCCGCGCATCCCTAATTTCGAAACGCGTCTCCTTGGCCACATCAAGGGCCTTCTTTTGGTCAGCCGAATTAGCCTGACTCTCTTTTTCAAGGAGCTCATACCGGTCGACAGCGTTTTCAGCTCCACAGCCATCTTGGCTATTTTTTCTTCGCTTTGGCGATGAGAAGCCTGTTTGGCTCTCAACTCTTCGGCCGCCTTTAGGGCAGCCGCATTGCTAGCCCGGGCTTGTTCCTTGGCTAGGGCGAGTTCCGCCCTCAGGGCCTCTACGGCAGTAACTCCGCCTACAGCCCAAGCATACTACATTAACATTATGCTCCGCTTAATATTTCCTATTAAAAATAAGGAAAGAAAAGCACATACTTTGTGACTTGTCAAGGCGCTCGTTCACAAGTGTGATATCGGCATCCACAACTCCAATCTGCCTCCTCAGTTCGGCGACTTCAACGGACCGGTCGGCTGCCGGATCCTTAGCCACCTGCGCATAAATACAATGCGATCATTCGTCAACAATGTGATCCTCCGTTTGCCGCCTAGGGTGGGCAACCAGAGTCTCAGGGGCTACTATCCATATGGAGCACACCTAGCGCGTGCACCGTAACCAAAAATTACGTATTTCATTACATACCTCAAAGCCTCTGAGCAGGCTCGTAAAAGCTTCATTCAGCCCACTTGTGGCAAATGAAATCTTCCCAAGCACCATGCTCATTAATGAACGGTGATCCTCCGAGAGAGCAGCTCGCTCCAGAAGGCCCGTCAGCGTGTCCGGCCGGTCGCCGAACTATGTCGGACCTTTATTATCGCCCCCCGTGGGAGCCGAACGCTCCGGGCTCAGGGTGGCTGAAGTACTAGCTTCTGGCCTCGGCAAATCTGGACTCCTCAGTGACGACACCTCGGGGTCGCCTGCCCCATGAGGCAGAGAGGTTGGTGGGGTTTCACTCTCCATCATCTCCGGAAGGAGATCCCCCGAATACGAACTCTGTCGAGAAGAGCTGCTAGCGGGACTGCAAAGAATGGATCCTGGTTATTGTTCTCGGAGGAGGAAGCAGTAGCTTTGTATTTACGATTAACTTACAGCTCGACTGAGGGCTAGCCCGTTTGCAGGCATGGCGCGGCAAGGACACCCTTCGGGGCAGGGCCCCCTGGTGAGGTTTTCCTCCCTTGTCTAGGCACCTCCATCTCCAAGTCTTCGGAGGCGGCCCTCTTCTTCCCGCGAGGGAAGGAGACCTTAGATTCCCCTCCCCGACTATCCTCCGTCGTGGAGGTAGCAATTCCCCCGGTTTGGATGCGCAATGTGTGAAGTTCTGCTTCTCTGTTCTTCCCTTCGTCTTTCCCCGAGGGTACTTGACTTAGCACACGACCAAGCATCTTGGCTATAGCAGGACTAGGTGAGTGTAACACCCATGATGCGGCTATATCTCCCACGTGTCGAAGCACGACTTAGAGGCATAACCGCATTGTGGTTTTGTCGGAAGAAGGGTCATCTTCACACAATCCCATGTAGTGAACAAGAGTGGGATAAAGAGTTGGCTTACAATCGCCACTTCACACAATGAATATATAATTCAAACATCATTCAGAGTACACACATAGTCCGACTACGGACAAAGCCAGAAGAAAAGAAGATAACCCAACTACTAGATCCCTGATCGTCCCAACTGGGCTCCACTACTAATCAACATGAAACGAAACAAAGCAACGACTAAGATCTTCATTGAGCTCCCATCTACGCTCGGTCGCATCATCTGCACTGGTATCATCGGCACCTGCAACTGTTGTGATAGTATCTGGTGAGTCACGAGGACTCAGCAATCTCGAAACCCGCGAGATCAAGACTATTTAAGCTTATGGGTAGGAAGTGGTAATGAGGTGGAGTTGCAGCAAGCACTAAGCAAATATGGTGGCTAACATACGCAAATAAGAGCGAGAAGAGAAGTAACGGAACGATCGTGAAGCTAGAAGTGATCCTGAAACTGCTTACGCACAATCATAACACCAAGACCGTGTTCACTTCCCGGACTCCGCCAAAAAGAGACCATCACGGCTACACACGCCGTTGATGCATTTTAATTAAGTCAAGTGTCAACTTCTCTACAACCGGATATTAACAAATTCCCATCTGCCACATAATCGCGGGAATGGCTCTCAAAAGTTTATACCCTGCAGGGGTGTCCCAACTTAGCCCATCACAAGCTCTCACGGTCAACGAAGGATATACCTTCTCCCGGGAAGACCCGATCAGTCTTGGAATCCCAGTTTACAAGACATTTTGACAATGGTAAAACAAGACCAGCAAGACCGCCCGATGTGCCGACAAATCCCAATAGGAGCTGCACATATCTCGTTCTCAGGGCACACCAGATAAGCGAAGCGTACAGGTACCGACGTAACCCAAGTTGCCAAGGAATGGTCCCAAGACGGTGCTCTAGTTTGGACCAACACTCGAGGAGCACCGCCCGGGGTAATAAAGATGACCCTTGAGTCTGCAGAACCCAAGGGAAAAAGGCTTAGGTGGAAAATGTTAAAACCAAGGTTGGGCCTTGCTGGAGGAGTGTTATTCAAAGCGAACTATTAAGGGGGTCCCATAAATCACCCAACCGCGTAAGGAACGCAAAATCAAAGAACATAACACCGGTATGACGGAAACTAGGGCGGAAAGAGTGGAACAAAACACCAGGCATAAGGCCGAGCCTTCCACCCTTTACCAAGTATATAGATGCATTAATTAAATAAGAGATATTGTGATATCCCAACATAATCCTGTCCATCATGGAGCAATCTTCAACTTCACCTGCAACTAAAAATGCTATAAGAGGGGCTGAACAAAGCGGTAACATAGCCAAACAACGGTTTGCTAGGAAGGGTGAAAAGGTTAGAGGCTGACATGGCAGTTTGGGAGGCATGATAAACAAGTGATAGGTAGCGCAGCATAGCGATAGAACGAAGCAACTAGCAAGCAAAGATAGAAGTGATATTGAGGGTAATGGTCATCTTGCCTGAGATCCCGAAAGGAAGAAGAATGAGTCCATGAAGAAGACAAACGGACGTAGCCGAACGAATCCTCACAACTCTGGAACGAAACCGAAGCTAACGAGAGAAGCAAACCGGAAAGATGCAAACAACGTGGTAAACAACCATCACATAAGCATGGCATGATGCACAAACAAGTATGATGCATGTCCGGTTTAAAGAGGCATGGCATGGAAAAGTGCAACAAACAATACTACAAATTAAGTGGAGCTCAATATGCAACGAGTTGCATATTGACGAAACACCACATTCAATTATTTAGTTTCTCTCTCGGTTATGCTACTCATCAATATTAAATGATGTTAAACATGGAAAGGGGTGAAGCATAATTAAACTAACTATTTAGGCAAGTTTAAATGAGGCCGGAAACATCGGACAACAATTCCGATAAATCCTCATGTTATTTAGCAATTTAATGCAACAACAATTTTAAACATTTTAATTGTTGTTATCATGATGCGGATGACATTTGCAAGTCTTATGCAATTTTATGAAAATGTTGACATGGGCATGTTATGAAGCATTTGGTCACCATGGCGGAACGAAAGGGGTGCCACGACAATGACAATGGAAATGGTGCCACGGCAACATTTCGATGATCTGACAACTCGTCGAGATGTCGGTGCAAAAGAAAGTGTGGACGTACGGAACATGAAAAAGAAGGGGTTATCCCGGATACCGGGTTCCATGTCGGTGGCATGGATTATGGCGAACATGCAAGGAAAAATTTGGACACGGTCCAAACATAGGGTGCATCTCATACAACACATGCATTCGGTCCACGGACGTCATCTCGGGGTGATACCTTCGAAGCGTGCTTTCGGGGCAGGTCGAGTTCGTTGAAGGAAGTAGTTGTACACGAGCATAGTGGAAGTAGTGGTACACGTTTTCGTAGCCGTCTGGGGTCGTCGGTAGAGGTACTTGCGAACTTGGCAACGGTAGTTGTACATGTCCAGAGAGGAACTTGTCGTATCCATGTAGTCGAACTTGGCGTTCGGAGTCCGGGTCTTGCCGGTGGTGTACTTGGTGCTCGAGGATCCGATCTGGGGGTGCATGCTTCCACGGTAACACTGCATGGTGCACAGAGGCGACAACTTGGGTGGTGCTGGGCATCGGGAACAGGACCATGCTCGCTCGGGCTTCGAGCTGGCCGCGGTCAACGCGCGAGGCGCGCGTGCAGGCGGATCGAGTAGGCAGCAATGCTTCTCGTCCTCCTGGGTCGAGGTCGAGGCGAAACGGGGTAGAGGAGCTTGGCGGATGCAAGCAGCAGCACAGGGCTGGCAGAGGCGACGCGGGTTGAAGGAGTGGAAACAACAGCGTGATGCAGGGGCTTGGCGAGGCGGGTTTCACGCGGGAAGGACGGAGAAGGAGTCCTGGATGTTAACGAGCGAGGGCAGCCGGGGATGGCTGCAGGGTGGAGGAGGCACTCGGGGAGATGGGGATCGAGCGCGGCATCGGTGAGAGGGTGCAGCAGCTGCTGCTACTGCCAGCGGCGAGGTCGAGGTGGTTTCGTGGCGACAAGCAGAAGCAGGAGGAGAGGCACGGGAGGAGGTGACGCGGGTCGTGGCCTAGTGCTACAGAGGGAGGCGCGTAGGAGGCTGAGAGGGGTCGGGTGCGAGCTAGTGGCGCTGCAGGATCGAGAGGGAGAGAGTGAGATGGGGATCAGGATGAACGAGGGAGATGGCGGCGCTGTGAGGGAACGAGGGAGCGATCGAGAGGAGGGTTCGATCGGGGTAGGGTTAGATAGGGGGCTGCTGGGCCTTAGATGCCGGCCCCGGTAGAGAAGGAAGTGGCCAGAGGCCTGGCTGGAGGCCTGGCTAGGCTGCTGGGCTCTCTTCTCCCTCTCTCTTGCTTTCCAAAACAGTAAAAGAATAGGAAGAAAGAAAGGAGAGAAAGGAAAAAGGTTAGAGAAGGGACTTTGGCATGTGGATAATTTTCCCAGGCTCACAAAAATGAGCTTGAACCAGGAAAAATAGAAGTGGGCACGACCCAAAGTTTAAATTCAAACACATTTGATTTTAATTCAAATGAGCGTAGGAAGGAAGTGGGTATTTGGCAGACCCAAAAATGTTGAGAATTTTGGAAGAGCCTCGATAAATGAGATAAGAATTTTTGGCAAAGTTTGAGGCAAGGAATTGAGGTAGAAAAAGCATGGAACTTAAACTGTAAGTGTGTTATGGTTTATTCCTAAAGAATGGAATATTTATCATAGCTCCCTAATAATATTGGGAGGGTAATTGTTATAAAGAGAAATCACCATGTGCGTTTCCCTCAATTTAAATGGATCAAAGATCCATACAATTTATTTAGATGAGTTTTTAAAAAATAATGATATGATGGCATGATGACATGATGCAATGCAAAAATAAATAGAGCAAGCACAAACAAAAACACACTGAGGTCACAAAAATATGGAAGTCTTCTAGATCGTCGGTCTTGGGGCGTTACAACACTCCACCACTACAAGAGGATCTCGTCCCGAGATCTAGGATGGCACCGGAGAGAAACGGAAGAGGAAGAGAAGAGGTAAAACTAAGTTGCTTCTTCGACCAATGAGTGAAACCAAAGAACCTTGAGAGGTCGAAAAGTTGAAAGAGAGAACACAACAGAGTTATACACAATTGAGAGCACTGCGGTAGAGAATTGAAAGAAGGAACACCATGTGAACCTTCGAGGCTGCAAAGCTATGAATGATGAGTACAATGGACAAGAAGGAATTGGAACCACTCTGGTTGAAACGAGATAAACAAGGAACAAGGAAGATCAAATTCGGATAGCACTCCGGTTGCAAAGAGATGCAAGACTTGATAAGATGAAAAGAACTTAGTAGAGGACATAACACTCGTGTTAAGCGAATAAGCAAGAAAAAGAACATGATATTTACGAAATGAGATGATGGGTCGAAGAGAGTAACTCACAATGCCTCCAGAAGAAAGAATAGAAGATAGATCATTGGAATAACAAAATGGAGAAGAAAATGCCAACTTCTGCCAGAAATGAGCTTGGAAAGCACCCTTCCAAGAAGGTTATAACGGAGTTGTTGGAAAACCAACAACGAAAGCACAAGCTTGTTGTGGGCTTATGGAAAACTTCTCAAAATTGAGGTGAAATTCTACCAAGATGATAGAGAGATAACTTGGACCGTTGATAATCACCACAATAGCAATCCTTAGGGAAGGCTTTAAGTGAAATGTATACCAAGATAACTCCAATGAAGAGATTGATGGATTTAAAATACCTCATTCTTGACAACATGTGAATCGCGAAACATGAACGGAAATTGTCAAGAATGATATAACACCATCTCAAAAGATAAGGTAGGAGAATTGCACTTTGGAATGCCAGATGAAGAATACTTGAGTTTTTCCAAGAACAATCTTGAAGAACACTTCGAGAATGAGTTAACTCTTTAGCGAACCACATGTAGAGCCTCCATGAAGAACTCCGGTAATAAAAGAATGATAGAAAGAAAGAGAAGTTGAAAACATAAGGTGAAGCCTTGCAATGATTTACATGGAGCTTCGCGACGAGATAACCGACAAAACTTGGAACTCCGGGAAAAAAAGATGAACAACTTGGAACCGAGAATTACTTCATCATGAACAATCTCTGGAAGAAAAGAATTGAATCACCTCGAGGAAATAAGAATAAGATTTATTGTATGCTTATCCTTCATCAAATTAAGTTGATGACAAGCAATGGATTTGGCATACTACTTATTCCCGTAGAAAGGATTAAAAGAGATATAGCGCAAGCTTGAGAAGGTATTGATGGAACCACCGATAGGATTGAAACAACGAATAAATTAATATGAGAACATAGGAAGAGGAATCTTGAACAAACCACCGTAAAAATTGAAAATGAAAGTAGCAAAGGCACAATTCACTGGGAAGAATTTGAAAATGAATGAAGATACTTGAGGGGATTTAGATACCTGAGAACAAAGAGATTATGAACTGATTAGAGGATATTTGAACGATGCAGTGGTAAGATTTGGAGAACGATAACTACATGCTGAGAATGAAGAATTATGACATGATGGCCTTCGGAGGAAAGAAATGGAAACAACTCATGAAATGCTCCGGATGGTAAGAAAAGAATTGTCACAATCAAAAACAATTATGAGGATGGCATCAAGCTTGAACTACGCATCTTTGGAAGAACGGGTAAGGATTTAAGAGGAACTCTTCTTCGGTCTTCAAAATTCGAGAATGACGACAAGAAACACCACCATGAATTGTTGAGACACTCCGGAAGGATTAAAAGAAAAAAGGTTGAGGCAAAGATGAATTTGAAAACGACCGTGGAGAAGGCATGTGACTGATGAAAATTCATTCTTACGTCAAACTTGGAAATGAATTTGAGAATCGCTCCTGATAATTAGAAGAGTCGGGTAAGATCCTGGGAAAAGACCTGTGGGTTAGGGCCCACTCAAAAGGAAACACCGTTAAACGATTGATTGAAAAAGGGGGGGATTGCACCGGTTGAATTAAATGGCCTGAATGAGATAACAACCTTGAAATAATTTGAACTGATTGAGAATGGAAACACAAGTCTTGTGAGATATCTTCAGCACTCCAGAACAAATGAATAGCGAGAAGTGAAAGATTAAGAGGTGCACCGGCATGAGAAAGCATTTGACACGAGGAAAAGAATATGATTAACACCGAAACTTGAAATTAATCCACTGGAGAAGAAAAGAGACGAAGAATATTAAACTTGAAGCTCCGTTAGTATCTTCCTGAGAATCACCAGATAAGAACATTGGCGGAAAAGAATGGAGAGACTTCCCATCAATAAAATGGATAACCGATTAAGAAATCTGAGTCCTTGAAGTTAAGGGTGGGAGGGCGGGAAAACAAAGGCAACTTGGGGCAGATGGAATGGATACCGTTGAGAAAACTTAGAATTGATCTTGCGGATGTTGAGATGATCGGATCCACTTGAAGAGAAGCACGCCGGTTGGAAAAGAATGAACAGGACAACCTCAATGATCAAGAAGGATTATCACTCCCATAGAAATATGAGAACACCATTTAGGGAAGGTATGGATCAACACTTGACATCGAAGCAACTCGAATACTACAACTCAAAACAAAACAAAGGATTTGGCTTGCAGAATAAGCCGGAAACAAACATATGATAGAGATTTCGTCCGAAGTTTTCATGGTGGGGCCCACACGGGCTCGATCGTACAACACCATCATGTACAAGGCAGTGCACATGACATACAAAGTGTCCCCGAATCAGCATAGCCAAGAATTCTTTAAGACACAACGAGACCACTGTAAAAATGACTGTGGATAGGCGGACCACTAGACGTCGAACCCCAATCTCATATCATGCATCTGTCAGAAAAAAACTAGAGCTACTTGAATTCCCACCTATAAAACTCCCAAAACTTTCTGGTTATGCAATCTGGTGTTGGGGATATAGGGGAAGCAATATATATCTCACCCAAAACTAATAATCCCTACATCCAAGCTGTATCCATCCGTCAACACATAACCAAGAAAACTCCGGAAATCGTGTACCTCAACATTTGAAAAGCATCCATTATACGAGTTATGGCAATACTCCCGAACTCCCCAGTACTGGGTGGCGTCGAGGTTATCTCACCAACAACTGCATAAAAGAGATTTTCGATGTCGGCAAAACTCAGGTATTCCAGAACTGCAACGATAAAACTATGACGACAACACCTCGGAGCTCAACTCCCCGGGACACTGCCACAACCCCAAAATGTCAGGAGGCACCAAGAACAATGTTCTCGTCATAATAATATCAGAAGGATCCTAAGATACCCGCGTGAACCTAAAAAAATTAGTGAAATTTGAGGCGAGCAAAGTCAAAACATCTACGTCAGGATGCCTCACCAGAGCGACGAAGGGACTGAGGAGTAAAAATAATCCTACTCTTCGATGTATATAATCCTAAGACTCAAAACATTTTTTGTTCTAGACTCAACAACGCCAGCGATTCGATCAAGCAGGGGCTCCTAAGTCGGGGATGGCTCTGATTACCAACTTGTAACACCCACGATGCGGCTATATCTCCCACGTGTCGAAGCACGACTTAGAGGCATAACCGCATTGTGGTTTTGTTGCAAGAAGGGTCATCTTCACACAATCCCATGTAATGAACAAGAGTGGGATAAAGAGTTGGCTTACAATCGCCACTTCACACAATGAACATATAATTCAAACATCATTCAGAGTACACACATAGTCCGACTACGGACGAAGCCAAAAGAAAAGAAGATAGCCAGACTGCTAGATCCTCGATCGTCCCAACCAGGCTCCACTACTGATCAACATGAAACAAAACATAGCAACGACTAAGATCTTCATTGAGCTCCCATCCAAGCTCGGTTGCATCATCTGCACTGGTATCATCGGCACCTGCAACTGTTGTGATAGTATCTGGTGAGTCACGAGGACTCAGCAATCTCGAAACCCGCGAGATCAAGACTATTTAAGCTTATGGGTAGGAAGTGGTAATGAGGTGGAGTTGCAGCAAGCACTAAGAAAATATGTGGCTAACATACGCAAATAAGAGCGAGAAGAGAAGTAACGGAATGGTCGTGAAGCTAGAAGTGATCCTGAAACTGCTTACGCACAATCATAACACCAAGACCGTGTTCACTTCCCGGACTCCGCCAAAAAGAGACCATCATGGCTACACACACGGTTGATGCATTTTAATTAAGTCAAGTGTCAACTTCTCTACAACAGGATATTAACAAATTCCCATCTGCCACATAACCGCGGGCACGGCTCTCGAAATTTTATACCCTGCAGGGGTGTCCCAACTTAGCCCATCACAAGCTCTCACAGTCAACGAAGGATATACCTTCTCCCGGGAAGACCCGATCAGTCTCGGAATCCCATTTTACAAGACATTTTGACAATGGTAAAACAAGACCAGCAAGACCGCCCGATGTGCCGACAAATCCCGATAGGAGCTGCACATATCTCGTTCTCAGGGCATACCGGATAAGCGAAGCGTACAGGTACCGACGTAACCCAAGTTGCCAAGGAATGGTCCCGCATGGTGCTCTAGTTTGGACCAACACTCGGAGGAGCACTGGCCCGGGGGGTAAATAAAGATGACCCTTGAGTCTGCAGAACCCAAGGGAAAAAGGCTTAGGTGGCAAATGTTAAAACCAAGGTTGGGCCTTGCTGGAGGAGTTTTATTCAAAGCGAACTGTCAAGGGGGTCCCATAAATCACCCAACCGCGTAAGGAACGCAAAATCAAGGAACATAACACCGGTATGATGGAAACTAGGGCGGCAAGAGTGGAACAAAACACCAGGCATAAGGCCGAGCCTTCCACCCTTTACCAAGTATATAGATGCATTAATTAAATAAGAGATATTGTGATATCCCAACATAATCCTGTCCATCATGGAGCGATCTTCAACTTCACCTGCAACTAACAACGCTATAAGAGGGGCTGAACAAAGCGGTAACGTAGCCAAACAACGGTTTGCTAGGAAGGGTGAAAATGTTAGAGGCTGACATGGTAGTTTGTGAGGCATGATAAACAAGTGATAGGTAGCACAACATAGCGATAGAATGAAGCAACTAGCAAGCAAAGATAGAAGTGATATTGAGGGTAATGGTCATCTTGCCCGAGATCCCAAAAGGAAGAAGAATGAGTCCATGAAGAAGACAAACGGACGTAGTCGAACGAATCCTCACAACTCCAGAACGAAACCGAAGCTAACGAGAGAAGCAAACCGGAAAGATGCAAACAACGTGGTAAACAACCATCACATAAGCATGGCATGATGCACAAACAAGTATGATGCATGTCCGGTTTAAAGAGGCATGGCATGGAAAAGTGCAACAAACAATACTGCAAATTAAGTGGAGCTCAATATGCAACGAGTTGCATATTGACGAAACACCACATTCAAATATTTAGTTTCTCTCTCGGTTATGCTACTCATCAATATTAAATGATGTTAAACATGGCAAGGGGTGAAGCATAATTAAACTAACTATTTAGGCAAGTTTAAATGAGGCCTGAAACATCGAACAACAATTCCGATAAATCCTCATGTTATTTAGCAATTTAATGCAACAACAATTCTAAACATTTTAATTGTTGTTATCGTGATGCGGATGACATATGCAAGTTTTATGCAATTTTATGAAAATGTTGACATGGGCATGTTATGAAGCATTTGGTCACCATGGCGGAACGAAAGGGGTGCCACGGCAATGACAACGGAAATGGTGCCACGGCAACTTTTCGATGATCCGACAACTCGTCGAGATGTCGGTGCAAAAGAAAGTGTGGACGTACGGAACATGCAAAAGAACGTGGGGTGATCCCGAATACCGGGTTCCCACATGTCGGTGGCATGGCTTACGGCGAACGTGCAAGGAACAATTCGGACACGGTCCACACATAGGGTGCATCTCATACAACACATGCATTCGGTCCACGGACGTCGTCTTGGGGTTATACCTTTGAAGCGTGCTTTTGGGGCGGATCGAGTTCGTTAAAGGAAGTAGAGGTACACGAGCGTAGTGGAAGTAGTGGTACACGTTTTCGTAGCCGTCCGGGGTCGTCGGTAGAGGTACTTGCAAACTTGGCAACGGTAGTTGTACATGTCCGGAGAGGAACTTGTCGTATCCATGTAGTCGAACTTGCTGTTCGGAGTCCGGGTCTTGCTGGTGGTGTACTTGGTGCTCGAGGTTCCAATCCGGGGGTGCATGCGTCCATGGTAACACTGCATGGTGCACAGAGGCGACAACTTGGGCGGTGCTGGGTATCGGGAACCGGAGCATGCTCGCTTGGGCATGGAGCTGGTCGCAGTCAACGCGCGAGGAGCTCGTGCAGGCGGATCGAGCAGGCAGCAATGCTGCTCGTCCTCCTGGGTCGAGGCCGGGGCGAAACGGGGCAGAGGAGATTGGCGGATGCAAGCAGCAGCACATGCCTGGCAGAGGCGATGCAGGTTGAAGGAGAGGAAACAACGGCGTGATGCAGGGGCTTGGTGAGGCGGGTTTCACGCGAGTAGGACGGAGGAGTCCTGGCTGTTAACGAGCGACGGCAGCCGGGGATGGCTGCGGGATGGAGGAGGCGCTCAGGAAAATGTGGATCGGGCGCGGCGTCGGCGAGAGGGTGCAGCAGCAGCTGCTGCTGCCGGTGGCGAGGTCGAGGCGGTTAGGTGGCGACGAGGAGAAGTAGGAGGAGAGGCACGGGAGGAGGTGATGCGGGTCGTGGCCTAATGCTGCAGAGGGAGGCGTGCAGGAGGCTGAGAGGGGTCGGGTGCGAGCTAGTGGTGTTGCAGGATCGAGAGGGAGAGAGTGAGATGGGGATCAGGACGAACGAGGGAGATGGCGGCGCTATGAGGGAACGAGGGAGCGATCGAGAGGAGGGTTCGATCGGGCTAGGGTTAGATAGGGGGCTGCCGGGCCTTAGATGCCGGCCCGGTAGAGAAGGAAGTGGCCAGAGGCCTGGCTGGGCTGCTGGGCTCTCTTCTCCCTCTCTCTTGCTTTCCAAAACAGTAAAAGAATAGGAAGAAAGAAAAGAGAGAAAGGAAAAAGGTTAGAGAAGGGACTTTGGCATGCAGATAATTTTTCCGGGCTCACAAAAATGAGCTTGAACCAGGAAAAATAGAAGTGGGCACGACCGAAAGTTTAAATTCAAACTCATTTGATTTTAATTCAAATGAGTGTAGGAAGGAAGTGGGTATTTGGTAGTGTCGGCATTCTGGGAACGGGGGTACCCAGACTTGCCTGGCTGCGGCCTGCGGCGTGGCTCAAGGAGTGGCCCAGTATGGCCCATATTCATCAACACATGCTCAAGACCCTCGTGAGGGGCCAAGCCTCGCGGGGCGGACGATAGGAGGCTTCCTCAGGCACGGCCTCGTCAGGCTGGCTCGCGAGGAGGCGGAGAGATCAAGGCAGGGTACCTCATGAGGTGCTCGTGACGCAAGCCATGACGACCAAGGCCAAGCAGGCGCCGGCCTGCGCAGAGTCCTTGATTCCCCTTTGGTGCAAAGGGGGCAAGCGCAGGCAAGAGTATCAAGCAAAGGCAACCATTTCGGTGCAACAAGACCAAGACCAGCAGGACGGCAGAATGGAGGTCATCGTGGAGCCCAAGCCAGCGTCATCATCAGGGCTTTTGGCAGGCGAGGACCAACTTTAGTCAGGATAAGTGAACTAGTTGTTCCCCTTCAAAATGGCCAATTGTTGGCGCCCTTCCCCCTCAATATTTGGGAAGAGGCCCGGGGACTTTGCCTATAAATAGGACTAGCCACCCACATGGTAGGAGGGAGATCTGATCGGATCCGCACCCAAGACACAGAGAGAGAGAGAGGCAACTGAACCCCCCTAGCAGTTCATCGCACCAACCAAGAACAGACCCTCACGAGGCTATTCTTCCCTTGTATTGTTCCTCATCAGCCCGGAGGCAATCCAGACACCACAAACTGGAGTAGGGTATTACACCACAATGGTGGCTGAACCAGTATAAATCTTGTGTCCCTAGTGTTGTTCTTCGTGTAGTTCAGATCCTAGCGAGGCGGTGAAACATGGGTAGGCTGAGGGTGTGATTGATACGTCTCCATCGTATCTATAATTTTTGATTGTTCCATGCCAATATTATTCACTTTCATATACTTTTTGGCAACTTTTTATACTATTTTTGGGACTAACATATTGATCCAAAGGCCATGCAGTTCTCGTCATGTGCATGTTTTTGTTTCGCAGAAACCCAATATCAAACAGAGTCCAAACGGGATTAAAACGGACGGAGATTTTTTTTTGGAATATTTATGATTTTCTGTAAGTAAAATCAACGTGAAACGGTGTCCAGGGTGGTCACGAGGTAGGGGGGCGCGCCCTACCCCCCAGGCGCGCCCCTGACCTTCGTGGTCCACCCGTAAGGCGGTTGATGCTCTCCTTCTGGTGCAAGAAAGCTAATTTTACAAGGAAGATCTAAGCGAAAGATTCACCCCAATCGGAGTTACGGATCTCCGGATATAAAAGAAACGGTGAAGGGGTAAAATCTGCCAACACAGAGAACGCAGAAACAGAGAGATGGATCCAATCTCGGAGGGGCTCTCATCCTTCCCAAGCCATGGGAGCCAAGGACCAGAGGGGAAACCCTTCTCCCATCTAGGGAGAAGGCCAAGGAAGAACAAGAAGAAGGGGGGCTCTCTCCCCCTTGCTTTCGGTGGCGCCGGAACGCCGCCGGGGGCCATCATCATCACCGCGATCTGCACCAACACCGCCGTCATCTTCACCAACATCTCCACCAACTCTTCCTCCCTCTATGCAGAGGTGTAACCTCTCTCTTACCCGCTATAATCTCTACTTAAACATGGTGCTCAATGCTATATATTATTTCCCAATGATGTATGGCTATCATATGATGTTTGAGTAGATCTGTTTTGTCCTAATGGCTATTTGATGATCGTGATTGGTTTGAGTTGTATGTTTTATTATTGGTGCTGTCCTATGGTGCCCTCCATGTCGCACAAGCGTGAGGGATTCCTGCTGTAGGGTGTTGCAATACGTTCATGGTTCGCTTATTGTGGGTTGGTGAGTGACTGAAACACAAACCCGAGTAAGAGGGATTGTTGCATATGGGATAAAGGGGACTTGATGCTTTAATGTTATGGTTGGGTTTTACCTTAATGAATCTTTAGTAGTTGCGGATGCTTGCTAGAGTTCCAATCATAAGTGCATATGATCCAAGTAGAGAAAGTATGTTAGATTATGCCTCTCCCTCAAATAGAATTGCAATAATGATTACCAGTCTAGTTATCGATTGCCTAGGGACAAATAACTTTCTCGTGACAACAAGCTCTTTACTTTTACTAATTTAGTTGTGTCTTTATCTAAACAGCCCCTAGTTTATATTTACATGTTCTTACTTTCTTGCAAGCCTATCCTATCACACCTACAAAGTACTTCTAGTTTCATACTTGTTCTAGGTAAAGCAAACGTCAAGCGTGCGTAGAGTTGTATCGGCGGTCGATAGAACTTGAGGGAATATTTATTCTACCTTTAGCTCCTCGTTGGGTTCGACACTCTTACTTATCGAAAACTATTGCGATCCCCTATACTTGTGGGTTATCAAGACCTTTTTCTGGCACCGTTGCCGGGGAGCAATAGCGTGGGGTGAATATTCTCGTGTGTGCTTGTTTGCTTTATCACTAAGTAATTTTTATTTGCTGTTCTTATTTGTTCTCTACATTTATTTATGGATATGGAACGCAAAATACCAAAAAAATTAGTTGTACTTCCTACTCATGGAGATGGGGAACCTCCTAAAACCCTCGATGATGGTTATGTGAAAGATATCATGTACTACTTTGATAATCCTGAGAAAACCCCATTCAACTATGTGTGATCAAATTCATATGTTGAAGTGGTATGCTTGGCAACTATGCGTGGAATATGATTATACTTGTTGCTCTAGGATGAATTCTCTGCACCTTCCCTTTTCATGCAAATTTAATGATAATAAAACCTTAGCTTCTTATGCTAATGGTATATATGATTACTATGATGTGGAACAAATAGAAGAATTTGTTGCTTTTATGGGTTCTCATGAAATTTAAGCTATGTGTAAAGAGTTTGAGGATTTTGATGATGTTGTTTATAGATCTGAAAATTTAGCTATCCTCAAATATTGCTATGAGAATTATAAATACAATTACGAAATTAATGCACTTATCAAGAAAGTCTCCGCTGTCCAAGAAGAGACTAATATTTTGCAGGAAGCTATGGAAGAAGAAATTGATGAAACTGTGAGCCCATTGGATGAAAAAGATGATGAGGAGAGCGAAGAACAAAAGGAGGAAGAGCAGATTGATCACCCATGCCCACCTTCTAATGAGAGTAACTCTCCAACTCATACATTGATTAATATCCCTTCGTGTTTACCGAAGGATGATTGCTATGATCCCATTGATTCTCTTGAAATATCCCTTTTTGATGATGCTTGCTATGCTTGTGGCCAAGATGCCAATATGAATTATGCTTATGGAGATGAACTTGCTATCGTTCCTTATGTTATGAATGAAATTGTTGCTATTGCACCCACGCATGATAGTCCTATTATCTTTTTGAATTCTCCCGACTACACTATATCGGAGAAGCTTGCACTTATTAAGGATTATATTGATGGGTTGCCTTTTATTACTACACATGATGATTTTGATGAATATAATATGCATGTGCTTGCTGCTCCCACTTGCAATTATTATGAGAGAGGAACTATGTCTCCACCTCTCTATGTTTCCACCATGATAGAATTGCAAGAAACTGCTTATACTATGCATTGGCCTTTACTTGGTGTGCATGAATTGTTCTTTTGTGACATGCCAATGCATAGGAATAGAGTTAGACTTCGTTGTTGCTTGATATGTGTTACTTTGTGCTCACTGCTAAATTACAAATCATTGTTAATTAAAATTGGCTTTGATATACCTTGGGATCCGGGTGGATTCACTACTTGAGCACTATATGCCTAGCTTAATGGCTTTAAAGAAAGCGCTGGCAGGGAGACAACCCGGAAGTTTTAGAGAGTCATTTATTTCTGTTAAGTGCTTTCATATAGTTTAAAAACAACAAAAATAAAGAGGGGAACCTAAAACTTTTCAAAAAGGAAAGTGAAAGTGAGAAAGACAAGCATTGTTGAAGTGGGAGAGCTCCTTGAACTTTGTTCATGCTCACGGAAACTTTGTGAATCTTGATTACAGAAACTTTTCAACAAAAATAGTTATCCCCTTGTATAACTCCATTGTATTATAAAAATAATGTGCCAAGGTTTGCCTTTAGGATGTTTACAATGCTTGTTGGTTTGTACGGTGCAGGACAGAAACTTTGGCTGTAGTGCGCGATTTTACATTTTTTAACTGGAACATCAATTGGTTCTGATTCCTTCTGCACTATCTTTCTATACAACTTGTTTATTTTTACTAATTTTGGTAGAATGTTTGGGGTAACAGAAGTATGGTGGATGTTTAGATTGCTACAGACTGTTCTGTTTTTGACAGATTCTGTTTTTGATGCATAGTTTGCTTGTTTTGATGAATCTATCAATTTATATCAGTGGATTAAGCCATGAAAAAGTTACATTACAGTCGACACAATGCAAAAACAAAATATGAATTGGTTTGCAACAGTACTTAGAGTGGTGATTTGCTTTATTATACTTACGGATCTTACCGAGTTTTCTGTTGAAGTTTTGTGTGGATGTAGTGTCTAATTGAGGATGTTTCGATATGAGAAGAAGGAAGAGAGGCAAGAGCTCAAGCTTGGGGATGCCTGAGGCACCCCAAGTAAATATTCAAGGAGACTCAAGCGTCTAAGCTTGGGGATGCTGGGGAGGCATCCCCTCTTTCTTCAACAAGTATCAGTATGTTTTGGATTTGTTTCGTTCATGCATTATGTGCAAGTCTTGGAGCGTCTTTTGCAATTAGGTTTTTATTTTTCCTTTATGCACCATGCTGGTATGAGATAATCCTTGGTTGATTTATAGAATTCTCATTGCACTTCACTTAAATCTTTTGAGTGTGGCTAAGTCTGATAGCATGCACGTATGGTAACCGTTGTGTGACAAATTTGAAGCATGGGGTGTTTCTTTGATTGTCTTCCTTATGAGTGGCGGTCGGGGACGAGCGATGGTCTTTTCCTACCAATCTATCCCCCTAGGGGCATGCATAGTAGTACTTTGCTTTGAGGGCTAATAAACTTTTGCAATAAGTATATGAGTTCTTTATGACTAATGTGAGTCCATGGATTATACGCACTCTCACCCTTCCATCATTGCTAGCCTCTTCGGTACCGTGCATTGCCCTTTCTCACCTTGAGAGTTGGTGCAAACTTCACCTGTGCATCCAAACCCCGTGATACGATACGCTCTATCACACATAAGCCTCATTATATCTTCCTCAAAACAGCCACCATACCTACCTATCATGGCATTTCCATAGCCATTCCGAGATATATTGCCATGCAACTTCCATCATCATCATATTCATGACTTGAGCATCTATTGTCATATTGCTTTGCATGATCGTAAGATAGCTAGCATGATGTTTTCATGGCTTGTCCGTTTTTTCATGTCATTGCTATGCTAGATCATTGCACATCCCGGTATACCACCGGAGGCATTCATATAGAGTCATATCTTTGTTCTAGATATCGAGTTGTAATATTGAGTTGTAAGTAAATAAAAGTGTGATGATCATCATTATTAGAGCATTGCCCCAGTGAGGAAAGGATGATGGACACCATGATTCCCCCACAAGTCGGGATGAGACTCCGGACAAAAAATAATAATAAAAAAAGGGAGAAAGGCCAAAAAAAAGAGAAGGCCCAAAAAAACAAAAAAAACAATAAAAATGAGAGAAAAAGAGAGAAGGGGCAATGTTACTATCCTTTTACCACACTTGTGCTTCAAAGTAGCACCATGTTCTTCATAGAGAGAGTATCCTATGCTTTCACTTTCATATACTAGTGGGAATTTTCATTATAGAACCTGGCTTGTATATTCCAACGATGGGCTTCCTCAAATGCCCTAGGTCTTCATGAGCAAGCAAGTTGGATGCACACCCACTTAGTTTCTTTTGTTGAGCTTTCATACACTTATAGCTCTTAGTGCATCCGTTGCATTGACATGAATTGATGGGCATCTCCATAGCCCGTTGATTAGCCGCGTCGATGTGAGACTTTCTTATTTTTTTGTCTTCTCCACATAACCTCCATCATTATATTCTATTCCACCTATAGTGCTATATCCATGGCTTGCGCTCATGTATTGCGTGAGGGTTGAAAAAGCTGAAGCGCGTTAGAAAGTATGAACCAATTGCTCGGCTTGTCATCGGGGTTGTGCATGACGGGGGCATTTTGTGTGACGAAAATGAAGCATGGCCAAACTATATGATTTTGTAGGGATAAGCTTGCTTTGGCCTTGTTGTTTTGAAAAGACATGATTGCTTTATTGGTACGCTCGAAGTATTATTGTTTTTATGTCAAATGATAGACTATTGCTTTGAATCACTCGTGTCTTAATATTCATGCCATGATTAGACATATGATCAAGATTATGCTAGGTGGCATTCCACATCAAAAATTATTCTTTTTTATAATTTACCTACTTGAGGACGAGCAAGAATTAAGCTTGGGGATACTGATACGTCTCCGTCGTATCTATAATTTTTGATTATTCCATGCCAATATTATTCACTTTCATATACTTTTGGCAACTTTTTATACTATTTTTGGGACTAACATATTGATCCAAAGCCTCTGACCAGCCTCTGTCTGTTGCATGTTTTTTGTTTCGCAGAAACCCAATATCAAACAGAGTCCAAACGGGATTAAAAAGGACGGAGATTTTTTTTGGAATATTTATGATTTTCTGGAAATAAAATCAACGTGAAACGGTGTCCAGGGTGGTCACGAGGTAGGGGGCGCGCCCTACCCCCCAGGCGCGTCCCTGAACCTCGTGGTCCACCCGTAAGGCGGTTTATGCTCTCCTTCTGGCGCAAGAAAGCTAATTTTACAAGGAAGATCTCAGCGAAAGATTCACCCCAATCGGAGTTACGGATCTCCGGATATAAAAGAAACGGTGAAGGGGCAGAATCTGCCAACGCAGAGAACGCAGACACAGAGAGATAGATCCAATCTCGGACCAATCTATGGGAGCCAAGGACCAGAGGGTAAACCCTTGTCCCCTCTAGGGAGAAGGCCAAGGAAGAACAAGAAGAAGGGGGCTCTCTCTCCCTTGCTTCCGGTGGCGGCGGAACGACGCCGGGGGCCATCATCATCACCGCGATCATCACCAACACCGCCATCATCTTCACCAACATCTCCACCAACTCTTCCTCCCTCTATGCAGCGGTGTAAACTCTCTCTTACCCTCTGTAATCTCTACTTAAACATGGTGCTCAACGCCATATATTATTTCCCAATGATGTATGGCTATCCTATGATGTTTGAGTAGATCTGTTTTGTCCTAATGGCTATTTGATGATCGTGATTGGTTTGAGTTGTATGTTTTATTATTGGTGCTGTCCTATGGTGCCCTCCGTGTCGCATAGCGTGAGGGATTCCCGCTGTAGGGTGTTGCAATCGTTCATGATTAAGCTTATAGTGGGTTGGTGAGTAACTGAAACACAAACCCGAGTAAGAGGGATTGTTGCGTATGGGATAAAGGGGACTTGATGCTTTAATGCTATGGTTGGGTTTTACCTTAATGAATCTTTAGTAGTTGCGGATGCTTGCTAGAGTTCCAATCATAAGTGCATATGATCCAAGTAGAGAAAGTATGTTAGCTTATGCATCTCCCTCAAATAGAATTGCAATAATGATTACCTGTCTAGTTATCGATTGCCTAGGGACAAATAACTTTTTCATGACAACAAGCTCTTTACTTTTACTAATTTAGTTGTGTCTTTATCTAAACAGCCCCTAGTTTATATTTACGTGTTTTTACTTTCTTGCAAGCCATCCTATCACACCTACAAAGTATTTCTAGTTTCATACTTGTTCTAGGTAAAGCAAACGTCAAGCGTGCGTAGAGTTGTATCGGCGGTCGATAGAACTTGACGGAATATTTATTCTACCTTTAGCTCCTCGTTGGGTTCGACACTCTTACTTATCGAAAACTGTTGCGATCCCCTATACTTGTGGGTTATCAGTGATCTCCGCGTGCACCCAAGTGTTCGAACCTCAAGGGTCTGCCGGAACCTGAAATCCGACATTTGGCGCGCCAGGTAGGGGTGTGCCAGAGTCTGCTCTCCTTCGCCTCGTGTTTCGCCGCCCGTCGCCTCATCATCATCATGTCCGGCGACCCCACGGGCAACCCAGATCCCTGGGCGGCCTGGCCCACCCACGCAGAGCAGCTTGCCCAGGGCGACTTCAACCCCGTGCCCCACGCAGCCCGCGGTCCACAGGGCGCTACTGGCCGCGGGCGACGCGGTCAGGCCTCGAGCCACGCCGCGGCCACGGCGCCATACTCATGGCGAGAGCAGGCGAACTCAAGGGCCACGCTCACGGTAGCTCAGGAACTACTGCAATGCAGGCTGCTAGATGGCGGCCGCGATGTACTACTGGAGTGGGTGGCGGAGCTCCTGGGATCCGCCGCCTCGGGGGCTCCCCCCTTCTGCACCCAACTGCCGCCTCAGGCCCAAGGTGGACCGCACGGAGGCCCCACACGCGCCAAGCACAGCTCCCAGCCGGATTCTGAGGCCACTCTAACGCCAACTTGGCCTCGGCCGCCACCAACGGCGCCGCCTCCACCTCCGACCTTCGAAGGGGGATCCACTACAGCCCACGGTCCCGGTGAACCGCCACGCTACCACTCCCAGGTTGGCATCTTGAGCAGAACCGCGTGGCACATGGGGCACAACGGCGAGGCATTCAGGACGGCGGCCCCGAAGGCATATGTGCCACACATGATGGATCAAGGACACGCGCAGGAGGAAGACCATGGCCAATTCCTTGGCCCAGGCTTGGGAGAAGAAGCACCCGAGGCTGAGCTCTTTCAGGAGCCAAGGGAAGGCCCCGTCGACCGCGCCGGAGGTAGTGACTATCTGGTACCGCTAATCCCTCAGGAACAGGCATAAGCTAACCATGGATCGCAGGAGGTACAGGTCGTCGCAGCGGGTGGCTGCCCCAATCCAGTAGCTCCCCACCCCTCAGGAGGAGGCACCGGGGGCTGCAGGAGAGGGGTCGTGATCCGGCCTCGCCCACACGGCGCTCGGAGCAAGGCGCCCTCAGGAGGTAGGCCCTTTGCCGGGGAGGTGCCCCAGGGCCTACCCCCGGCAAAGGACCCATAGTTGTCGGGGGAACCACTGGCGACCGCTCTATCCCATCGGCAGCGTCCTCGGTCTCCGGCCGTCGTCGGTGGCAATAGAGTGTGGTGCAAGGCAGGGCCCTCGTCTGGCAATATGAAGCAAGGCCGGTACCTGTGAAGAAGGCCTAGTGCATGTGAAGCTCGCCGCCCCGTGACACTCTCACGTAATAATGAGTGGGGTTGTACATGCCCCGGAGTCTCCGGAGAGCCGCCCTCGGGCCTCGGGGGCTCCCGCCCACGCACAGTGGCAGCACTTAGCTCCGCGCTGGTGAAAAGACGTCGAAGACTAGACTAGGTGCCGGACGTGGCTTTTTCTTCTTTTCCTGCTTTCCCCCTTGGTTGTTGCTTTTCCCTGTTTGGATTTAAGTTAGATTTGAGCTTAAAACTTGTGTGTGTCTGGGGAAGGGGTGTTTAGTCTTGTTCGAGCAATCTCTTGCGTTCTGGTTGCCGCTTTGCGTCTGTCCGAGCTTCAGCTGCCTCCCCTCGCGAGCCCCTCACGACCCGGGCCAGGCCCAGCATTAACGCAGCCCAGACTGCCATCAGCACGCCCTCTCAGGAGGATCTACTTGCAGGTTCACCGGGATCGTTCAGGAGACGCTCAGGACACCGTGACCCTCTGCAGGCTAGCTCAGGGCCCACGCGGGTCAAAGGTAAACAAGCCAGTCGGCTCGCCATAAACCAGTCGCATGGCGCAGGCACACGGGTGATATAATGTCTACAAATACGCTAACTGCAAGTTTTTACACGAGGGGCTCCCCCTCCCAAAATGCTCTTACAACCTCCTAGGCCAAGCCCAAACTCTTTCTGCGCAGGGTAAAAACAGGAACAACACACGGTCAATCGGATAAATCCCCCAATGCATCCCCGGGGACACCTCCGGAGCCGCCGCTGGCGTTGCTGGCCTTGCCATCGCCTCCTATGTCGCCGCCGACAGCACCTGGGTCATTCATCACTCCGCCCTCACCAGTGCCCGGGCCATTCACCACTCTGCCCTCATCGGCGGCTACGACCACACCATCATCGTCAGTGGTGAAGGCCCGAACCAGGGCGTCCACGTTGTCTTCCACCCAGCTCGCCAGATTGTCCCGGACAGCCAAGGGCACCGGTGCGATGGCGGCATCGAAGTCGAAGCGGGGATCCATGTTCTGAAGGTGACTGAAGACGCGAGAGAAAGAACGCCCAAGTAGGGCACGGCTCCTCTCCTCCACCAACCTGTCGGCTCTACCCGAACGGGCCTCCAGCTACGTCACCACGTCGGTCAAGAACTGAAGGTTACCAGCATAGTTGACCACATGCGGTTCCCCAATGGCTGTCTCGTAGATGATACCCAACGCCGTGTTGGCTCTTTCCCGGAGCTCGCGGAGCATGGGGCTGTGCAGGTGCTCCAAGGTCTGCCGCTGGCGTATCTCGTCCTCGTTCCGCCGCGCAACGGCCTCGGCCGCATCCACCCTTTGGTGGAGAAGAAGCACCTCGGCTCGGGAGGAAGCCAGTTCCGCCTGTGCTGCGCCAAGGGCGGCCCCGGTAGCATCCGCACGCCACGCCACTTCATCCAGCTTGGCCTTCAGGGCGGCGGTCCTGCCCTCTTCTTCAACCTGGATCAGCTCAAGCCTTTCCTCGAACTCGCGCTCGAGGTTCGAGCAAGCCGCCACCACCCGGCGATCAACTTCTTCTGAGGCTCGGGCTTCCCTCGTGGCGACATCATCCTCCGCCTGCGCCACCATGCGCTCCCTCGTCTCTAATCGCTCAAGTTTCAGGGCGCGCTCGATGGCCTCCAGCCTCAGTGCCTCCTCACATTTCTGAAGCTCTGCCCGATCAACCGAGCCCCCCTCCATCGACGCAAGGGCCGCCTCATGCAACTCCACCTGTTGCTCCAGGGAGCTGCTCCGGGCCCGGAGCTCCCACACCCGCTCTTCTGCGGCCCTGCGCCGCTGGTTGGCCTCTTGAGCCTCCTCGACGGCCCGGGAGCAGGCCTCCCGAGAAGCTGCCAGCGACGCCTCGGCCTTCTCGTTGTCGAGGTCACGCTGGTGGCGCGCAAGGGCAACGGCCACCTTCAGCTTGCACCTCTCCTCAGCTAGGCGTAGGCCCTCAGCCTCAAGGCACGCATCCTCGTCAGCAAGCTCTGCACCATGCTAGCTCACCGCGTCGCCGCCCTCCGGAGGAACCCTTGGCGGAGGGCACGACGCTCCCGAGCGTGCTCAAGCACGTCTTCTGCATCTCCTTCCGCCTCGGACGCGTGAGGAGGGCCACGGACCAGCACTCCCTCGCTGGGCAGGGGGCTGGGGGCTGGCGCCCTCGCGATGGCCAGACGCGCCTTGCCGGAAGCCTGGCCCAGAGCCAATTCGCCCTCCAAGGAAGATCGCAAGGCCGACCTCAGCCAGTCGCCGTCCGCAACCAGTCGAAGAGCCCAGGGCAGGCTGGCTATACATTAGATCATCATTGCATATCATATTTTATTGCATTTTGGCTTGATCCTAGAAATTCTACGCAACTCAAGGACCCACGGAGTGAGTTTGGGATATCGTTATTTTCATATTTGAATTTTCTCAAATTTTGAAAAGAGGATCGTTTGATTTTAATTATTTTCTCTGCAAATATTTCTTTTATAAAAATAAAAGAGAGGGGATAAAATGACTTTCCCGAAATAAAGAAATATTGGAGATTTAATATTAAAATCATATAAGTGTTTTATTCGGAGTTATATCAATGTTTTATTTGAATTAGGAAAAATATGCGTTTTTCAAAATTGCATTATAGGCCCAAATAAATGTTCACTTTGTCCGCTATGTTTTTAGAGGATGGGGAAAATTTATTTTAGGATTTTTTGAGTCTATTTAGTATTTCTTTTCTTTGTTTTTCTGCGCGGAATTATTTAAAAAGACGAAACCGACTTCGGGCCGTAACCGGACAAGACTCCCCAAGCCGGCCCCTTTATAAGTCGCACCCGCGAGGCCCGAGCCGCCTCAGCCCACCCGCAGCTGAACCCTAACCCTAGCCCCGCCGCCGCCGCCGCTAGGTCCGCCGCCGCCGCCGCCATCGCCCCACGCCATCATGTTCTAGCCTTGCCGACCGACCCGCCACCACCCGACCCGCCACCACCGCCGAGCTCAAGGCCGACGCCGGATCCACCGGAGCCGCCGCCGCCGTCACGTCAAGGTAGCCACCGGAGCCACCCGCCGCCGCCGGTTTTCTTCGGAAAACCTTACGGTTTTTAAAAACCCGCGGTTTATTTTTTTCTACAAATCGTGTCACACCCTGATTCTCATGGCAAGTGGAATTAATTTTCTTGCCCAAACCATTATCAAACACCTTCTGACACTTTTCCAAAAACACCATTTTGACATCTTCCACTAATCTCCTTAAGCTCAACTTTTTACCACAGCCTCTCCTAGACCTCTTCTACCTCCAGTAGCAATGGCAAATCGATAGCTCAATTATTGGAGGGGTAAAACCCCATTTTCCCCCTCTGGACAGCCACTGTTCACCTCTCTCTCCACCTCCCCTCTCATCTACTGGCTCTCTAGGGCATCCAATGCCACTCCTACCTTGTTTACTCTCCCCCATAACCCCCAGACACTATAAGACATGCCCATGGCACTATTAAAATGCCATGGCATGCCATGGATGCGCTCTGGAACGCGCTAAAGTGCGCTCTAGCACTGTAGCCGCCCACGACCAAGCATTTCCGGCCACCTTGAGACTCCCCCTCGCGCCAGTCGAGGTGCCTCGACGACACGGCAGCTGGTCAGCCCCCTCCTCCCTCTCTCCCTCCTGCCCGTGCTCACGCGTGCCCGAGCACCGCCCAGCTCCGCCTGTGCGTGCACGCGCTTGGGACCCGCAGGAGCTCTCCCCACTCCTTCTTCCCTTCCCACTTGACCTGGTCCACGCCCAAGAACACCCCGGACATGGCCAAGTGTGCCAATTCGGCCTCCGGCATCGCCTAGGCCGTGGCCATGGACGCCGTCCACGGTGCACCGTCACCCCGCCTTAAACAACCATCCCGAGCCCCTCCTTTGGGCGCCATTCGCTCTATCTCCCCCCCAGAGACCTCCTCGAGCAGCCAGCTCCTCCTCTCGTGCCTCCCTTCCCCTCCTACCACCGCACGGCCGCCGCTTCGGCTCGCTCAAATTCGAGCAACGCCGAGCTCACCTCCCTCCCTTTTCTCCACACAAAGGCTCCCCGTGGTCCGGCCAACCTCCCCACCTCCTCGAACCGTCGCGGGGATGCTCGAACGCCGAGAGCCACGGATGGCCGACGACCTCCCCCGCCACCGTCAAGGTTGCGGTTACCTCGGCCCCCTCCGGCGGCCGTGACCTGCACCAGCGGATGCGCCGCTCCGCGCTGAGCTCGCCCATAGGTAGAGCGCCGCGGGAGATGGCCGGAGGCGCCGGCTATCGCCGGACGAGCGCCGGCGTGCGCTCTGCCTCCCCTGCTCTGTCTCGAGCGGGAGGTAGAGGACGACCGCCCCGCCAGCTGGCGTGGGGGCCCGCGTGTCGGCGACCCAGCGGCTGGGCCCCGCCCGTTTAAGTGGAAACGGCTTTGGCCGGGTCCGCTTCCCCCGCGCGTTGGCGCCCTCCGTGAACCCGCCTTCGACGTCGCCTTGCCACCTGCGCAGCTAGGCCGGCCCAATGCCTATCTCTCGCCCACTGCGGAGAATAAGGGTATAGCCCTTTTCTTATTTTCTTTTCCCAGATAACTTGTAAAATCCATAGATTAATTATTCTAAGTCCAAATTTGATGATTCTAATTTCTATAAGTTCATAAATTCCTTATCTATCACATGGTGCAATTTGCACATTTTTACATAAATATTTCTTTCACAAATAATTAGCAAATCCTATTTTTCCATTTCTATGATAAACTTTAGAAAATCACAGAGAGCCCATTTTTTGATCCAAATTCCATGATTCAAAATCCTAGATGTCTATAAGTTCAAAACTTGGGTTTTGAACATTTTTACTAATACTTTCTGTATCACCTCAAATAATGGTCTATTTCTTTATATATAGCCAACTTTGCAAATTCATAGGAAAATCATCTCAACTCCAAATCCAGTGAAACCAATTCCTAGATGCTTCTAAAATCATCCTTTGTTAAATGGGTGCCTTTGCTCATTTTTCAAAAATATATTTCTGTACACTTCTTGCAAATCCACAAATCCCTTGATTCCATCATATTGAAATGTTCAGAGATGTCCATTCATCAAATCCCAATGAAACCACTTTGGTCACTCCTCATATGACCAGAGGTATCCTAGAAAAGTCCAACTCACATTTTTAGAGCACTTTTATTTTTGCCTTGTTGTGTTGCTTATTATGATTGTTTCCGACGTTAGTTGACGAAGTAGACGGAGTACTTGGAGTTGGACCAGAAGACTTTGAAGACCCCGAAGACTTTTTTGAGCCAGGCAAGAAGCCCTTTGACCATGTCTATGAAACCTTTTTATGCATGTCATATAGCTCTTTATTATTGTTGCATCGGAATCATGATGAGGTGGTAACCACTTGATGGTTTGCCACCGTACTTTCTCGTTGATACTTGCATTGTGCATGCCCCTACCTTCTTATGAGGGTTATGCCGGTGGGAGTAGATAGAATGCTAAGGTAGTGCTACACAAAAAGGGACGGGTATATGCATGGTGTAGGAGGCAAAGTATTTTCAAAAGACTTTTTCGAAAACCCCGTCGGGTGCCACTTATGCCCGAGGGAGATGATGAAATGGGTAACCACTTGATGACGAAGTGGTGTACCGAGGCAAGTGTGTGTTGTTTTCAAAAACGGATTAGATTTAAGATTTGTCGACTGGCCCAACCTTACATGCGCAACCACTCTACCCTTATATGGGAAAGGGCATTATTGATTACCTAGACCGATACTAGCTTGGAGCCCGCATTACTAGTGACGGGGGAGAGTTGGTGCTCTCTCTCGGGGCGGGTCGTGCCGTAGGGCGGCCAAGAACATTTTGTGGGGCACGGACACACCGTTGGTACCCGTGCAAGATGTGATGAATATCGGAGCGATGCTCCACAATCTTATGATGTGAAATGTTAGGCACGGGGTTACTACCAATCAGTGGACTCCATGTTAGTGTCGTCTAGGGAAAGGTAGTGATCGGTGCTTACCCGGTACTTGAGGTACCGCGGGTCATGGATGACACGGAAGTTCCCCGGAGCTTGTGGGTACAGTGTGCAACCTCTGCAGAGTGTAAAACTATTCGAATAGCCGTGTCCACGGTCAAGGACAGTTGGGCGGTGCTGCTTAAACTAAGTCCAGAGTTTTCAACCGTGTGTGTGTGTGTGAGATAAAACTACTTGGGTCAAGTCAAAGGACTTGACATGTTTGAGATGGGTTGGTGCCCACTCTATTTATGTTGGATTGGTGCCCACTCTATTTATGTTGATATCTGTAACCTGTCCTCATGGTTACTTGAATTCTCTTGATGCATGTCTTACAAGTTGTTGAACATGTCATTGCACTCAAAACTAGCTTTCTACAAAAATTTACCTATATCATGCATTGTTACATCTTGAACCAAAACATGGGTTGCTTGCGAGTACATTCAAAGTACTCATTGGCTTGCCACTGGTTATTTAATTGACCAGGCATGGAAGAATAGGATGTGATGAAGAACACTTCGGTGATGAACATGCGAGCTAGGACGCTTCCCAGTCAGAATGCCTGTAGGGTTAAGGCAGATGGCATGGGTCCAAGTTATCGACGAAGATTTCCGCTGCGATGTTATACTCAAGACTCGACCATAATGGTCCTACTTGTATGTCTGGTATGTATGGATGTGAGACTCTCGTTATTCAGCTTCTGTGTGTTCAGTGAGCATTGATCTCTGGGATCACTGTACAGGTGCATTCGGTGATCACGACTTATGAGTCGGGGTCCCCACAGATCGGTTTTTTCGGTTTAGTTATTTAGCGAACTACCGTTTGTTTGTTCGTTTTAACGAATGATTTTCACCATTTAGCCGCAGACAGCGAACGTTCGTTCGTTAGCCTGTTCATCGGTTTTCTTTTTCCAGGGATTTTCCGCGATTATGTTAGATCGCGATTTCTGCCTGATTTTCGTTTTAGTTTACTTTTCGCTCGTTTGTCAGAATCAGGCGATTCAAGAGCCTAGAGTTTCGTCTGGAAGCCCTCTTTCTGTTTAACCAACTTAAACAAGTTTTTGCTGCTGTAAAATTTGACTTAAGTTCAGATTAGTAAACGAAGCTTGTTTCTTTCGCAGTTTGAGTTTCGTTGCTTCGTCCGATTTGATTCTTTTTGCAAACCGGAGTTCTTAAGTTGAACTTTATGGTTAGATATTTTATTTGAGTTTTACCCATGCTTCTATGTAATGCCCATGATGCGGCTATATCTCTCACGTGTCGAGGCACGACTTAGAGGCATAACCGCATTGTAGGTTTTGTCACAAGAAGGGTCATCTTCACACAATCCCATGTAATGAACAAGAATGGGATAAAGAGAGTTGGCTTACAATCGCCACTTCACACAATACATAAATAAATTCATACATCATTCAAAATACACACATAGACCGACTACGGTCCAATCCAAATGAAAAGAAGATAAGCCCAAATGCTAGATCCCCGATCGTCCCAACTGGGCTCCACTACTGATCATCTGGAAACGAAACATAGTAATGACCAAGGTCCTCTTCGAACCCCCACTTGAGCTCGGCGCGTCACTTGCACTGGTATCCTCGGCACCTGCAACTATTTTGGTAGAATCTGTGAGTCACAGGGACTCAGTAACCTCACACCCGTGAGATCAAGACTATTTAAGCTCATGGGTAGGAAAGGGGTAAGGTGGTGGAGCTGCAGCAAGCACTAAGCATATATGGTGGCTAACATACGCAAGTAAGAGCGAGAAGAGAAGCAACGCATCAGTTGAGAAGCTAGAACTGATCAAGAAGTGATCCTGAAACTACTGACGTTCATACATAACCCAAACCGTGTTCACTTTCCGAACTCCGCCGAAAAGAGACCATCATGGCTACACACACGGTTGATGTATTTGAATCAAGTCAAGTGTCAAGTTCTCTACAACCGGACATTAACAAATTCCCATCTGCCACATAACCGTGGGCACGGCTCTTGAAAGTTTATACCCTACAGGGGTGTCCCAACTTAGCCCATCACAAGCTCTCACGGTTAACAAAGGATATTCCTTCTCCCGGGAAGACCCGATCAGTCTCGAAATCCCGGTTTAGAAGACATTTCGACAATGGTAAAACAAGACCAGCAAGACCACCCGACTGTGCTGACAAATCCCGATAGGAGCTGCACATATCTCGTTCTCAGGGCACACCGGATAAGCTTAGCGTACAAGTACCAACATAACCAAAGTTGCCAAGGGACGGTCCCGCACGGTGCTCTAGTTTGGACCAACACTCAGAGGAGCACAGGCCCGGGGGGTTAAATAAAGATGACCCTCGGGCTCGCAAAAACACAAGGGAAAAAGGCTTAGGTGGCAAATGGTAAAACCAAGGTTGGGCCTTGCTGGAGGAGTTTTATTCAAAGCGAACTATCAAGGGGGTCCCATAAATCACCCAACCGCGTAAGGAACGCAAAATCAAGGAATATAACACCGGTATGACGGAAACTAGGGTGGCAAGGGTGGAACAAAACACCAGGCATAAGGCCGAGCCTTCCACCCTTTACCAAGTATATAGGTGCATTAATTAAATAAGAGATCTTTGATATCCCAAAATATCCATGTTCCAACAAGGAACAAACTTCAACTTCACCTGCAACTAGCAATGCTATAAGAGGGGCTGAGCAAAAGCGGTGACATAGCCAAACAACAGTTTGCTAGGAAAGGATGGTTAGAGGCTTGACATGGCAATATGGGAGGCGGGATAAACAAGTGATAGGTAGTGCAAACATAGCAATAGAGCGAACAACTAGCAAACCAAAGATAGAAGTGATATCGAGGGTATGGTCATCTTGCTTGCAAAGTTCTCGGAGTTGTTGAAAGCTGGATCCTCATTAGCGTACTCAACAGGTTCTTCATTCACATACTCGTCTCTCGGCTCTACCCAAAGAAAGAACACAAGAAATGGAACAACAATCAATCGCGGTGCAATGCGCAAGCAACATGATGCAATACAAGGCATGGGATGCAAGGTATGATGTGCAATGCATATGAGAACTCCGGAAGGGAAAGGATGATCAAGGCATCAACTTGGGAAACCAAGTATGTCGCTGGAAAGATGAGATGATTTCGGTCGAAATCGATATAAGGATCACCGGAAACGGATGCACGGTTTGCAAATGACAAGCAAAACAAGATATGATGCAAACTGCTTAAAACAGCAACATAACAACTTGTGTGCAAGGTTTAAATATGCTACAGCACCCAAACATGAAAACTAAATACATGGCAGTGAAGTACATGTGAAGCTCTACAAAACATTGACACTAAGCTACTGTTGTAACTCACTAGAACAGGTTCAAACAAGCATGGAAAAAGTGCAAAAAATATCACCTTCACAGACGGTGAAAACACTAACATGGCATAAACAACATCATGTAGCAATGTTTAGAGCTATCAAACAACATCCTACAGGAACATAACATAGCAAAAAAAGGCATGGCATGCTTCTACTAAATGCACTTCACAAAACTCCCTTACTGAACATGAGCCGAAAAGACACAGAAAATATGGTTACACCCATGCAAACATAGAAAGATTTATAAACAGGTTCAGACGGTGAAATTTAATGGCATGGCAGAAACAGATTCATGTTGCCATGTTAACAAGCTTGATTAACTCCCTACATAGCCTATCGTGGCATGAAATAACTCTAGCATGGAGTAGGCACGAAAATGAAGCTAACCATGTGCAAAACCACCACATAGCATATTTGCAGAAATATACACATAAAAGACAAAACAGCAACATGATGTAAAATGACATGCTCATGAACTTGCTCAAATGAAGAAACTAATGCCACCACTGGATTGGTGGGATTTTTCTACCCCAAAAACATATATAATATGTTGGGGTTGCTGTAGGAAAACCATCACAAGTGCAATAAGTTAAAACCTGCCCTAAGTGGAATATGACAGAAATGGCGTTTTCCTTATTTGGAAACGTCCAGAAATGGACTTGCCTGAAATGGATAGATTTCATATGCTAGAAATGGAATATTCGCTGGGAAAAATAAACATAAAAGAAAAAGGAGAAAGTGGAGGGGGATGACAGGTGACCTAGGTGCGTGTGTGACTGATCAAAGGGGGCTACCTGTCAGCACTACGAAGGAAAAAAATAAAAGAGAACGCACGGCCCTGGGACTCGAACCCGAGACCTCCTGCTTCAGAGCGCGCTGGAGCAACCAGTCGGGCTATGCATGCGTAAGTGACCAGGAAGGGGCTCGGCCAATTTTTAACCACTGGAAGGTCGAGCCTTCTTATCCACCGCACAGGGAAGATGGTGACGGCGCCGGCGGGCAACGACAGCGACCACCAGAGCAGTGGAGCACTGGCGGGGTGCGGGATTGGGAGGCAGCGCTGCTGCGGGTCATGCATGTGCATGCGCACATGTGTGGGTGTGCGCACACATGAACTTGCGTCCATGGCGGCTAGGTGTAGCGAGGCGAAGCGAAGGCGAGATGCGGCATGAGCACGGGCTACGGGACGCTGCTCTGCTGCGAGGGTGCAAGCAGGTCGTGGTGCGCGAGGGTATCCAGAGCGAGGAACACTCAAGCACGCTACAGTAGAACAGCAACTACATCAAAACTCGGGCTTCTCCAGAACATCGAGATCATGGCGAAGGCGCGATCCTAGCATCTCCTACGGGGATCATCCAGCATTGGGAAGGAGGATTGAGGAAGCCGTGTATACCTCCTTACCCTAGGGCAAGAATACGATGATGGAGAGGAGCCTACCGTGACGCGGTCGACCACTGAACTTGGTGGGGCTGCTGTCCGCGAAGCAGAGGAAGAAGACGACCGAGGGTGTCGATCTGGAGGCCTTGTGGTCGCGTGCGTCATGGAAGGAGATGGAGAGGTACTTGACGGTCCTCTCCACGGCAACAAGAGGGTCGGAGGGGCGACGTGGACGGCTACCCCGAGCTCGAGCTCTTGCTCGCTCGGGTCATGGTGGGCAGGGCGACGGCGAGGCACGTGGAGACTTACCTGGCGGCGGCGAGGACAAGAGAGGGACGGAAGTGGACGAGGGGAACTAGGGCTAGGTCTAGGACACCATATATATGGGCTAGGGGAGCCGGACGGCCGTCAAATCAACGAGCTCGTCAATGTGGCGCGTCTGGATGAGCTGCCGTACAGGGGAGACGACGCTCCTGCCGCTAGCGGGCTGGATGGGCTGCTATTGCTGCTTGAGTTGGGTTGCAGGCGCTGGTGCGCTGGGAGGCCGGCCCAGGGGGTGCTGCTGCTGGGCTGCTCTGCTGCTGCTATACTCTTTTCTTTTCCTATTTTCCTCAGATAGAAGAAAAACAAGAAAAGGCCAGAGTGATTTGGGAAAGCTATGGAAGATTTAAAAATATCTTCGGAGCCCTAGTATTATGCACATAACGTTTCTAGAGGAATAAAAATATTCCAGGTTTGAATTAGGTTCAAACTTGAAGCATTTTTGACCCCAACCAAACCAACTCCAATTAAGATGAAACTTGGCAGAGAGGTGAGTGGCATGATGCTTGAATTGTGAGGAAGAGATGAACATTAAAGGAGGAGTGAAAATGGCACTTACCAAATAAAAGAAAGAGGAGGAGGGGAGGTGGTGATGAGTGAAGGGGGATGATGATGCTTGGATCCACAGAGAACATGCCACAATACAATGAGCTACACCATGAAGATGCACATGATGACATGAGAACGAAATGCATGACATGAACAAAATGCAAAACGAAGACAAAACCCAACCACGAAGGGAATCTCGTAACTTAAAGCCGAAAATGGCAAGAGTTGGAGTTACAAATATGGAAAGTTACATCCATGGTGTTTCTGGTTGAGTGCTTATTGTATGCTTGTTTGTTTGTGATAGAGTACCCGGAGTGCGAGGCATGCTACTACGAGTCTCTACGTTTCACGGATCATCAGCAAGGCAAGTAACACTTTGATCATACCTCTTTACTACCCAGTTTTATTGCATTAGATCAATCCTCAAACACTTGCATGGTTAGGATCTGATTAATATGTGGGTTTTGGGAAGTAGATGAGGTAGTACCTATTTCCCTATTTATTATCAAACCTTTGGGAGTTACTTCTACATTGCTTATATTGCTATGCTATGCTTGTAGACGTGGATTGGGTGAGTGTATCCATGACAGATGTGAGTATTGTTAACTAATTGTTAACTTAAGGTGGTTACTTTAATACACATCTGGGTGGATTGAGGCACTTGAAGAAACCAGTGTTGCCTGTATTTTTGGAAATCCCGGGGTACCGTGTGATTCTCCTATGGACCGCCACCCAGGCTCAAAGGGATCATAAGATTATTCATGCTAGAAACTTCCGTGTGCAGCCACAAGCTATTATGGGCTCCAGCATAGTTGAGTACGTTGCAAGACCTCTTTCAGTGGTGGGCTAGCAGATGTAGGGGAAAGTAGGTGTAACTGTCCACCCAGAGTAAAGAGTTATTGTTTCAGAAAGACTGTGACTCGTTTCTCCGACCATGGATGTATTCGAGTCTTGTGGGGAAAAGTGTGCAAATCTATGCAGAGTGTACAAACTAATCATGGTTAGCCGTGTCCCCGGTTATGGACGTTTTGAGTATCTAGTTCTTGGATTATCATGTGGATCTCATCACTCTTAATATAATTTGATTGGGTTTAATGATGATGCTTAATTGGGATTGAGTTGGGTGAACCTTGTCAATGTTTAACAATCACCATGACACTTAAATAAAATTTATTCCTTTGTTGTAGGGGAAATTGGCTTTATGCAAAACTGTAACCATAGAGCTTTCCACCAGCCATATATGCATGTAGTGATAGCATTATTCTGTTCATTACTCTCTATGTGTTACATTGCCAGCATATTCCATGTGCTGACCTGTTTCGGGCTGCAACGTTCATGTTGCAGACTTTTTAGATGACGAGTAAGGTGCCTTAGGTCGTGATCTTTCACTTAGTGATGTCGTTGGAGTTGATGGACTCACTTTATCTTCCAAGCATTCCACTGTTATCGTATTTAGATGGCCTTAAGCCATATTTATTGTAATAAGTTCTCTTTTGAGACATTCGATGTAATAAGTGCGTGATTGCTACTCTGTTATAAAACCTTCAACTACTATGCGTCTCAGCATTACCGATCCAGGGATGACACTGATGCACAGAGATCAGACTGTTTGAGGTCAGGTCACTACAAGATGGTATCAGAGCACACACTGACTGTAGGACACGACCACTAAGCTAAAGCCCTAGATCACTACTCTCTTCTCATTTCTGACTCCTCTCCTGTCGGGGACGCCGCCGATGGGGCGCGACACCTATGGGGCCGGGGACGGCCCCTTCGTGAGTTCGGTACGAGGGCGGAGGATCTTGCGGAGAGCGATCGAGGCGATCTTGCTGGGATTTTACCCAGCTTGGCGCGATGGTCGCGTAAACCCTCTTCTGCTTTGTGTTGTATTTTGCTCGGGAGCTTGAAGATCTACAATGAGTGGCTACACCGAGCGGGAGGGTTGCCAATGGTTGAACCCCCTCGTTGTGCATGGGCCTCCTTTTATAGGGCAAGGGTCAGCGACAGTGTCAACGTGGGGTAGAGGGGTAAAACGTAAAAGAGGTGGTAGTTGGAGCAGTCTTGCGGAACAAGTGCAGCTCACAAGCTTGAACAAAGGATTCTACCTACTTTTGACAGAGGGGGACAAGAGCATTAAATGCCCGTCGCCGTCGACCCCAAAAGCTCCCCCTTGCGTCTCCGTTTGCCACGGCGATGGAGCCACCACCGTGGAGTGCCACCGCACCCTCATGCAGCACAGACCATCCGCCACGCGTTTACGGAGAGGGCTTAAGGCGGCGCGTGGGCGGATGAGCTGGAGTGCGGGCACACAGCAGCTCTCCGGCAAGCATCTTGCCGGGTCTTGATCTTGCGGGCCGGAGCTTGTCGGGCTTGTAACTTGCCGCTCCCCGGGCCCTCGCCGGGACGCGTATAGCGCCGAGGCGTGTCTTCTATGATGTAGTCTTGGGCCTGGAATGGCCTTCCCGGCAAGCTCCTCTTGCCGGGGTCTCGAGCTTCGGTCTTGTACACTTTGTCCTTGAATGGCTTGATATGGAGCAGGAATGGTCTCCGGCAAGCATTTGGTGGATCACCGCGGGAAGCTGCGATTGCCCGATGCACAAGTTGGGGTCTTGAGGTACCCCCTACCTTAGTACACCGACAGAGCCCCCGGCCTGGGCCACACACGCAAGCCGAGCGCTGTTGGGCCAGGCCCAAAAGCGTCTGCAGACGGGCACACGCGCCCACGCCGTGCCGAGTCCACTCGATCTGCCGCCTCCCCTCCCGTAACGGCACGCGTCGATTGCGGCGTCGTGGGAGACGTGGGCGGCGCATGCAGCCTTTAAGGCATCCACCCCGTGATCGTGGTGCAGAGCGGGGTCGCCTCACCCGTCGCTCTGGTTCCGCTTTTTCGCCACGCGGCCCTCATGCACGGGGGTCGTGGGCGGCGAAGGTGGGAGACCGAGCCGTCACGGGAGAAGAAGGCGAGTCGGCCCCGCTCCTCTGGCCTCCTCGTTTCCTGATTGGTCGAGCGGGGCGGTTGAGCCCCCACCTTGCCCCTTTAAAAAGGGGCGGAAGGGGAGCACAATGGCCGCACTCATCCTCTTCTCCCTTCGTCTTCATCCTCTATTCTTCTTGCCGCCATGGAAGGAGGGAACCCTGGTTCTTCGACGGTGGCAGCGAGGGTCGCTTCTAGGCAGCGCACCATTCCCCATCCCGCTCCCGTGGCGGCGGAGCCGGCCACGAGAGGGAGAGGGAGGCGTGGCATGCGACGAGGCCGAGGGCGTGGCCGAGGCGGTCGGGGGAGAGGCGGTCGTGGTGATGTGCCTCCCCCGTCTCCCCCGGCATCTCCTGACCACGGTGCGGTCCACACCGGAGATGACCCCTGGGAGTTCTTCATCAAGCTTCGCGGGCGCCCGTCGTCGCCTCCGGCTGCCGGCCCGTTTGCGACGCGATGGGGCGGATCCACCCGACGTGATGGAGTTGCGCGCGAGGGGCTGCGGGATCAGCGGCACTCGGGTGAGTGTCGTGTCCCCAGCCCGGCGTGATGTTCTTCGACCGAGGGTGGAAGGCGTTCGCCGGATCCATAGCTTGACGCGGGTTCACCCTCCATTTCAAGTTCTTGGATGGTGACCTTCTCGCGTCAAGGTCTTCGGCGACTACGGGACCGGATGCGCTGCTGTGTGGACAGCTCCTCGGATAGCGAAGGCTCCTCCCGAGCGAGTGTGACGAGGAGGAGAGCGGCAGCGGCGACGAGGATGGCGGGCCCGACTAGGCGTCGGACACCGCTGCCTCAAGGCCACCGGCGACCTCATCTTCTGGGTCGCCGCCTTCCAACTCCCCGGTCGTCTTCTTGGCGGCCGGCGTTGGGAGGCTGCGGAAGAGGAAGAGGGGAGGACGGCAAGGCCGTTAAATCGAAGTCTGAGGGCGAGGTGCCCTCGTGCGATCCCACCACCCCGCTTCAAGCTCTGCCTCCGACGCCTTCGTCTCCGCCAAGCTCTGGCCGCCCCGGGGTGTTCTCTTGGTGTCTTCTGGCGCCAGTGGCTCTCGGGCATCGTTCCCCATGCCCGTCACCTTCTGCAGCTCTGGGCACGGCGGCGTCACCGCCACGCTCTCCTAGGCGCTCCTTTCGCCTTTCCCCGACAAGCTCCTCTTGCCGGGGCCTCCTCCCCCGGCAGGCTTATCTTGCCGGGGGCTCCTTGACCTACCTCCTGAACTCCTGAACAGAGAAACAGGAGAAGGATCACGGGCACCTTATCTTTTTAATTTGTAAGCCCTCGGGCATTAGCTGCTTTTAAGAACTTGTAATCCTCTCTATCATGTTTTTCATCCTCTATGGACTTGTACTATGCTAGGATGTTTTTAATGAAAAGAGGGGAAAGCTTGCCGGACTGAGTCTTTTACTTGACTGCGTGCCTCGTGTGTTCTTACGTTATCGGGGAGCTTGCCGGGGCGAACACGCTTGCCGAGTGCGGGACAGCCCGCTGGCGGTGTCGCTTCGGCAAGCAACCTTGCGGGCCGATTCGACGCTTAACTTGCTGAAAGCAGGCTCGAAAGCAAGATAAGGGTGCAGCAGCACACTTGTGTTTGTTGAGCGGACTCGGAAACAAAACAAGTATGCAACTGGGCCACGACTCGGCTCCTCCACGTACGGGTTTTACAAGACACGCTCGTTCAAAGACGCAGCCCCGCATTTCCCGGTCCATAGGAGGATGCATGACGAGGATGAAAACTTATCGACATCGCAGCCCCAAAGAACTTTGTCTTGCCGGAGACGAATCTTGGCGCTCGCAGCCCAGTGAGGCTGGCTTGCCGAGGAAGAACCACGGCACCGCAGCCCCGCGACCACTCGCTTGCCGGGCCTCGAGCGCCGGTGTGATCTTCGGTCCCTCCTTGTTGCTGCAATTTCAGTCATGAAAACGGCTGAGGTAGACATGCAACTGCTTCATGTATATGTATGTGTATATAAATCTTGATTATGCAATACGATGCTGTGCCTTGCCCCTCGTATGTTTGTACTCTACGCTTTCGGGGAGCTTGCCGGGGCGAACACGCTTGCCGAGCGCGGGACAGCCCGCCGGTGGTGTTGCTTCCGGCAAACAACCTTGTCGGGCCAGTTGCGACGCTTAACTTGCTGAGCAGGCTCGAAAGCAAGATAAGGGTGCAGCAGCACACTTGTGTTTGTTGAGCGGACTCGGAAACAAAACAAGTACGCAACTGGACCACGACTCGGCTCCTCTCGCGCCCAAGTCTCTCATACGAAGGACATCTCACGGCAGGGCTCGCCACGTTATACCCTCCGCCTGCATCCTTTGTGCGCTTTCACCTCGCTTCTAGGTAACTTGCGGTGCTTAACACGCTTGCTGAGTCACGGAACATCAGCAGCCCGCCGGCTGGTGTTGCTTCCGCAAGCAACCTTGCAGCGTCTAGTCGCGACGCCGCTTAACTTGCTGGCGGACTCGAAGCGAAATGAGGGTGCGGCTGGTCGCAACTCACTCTTAACTCGCTGGCGTGTTGAAGCAAAGTAAGGGTGCGACCATTCACGAGCGAGCTCCTCCGCGCACGAGTTTCGCGTACAAAGGGCGAATCGCGAGGACATAACATAAAAAAAACATGGAATTAAAGAATGCTCTGCACGAAAGCTCGAGCAACTTAGCTTTTCTTTTTTTCTCGTTTCTTTGCACTCGCTGGCGGAGCCCAATGGCGCGTCCCTGATGGCGGCGCAGCACTCCGGAGAGGTGCGTTTGCCGGAACGAGCACCAGAGCTGTCCTCACCGGGCTTAGAGCGCTCCGAGGAGCGGCGCTCACCGGAGTGAGCACCAGAGCTGTCCTTGCTGGACCTGAAGCTCGATGGTGCGCCCTCGGCAACAGCGTAACGCCTGTGGAGATCGCTTGCCGGCTCGGAGGGGAGCGGAGCGCGCGCGCGAGGAACAGGATATGTTCGGACTCCTAGTAACGATAGGAGGAGCGAGTCTGTCTCGGCACTTCGCTTTGCTCTTGCATGGGCGGCAACCGGAGCATCCCGCGAGCCTCGGCATGTTCTTGCCCAGCGTCACGAGTACCACGTCTTATGGCACGGCGCTGTTGGGCTGTCGTGTCCTGAGATGGACGTGGATCCACGGAGACCGAGGCGCGGTCATCCGTTTGATCCCTGGATCTGGTGGCGCCGCGAGTGCCCTCGCCGGTGTCCACCCTTTCGACGGCGTCTCCTCCGCCTACCGCTGGCTCCGGTGGCGGCGGGTGAGACGCAGACGGGTCTGCAACCCTTGAGGCCCTCGTCTTCGGGGCCATGGCGCAGTTGTCGATGAAGTCGCTGACGAAACTGGAGAGGTTGATGAAGAACGCGGTCGCGCGAACGCCGGATCAGGTCCGCACAACCTCGACGCCCCCTACCTGGCGCGCCAAAGATGTCGGGGGCGCCGCCGATGGGGCGCGACACCTATGGGGCCGGGACGCCCCCGTGAGTTCGATGCGAGGCGGAGGATGCGCGGAGAGCAGATCGAGGCGATCGCTGGGATTTTACCCAGCTTCGGGCCGCGATGGTCGCGTAAAACCCTACTGCTGCTTTGTGTTGTATTTTGCTCGGGAGCTTGAAGATCTACAGTAGTGGCTACACCGAGCGGGAGGGTTGCCAATGGTTGAACCCCTCTCGTTGTGCATGGGCCTCCTTTTATAGGGCAAGGGTCACCGGCAGTGTCAGCGTGGGGTAGAGGGTAAAACGTAAAAGAGGTGGTAGTTGGAGCAGTCTTGAGGAACAAAGGCACTGATTAGCTTGAACAATGGATTCTACCTACTTTTGACAGAGGGGACAAGAGCATTAAATGCCGTCGCCGTCGACCCCAAAAGCTCCGCCCTTGCGTCTCCGTTTGCCACGGCGATGGAGCCACCACCGTGGAGTGCCACCGCACCCCTCATGCAAAGACAGACCATCCACCACGCGTTTACGGAGAGGGCTTAAGGCGGCGTGGGCGGATGAGCTGGAGTCTTGAGCACACAGCAGCAGCTCTCCGGCAAGCATCTTGCGGGGTCTTGATCTTGCCGGGCCCGGGAGCTTGTCGGGCTTGTAACTTGCCGCTCCCCGGGCCCTCGTCGGGACGCGTATAGCGCCGAGGCGTGTCTTCTGTGATGTAGTCTTGGGCCTGGAATGGCCTTCCCGGCAAGCTCCTCTTGCCGGGGTCTCGAGCTTCGGTCTTGTACACTTTGTCCTTGAATGGCTTGATATGGAGCAGGAATGGTCTCCGGCAAGCATTTGGTGGATCAGCTGCGGGAAGCTGCGACTGCCCGTGCACAAGTTGGGGTACTGAGGTACCCCCTACCTTAGTACACCGACATCTCCCTTTTCTACTCTTTAGGATGGCGGATGCAAGGAACAAGTTTGTGCAACCGGATGAAGAAACACCTTTTGGACGCCACTTGAAGGAAGTTACTAGATACCTGAACATCGGAATACCGAGTTTCACCGGGACCTACACCGCCACTTTACCAGAAGAGGAGCATTGGATGATTCGAGTTCAAGTTCCAGGAAGGACATTCATGACAGTCAATGAGCCCATAGAGTTTTCCTTTGATGCACCAACCTGGAGTTTAGGAAAGAGCATGGCAGCCCACATCACCATGGGACGCATTGGTGAAGTTTACCACAAGGATACTATCTACCAGATTTGTGGGCGCCGAGATGAGCAATGGGAGATGATCAGCACCAGGAAGGATAGATCTATTGCAGCTTTCATCCAGGAGTTAAACCAGCACGTTCGATGCTAGGAGAACCAGATGTGCACAGGCATGATAGATCTGAAGAAGGCAATGACGAGGATCACGGAATTGGAAGAAGAACTCAAGACTACACGCGATGGATATGAGGAGAAAATGACGATACTCATGGAGAAGAATGACGGTCTAAAGAAGAAGCTAGGAATATTCATGGGAGACCCCATGCCAGGAGGAGATGATGACGATTCCACTTGTCCGGAGAACTACATCATCATCGACGACACCGACTCGGACCCTGACGATAGCGATGATGACTATGTTGATGAAGCTGGAGCAGATATCATGGAGTCTTCGACCGATCAATTTTTCTAGTCGACCACCATAACAGTAGTTTTATTCCCCCATGTATATAGTATAGTCCGAGCACTTTTGGAACGATAGTTAGACCATTGGATGCCCTTGTTTGAAATGATTGAAGTGATATGATTGTGTTTGTCTCATGTGCATATGGGTAGTGTTTTTCCCTCTAGACCTCATTCTATTCTGTTTTCTCATCTTTTCTAAACCCATCAGATGCCTCCGAGACGCGACAATGGATTTCCTTTCCCACCGGAGCTCACTCAGTTGATCCAGCAGCAGAATGCATTGATGCAGATACTAGTCAAGAATCAGAATCAGGGGAACAACAACAACAACAACCCACCACCACCACCACCTATTGATCACTTAGCCCGTTTCTTGAGGCTTAATCCACCGGTGTTCTCCAGTAGCACCGAGCCGATAGTTGCAGATGATTAGCTCCGCAAGATTGGAAGGGAGTTGACCACTATAGGATGCACAGATGCGGAGAGAGTGCATTTTGCCGCACATCAGCTTGATGGACCCGCAACATCATGGTGGGAGAATTTCACAGCCACTTACCCAATCGACACTTTCACATGGTGCCAGTTTCAGCAGGCTTTCCGTACTGCCCATGTTTCAGCAGGAGCTATGGCCATGAAGAAGAGTGAGTTTCGCAACTTGCGCCAAGGAGGATGTACAGTTGGCCAGTATGTGGATGATTTTAGTAAGTTAGCATGTTATGCCCCAGATGACGTTGCTACAGATGCAACTAAGCAGGAGAAGTTTCTGGCAGGACTGAATGATCAGCTGAGCATGTAGTTGATGGTGTCAACCTTCAACAACTACTAGGAGTTGGTAGATAGAGCTCTCATGATTGAAGGGAAGCAGCAGTAGATTGACAACTGCAAGAGGAAGTATGGACAAGGGAAGTACAATTCTGGAGCTCAGCAGAGGCCTCGTTTTACCCCGAAATCGGGAGGACCTTTTCAGCATAACCATGGAGGTCACAACCACAATGGAGGAAGTTCGCACAACCATAGTGGCCCCAAGAATGGGAATGGTAATGGAGGAAGCAACGACCAGAACCATTCCAACCCAGCAACGCCTGCCAAGAAGGATTTAAGTCACATTACTTGCTACAAGTGCCAGAAGACTGGACATTATGCCAATGAATGTCCTGAAGCTAAGAATGGAAATGGCAAAGGAAGCTCTGGGAAGAAGTCTAACCCTTTCAACAAGGGACAGGTGAACCACGTTAATGTGGAGGAGTTTGAAGCCCAGCTAGATGCAGTAATAGGTAAGTTTTTGGTTAAGTCATTTACTTCAATCGTTCTTTTTGATATTGGTGCATCGCATTCATACATATCAAGGGGATTTGTGGATAAGTATAAACTGCCCACCAAAGTTCTTAGAACACCTATGTTAGTAAGCTCGCCAGGAGCGGAATATATGGCAAGCCAAGGATGTTTTCAGATGCCATTGACCATAGGTAGGCATGTTTTCCCCTCAGACCTGATAATTTTGGAGTCGCAAGGTTTGGATGTGATTCTGGGTATGGATTGGCTATTGATGTATGGAGGAAACATCGATTGCACCAGTAAGTCGATTTTGCTCACCACCGCAGAAGGAAGAAGGATTAAGTATGTATCCCGGCATGTGCCGAACAGGACTCAAGTGAATTCCTTATCAGGAGTTGTAATGGAGGAAGTACCAGTGGTGAAGGATTTCCCTGATGTATTTCCAGAAGAGTTGCCAGGCATGCCACCGGATAGAGACATTGAGTTTTTGATTGAGCTTTTTCCAGGCACAGGGCGAATATCTAAGAGACCGTACATGATGCCCGCAAAGGATTTGGAGGAAATTAAGAAGCAGATTAAGAAGTTACTGGATAAAGGCTATATTCGCCCAAGTTCGTCACCTTGGGGATCACCAGTGCTTCTAGTGGAGAAGGAGGATGGATCGTTGAGGATGGTTTTTGACTATCGAGGATTGAATGAAGTAACGATCAAGAACAAGTATGCACTACCGATGATCAATGATTTTTTTGACCAGTTGCAAGGAGCTAGGGTATTTTCCAAGATCGATCTGTGATCAGGATACCACCAGTTGAAGATTCGAGAGCAGGATATACCTAAGACAGCATTTACCACAAGGTACGGGCTATATGAGTATAGCGTTATGTCATTTGGTCTGACTAACGCACCTGCTTATTTCATGAACATGATGAACAAGGTGTTTATGGAGTTTTTGCATAAGTTCGTCATGGTGTTCATTGATGATATTCTGGTCTACTCGAAGAATGAAGAGGAGCATAAGGAGCATTTGCGTTTGGTACTTGGGAAGCTCAGAAAACATCAGTTATATACCAAGTTTAGCAAGTGTGAGTTTTGGTTGAAGGAAGTTGGATTCCTCGGACATGTTATATCCGGAGAAGGAATAATAGTAGACCCCACCAAAGTTGTCACTGTGACAAATTGGGAAGCACCCACGTCAGTTGGAGAGATCCAGAGTTTTCTAGGACTCGCATGATACTACCGGAGGTTCATTGAGACTTCTCGAAGATTGCAAAGCCCATGACGGAGTTGTCAAAGAAGGACACCAAGTTGAAATGGACTGAGGAATGTGAGGCCAGCTTCCAGGAGTTGAAGAAACGTTTGGTTACAGCACCAGTGTTGATTCTGCCAGATCAACGCAAGGATTATGAAGTGTATTGCGACGTTTCTCGTCGAGGACTTGGAGCATTGCTTATGCAGGAGGGAAGAGTTGTTTCATATGCCTCACGACATCTTAAACCCCATGAGTTGAATTATGCTACACATGATTTGGAGTTAGCAGCCATAGTGCATGCGTTGAAGACGTGGAGACATTTTCTCATCGGAAACCATTGTGAGGTGTACTCAGATCACAAGAGTTTGAAGAATATCTTCACATAGAAGGAGTTGAATCTCAGGCAAAGGAGATGGTTGGAGCTCATTAAGGATTATGATATGAGGTTGCATTATCATCCAGGAAAGGCTAACGTAGTAGCTGATGCATTGAGCCGCAAGAGCCATGTCAATACACTCATGACCGGAGAGTTACCCCAGGAGTTAGCAGAGGATCTTCGCGAGCTATGTTTGGAGATAGTTCCGAGAGGTTATGTAGCAGGATTGGAGATCCAGTCTACTTTGATGGAGAAGATCAGAGAAGCTCAAAAGATGGACAAAGAGATTGCTGAGATAAAGGAAAGGATGAGCAAAGGAAAAGCTAAGGGATTTCGTGAGGATGAGCACGATACCTTATGGTTTGAGGACCGCGTATATGTGCCCAATGACCAGGAGATCAGGAAGTTGATTATGCAGGAGGCCCATGATTCGCTGTATTCGATTCACCCAGGAAATACCAAGATGTATTTGGGTTTGAAGGATAGTTTCTGGTGGACCAGAATGAAGAAGGATATTGCGGAGTATGTAGCAGTCTGTGATGTATGTCAGAGAGTCAATGCAGAGCATCAGAAGCCAGCTGGATTGTTACAGCCATTACTGATATCCGAATGGAAGTGGGATAAGCTAGGCATGGATTTTATCACGGGATTGCCCATGACTCTTTCAGGATATGACTCGATATGGGTTCTAGTCGATCGTTTGACAAAGGTAGCTCATTTCATCCCAGTGAAGACCACTTACACCAGTGCTAAGTTGGCAAAGATATACATGACCAGGATTGTATGTCTGCATGGAGTTCCGAGGACCATTGTATCAGATGGAACCCAATTTACCTCAAAGTTCTAGAATCAGTTGCACGAAACTTTGGGTACCATGCTAGAGTTCAGTACAGCCTTTCATACGCAAACAGATGGACAGACTAAGAGAGTCAATCAGATTCTGGAGGACATGTTGAGAGCTTGTGTGCTAGATTATGGATCTAGTTGGGATGACAATTTGCCATATGCAGAGTTCTCTTACAACAACAGCTATCAAGCCAGTTTGAAGATGGCCCTTTTGAAGCTTTGTACGGAAGGAGGTGCAGGACAACGTTGTTGTGGGATGAAGTTGGAGACCGTCAGTTGTTTGGACCAGATTTAATTAAAGAGTTTGAAGAGAAGGTTAAGCTGATTCACGATAGACTCAAGGTAGCCCAATCGTGGCAGAAGAGCTATGCGGATTCTAAACGCAAGGAGACATTTTACGAAGTCGGAGACAAAGTTTATCTTTGAGTGTCGCCACTTTGAGGTGTTAAGCGTTTTGGAGTTAAGGGAAAGTTAGCACCACGTTTTGTGGGACCATACAAAGTTTTGAAACGTATGGGAAGTTGCTTACAAATTTGAGTTACCCGAAGGATTGTTAGGAGTTCATGATGTGTTCCACGTTTCTCAGTTGAAGAAGTGCCTTGCGGAGATGGCCGATATTCCTCTAAGAGATACAGTGCCAATGGAAGCGATTCAGTTGGATAGCGATTTGACCTACGAGGAGAAACCAGTGAAGATTCTCGAGTTTGCTAGTCGAGTCACGCGCAGCAAGGTTATCAAGCTATGCAAAGTTCAGTGGAGCCACCATACCAAGGATGAAGCCACCTGGGAGCGAGAGGAAGACCTACGGAAGGATCACCCTCACCTATTTTCTAGCCAATCCGAATCTTGGGGGCGAGATTCATCTTAAGGGGGGTAGGTTTGTAACATCCCAAATTTTCAATTTGGAATGTTATACATTAGATCATCATTGCATATCATATTTTATTGCATTTTGGCTTGATCCTAGAAATTCTACGCAACTCAAGGACCCAGAGAGAGAGTTGGGGATTTCGTTATTTTCATATTTGAGTTTTCTCAAATTTTGAAAAGAGGATCGTTGATTTTAATTATTTTCTCTGTGAATATTTCTTTTATAAAAATAAAAGAAAGGGGCTAAAATGACTTTCCCAAAATAAAGAAATATTGGAGATTTAATATTAAAATCAAATAAGTATTTTATTCGGAGTTTTATCGCTGTTTTAGTTGAATTAGGAAAAATATGCGTTTTTCAAAATTGCATTATAGGCCCAAATAAATGTTCACTTTGTCCGCTATATTTTTAGAGGACGGGAAAATTTTATTTTAGGATTTTTGGAGTCTGTTTATTTTTTCTTTTCTTTGTTTTCCTGCGCGGAATTATTTTAAAAAAAGAAACCGACTTCGGGCCGTAATCGGCCAGGACTCCCCAAGTCGGCCCCTTTATAAGTCGCGCCCGTGAGGCCCGAGCCGCCTCAGCCCACCCGCCACCGAACCCTAACCTAGCCCAGCGCCGCCAGTGCCCAGCCATGAGTCCGCCACGCCTGCGCCGTCGCCCGCCCGCCACCGCCGACCCGCCACCGTCGAGCCCAGCCCAATGCCGGATCCACCGGAGCCGCCGCATACCGTCCCGCCAAGGTTACCGCCGGAGCCGCCTGCCGCCGCCGGTTTTCTTCGCAAAACCGTACGTTTTTTTATAACCCGCGGTTTATTTTTTTCTGTAGATTGGTTTTATTTTTTTTGGTTTAGTTATTTAGCAAATGCCCGTTCGTTCGTTTTTTTAACGAAGGATTTTCATCATTTAGCCGCAGACAACAAACATTCGTTCGTTAGCCTGTTCGTCAGTTTTCTTTTTCTAGGGATTTTTCGCGATTATGTTCGATCGCGATTTCTGCCCTGATTTTTGTTCTAGTTTATCTTTTCGCTCATTTGACGAAATCAGGAGATTCAAGCGCCTAGAGTTTCGTCTTGAAGCCCTCTTTCTGTTTAACCAACTTAAACAAGTTTTGGCTACTGTAAAATTTAACTTAAGTCCAGATTTGTAAAGAAAGGTTGTTTCTTTCGCAGTTTGTGTTTCGTTGCTTCATTTGATTTGATTCTTTCTGCAAATTGGAGTTCTTAAGTTGAACTTTCTTGTTAGATCTTTTATTTGAGTTTTACCTGTGCTTTTGTTGAGTGCTTATTGTATGCTTGTTTGTTTGCGATAGAGTACCCGGAGTGCGAAGCGTGCTACTACGAGTCTCTAAGTTTCATGGATCATCAGCAAGGCAAGTAACACTTTGATCATACCTCTTTACCACCCAGTTTTATTGCATTAGATCAATCCTCAAACACTTGCATGGTTAGGATCTGATAAATGTGTGGGTTTTGGGAAGTATATGAGGTAGTACCTATTGCCCTGTTTATTATAAAACCTTTGGGAGTTACTTCTACGTTGCTTATATTGCTATGCTATTCTTGTAGACGTGGATTGGGTGAGTGTATCCGTGACAGATGTGAGTATTGTTAATTAATGGTTAACTTAAGGTGGTTATTTAATACACATCTGGGTGGATTGAGGCACTTGGGGAACCCAGTGTTTCCTGTATTTTTGGAAATCCCGGGGTACCGTGTGATTCTCCTATGAACCGCCACCCAGGCTCAAAGGGATCATAAGATTATTCATGCTAGAAACTTTATTGTGCAGCCATAAGCTATTATGGGCTCTAGCATAGTTGAGTACGTTGCAAGACCTCTTTCAGTGGTGGGCTAGCAGATGTAGGGGAAAGTAGGTGGAACTGTCCACCCAGAGTAAAGAGTTATTGTTTCAGAAAGGTTGTGTCTTGTTGGTCCGACCATGGATGTATTCGAGTTTTGTGGGGAAAAGTGCGCAAACCTCTGCAGTGTGTACAAACTAATCATGGTTAGCCGTGTCCCCGGTTATGGACGTTTTGAGTATCTAGTTCTTGGATTATCATGTGGATCTCATCACTCTTAATATAATTTGATTAGGTTTAATGATGATGCTTAATTGGGATTGAGTTGGGTGAACCTTCTCAATGTTTAACAACCACCATGGTAGTTAAATAAAATTTATTCCTTTGTTGTAGGGAAAATTGGCTTTATGCAAAACTGTAACCATAGAGCTTTCCACCAGCCATATATGCATGTAGTGATAGCATTATTCATTCATTACTCTCTATGTGTTACATTGCGGCATATTCCATGTCTTGACCCATTTCGGCTGCAACGTTCATGTTGCGAGACTTTTCGGACGACGAGTAAGGTGCCTTAGGTCGTGATATTTCACTCAGTGATGCCGTTGGAGTTGATGGACTCACTTTATCTTCCAAGCCTTCCGATGTTATAGTGTTTAGATGGCCTTAAGTCATATTTATTGTAATAAGTTCTGTTTTGAGACATTTGATGTAATAAGTGTGTGATTGCTACTCTATTATAAATCCTTCAAGTATTGTGTGTGTCAGCATTACCAATCCAGGGATGACACTGATGCACAAAGATCAGACTGTTTGAGGTCTGGTCACTACACAGGATTAAATCTACCCTCAAATGACAGTAAAGAGATAACCTGACCATGTGTTTGTGTGTGTTGTCCCACCTCTCGTGATGGTGAAGATTTGTCCATCATCGAACAACTTCTATCTCCGGAACCTGTCATGATAAGTAGAAAAAATAAACAAAATTCGAGAATAATGCTCCTATGAACTACTAGGATGTGGTGGTAAAGCGCTCACAGTAAAGCAAATATCAATATCTTACAAGTTTTTGCTATGCAGTAGGTGGTGACAGGCAACCAGCGGTGTCAAATAACACCGAAGATTGAGTAAAGCGATTGTCAAGCGAATGTACGTGTACATGGTGTAGAAATATATGGATTTTGGAAGGCTTAAATATATGGTAGCAAAAGATTAGCAATAATCTATTCAGAGATGCAATGTTGAAGAAACGCTCAACAACGGTACTGTGTTGGTCCTAGGCTAGACTGGACTAGAGACGTGAGCCTAGAACAATAATGAGGTCATGGTGTAGCACAACTAGCATCAATAAAGGATATTAAGTAGCTCTCGACAGCAAGATATAAGTGAAGATCACAATGGCAGTAAAGATAATGATGAGAAACAACTCCCGAGCAGGATATACCAACAACTCTAGCTCCAACTTTCCTCTAGAAATGTTTGTGCTAATTTTCTGATAATTCCTTTATAAAATTCTACTGACTCAAGCTTTCCAATGCAAAAAGAATCACTCAATTCCGAGTTGATATGAGGAGTCAATAAAATTCTAAAACGGGCCTGAAAAACTCGAATAATCTGTGTTCGTGAACTTCGGAAGGAAAAAAGACCTATTTCTAAGCTGAGTTTTAGGTGCCAATTATTGAACTATCTTATGTGACTATTTAGATGCGGCTCGTTGCTAGCTTTAATTTGAGTACTCGTGGAGTGAAAGTGCAACTAATCCCCGGGTGGTTTTGGTAATTAATAACAACATATATATCATTGAACTAATAGTTACTTGAGAATTATTTCAGAGAGTTCAGTGATATGGGTATGGCAAGGACTGAAGAAGTGGACCCCTCAAAATGCTAAGGCAAGCATTGGCAAAAGCTCAAGACTCCATTTTTGGTTTAGTGATCCAAGATCACATTGAGTCCATAGGAAAAGCCAATACTATTAAAAGGGGATGAGGTTATGATGATGATCTGGTTGCTCAAGTGCTTAGTGATACATCTCCTAAACTATCAGCAACTTTCATTGCCATATACACTCATAAGTAGTCTCGGTCCCACCGATTTTCCAAACTCAGTCACACCGAGATGAACCACCTCAGCCATAAAGCCAAACCCTAGAAAACTCGGATTTTCCGATTCTGAACTCGGTCTCACGAAACATGAGTTGCCAAGCTTCAGAACATACATCATCAAATCGGTGTCACCGAGATGATGAAGTCGGTCCCACCGAAATTGGCATGCTCTTGTCATTGCACGAATCGGACTAAACGAGATTGTATTTTCGGTCCCACCGAAAATCCCAACGTTCACATTATTTGAACTATCGGTCTCACCGAGTTGTCAACTTCGTCCCACCGAGATTGCTCAAATGTGTGTAACGGTTGGATTTTGTGTGGAGGCTATAAATACCCTCCACCCCTCTTCATTCGTGGAGAGAGCCATCAAAAGAACTACCACTCCTACCTTACATTTACGAGAAGAGAACTACCTACCCTTGTGTTGAGATAAAGTTGCTCCACTCCCACCATATGAAGCTTGATCTCTAGCCTTCCCAAGTTGCTTTCCACTCAATCCTTTCTTCCACCACAGCCAAATCGGTGAGAGAGTTGAGTGTTGGCGAGATTATCATTTGAAGCACAAGAGCAAGGAGTTCATCATCATCAACAACATCTATTACCTTTTGGAGGGTGGTGCCTCCTAGATTGGTTAGGTGTCGCTTGGGAGCCTCCGTCGAGATGTGGAGTTGAACCAAGAAGTTTGTAAGGGCAAGGAGATCGCCTACTTCGTGAAGATCTACCCCGAGTAAGGCTAGCCCTCCGTGGGCGTGAGCCATGATGGAATAGACAAGGTTGCTTCTTTGTGGACCCTTCGTGGGTGGAGCCCTCCGTGGACTCTCGCAGCTGCCGTTACCCTCCGTGGGTTGAAGTCTCCATCAACGTGGAAGTGCGATAGCACCACCTATCGGAACCACGAGAAAAATCACCGCGTCTCCAAAATTGCGTTTGCTCTTCTCCACCTCTCTTTATTACATGTGCAATTTACTTTCCGCTGCCTATACTCTAGAATTGCATGTGTAGGGTGATGCTTGACTTGATCATAATTGTGAATCTGCCAAAAACTGTTCTTTGTCAAAAGGCAGAATTTTTATATTGTCAAGTAGTCTAATCACCCCCCCTCTAGACATACTTTCGATCCTACAAGTGGTATCAGAGCTTTGGTCTCCGTTGTATTGGTTTCCATTGCATTGGACTCCATAAGCTTGGTTTCACAACCTAGGAGAGTATGGCGTCTAGTGAGGGTAATTTTCAGTGAGGTCCTTACTTTGATGGTACAAATTTTGCTAGTTGGAAGCATAAAATGAAAATGCATATTCTTGGCCATAACCCAGCCGCATGGGGCATTATTTGTGTTGGTATGCAAGGTGAATTCTTGAGGAAGGAAAAGTTCGGATCGCGGCTTCTAGCGGAAGAATTGCGGATGTTGCAAAACAATGCTCAAGCTTGTGACATTCTCTTCAATGCCTTGTGTCCCGAGGAGTTCAACAAAATCAACCGTCTTGAGAATGCAAAAGAGATTTGGGATACTTTGGTTGAAATGCACGAAGGTACCGAGTCCGTGAAGGAATCAAAGCTAGATGTTCTTCAAGGTCAACTTGACAAGTTCAAGATGAAGGAAGGTGAAGGAGTCGCTGAAATGTACTCTAGGCTTGCTCTCATCACAAATGAGATTGCCGGCTTAGGAAGCGAAGAAATGACCGACCGATTCATCATCAAGAAGATTCTCAGAGCTTTGGATGGAAAGTATGACACCGTGTGCACTTTGATCCAAATGATGCCAAACTACAAGAATCTCAATCCAACCAAGTCATTGGAAGAATTGTTGCTCATGAGATGACACTTAAGGATAAGGAAGAGCTTCACAACAAGTCAAGTGGTGCTTACAAAGCTACAAGTGATGCTCCCACAACCTCAAGTGACAAGTTAGTCTCCAATGAAGAGATAAGCCTAATGGTCAAGAACTTCAACAAATTCTACAAGAATAGAGGCAAAGAGAGAAGCTCAAAGTCAAGATCATATGATGAGAAGAGATATTCTAGTCGTGATCGAATGCTACAATTGTGGAAGACCCGACACTACTCAAATGAGTGTACGGCTCCCCACAAGAGAAGAGAAGAATCTCCAAGAAGAAGAAGCTCAAGAGATGAGTCACCTCGGAAAGAGAGAAGGAGTAGAGATGATCGTTATGAACGAAGACCCTCTCGGAGAAGCAAGGATTCGGAGAGGAAAGACAAGTCATCAAGGAGCTACACAAGAAGAAAACATCAAGCTCATGTAGGTGAATGGGTCTCCGGCTCCGACTCCGACAATCAATCCGAAGGAAGCTATCACTCCAACTCTGACTACAGTCAAGATGAAGGTGTTGCCGGTCTTGCTCTCGTATCCTTTTACTCCAACTCCTACGACTTATTTGATTCACCAAATGAGGGAATTGGAAGATGCTTCATGGCTAAAGGCCCCAAGGTATCACACCCTGAATTCATTGACTTTGATAGTGATGAGGATGACTTGCTTGGTGAAGATGAGCTCTTACATGATAAATCCAATGAACCTAGTAACGATGAACATGCTAGTAGTCTTTATAGTCGAGAAGAGTCGAATGACAATGCTATGAAGGAGATTGAGCGTCTAACTAAAGAACTAAACACTCTTAAGTTAGCTCATGAAACAACTCAAGAAGATCATAGAGAGCTCCTAAGATCTCATGAGAAGCTACGCTTCGAGAAGCTCACTCTAGAGCAAGAACATGAGTTTCTAAAAGCAATCAATGACGATCTTCGAAAGAAGAGTTCTTCATATCTTGCCAAACGACTTCTCTTGTCTAATTTCTTGCCACCCATTAAGTCTAAGCATGACAAGCACAAGAAAAATTCTTTCTCTAGTAGTAACAATAACCATGCTAAATCCAATGTTGTTGCTTCTAGTAGTTCTCTTGATTCCACTAACAATGTTTCAAGCCAAGTTACACTTGAGCAAGAAAATAGTTTATTGAAAGGTATCATAGAAAGGTGTCTACAAGAGCCTTGCGGAAGCAAGAACTTTGAGAAATTGTTACGCAAGCAAGGAAGGCACCGGAAGAATCAAGGAATTGGTTTTGAGCGAAAGTTCAACGCCGAGGGTGTTGAATGGGAAGAAGGTCAATATCCTACTCCACAGTTTGTTCTTCAAAAGGAGAAGTATGATCCTACTTCTTCCAATGTGGAACAAGCACAAGATGACCTTCCACCACAAGACCACAAGCTAAAAGGCAAGGACAAGCTTCAAGAGGAGATTGATGCATTTGTTGAAGCACCTCAAGCCATGGTCAAGTGGGTTCCCAAGGAAACGTCAAGTTCTACTTCGTCAAGCTCAACTACAACCCCAAGGATTCCCATCAAGATGATGTGGATCCCGAAGAAGAAGAACTAAAAAGTTCTTGAGGGTGACTCCGCCAACATACTTCACTCACATTCATTTTGGCAAAAACTTGTGCAATCAACTTCCACATCGTGCACTAGTTCATGGAGTCACAAGCCCTCTTGTTGGTAAGTCAAGGGACAAGGTAATCATTGCTTTCATGGACATCATCTATTGTGAACTTCAATCTATGTCCATGGATATCCTTGTTTGTTCCTTGTGGGACTAACCCATGTAGGTATTGAAAGTGCCCGAATCCAAAGGATAGCTCCCAACTCTTGATGATCTTCATCAACATTGAGCATCCACATCTTCAACATCTACATGAAGTCTTCTCGACAACCCAAGGTTAGTTTGACCCTTTAAAAGGGTTCTCACATCTAGGGGAGCTTTGCTCTAAAAAATTGAGCTAAAGCATCTTCAAATGATGTGAACACATCAATGCTTTATGTAAAAGTGGTAACCCCACTTGTGCTTAAGCGATGAGTATGACCTATGATCAAATGTTCTCATTTGGCTCCTAAGTCAATATACTCATATAAAGATGACCTAGTCATCGACAAATTGTGTGTTAGTAGCTAGAGTTTTGATTGTGCATGTTTGACACATATTTCATTTGCTATCTTATTGTGTGAGCATGTTGGATGCATGATTTTATCCATTCAAGGACATCCATTTGTTGTTTTGGTCGTTTTGATTTTTCTGACCAAATGGATGGACAAGAATGCCTAAGTACCTCCCCTAGCTATCTATGCTTTCTTGTCTCAAATTCTATTCATGCTTACATCACAAATTTTGAACAAGTCATTTTCGGACCCTCCAAGTGAGGAGCACTCGGAGCCACCGATCCGTCAAGGGCTAACTTCCAAAACCTTCTAATTGATTTCGGTCAGACCAACTCACTCAAACTCGGTCGAACCGAAAGCATTTAGACTGATCTAGGTTTTCACCTCGGTGAAACCGAGTTGTGATTTTCGGCGTGATCAAGTGCATAACGCCTAGCAGTTATCCATCTCAGTGCCACCGAAGTTTTACAACTCGGTCCCACCGACAATGAAGGGGTATATATACTCGAGGGCCGCGCGTTGATTCCTCCTTCAAACGTTTCGCCCCACACCCTTCTTTGCCGTCGCCTTGGTCTCCGGATCATCGCCGTCGTCGCCTGTGCGCCCTCGCCGCAGGTCTCCGTCGCCATCAACGGACATCTCCTCCGAGCCGTTGCTGCCGTAGAAAAACTCCACCAAGTTAGGGTGAGTTTTGATCCCACTCGTGCTCCCATCTCCGATTCAATGCACGTTTGGATTGCCTAGTATCTTGCCACGATTGAAATCTTCCTGTACACCAGATTAGTTTGTTTGGACTAGATTCGAGTAAAAGTTTTAGGGTTAGGTTTCCGCCGAACACATCTCGGTGAGACCGATTTTATAGTTTCGGTATGACCGATTTGGCCTATGGCCATTGCACTGCACCCTTCGGTCCAACCGAGTTGTGCAAATCGGTGTGACCGAAATGAAAATTCTGTGAAACCCTAGTGTTTTCGGCAGGACCGAAACCCACTTCGGTCAAACCGAAAGTGGTGTGAAAGCTCCTGTTTTACACTTCGGATTCACGAATCTTAAACTCGGTCGACCGAAATGTCTTCTGTGAAAACCTAATACTAGAATTTGAACTCATTTTTTTGCAAAACTTCGCATTTTGTGATGACTCTTCTTCTCTGCCTACACCTTATCTATTCACAGGTTGTCACCATGTCGGATGTCGGTGTGATCGTAACAGGCGAGAGACACCCATTGCGAGACATTCGAGGCGGGCACTAGTCCCGATCCTAGCAGCTCATCGATGATGGTGAGAGGAGTACACCAAGTGGCTTACCTCCTGCACCCACGAGCTAGAAAGAAGAGGAACTCGGATGATGAAGACTCAGTTTTTGTTGTTGAGGAAGAGGTGACCTCAAAGCCTAAGAGGAAGGTTGTTGCCAAAGAGCAACAAAGTCAACAAACTAAGAAGGGCACCAAAGAAAGTCAAGCGATCAACTGTTGCTAAGAAGCTGAATTTGGGAGAGGCAACTGCAAGCAAAGTGAAGAAAACCTCCAAGAGAAAGAGGTTAGTGCATGATGATGCAGCGATGAGAGGATGAGGATGAGGAAGCACCCCAGCCTCCTTCTCGAAAGCCAAAGTTCATGGGTGATGCCATTAAGGCCGGAGCCACATCAAAGCCCAAGAAATCTGCTCCAGCTAAGGCAGCTCCAAAGAAAGCTGCTTGCCAAGCCCAAGAAGACCGTCGAAACATTCCAAATATCTGAAAAGAACAAGGATGATGTGCCACCAATGAGTCGGATGGTGAAGGACCAGTTTCTTTGAAACTTCGTCAAAAACTGCCACTACATAATGATGCTCATCCTCAAGCTAAGGATATGAAGGCAAGGAAAGATAGAGGTCTCGGGCTATGGAGACAAATCACCCATATGCCATGAGGAGAAGAACTGCTTTGTAGATCCCAGATTTCACACGAGAGAGCAGCAGGACTTCTATGAGACCGTCTTGATGGATAAGAAGCCCATAGTCGCAGACACAAGATATGTTATTGGAAGTACATTGACAGCGAAGAGCACAGAGATTTGTTTCCACATGTGCATGAAAGTTTCACTGCGTGTGGTGTTGCAGATTTTGTAGGTCAGAAATTGACCAGTTGGAACGATGAGATGATAATGCAATTCTATGCCACAGCTCATTTCTACCCGGATGGAAAGATTGTATGGATGACTGAAGGTCAAAGATTTTCTTCTTCTGTTGAAGAATGGGCAGAAATTCTGAATGCTCCAGTGCAACGAGAAGATGATATTGATGTATATGGGATTCCAAAGAAGAATCATGAATCCATGAAGAACATGTACAAAGAGGTTCCAAAGAAGGATTTGGGAATCTGGAAGCTCGGCTCGATCTACTATCTCGAGCAGGCTTACCTACCACTAATACCATTCTCGAGGCATACCTTGATGCCCAAATCTGAGATCATCGCATGATCGAGGATACTCTATCAACATGCTGCACATACTTGATGAGAAAGCACCTTTCAAGGTGATGGACTTGATGGTAGAAACCATTAAGAGGACTGCAATGACGAGAAAAGGTCATGTGGATTTGCCCATGATTCAGATGCTTATCAATGCCAAGTTTGGCACGGGCACATTCTTGTTGGATAGAGAACATTTACCGTTGCAGCGAGCATGAAGACAATGTTGTTGTGATGAATGAGGAGGATCCAACATCTGTTGAAGGTCAAGCCAAGATCGAAGCTGCTAAGAAAGCCAAAGTCGACAAGGAAGCAACAAAGCGCAGCAGCAGCTAAACCAAAGAGTTTGGAGAGCAAATTCTTGAAGCTACTCAAAGGATTGAACAACGCTGGCCAGCATTATACAGTCTCGGAGAGCTTAGAGAGGATTGTTGAAGACAAGATCCACTCTCTGGATGTGAAGTGGATCAAGTGCAAGTGATTGTCAACAAGCTCGAGGCGGACATTGAGGAAGCAAAGCGGGAGAAGGAAGAGCTTATGCGTGAGATGCAGGATGACTTAGTCCAGATTCTCAAGAACAGATCGCTCCGGTTCCCAAAGGACCCCGATCAACTGCTATTCCATGGATCGACACGGACTACTACTTCAAAGCACCTCCACAGTTCCATCACCTGCTCCAGCTCCAGCTCGATGACCACTCCTCCAAAGCCAGAGACATCACCAAGTCTTCGCGATCTTGTCATATCCACTCCGACATCAACCCAGATGGGAGCCGCCAAAGAGTCCCCAAAGGCGCTTAGCTCTATGCTTTTTCGAACTTTTGGTAACTTGTTGCCAAAGGGGAGAAATGTATAGATCATAGGACTTCGAGAGAGAGAGTGCTGTTGTCGCTTTTGCTCTTTCGTTCTTTTGCGGTTTCTTTGAGATACTTTTGGTTTTCAAGACATTCAGTGTGTTTGATACTCCGTTTGATTCTACCTTAATGAGTGCTTGGTCGTACTATGCTTTAATGTGTGCTTAATGCTTATCATATGCCATTCCTATCTTGTATGACCATTTACTCATGTCTTGGTGATTGGGTGCATGCTGTTCATTCTTATCATTTTGTGCGCTCCACCAAGATGTATGTGACATGGAAGAGTGACCCATGATCCTAATCAATTGTGCATTTGCATTCAAACGCAAATCTTAAATAATGCACAAATTTAGGGGGATCTCTTTCTTATCACATACTTCTCAAAGCGACGATATTATTCATTGATTATATCCTTTGTCGAAGCTTTGATCTATATGTTGTCATCAATTACCAAAAAGGGGGAGATTGAAAGTGCAACTAATCCCCGGGTGGTTTTGGTAATTAATAACAACATATATATCATTGAACTAATAGTTACTTGAGAATTATTTCAGAGAGTTCATTGATATGGGTATGGCAAGGATGAAGAAGTGGACCCTCAAAATGCTAAGGCAAGCATTGGCAAAAGCTCAAGACTACATTTTGGTTTAGTGATCCAAGATCACATTGAGTCCATAGGAAAAGCCAATACTATTAAAAGGGGATGAGGTTATGATGATGATCTGGTTGCTCAAGTGCTTAGTGATACATCTCCTAAACTATCAGCAACTTTCACTGCCATATACACTCATAAGTAGTCTCGGTCCCACCGATTTTCCAAACTCAGTCCACACCAAGATGAACCACCTCAGCCATAAAGCCAAACCCTAGAAAACTCGGATTTTCCGATTCGAACTCGGTCTCACCGAAACATGAGTTATAAGCTTCAGAACCTTCACATCAAATCGGTGTCACCGAGATGATGAAGTCGGTCCCACCAAATTGGCATGCTCTTGTCATTGCACTAATCGGACTAACCGAGATTGTATTTTCGGTCCCACGAAAATCCCAACGTTCACATTATTTGAACTATCGGTCTCACCGAGTTGTCAACTTCGGTCCCACCGAGATTGCTCAAATGTGTGTAACGGTTGGATTTTGTGTGGAGGCTATAAATACCCTCCACCCCTCTTCATTCATGGAGAGAGCCATCGAAAGAACTACCACTCCTACCTTACATTTCGAGAAGAGAACTACCTACCCTTGTGTTGAGATCAAGTTGCTCCACTCCCACCATATGAAGCTTGATCTCTAGCCTTCCCAAGTTGCTTTCCACTCAATCCTTTCTTCCACCACAGCCAAATCGGTGAGGAGAGTTGAGTGTTGGGGAGATTATCATTTGAAGCACAAGAGCAAGGAGTTCATCATCATCAACAACATCTATTACCTTTTGGAGGTGGTGCCTCCTAGATTGGTTAGGTGTCGCTTGGGAGCCTCCGTCGAGATGTGGAGTTGAACCAAGAAGTTTGTAAGGGCAAGGAGATCGCCTACTTCGTGAAGATCTACCCCGAGTAAGGCTAGCCCTCCGTGGGCGTGGCCATGATGGAATAGACAAGGTTGCTTCTTCGTGGACCCTTCGTGGGTGGAGCCCTCCGTGGACTCTCGCAGCCGTTACCCTCCGTGGGTTGAAGTCTCCATCAACGTGGAAGTACGATAGCACCACCTATCGGAACCACGAGAAAAATCACCGCGTCTCCAAAATTGCGTTTGCTCTTCTCCACCTCTCTTTATTACATGTGCAATTTACTTTCCGCTGCCTATACTCTAGAATTGCATGTGTAGGGTGATGCTTGACTTGATGATAATTGTGAATCTGCCAAAAACTGTTCTTTGTCAAAAGGCAGAATTTTTATATTGTCAAGTAGTCTAATCACCCCCCCTCTAGACATACTTTCGATCCTACATGGAGTTAGAACGGACTTCGTATGAGGAAGATATGCCTGTTTTACTGAACAGTGCGCAAAACACATTCGAATACAAATTCAAGTACGAGAATGAGTCTAGATAGATATGAATTTTGTTTGTTTTTCTTCTCTTATTTTTCTCACACTTTTTTTCCCTTTTTTTCTCTCCTTTTTTCTCTGGCTTTTTTTTAACTTTTTTCTCTCTTTTTTTCTCTCTCCCTCTTTCGAAGACAAACTAGATAAGATGTAGATTGGATCAAACGAAAATGTGAACGACCTCAAATATGATTATGACAATGAACGAAGGGTAGCACGTGGTGGACATTGGGTGGTGGACAGCGGAAGGGATAATGATGCAGCGGCGGCGTGACTAATGTGAACAGAACTCAAAACTCTAAATGAACTAGACATTAAGACCAGTAACTCGAGAAGATGATGCAACCGATAATTCCAGTATGCAAGCAATGAAAAGAAAATTGCAAAAGCTCAGAGAGGCTTGGAGAAAGGATGAATAGATCTAACTTTTTTATGGCTATTTCTTGGATAGTAGGTAAGAAAAAAAATCTAATCTAGGGTTAACCGAAAATTCTCACCGAGCAACCTGAAAACTGATACCACTCGATAGAGGCGGGGTGTCCCGATATTTTGATGAGTTCGTAACTATTGATTTGGTGGAGACGACTTTGATGATCCGACTACAAATGTGCAAGTTGTTGCACCTTAGCAATCGCTAAACCAATCTCCTGAGGTTACTGACGATGCTGGAAGCACGATCAGCCTCACCATAAAGGTCTATTCCTGCACGCAACCGAAGAACAAGCAAGAATGTGATAATGCAATCTGAATATTGCGAATAGAGATGAAGTATTGATAAAGGTGAGGATCCGAAAGCAGTCTTGGTCTGGTCGTTGGACACAAACAATGTATATGAAGTTGTAATGGCTAACTTTTAACTGAACAAATCCCAAGCAAAAAAGCTACTAGATTGATCTACTTATATATGAGCAAGGGGTGGTAGCCAAGGAGGTGGGAGGATGTCCCAAGGCATCCTAAAAACAACCCTAGGCCTTACAAGGCTCATGGGACCTAGTGGAGGTGATGCAACACCTTTGGACTTGTAGATTGACTTGGATTCTGCTGCAACGTCAAATTGTTTCGTCAATATCTCAATGCTCCGGACGAATTTCAAGGTGAATCTAGTTGGGTTGGAAAGAGCACAAGATCTACTTTCCAACAAAAAAATAATCACCCAATTTGGAGTCCGGCTGAAAGAGATCTTGGTGTTTTGAGTCACGTATGTCTGTGCAGTCCAAATCTGAGTCCAGAACGTGAGAGACTTCGACTCTATCTTGTCTTGTCCCAAAAGTGACCTGAGGACTTTTTGTACAACACCTAAACTTCTCCTTTTCCCTTATATTCATATGTGGATCGTACAAATGTCTCATACACCTGCAATTATACATGGCACAAAAGTATGTGAAGTATTTTTGTCCTGGATAACTTGAATAAATTATTGCATAGTTTGCATCAGAAATCACCTCACAAATATGCATGTATGCAATATTTTTGGTCGTATCCAAGGTTGTCATGTTCTCATCACTTCTTATTCTTCCTTGATCTCCCCCCTAGATGGGAGGAGGGTTTTCCCTCTGATCCATGATCTCCATGGTGGCGGAAGGGCGGGAGGGCCTCCAAAATTGGATCTATCTCTCTGTTTCTCTTCTGTTTTGCGTTCCTATTTTCTGTCCTTTCACTGTTTCTTACATTCCCGGAGATCCATAACTCTGATTGGGCTGAAATTTTAACAAGATTTTCTTCCAGATATTATGTTTCTTGTTGCGAAAGAATGGCACCAACCTCCTTACAGGGGACCCACAAGCCTGCTGGCCGCGCCCAGGGTAGGGCGACCCTTGAGCTTGTGGGCCCCTCGGGTGTCGTCTCGCATTGATTCTTTTTCTCAAAATCACAAATATTCCAAAGTAAATAACCGTAAATTTTTATCTCGTTTGGTCTTCGGTTGATATGGATATTCTGCGAAACAACAACATGCAACAAACAAGAATTGGCACTGGTCACTGGATCAATATGTTAGTCCCAAAATAATATAAAATGTTGCCAAAAGTATAATACAGTTGTATAATATTAGCATGAATCAAGCAAAAATTATAGATACGACGGAAACGTATCACCCATCAAGCGACAAGCTGGAATCATCTCTGACAAGTCTTGGTGTTGACAAATCAAATGCAGAGCAAGCAAGTGGATCAGAACAACAAGTTGTGCAGAAGAAGAAGTTGGTGTAGCACCCAGTCTATTTTGTCAGCTCCCTTCTCCAAGGAGCTCGATGGAGATATTTTGGTTGTGCAAAAGTTGCTATTTGGTCTTCTTATGGCCTCCGGGAAGCTGTGCCACTACTTTCAAGCACACCAAATCACCGTCGACACTCGCTTTCCGATGCAGAGAATCTTGAGAAATCCAGATGCAACAGGCAGGATTATTGACTGGGCCTTCACTACAAAAAAAAGACACATCGGTGACATTTTTGGCCGAATGAAAAAAAATATGTCATACATATGACACTTCTATGACGATAATTGTGACAAAACCCGATATCATCATAGATGTGGTGGGCTCCTACTTCTATGACAAAAAATCATGACAGAAAATGGGTTTTCGTCCTGGGCGGGACGGAGACGCACTTGCATGACATTCTTTGGGCCGTACATGACGGAAAAAACTGTGGTAGAAGCGAGGGGGAGGAAAATTTTGGGGAGTTGCCGGTTACGGTGGGAGGTCGGGGGCCGAGCGATGCGCGTTTCTCTCGTACACGTGCGAGGCGTTGGCTCTAATCGAACCGAAGCGAGGCGTTGGGCTCTAATCGAACCCAGCGATTGCCGCTGCGAGCTACGCATTCTTGAACCCGAGCGATCGATCGATGGTCGTTAATCGAACCCGATTGAGCGATTCGCCGCTACTACTGCTAAGTGAAGCCGATCGATTGGATGAGCGATGGCGTTTGGGGGTTTGGATGAGCAAGGGCGGTGGCGTTGCCTCTGGATGAACAGGACCCCTTGGTGTGGAGGGCTAGATGAGCAGAGACGGTGGAGGGTGGCCGTGGAGGGTGGTTGAGCAGGACCCGTGATGTGGAGGGCTGGATGAGCAGAGAAGCGGTGGAGGGTGCCCATGGAGGGTTGTTGAGCGATGGCCGGTGGAGTAGCGCGCGGTGGAGGCTGGATGAACAGGAGCCCATGGAGGCTGGAGGAGGTCGACGGTGGAGATGAACAGTATCCCGTGGAGTCCTGTTTTGCGGTACGTCACACCCCTCCCGATGAACAGGACCCCCATTTCGACCATAGCGCTCCAACACAAGTCCGTTTCGTCCGTTTTGTGGTACGCCACACCCTTCCCGATCAACAGGACCCCCGTTTCGACCATAGGAGGTCTGTTTCCTCCATTTTGCGATACGCCACACCCCTCTCGATCAACAGGACCTCCGTTTCGATCGTAGGAGGTCCATTTCATCCGTTTTGCGGTACGCCACACCCCTCCCGATCAACAGGACCCCCGTTTCAACTGTAGGAGGTATGTTTCCTCCGTTTTGCGGTACGCCAGACCCCTCCCGATGAACAAGATCCCATTTCGAACATGGCCGGTCGAACACAAGGCCGTTTCCTCCGTTGTGCGGTACGCCAGGCCTAGTTTCCATCGCCTATTCCGTACAAGCCCTCCCGATGAACACGAGCGCATTCCGTTCCGACCCAGCCGGTTGGCTCCCCATGAACACGAAGACGACGCTGTTTCTCCGTTCCGACCCAGCCATGTACGTATGCATGAGTAGGCGTTCGAGACCTCGCCCGTATGTACACATACGTGGTCATATTTTCTTTCTTACACCCTGGCCGCTGTATGTACGTGTACATGCTACATGCGCGCCTCTACTACGACACGTGCGCGCCTCTACATCGACCAGTATGTATGTACACGTTCGCGACCAGATCCTGGCGCTATATGCGCTTCGACCGGTGGGTCCCGTATCGCCGCACTTCCTTACTGCGAAGATGTAGCTGGTGGGTCCCAGTAGTCAGGGGGGCGAATCATTTTTTTTGCCCGGACGCACTTCCTTGCGTGTGAAGGTGTAGCTGGTGGGTCCCAGCAGTCAGTGGCTGAATCGCATTTTTTTTGCCTGAACGCACTTCCTTGGGTGCGAAGATGAAGCTGGTGGGTCCCAGCAGTCAGGGGGAAACGATTTTTCCGTGAAATACAGTGGCCCGTCTGATGGGTCCCAGCTATCAGGAGGAAGAATCATTATTTTCCGTGTAATAAGGAGGCACTTCCTTGCTGCGGCCGTGGACTTAGCTGTCAGCCTCTCCACGTACAGTCCATGTCCGATGGAAGTCGTTCCTTGACCACATTGACCAGGCCGCGCCGAGAGCACCACGGCGATGGACGACGGCGAGGCCTAGGAAGGGGACGATGCGTTGCCGGGAAAGACACGGGAGTGGAAGACCGCGCGGAGAGGAGTATGAGGGTTCACTGGTTCGGCTGCGGTGTGAGGCTGCCATCGTCGCAGGGCCTGGCCAGCGGTGGGAATAGTAGGGGGCGGTGAGGCCTCCGCGGCAGCACAGCCAGCCATGGGAGGCAGGAGCATGCGGCACGACTGGCGCTGCTTTGGGCGGCTGGAGCAAGAATACCAGAGGTTGAAGAAGCACTACTGCCATTGGATGGACATCATACGGTCACTGGAGCTAGAATCGTTCATATTGACTAAGTTGACAAAGCCCTCCGTCCCCGTCAACTTAGTTGGCCCACAAGTCATTCTACCACTATGATGGGTCCCAGCTAGCAGGGGGCATTCATTTTTTGTGCGTAATAAGGAGGCACTTCCTTGCGTTCGAAGATATAGATGGTGGGTTCGATATGTCAGTGGGGGGACGTTTTTTTCGCGAAATACAGAGGCCCTTCCGGTGGGTCCCAGCTGTCAGGTGGATGAATCATTATTTTGCGCGTACAGTACACGGCCAATGGATGTCGTTCATTGACCACGTTGACCAGGCCACGCCGAGAGCACCATGGCTGTGGACGACGACGAGGCCTAGGAAGGGAACAACACAGAGCCGAGGAAGACTCGACAATGGTTGCCCACGCGGTGGGGAGTACGAGGGTTTACTGGTCCGGCTGCCGTCGCCGGAAAATAACAGGAGGTGTGGGTGAGTAGAGGATGGCACGGCAACAATGAAGTAGGGTGGGGCGGTCGGCGGCTCAGACGGCAAAGACAAACCCGGCCACGGAGGCGGAGCGAGCGGTCCCACCGAGCTAGTTTGGTAATTTGGAGCAAGAAGATCGAGATATTGAAGAAGCAGCACGGCCGTTGGATTAACATCCAACGGTCACTGCTGCTAGAATCATTTGTCGACTAAGTTGACAAAGCCAAAGTACACGTCAACCTAGTAGACCCACAAGTCAGCCTCCAAATCTATCCCAAACAGCATACAGCCCGAAATTTCTAGCCAGATTCAAATTAATTTCAAATCTAAATATACCTTAATTTAAATTCAATGAAATTTTACCCGCACAAAAACAATGAAATTTAAAATATCAAAATCCGAAAGAAAACAGTATTTTGAAACTAATTGCCTGTTTGCTGTATTTTTTTCATTTTACAGCCCATTTATTATTACTTATAGCCCATTTCTTATTACTTATAGCCGATTTCTTATTACTTATAGCCCATTTTCTGAGCAAAATGCATCCCTCCTCGTCTTGAAAGATTTCCGGCCCAGCAGGGCGTAGAAAAGCAAGTAGGACTATGTTGGTTAGTATGCAAAAAACAAAATAGCTGGCTAGCCATTTTTCAGAAAGGAAAAAAAACTGGGCTGGTCATGTGCTAAACATATGAAATAAAATCCTGGGCTAGACGGGCCACGAGTCCCGCACAACCCAGTTGATACCCTTCTCCGTCCCGAAAAAACAAAATTATCTGCAGCGCTCTTCGGTCCCTCTTGTCATCCTCACCATATACAGTCATCTCCTTATTCCTCTCGGTTGTTGACCATGTTGATAACACCGGAGGGCGGCGCTGCGGCGAGCGAACCAAGGCGGAGGACGATGGTGAGTCCTCGGACGGGAATGAACAGGAGCCGGGGAAGATCACAGCCAGCCGTGGGAGGCGGGAGCAGGCGGTCCCGCCGGCACTGGTTTGGCTTTGTCGGCTCGAAAAAGAAGAGACTGAAGAAACACGACAGACGTTGAATGTCAATCCAACGGTCAAGGTTGGCACAATCGTTTTTTGACTAAGCGGACACCAAGTAGCATACTTTTTTATATATAGGAAGAAAATTGCGAGGAAAATGCGTTTGTCTGCCGTCCTCCTCACGGGGAACGTTCGCCACATAAGTGACTAGCACCCTTGGTCTTCAACCGAGAGGTCTTGGGTTCGAGTCCGAGGAACTCTCAATTTTGTCCTCCTTCCTTCCTCGCAAAAAAGGGAAAGAAAATCAAAGACTTGGGAAGGCGTACAGAACAAGCTAGTGTACCAGTAAAGAGACGTTGCCGAGTTTTAGAAAAAAGAAAGACGTGCTCCTGTAGCTGGTTCGAATCCAAACCTAGACTATACTATATATGGTGATATGCTACTCTGCAAGTAATGAGACAGACATATCCAACATTCGCTTCTCCTCTTCTCTACTTACTCTGCCTAGCATCAGAAGCTCTGGCCATAGCAACCATGTCCGCTGGCTGCTCGTCCACCTGCTTTTCGGCAGTCAACAACCAGATATGCGCCAAGTCACCACCCGTACCATCGCCTATGGGTCTCATCACACCCCCGCCGGCACGCGCACCACATCCGATTGCTCATTGCAACCCGCTGTCGTTGGTGTGGTGCCACTGCTGCAAATCACACAGAGTCATCCGTCGCGCCTCAACCACAATCCACAACCCTGGCCGAGTCTTCTACAAATGCCCGAATCATGAGGTAATAATATGTTTAAGTGTTGTTCTGCTGCTTTCAGTTGCTAATTTTTTTAATAGTTTGGTTGATGATCTTCCAATTTGATTCGTGCAGAAAAGGGAAGATTCATGTGATTTGTATTTCTGGGAAGTTGTTGATGTGGGGCAATGCAACTACGCTGATTATTTGGTTAGCCGAGGAATTCCAATACCTGCAGGTTGGGGTGTTGGACAAGTAACTGAAGGAACGGAAGAAGAGGAAGATGCAGAGCAGAAGGTTAAAGATGCAGTTCCTCTGATCATGGCCAAGCAACAGCTGCTGAACGGCCTTGACAGCACTGAGGAGATGAAAGAGCTTGTGAAGATAATGGGCATAATCGATGTGCTCTGTAGGATGATTGTCTCTTTATTTGCAGTGTATGTAGCACTCGTGATGTATTCACTGGCTACGACATGAGCACTTTGCTGAAACTAGTAATGAATGAAACCTGTGTAGCAGGCTGGGCGTAGTGTTGTGAACATCTAATGATTTCTATTAACGAAAATCAGGGGTATCCCCTTTTGCTCATATAAATAAATATATAGTAGAGGCCATGTTGGGTCAGCTTAGTTCTCATTCGAAGACGTCGAGCAAATTGCAGTCCAACAGCAAACTATGTCACCAAATTCAAGTTTTACAGCCAAATATGAGTATAACTAAACAACAATGTCATCATGTTTTAGTTGTCATACAATCACCAAACACAAATTAGCATACATACCAAGTGATGTTCTCACAGCAAAATACTAAACAACATGTTCATCAGGTTTCAGTTGTCATAGCAAACACAATTTCACATAGTAGATAAAAAACCATCTTCTGACAGGCAAATGCGACAAAAGCAATGTAATCATCATCCACAGCAGTAGCGTCAACATCTTCGCCATGTGTATCAGTCTGAATCGTAATTCCCCACGGTGTCATATTCTTCTTCGTCCTCAACGTCTTGGAACATTGGCTTCTTCTTGATCAACTCTTGTATGTCCACAGCACGACAGGCAATCTTTTCGCCGGCGTCATTGACGTGATGGTTCTCAAAGATATTAGGAACATCTGTGTTATGTTGTACATCAGGAGTAGTGTAAGCATCATCTTTTTGTGCAACTTCATTAAACGAATTCCTCTGCTCAAACCTTTGCAATACTCTCCAGTCATCGCTACGTGCAAATGTTTCTTCCAAGAAAAATATCTGTGTTGCTTGATTTACCAAAATAAAAGGCTCGTTCGTCTGGTACGCCACCTTGACATTGATGGATTTGAAATAATCATCAGCTCTGGGTTTTGCGATCACGGAAAACAGGTTATACCAACGACAAAGACAAGAACCACACACCGATGATCCTCGAAATCGAGATATCTCGCAATCAACAATGTCTGTTATGTTAGCATACATTTTAGTTGTCTCTTTGTCATACGTATCCGTGCTCATGATGGAAATGTTTTGTGTCTTCCTACCTTCGTCTCGTGCAAGGGTGTTGTAGCGCACATCTCCAACAACACAAGATTCATAATGTCTTACCCGAGTATCAGGACCCATTGCTAGTGAGTAAAGGGCATCATCAACTGCCTGCCCATCCTCCCGCATCTTCTTAACCTATGGTTAGAAAATAGACAAGCTGATCAATCTTATGTACTCAATATATTAAAAAAACTGACAGTGCACTTCAAAAGCTTCCATGGTTCTTGAACCATTTCGCAAATCCTGGCATAACCAGTTTGTCAATGTTTCTTGGATTTTGCGGCAGTAACTACTCTTTATAGATGCTACACAACATAGTGAACGCGTCAAACATCTAAATATTTAAGAATGTGCTGCAAGTTTAGTATATTATGATGTATAAGCTGCAGTACTGCACTTACTTGATATAAGGTAGTATCTCAGGACAGTTATTCAACACATACCAAACCATTTTAACCAAATCTTTAGGTTTGTCCTCTTGTCGACTCTTCCTTGTAACTCGAACAGAATAATCGAAAACATTGAGCCTGGGATTGTCTTCACCCACCTATTTGCTAAGTTGATCAGCTGTTTCAATGTATTTTGAGCAGAATGTCAACGCTTCTGTAGCTATGTAGGCCTCTGCAATGGAACCCTCGGGTCTAGCTATGTTCCTAACATAGCCCTTGAAAGTGCCTAGCCGCCTTTCAATAGGGTACATCCAGCCATACTATACTGGACCTCTAAGTAGTGCCTCATCATGTAGATGTACAGCCAAATGCACCATCACATCAAAGAAGGCTGGAGGATATATCTTCTCAAGGTCGCATAGGATAGTTGGTATCTTGTCTCTAAGACGCTCCAAAGCATCTATCCTGATATTTCTACTGCAGAGTTCCCTGAAGAATTGTCCCAACTCTGCAACTGCTTTGTATAAGTCAGGGCGGACCAATCCTCTAAGGATAACAGGTAAAACCCTTTGAAGTAGGACGTGGCAGTCATGAGTTTTCAACCCTTGTACCTTGTTTCCATCTGCATTGACTCTCCTTTCAGGGTTGGAAGCAAAACCATGTGGGAATCTCACACGTGACAGGACCTCGCAGAATTCTTTTCTTTTACCTTGTCCAAGACGCACACAGCCGGTGCCATATCCCGTGGTTTACCTTCATCTTGCACCTGCAAATCCTTTCTGATACCCAGGTGTGTCAAATCAATCCTAGATTTTAAGGTATCTTTCGTCTTGCCTTCAATGTTAAGAAGTGTGCCGATAATGCTGTCACATATATTTTTCTCGATGTGCATCACATCAAGATTATGCCGCAGATCCAAATCTTTCCAATACTCCGAGTCCCACAAAGTGGACCTGCGGGTAAACAATAATCTCTCTTCTACCGTGCCACGCTTCCTTTTCCCACTACCATTACCAGGATGGTTTCCTGGTGTAATATGCCTGACCTTCTCTAATTCCACTTGCAACTCAGCGGCGGTGAGCCTCTTTGGCGCATCACGGTTTTCATGCTTTGCATTGAACACATGTCTTCGGTATGTTCTAGGATGCGGCTTGTCCTTGGCAAGGAAACGGCGGTGTCCAATATAACAGATCTTGCTAAGTATTGCGTATGATAGCGGATTCCTGTCACAGCGAACACGTGCATTGTAACCATGTGTCGTTCGCCCTGACATAGTGCCCAAAGCCGGATAATCATGGATGCACCAAATTACAATAGCACGCAGAAAGAAATCAGCTGGTGGGCTGCTATATAGGTCTCGAGTGAGAACACCCTTCCATAGCTGTTGAAGTTCCTCCACAAGAGGCTCCATGAACAAATCAAAATCCTTTCCAGGACTTTTTGGACCTGGGATGAGCAAGGCCATCATGTAGTTTGATTCCTTGGTGCAGACATTTGGAGGTGTAAGGGATAACAAGCACTGGCCACATGCTATATGTGGCGCTCTGGTGGCCAAATGGGTTAAATCCATCTGAAGCTAAGCCAAGTCTAATGTTTCTCGGGGCAGTAGCAAACTCTTTGTGTTTATCATTGAAGCTTTTCCACTCACTACCACGAGATGGATGGCTCATTACATTCGATCTCTGTACTCTGGTTCCTAGAATGCCACAAGACATCCTCTCTTGTTTCACATCATGAAACAACCTCTACAATCTTGGTGTAATTGGAAAATGTCTCGTAACATTATGAGGAATCCTCTTCACAGATCGCCATCTTTCCATCTTGATGATTTGCATTTCGGGCATTCACTTAAGTTGGCATAATCCTTCCGGAACAGAACACAATTATTCTTACAAACATGGATCATATCATATCTAATTCCAACTGCACGAAGGAAATTCTTCATTTTACTATAGGTGTGTGGCCGCTCAGACGCATCTGGAAAGATTTGCGAACAGCAGCCAACATCGCATCGAATGATTTGTTGGTCATCCTCTCAGATGTCTTCACCTGAAGAAAGGTGACCATAGCTGAGAATACTGACATATATTTCCTGGGGTGACAGCAACGTTGCATTGTTCCAACATGCGGGCCCATCGTTTTTCTTCTGTAGGTGAAAGTTCACGGAATGCACGAGCATTTCATAGCATTGTTTCAATGTTGGTCAAACTCACTGGCTCCGCCACCACCACCTCCTCCTCCTCTTCCACCTGAGCATCAGGCAGATCAAGATGGTGATCTACTGCTTCCACGTAGTCAATAACATTGACGTTCACAGCTTCACCATGATGAACCCACCTAGTATATGTGACCGACATCCCATACAAGTGTAGATGATTTTGCACAGTTGACTGGGGTCTTGTAACTGAATTCATACAACTGCTACACGGGCAGAGTACATCTGATTATGGACCACCTTACTCAGCTCTGATAAATTCATGAAGTTTTCAACCCCCTCGACATATGCAGCGGAGAATGTTTGAGCAAAAGTTATCCAAGTCTTGTCCATCTGTTAGACATACAAATTAGTTCTTCTACTAGATATTACAGGAAAAACATATATGCTTTTTTATGAAGTCCAGAAAAAAATATCTAGGTCGATGTTTAAAGCTATGGCAAGATATTTGGATGAGCAGATCTAAGTAACGAAATATATGTAAAGCTAATTTAGCAAACAGATTTGAGTGCTAAATTATGGCAGGCTGTTTCAGTAGTCAATGAGGCCGAGCACACAGCCATCGAACTATCGAAGTCCATCGCAACAACAAAGATCGAGTATAAAATGGTGTAGAGCTATTTCACCTAACAGATTGGCTACTAGACAATGGCAATCTACGACACAATAAATATATGGCAGGATATTTTAGCAACTAATCAGCCATGGCATGCCATCTCAGCTAAGCAGATTGAGTGCAGAACAGGGCAAGGAAGCTTCTTAAGAAGAGCATATTGAAAGTAAACTACTTCGGTAAACAGTGAGATTAACAGCGTCTATCAGCTAACATTCAGCGGTACACCGACATGAACGGGGCCTTAGTCTAGAATGTGCGTACCGTGGGAGAAGCTGACCGCCATGCGTCTCCACACGAACGTCGCCAGCGATGGCAGCGCTAACCGCCGTGCACCTCTACAAGAGCGTAGCTAGAGGTGGCGGCGCGACTACAGGATGGCAGTCTACGAGAGCATACTGTGGGAGCGAGAGGATCGCCGTGCATCCCCTCAACGAACCGCGGCGCCGACGTATCGGCCTTGGGGGAGGGCGGCTTCATGAGCGAATGGAGTGGAGGGGACGGGGAGGGGGTTTGAGGAATATTTGGCGAAGGGCGGTTGAATCGAATTTGGGGGGAATTTTTGTGGGGGGGGGGAGGATTTTCGCGCGGTGGGCGGGGGGAGTTTGGCACATGGTCGGTTTCTCCAAGTGCAGTCCCACGTGTCAGTGAAGAGGCAAGCTGAAGCGCGTTCCGTTTGCGTGAGCCGTGTGCAGGACCGAACGTGTGTGGGGTGCATTGCGACCGCGACAGGAGTGCTGTGAGTGTACCGCCTTTTTCCTTTTAAACAAGGTGCTTCACCCCCTCAAAAAAATTATTGTTGCTTCACGCGATCCATCGATACTACTACTAGTAATCCGGTAATCCCGACTAAAACGGCGCGGTCGGGTCTTTTCCCGCGCGATATGCTGGGAGGTTGGCTTAGTTGGGTTTTTTAGATTTGTCTTGGTTCAATAAAAAGCAGAGTTGGTGATGATGGTGTGCCTGTCGTCCTGCAATATAGGCCGTCCGATCTATATCTAACGGATAGGAAGGAAACTATGACAATTTACCCGCACTCCTCTCCACATTTGCAGATAAGGCTTTCCCTCGTTCATCCTTTTCTCCCACAAGATCTTGATCTTCCGTGCAATGCACAGGCATCTTGCTAGTACTCCTACAATATGTATATTATTGTGAAATTTCATATACACTAGCCGAGATTAATGCAAACACGGCAGATTTTCATTACATTTCGAACTTTTATAGGACAGAAAAATAAAAGAAACCCGACCCTAGACCTATTCTACGGCGCCGACCGACGTCCTCCATCTGCGATCTCTATGTACGGGGGCGGGGTTCAAGACCCGTGAAGTGAAGGTGCGGTCTCCGGCGAGGAAGAGTAGAACACGGGATACAGACCGGCCAGTTGGCACACCATGCCCTGCCGCCTCCCATGCCCTACTCATCCTTGGAGGAGTCCCCAACCTCGGCGGTGCCGGACGTTGGACGGCGGCAAGTAGGACGCATGGCTGACGGTGCTCCCGTCATCGGCCGCCAGTGTGGCCACTGCTTGTGTGGTCGCGTCCGTGTCCGGCTACGCCGCTATTGTGTCGCGAGAGGCGACTTGAGCGAGGGCGGCGACCTCGAGCTTCATCCCCGAAGACAAGCTCTCCCGCAGAGCGTTCGCACTTGCGGTCATGGCGGATGTGGTGCCAGGTAGGAGGACAATGCGCTATGGTGTGGAGATTAGCTGGGCATTGCCACTTTAAGTAGCGCATTCCGGTGAGGCCAAGCGTCTAGGTGCGTCATTAAGTCGCCGGAATTGGTTCCACGGGCACCGAGCCTCTTAACGACGACATAAAAATGGACGGCATGAATGCGGGCAACTGGCGCCGGCTGGGAACGCACCGCGCGACGGTGCGAGGGACGAGGGCTTTAGTGTGCCACGGTAGTCAGCTGCGGTCGTGGCAACGTTGGAGATGCCCTTTGCTCAAATGCGATCCCCGCATGTCATTGAAAAAGCAAGATGACCCGGCATGCTCTCAGGTCCATAGGATGCAGTTGGCCGTGCTACACCACTCCGCGGATGTGTCGCGGCGCCCCATGCATCCTCGACAAGTCGGGTGTTGGGGTGTGTTTGGATTGTGGCCAAAGTGCACCTTACCAAAATTTTGGTCATGACCCAAAGATTGGTCTTTGTTTGGATGGTTGCCATTTTTTTGGCATGCCAGTGAACTCTAGCCAACTCTAGTTCATTTTTCTTGCCAATGTCGGCCAAATCATGGGCAACCAATACCTCAATCAAAATTTTGGTCATCACCCAAAGATTGGTCTTTGTTTGGATGGTTGCCATTTCTTTGGCATGCCAATGAACTCTAGCCAACTCTAGTTCATTTTTCTTGCCAATGTCGGCCAAATCATGGGAACCAATACCTCAACCAAAATTTTGGTCATGACCCAAAGATTGGTCTTTGTTTGGATGGTTGCCATTTCTTTGGCATGCCAATGAACTCTAGCCAACTCTAGTTCATTTTTCTTGCCAATGTCGGCCAAATCATGGGCAACCAATACCTCAACCAAAATTTTGGCTACCCAATGCTTTGATGGGGCAACCTTGGGCACAAACCAAACATACCGTTGGTCGTGCCACAAGACTAATGCCACCCTCGGCACACTGAAACCGACCGTGTCTAGCGAAGATATGAGCGTGTCGCTCACTGCGGTCTCCGTGTCTAGAGGCGGTGCTGGAGCTGCGCCCCGTTGTTGGCCCCAACGACCCACATGAACGGTTGTCGGTGGCGAGGAGGTCGTGGGCCAGCTCCTCCATTGGACTAGTCTGTGCTACGTCGTCCCCACGGGTGTGCCCCACATGTCGGTTTCCCTGTTTTCCTGGCCATATTCAAGCGTCAGTGCTCCACGTTGCGCATTAGGCCTTTCACTATGTAAGCCAAGAGAGACAACTTATTGTTTATTTGAGCCATTCAAGTGTAATCATGTGGCGTTTGCTTATTTCTCATACCTCTCCAACCCTCTTCTCCATCGATCATGTCGCCCTCCAGTCGAGTCCATCCTCCCGCATGCCTCATTTGAACATTCCGCCGAGTATCATTCGCATGTACCCACCCTAGTCCTCTTTCAATAGATCTCCGGACCCCGAGATGAAATCGAGAGGGAACGAGTGGGGGCATGTGATACCTAAGGCGGATTCAAAATTTTGAACCGGTGATCATAGCATCCACAAATCATATATAAAGGGTATTCAATGTTCATTTCGTTTTTAAACGTACAATATATTCCCTCCTATCCTTTCTAGTTTACATATAAGTTTTATGTGTAGTCAAAGTATCTCTACTATGATAAAAAAAGGTATCAACATTCAACAACGCCCAATCAATATTGTTAGATTCGTACGTACTCCTAGATTTGTACTCGAGATGGTTTCCAATTTGACTATTGACAAGATTAATAGTACATGAGATGTATAATGTGAAAATTATATCATTGGAAACTCCTTTCACATACGAAATTGACCACTTTGTGTAAGTTGCATGTCATGTATTATTACTCTAACATTTGGTCAAAGTTAGCCTCGAAAAACGCATTAGACCCTGTATGCTTTGTGTAAGTTGCATGTCATATATTATTACTCTAACATTTGTGTAAGTTGCATGTCATATATTATTACTCTAACATTTGATCAAACTAGTATAGTGGAAGTGGATCCTCTGACGTAGGTATCCCTGCCTTACCCACCCTTTCGGTCACTTACTGGCGGACCCCATGCTTGCTAGGCCCCGCACGTCAGTTACTCAATGGGTTCGACCACGTCAGGAGATCCTCATCCGTAGTATACTCCCTCTGTTTTATTTACTCCGCATAAAACGGAGGGAGTGGAGGTATAATAAATGACGCGGGTGGGGGAGGGGGAGGGATGTCGGTTTGCTCTCAACTGCGGTCCCACGAGCAAGCGAAAACACAAGACGAAGCGCGTTCCATTCGGTGAGCAATGTGGAGGGTCCAGCGTGCCGGGCTGCAACGTGAACGCGACAAGAGCGATGTATAGTCAAAACCGATTGACCGGTCGTCACCAGAACCACTATTCACACCAGAACCTTCGCTGCTCGGCCTATGCCAGCCACTGCCCTAAAACCACACTAAATCTCCAACCCATTCCCCCACCTTTCGATCCCCTAGCCCGCATCAAGCGTCCCCTAGTTTGCCGGAAAGCCATGGTGCGCCACAAGATCACTTACTACAAGATGCCGACGCCGGAGCGCCGCGCAGAAATCGCGGCGGCAGTCGGTGCCACAGACCTCCGTTCCCAAGCTCGCATTGCGGCGGGCCAATCTCCGAGTTCTCTGGAGCCAAGCTACAAGGAGGAGGAAGCCGATCCAATGTTCACTACAGAGGTCGCGGCGCAGAAGGCCCCCGATGGGTATGAGACGATGGACGTCGACTTTGTGCCGGCGTCCGAGTCCCCCATGGTCCAGGCGGACCAGCGGTTCTACATGGCGATACTAAAGGAGGACCGGGAGGTAGAGACTCAACTCGACGCGGAGCGCACGCTTGTAGCTGCCATCGAGGCTCTCCTGCAGACGGAATCGGATGTCGTGGATGTGAACCGGGCGGCGGAGGCTCAACTTGAGGCGGAGCGCGCGGATGCCGCTGCCATCGAGGCCCTCCTGCAGGCGGAACCGGACGTCCTGGACATGAACCGGGCAGCAGAAGCTCGACTCGACGCAGAGCGGGCGGATGCCGCTCTCATCGACACCCTCCTGCAGGCGGAACCGGAAGTCCTGGACTTGAACTGGGCGGCAGAGGCTCGACTCGACGCGGAGCGCATAGATGCCGCTGCCATCGAGGCCCTCCTGCAGGCGGAACCGGACGTCCTCGACTTGAACCGGACTGTGCTCTCGTCCTTGCAGAGCGCCCGCACGCTCCACTTGAACGAGTAGCTGGAGGCCGAGGACAACCACGGTGCGGAGACACACGTCGGTAGCGACGGCTGGTTCGTGCCGGCAGCCAAAGACGACGAGGCCGTCTCTTTCTGCGAGCAGTGATAGTTTTTCTTTATGTTGTTGTTTTTATGGATATTTTGCTGTGTAAAAACATACTATAATTGTTATGCAAGTCGCCTGACTTGGGTCAGTTTACCATTTCAGGCGGTTGGGTGAATATCCTATGTCTCCTAATCCTTCTTTCCTTCTTCCTCACCTCTTCTTCTTCCCCAACAGACCACCGCACGGGCCGTACGGATACTCCCCAACATGTGGTTGGATAAACATACTCTATGAACGAAAATTATGTGTCAGCATTAGGATGGCTGAGTTTGGTTTGTTCACATGCGATAGCACGTGTCAGTGAGGGTGCGTTCCCTTGGTTGGGTTTGCGGCGTGCAGGAGCGACTGTGTGAGGGTGCGGTGCGGCCGCGGCATGCAGGAGCGACCGTGTGAGGGTGCAGTGCGACCGCGACAGCCATGCGCAAGTGTACCTCCTTCTCATTTTGAAAACTTTAGGCAAGCTTGGCAAAAATGTGTGGCGAAGTTTGGCAATGCAAGACCTAGACCCAAACATGATAAGTACGTATGTACTAGGAGTACTAGTGTTAAAAAAGAAAGGCAGGGTTTTCCTTCGCGGGATTTAATCGATACGAATCCTCGTTTCATGTGTCAATTAATGCATATATTTTTCTCGAAAGACCAAAGAGCTAACCATCTCACTCCTCATCGCTTGATTAATGCAGCGCCATGCAAACCAACCTTCTCACTTCCGCATGCATGCAGGGGATATTAATGTCCTTGGTTGCTAACCCCATCAATTTTGCCTCAATTAGTGTTAGTGGCCCTTTGCAAATTGTAATTTTGATATACTGGCCTTGTGTGCAAAAAAATGGAGGTAGTAACTATATTTGACTTCCTTCCCCATTGCGGTGACATCGATGTAATTTTTTTGTTGTTGTTTGGCGAAGTGCGTTCGACGGAGAACACCATTGAGGGAGACCACGGTAAGTCGTTCGCAAGTGCTGCCTGCAAGCCGAGACAACCGCCTTATTTGCATCCAGGAAGTCCTTTACTAGTACTACTACTAGGAGTACTAGTGCGGTGAGATGGTTTCTCGAAGAAGACGATGGAGAAGCGGAGTCAGCGAAGAGTGAAATGATGGTTGCTTCGTCCGTGCTTTGTGATTTGACGCCTCACTTCTTTGTGATTTGTGATAGAAGGGACAGGGAGTAGACTCATGCTCTATCTTTGTACTACATGCGTCCAAGCATGGGAGAAAGAGGAGAGACGTTGCATTTTTCTATTCCTTCAATCAATCAATAAGGGAGCTTCGGTTCCATCTTTTTGGCTTTGGCAACACCGTCCACAATGGTTCCCACGATGCCAAAAGCTTTTTTCACATTTGGCTACACATTGTGGATGCCCTTAACCGTACCACTTGGTTTTGCTCCTGTGTGCTATCTATACAAATCTCAATTATATTGATCTAAAAAATTATAGAATCAAGATTAGTAAAAGGAGGTGATTTTGTCGCGGAGATGGTGGGGGAGGTTTCTTATTTTCGGAGGACGTTGTCCTCGCGGTTTGCTAACATGCAGTACCACGTGTGAGTGCTTTACCAAGCCGATCCGTGCCCCACATGAGGCAGAACAATGGCAGAAGCAACACGTGGTTAAGTTAAAGAAGATGAGGGAGAAGCGGATTCAGCAACGAGTGAAATGATGGTTGCTTCGTCCCTCCAACTTCTTTTTTTAGCATTATTCCTCCAACTTAACTGCGGGAAAGGTGCAGCTTTGTGATTTGACGCCTCATTGCTCATTACTACGCCGGCACCATGACTAGGGTGCTTCACCCCGGCTGCTCTGCACTGTATTCCGGTATGGCACGTGGACCCGGTAGCTAGATGTCCCACATGTCGTGAAAGGACTAGAAGATTTATGAAAGCGGCGCTCCACTCTTCTGACGAGAGAAGCGACCACGACGGCCCGGTGACTGTCACTTGTACTATATAGTACTATAGTTTTGCTGTTTCGCACGATCGATCGATACAAACCCGATTAAACAGGAAAGGGCGGGATTTTTCCCGCGCTGTAGATGATACTGGCCATACATTTCAAAGGCAATTTTAATGTATGCAAACTGAATAATTATAAGTAACAATATTATATCTAGTAAAACTAAAAACACATATGATTTATTGTGTTAGAGTGTAGTAGTAGTGCTGTATTGCATAATTGTTAGATGTAACATGCGAGAACGTGTAGAGATGTAGTTTTGGAGGGCCTCTGAGAGAAAAGCGTATCGGTCACGAACTTGAATAAGCTGATTACGGTCACTATATACGTTTTGCGGTGATTATCCGGTCACTTGCTCATAGTTCAGCATCGGATTGCACTTTGTTGACCAGCCAAATAGTCTGTGTGGCTCCATGTTGACTAGTTAAATTGACCACGTTCCTTGTGGGTCCCACCTGTCAGTTCTCATAGGGAAAAGGTCAGATAAACACAAATTTACGCAGGCGTGACAAGGCTCCAACCCGTCTTGCTGAATCACCTAGTTGTGTATGTATGCATCGGGGCCGATGTGTGCGCATGCACGTGTAGGTTGAGCACTTGAGCGTGAGAGTGTGTGTTGGTTTTGTGGTGTACTGGTGTGTGCATGCATGCATGCGTGTGTGCGTGTGAGTGTTGCATGTGTGGCTGGCTGTGTGTGTACGTGTGAGTGTTGCGTGCGTGTGTGGGTGCATGTGTTTGTGTGAATGTTGCGTGGATGCAGTTCGTGTGCATGCGTGCGTGTGTGTATAATCACCACACCAGCTCTTGTGTGTTAAAACAGACGGCTCAGCATACCAATACAAGGCCACCTTGTCTGCTGAGCCTGCGGTCATGACTTCGAACCACCGTCAAAATATTTTTTTAGTCGTTTGTTTTCATTCTTACTAGCAAGATGCCCGTGCGTTGCACGTAACATCAAGATGCATTTGTATGACTTGTTTATCTTGTGAGAGAAAAGGATGAACGAGGGAAGGCCTTATTTGCAAATGTGGAGAGGTGTGTGGGTACCTATTTAGAGAATTGCCATAGTTTCTTTCCTATCTGTCAGATATAAATCGGATGGCCTATATTGCAGGATGACAGGCACACCATCATCACCAACTCTGTTTTTATAAGAGTGTATACTAGCAAGATGCCCGTGTGTTGCACGTAACATCAAGATGCATTTGTATGACTTGTTTATCTTGTGATAGAAAAGGATGAACGAGGGAAGGCCTTATTTACAAATGTGGAGAGGTGTGTGGGTACCTTTTTGCAAAATTGCCATAGTTTCTTTCCTATCCGTCAAATATAAATCGGACGGCCTATATTGCAGGATGGCAGGCACACCATCATCACCAACTCTGTTTTTTATAAGAGTGTATTTTATGTATTTTATAAGAGTGTAGATGTAGAGTAGATACAAGTCGACAGGTGGGCATGATGGTAGTGAGATAATGTGATGCAACACTAGAGGTGCCACAGAGCGTTTAATGGTCAACTAGTCATGTCATGAGCAAATCTGAGTTGTACGGTGAGCCGTGGATCAGATAATAACCACTAAACGTAAACGGTGACCGTAATGAGTGGATTGTGCAGTCCAATGTATGTATGGTGCTTTTGTTTCAAATACAATGATCGTCATTGCATATATCGCGAGAGAAAGATGAAACACGCGTGAATTTTCTGGGGGCTTACTTTTAGAGGACCTGGAGATAGTTTTGTGTGCATACGTGAAAGGGGTGTACGGGGGGAGGGGGTATGCGATGGAGAGAGAGATGCTCTTCGTTTCTCTTTATTATGACTAACTTTGTATACAGTATAAAAATATACAAATTCACAGTGCAGAATAAATATCATTGTGGGCACCATGCAATGCAAATTAGCTTTCGTACTCCTCCATATAACTTTGTAATGTTGTATATATGTAGAAACTCTAAAATAATTTTTTGGCCACACTTTATTCAAAAGAAATGTTGTATGCAAAATAAACGTGAAGAGAGGGCTTTTTAGATCAATGGGGTACGTGATGTAACATGTGTGAATGTGTAGTTGATGCATTTGGCGGGGCCTAGAGACACTACTAGGGAAAAGCCTATACACAGAATCTTACCAGCAGCGCTCCTCAAAATACCACGCTACTGCTATTCAGCAGCAGCGCGTGATATCAAAACGCGCTACTGAAAGGAAAATAGCAGTAGCGCGTCCACCACAAACCGCGGTACTGCTATAATTGCCATGACCTCGCCCCCCCCTCCCGCTAGTTATAGCAGTAGCGCCCTATACTGAACCGCACTACTGCTATAGAAGTTAGCAGCGGCGGCTCAAGAAAACCGCTCATCGCTAAGATCAGCCCACAAGTTTAGTCCCACCTCGCTCCGTGAGCAGGTGTTTACCACCTTAAATATGTTATTTCTGAAACTACCGCAACCAGTTGGTCTTCACTTGAACTCTATGTGTAAAATTTGTGGCATAATATGAGTCCTCTCCGGTTCCTACGGAGAGGACTCATATTGAAAATTCAGATTGTACACAAAAGATCATTGATGGCCAATGTATTTTTGCATTGACATATTTTTGTATAGTTACACTTAGCGATAGCGGTTTATATGCAAAGCGCTCATGCTATTCAGATTAACTGTAGCGCGTTTTGGCCAATCTTTACAACTATCCCTACCTTATCCCCACGCATACGACCGCCCTCACTCACACTCTCACTCTACCACGTGCCGATAACTGGCGTCGTCGCGCCGCCGCCGCCTTCGTCCGTCCGTCCGCCGAGGTACTCCCTCCTTCCATCCTCCTCCTCCTCCTCGCACATCCTCCCTCACTTTGCGCCGCCCTCCTCCTCCTTGCCGCCCTCCTCCCTCCGCTTCTGCCGCCCTCCTCCCTCCTCCGGCAGCCCTCCTCCCACCACCCTCGACCTCGCCGCCCCTATCTACCTCTCTATCGCCCCCCACCCCCTGCCACTAGTTAGTACTAGATTTAGTAGTAGTAGATGTTAATTTAGGGTTCATAGCTAGTACTAGATGTTGCTTAGTTAGTACTAGATTTTTAGTTGTAGTAGATGTCAATTACTAGTAGTGATGGTACTAGTTAACTAGGGCAGTATGATTAATAGTAGTTGTAGTTGAAGTACTTTAGTTGTAGTTGAACTAGTTTAGTAAATAAATTATTAAACTAGTTGAACTAGTTGAATTAATAGAACTAATGTATTTTTAGTAAGATAATTAATATAACTAGTTGAACTACTTTATTTTTAGAAAGAACTAGTTTTTTTCTATTTATAGTAAGTTTACATTTAGTAAGAACTAGCTGAATTAATAAAACTAGTTGAACATGTCATATTTGTTGTTATTTTTTAGTTTAAGCAATTATTCGGGATGTATTAGTGATAACTTATAAGATTTCAGGTGACCACCGTCGTCCCCGTCACCGACCCCTCCGACATCCCGCCGTCGTCCCGATCACCACCCCCTCCGACATCGAGGTGAGACCAGCCAAATATCCTTGTATATCTTGTGTTGTTGCTCAAATAGGATATGTGGTTGCCCAAGTGGCCGTTCATGTTCAGTTTACAGCTCCGAGTGGCCTATGTTTTGCCGGAGTGTTGATTAATTTCCGTTCCGGCAAATTTCAGCGCTTCGATATGTCCTTTTTAGCAAAGGTCATGCGGATTTTTTCGTGAATTCTGGCATGACTTGTGCTATAATATGTACAAGTTTAATCTTTGAATTATGAGCGTAGGAAATGTCGTACTTTCGGACAACAGCAGTCTCACGGGAGTGTAACTGGTGCCACGATGATCGAGGTATGTGCGACGAGTTCGTTGAGCTGGACGAAGATCGGCGCTTCAGCATTAAGCTCGAGGAGACCTTCGATTGTGAAACGGTATGCAACAACGACAAGTGTTTTTTTCGTAATTAAGCATGACTTCAACTATTTCAACGTATAATTTTCATATTTTACAATTCGACTAGCTTATCCCATGCTATGTGATGTCATTGATGAAAACGATGATCTTGAGAAGGTGTTATATGACAATGATGTATTATGATGATAAGTTGTTAATGATATGATGATGATGATATTATTATATCATTGGGTGAAAGAATCATGATTAGTTTCAAGTGGATGGACATCCACTTGAAACTAGTCCACTCGCTCTTTCACCCGTGATGTAATAACTCATTATGATGTAAAAACAATCTCTAAACTCCTGTTGTATGAAAACTTGTGTAAAGGTGTATGAATACAACATGAAATAAAAAGAAATAAAATACTAAATAATAGTAGTAGCACGGAAAGGATAAGCACTACTACTAATTACCATAGTGCTGTTACGAAGAAGCGCTACTACTAAGTCAATTAGCGATGGCGTGGATCTAGGCGCTATTGCTAAGCTTTAGCTATAGCGCCTTATCAGTAGCGCTCCTTCCCGCGCTACTGATAGGCCTAAAACCCGCGCTACTGATAGGCTTTTCCCTAGTAGTGAGAGGTATATGTGTGTATTACGTATTCGAGAGAGGCATGGATAGAGGGGCCGACGAGGGGGCGTGGGAGAGATAGCACGAGAAATGAGAGTGGTCTAGAGAGAGAGGATGAATATGATGTCATGACAAGAGATTCCATTCCCTTGAGTGTGTATATGCAAGGGGGGAGGGAATAGAGGCACCAGGAGAAATTTTCTGTGTGTGTGGTGTTTGTGTTGGTATGTGTGGGTGTGAGAAGATAATGAGACGTGGCGGCAGAGGGTGTGTCACCGCATGAGTTTCGGTGGGTCGAGGTGAGGCCCTTCGTTCGGTTCCGTCCTGCGCCACATTGGTCGGCCCATGACACATTTAGGAAGACCCATGGATGACTAGTCGTACAAGACAAAGATAGCAGAATTGTGAAGGACTCTAAGTCCACTGACAAAGCCGGCTAGTATTTGTAACCCTAGGTTCTCGGACTAAGGTAACCCCTTTATCTTTGATATTACTATTCATCCAACCTAACTTTAAGGGGCATCCTACAGAATGCTCTGCTAGAATCATACTCATCGATTAGGAAGAGAGGCGTGAGACAATGTGAGAGACAGGCGTAAAGATAATGAGCGTACATGAGACACGTAGGCAGGTCCATGTATATAGAAAGGGTCGATGAGGATTGTGCGTGTGTATGTTTGCGAGAGGAAGAGTGCTTGTGATAAAGGTTAGTGAAAACAGTTGTAAATGGTTACGAGAGGGAGGGAGGGTTATATCTAGAGCATGTGTGCGAGAAAGGCACCTCGGGAGAGAGTGTGTGAGCATGTGTGAGAGACCACCGATGGAGAGTGAAACCACACGTAAAAGACTGCTCTACACATTGATTAAAGATATAAAGTGTATCCAAATATTAGGATGGGATCATGATATTTGCAATTCGCGTAAGGAGCGGTCATTGATCCATCAGACATCTAGGTTCTATCAAATTTGAGCATGTCTATGTTATTATTCGACACAATTGATCCACATAGTTAGTATTTTGAACTCCAGACAATGCATCGCTTTAGCAATCGAATATAAACGTGAGTATAGTTCATGTTGTGTGTGTAAAGCACATTATACATACAAAAGTTACACAATGGACATTATAAATAGCTACCTATAAACTAGCATACATTTGAATTCAAAGGTGGTTTCAAAAAATTGAATTCAACATGAAGTCCATTCAGTTATTTGAATTTGATATCATGGCATTTGTAAACCATACCTAAATTATGGGGGCACCAATCTTTGCTCTGATTTTGTACATAATAGCATATGTAGTCGTGTATAAAATAGATTCAAATTTAGCTCCTCCATTCCAAAATAATCGTAGTTATAGGATTTTCAAGTGTCAAAATTTCAAAAAGAAGCGGATAATTTAATGAGGTTTTCAAACATACGAGGTCAAATATAACGTTGTCTATTTAGGTCAATCCTCATAGTTCAAGAGTACTCTAAACATGAATGCTTGTGTTTCAAAATTTTGAAAGAAGCACCAAAAGAGCCTCTACTCGCCCGAAACTGCGTGAGACCAATGTTTGGTAGTACAAGGAAATTACTTTTCTAATAACTCCGACCCGTGAAACCTATCGGCCTGACGTCCAAAGGTCTAAACCGGGATAGGTTTGTAGCTTCATCTAGACACCACGCAACCACCTCCGAAAAACATTCATACACAATGGCCGCCTAAGCACACATGCGTGCTGCCGAAATCGCTCCCGCCACTATTTGGGACACCTGGGATTACCATCCTACCCCCGACCCGCAGTAGGTCCGAAATTTAAGAGGGGGGCAAAGTTTGTACTTTCCCCAAATTTCAAACAAGCGCGTCCCATCTTCTGTTCAAAAAAGCCAAAAACAAGCGCGACCCAAACCAAAACATGGTTCCCCCCACCCGTCTGATTCCCCATTCGTACTCCGTGGGCGCCAAAACTACCTCTCCACCAGCCGCGAAACCCCGGCGTCCTCCGTCCGCCACCCCATCCCACCCATCAACCGCCGCCCTCCTCCATCACTCCGGAGCTGATACCCCGACGTCATCGTCCACCGCAACCTCAACCGCAAGCCGAGGCCGAGCCGTCTGTACCCGAGCCAGTTCAACCACGCCGTCCTGCGCCTCACCGCTGCCACTCCAACTTCGCCACCCTCCACCGCACCGGAGCTATTCCTGCTACGCTGTCCTTCGCCGCCTCGGATCTGCTTCCCCTTCGCTGACATACGGCCACTACAACACAGTCAACAATTTGGCCATGGGTTCGTCCAAGCCTGCACCCTCCAGAACATTGGTTTCCCAGGTAAAAAGAAGAAGATCGGTGCGACATGTGGAGGTGACCACACTGGCAACCGAAGAAGGTACTCCTCTTCCCTTATTCATGCAAATCTTACGTCTCTGCTTGCACGGTATTCATCCCACAGAAGACACTAGTTGACCGCTTCTTCTTGATACTAGATGTTCCTAGTAACTCGCGATGCACAAGTTTCTCCTCATATACTATTTCACCTTAGCTAGAGGTCCGTCGCCCCCCTGAATTTCAATTTCTGGCCAGTTGATTCCCAATTGACAGAAGCATTCCCTGGCGTAACAGGTGCTAGTACGACTGTTACACTGGGGAAGCAGCGCCTTGGTGTTTATCTTAGGGGTGTGTGCGGCCTAGAGCTACTGGCGCCCGATCTGGAGGTCGGCCGGGATTAAAGGGATGGCCTGGGGGCGCTGCCAAGCACGGCGGTGGTATGAGGTCGATGGGAGGGCGGGGCGGCGGAGGCAGGGGTCTGGGCCGGTGGTTTCTGGTTGTTCGAGAAAGATCGTCAACAGTGACTTGCGGGAGGTAGACGAAGGCCATCTGCCCATTCCTTATAGATCGGACGGTTCATTAAAAAAATCGATTGAACTATTTATTTTCAGTCGACTGTTATCTTAGATATGACCACGTGTGGTGGTGTGCTGGAGGAGTACCTACATTTCCTGTGCTCATATATTACAAAATCATACGGAGTAGAATCTAATTTTGTTTGCCATGCGATGTTGTAGAGCTATCATATGTCTCATGTCATTTATTTTTCAGCCACCTGCTATCTACTACTTTTACAGTGCACTAGTTCTGCACACACTTCACCCATACTCTCACTATTGTGTTTTTATGCAAGGGTATTTCAGAGTCTGCCTCGAGAGAAGCAAAAAAGAAAATAGACAAGTCGTGCCAGCTTTCTACGCGGCTAGGCACGGCACGTTACAGTGCTATAAAGGGTGCAGTGTCAGCAGATGTAGATGGTAAACGTAGCTCTGGAGTTGATGACCTCGCTCGCAATGAACCACCATCCCAGGTGCTTGCTTGAACTTCGCGGTGTCATATGTGGTTGCATGTTCCATATGGTGTCTAGTATTCGAAAGGCCGAAGTCGGTCTTTATTAAGATAAGGAAAGATATTTTTTACATGAACCACCATCCCGTGAGCACCAGAAGACAAATAGCTAGTCGGGGCCTTGGCGAGCCATGACAAGCCCAAAGAAAGACAGCATCACCGAAGCCAACTAAAAGCCGCGATGGTGGCGAAGCAGCCCGCCTCCCACCGTGCTCTCGTGTCCTAGATGATCATGTTCACCACTCCAGCCGGATGTCTAGCTTGTATTGCTTCCAATTTGGTTAAATTGCATCTGCTTAGCTTACACATTATACCTTTGAATATGACATGCCTTTTTGTTTTTGGTACATACTAGTACGTCTCTGTATTAACCATGTTCTTACATCAAACTAATGTTCTTGTGTATCCCTCATCAATCACTTATGACGAGGCAGGCAGGCAAGGGGACTAATCCTCATTTAAAGAATGCAGCGTCAGCCTCCCGACATGATTCTCAAGAAACAGAAATGCTAGCTAAAGATAGTGAACGTAGCTCTGTAGTTGATTACAGCATTTCCCCTACACTAGCATCGCAGGTGCTTGCTCTAACTTGGCAATGTGATATGTGGTTGCATGTTGCATATGGTATCTAGATTGTAATTCTTCTAATCTGGTTAAACTACATGTGCTAGTTTGCTTAGCTTATACTCCCCCTGTCCCATAATGTATGACGTTTTTTGGCACTAAATTAGTGCCAAAAAATGTCTTACATTATGGGATGGAGGGAGTACATTATACCTATTAATGTGACATGCCTTCCTGTATTTAGTACATAGTACATCTGTCTATTAAGCATGTCCTTACATAAAACTATTGTTTTTTGTATCCCGCATCAATCAATATGACGAGACACCTTTAGTATATGCAGTGCGATATTAGTTGCATCTTTCATATGATTTATAGCATGCACTGCTTCTAATTTGTTGAAATTCCATTTATGATGGGACGCTTTTAACTTGGCAGAGTCATATTGGTTGCATGTTTCATGTGGTGTCTAGCTTGCATTGCTTCCTATTTGCTGGAATGGTTTCTGCTTAGTTTACACAAACAGTTGTGAACATGCCATGCCGTCCTGTTTTTCGTACATATTCCATCCTGGTATCATGTGTTTGCCTTACATCAAAGTAGTGATTGTCAGTATCATGCATGAATGAGTTCTGAAGAGAGAATTTTATTGCTTTTTCTTGACGGTTTTACTTGACAATTCAAAATCAATAAAGCGGAAGGAAGTTACAAGGCAGCGGATAAAGGTGCTCCTTCCGAACGGAGGGCCTCTACATTTTCTACTCATCCACACCCCCAAGATGATTTCCAAGACAACACATGCATAGACACTCAACAAAGTTGTGTTTATGATGAGCACATCTCCCCTAGTGCAGCATCATTGGTGCTCCCTCTAACTTGGCACTGTTATATGTGGTTGCATGTTATGTGTGCTGTCTAGCTTGTATTGCTTCTAATTTTGTTGAATTCCACCTACTTACTTTACACATTATACTTGAATAAGACACGTGTTCCTGTTTCTAGAACATACAATATCTGTCTATCACACCATGTTCTTACATCAAATTACTACTATTGTGTAACCTGCAACAATCACTTATCATAAGACACGTTTGACTTCGGAGTGTGATATAGGTTACATCTCACATTCTTTTCTAGCTTGTACTACTAATTTGTTGAAATGGCACTTATGATGAGACAATTTCAACTTGGTAGAGTGATATTCGTTGCATCTTTCATATGGTGTCTAGCTTTCATAGCTTCTAATTTGTTGAAATGCCTTCTCCTTAGTTTACACATCATAAGCTGTGAATATGCAATGTTGTGAATATGCAATGGCACTAATGACGAGAGACCTCTAACATCGTAGTGTGATGTTGTTTGCATCTTGCATATGATTTATTTTTTGTACTGCTTCACATTTTTTTAAACGCCATTTATGATGAGACACTGTTAACTTGGCAGAGCGATATTTGTAGCATCTTTCATATGGTGTCTACCTTCCATTGCATTGCTTCTAATTTGGTGAACTGTCTTCTTCTTAGTTTACACATCATAGTTCTGGTTATCTTTTCCGTCCCGTTTTTCATACATATTACATCCTCCTATCATGTGGTTGTCTAACATCAAAGTTCAGTTCGTCTGCATCACACATCAATTTATTCTGAAGAACTAAATTGTTATTCCTTTTTCTTGTCGGCTTGACTTAACATGGCACAGAGAAAGAGGAAGAAACACAGAATGGCAGGGAATGAGAAGCGGATGAATCCTGCAGATTCTGCTGGTACTAATGGTGCAATATAAGGTCAAAGTCCAGCAGAATATTCTACAAACACGGCATCCCATGCTACACGAGCTGCCAAAAAAGCCAAACAGAAACAAATAGCTGCCACCAAACAAGCAGAGACAACCCTAGTTCTTGCAACACCTACCATAGTACTACCGGTACACGACTTACTTGTCGTCCAACCTGAACTAGCAACCGTTCCCAAGCTCCTTGCCACGACACTACTTCCCAAGCACTCTTGACACAAGACGAGTTGGCAATATCGAGATGAACCTTGTGAGCTTCAACAGCAAGAAGATAGTTCTTTGGAGTCAAGTTCTGATTGCATGCTTCTTTATATGTAGTCTCACAGTTTGATGTACACTAACACTTCCTATGTTCGTTGTTGGACTAGCACCTAGGCGCAAGAGGAAACAAACATCAGGGATAATGCTCGATAGGTTAACTAAATCTATAGGAGGAAGAATGGAGATCCGTTTTGAGGCAGGTTTAAAAAGGCCACGTGATGCTTGATACGTCTCCAACGTATCTATAATTTTTGATTGCTCCATGCTACTTTATCTACTATTTTGGACTATATTGGGCTTTATTTTCCACTTTTATATTATTTTTGGGACTAACCTATTAACCGGAGGCCTAGCCTAGAATTGTTGTTTTTTGCCTATTTCAGTGTTTCGAAGAAACAGAATATCAAACGGAGTCCAAACGGACTAAAACCTTTGGGAACGTGATTTTCTCAGCGAACGTGATCCAGGAGACTTGGACCCTACTCCAAGGCGTAATGAGGCGGTCACGAGGTGGGGCGCCCCTAGGCGCGCCCCAAAGCGCCCCCCCTTGTGGCCCCCCTGTTGCACCACCGACGTACTCCTTCCTCCTATATATACCTACGTATCCCCAAACGATCAGAACAGGAGCCAAAAACCTAATTCACCGTTGCAACCTTCTGTATCCACGAGATTCCACCTTGGGGCCTGTTCCGGAGCTCCGTCGGAGGGGGCATCCACCACGGAGGGCTTCTACATCAACACCATAGCCCCTTCGATGAAGTGTGAGTAGTTTACATCAGACCTTCGGGTCCATGGCTAGTAGCTAGATGGCTTTTTCTCCATTTTTGGATCTCAATACAATGTCCCCCCCTCTCTTGTGGAGATCTATTCGATGTAATCTTATTTTTGCGGTGTGTTTGTTGAGACCGATGAACAGTGGGTTTATGATCCAGTTTATCTATGAACAACATTTGAATCTTCTCTGAATTCTTTTATGTATGATTGAGTTATCTTTGCAAGTCTCTTCGAATTATCCTTTTGGTTTGGCCATCTAGATTGGTAGTTCTTGCAATGGGAGAAGTGCTTAGCTTTGGGTTCAATCTTGCGGTGTCCTTTTCCAGTGACAGAAGGTGCAGCAAGGCATGTATTGTATTGTTGCCATCGAGGATAACAAGATGGGGTTTTTATCATATTGCATGAATTTATCCCTCTACATCATGTCATCTTGCTTAAGGCATTACTCTGTTTTTAACTTAATACTCTAGATGCATGCTGGATAGCGGTCGATGAGTGGAGTAATAGTAGTAGATGCAGAATCGTTCCAACCTACTTGTCTCAGACGTGATGCCTATGTACATGATCATACCTAGATATACTCATAACTATGCTCAATTCTATCAATTGCTCAAATTTGTTCACCCACCGTAGAATATCTATGCTCTTGAGAGAAGCCACTAGTGAAACCTATGGCCCCCGGGTCTATTCTCATCATATCAATCTCTATCGTTTTATTACTTGCTTTGTTTTTACTTTGCCTTTTACTTTTTACTTTGCATCTATCTATCAAAAATACCAAAAATATTATTTATCATCTCTATCAGATCTCACTCTCATAAGTGACTGTGAAGGGATTGACAACCCCTAATCGCGTTGGTGTGCAAGTAGCTATCGTTTTGTGTAGGTACGAGGGACTTGTGTGTGGTCTCCTACTGGATTGATACCTTGGTTCTCAAAAACTGAGGGAAATACTTATGCTACTTTGTTGCATCATCCTCTTCTCTTCGGGGAAATCCAACGCAGTGCTCAAGAGGTAGCAATGCTACAGAGTCATCCAAGTTAGTATCAGAGGCAGAGGTTGCCATTAGGTGTCATGTACGTATCCTCCCAACATGGATTTAGTACAGGAATGATAAAGACGAAACCCAGTTCAACACCTTCCTCGACCATTTATCTGTAAGTATGGTTATGTATGGAAACTAGTAATATCGTCTTGCTCTGTCCCATACTTTCTAGGTTGCTGATAATGAGACTCCCATAATTTTCAACAGATGAGGTTCAAGTTGGATAGACAAGATGATGTAACCAGACAAGCTTGCACCCATGTTTTCAAGTCTCGCTTTCTGCGGCGATGTCGGTATAACTTGAGGAAAACTCACTTTGAAGGCAAGGCTAACAGTGAACTTTCCCAAACATCTCCAGTGGAAAATATATCGGATGAAGACTGGAGGGGCCTTGTTAAACACTGGTCTGATCTGAAGTATCAGGTACATTATATATATGTGATCAGATCACATGTTGAAGTCCTATTTACGCATGTGCCACACAAATCTATCTTCTTGTAGGTGAACTATTCAAAGAACAAGGACAACCGTACGAAAGTGAAATTCCAACAGACGACAGGATCTCGTAGCTATATTGCACACTGCGAGGCTCTTGTAATTAGCTGTTGTTTCACCCTTTTTGCTGTACCCTATTATCAGATCTATATTGACTTGTTCGAAATGCAGAGGAAAGCCCGCAAGGACCAAAAAGTACCTGAACCAAATGTTGTGGAAATCTTTGAGGACTGTCACACCAGAAAGAAGAAGGGCATGACTACACCAGTCAAAGCCGCTGTTGTAAGTCCTTAATTCTCATGCCTTTTAACTACTACTTACTCCGACTTGTGCCTTGAACTGCATGGTTTGCAGCCAATGTCTATTACTCTTTTCAATTTTATACACAACTCTCTTAGCGTATCATTGCACCTTACAAGGTTCAAAAGAAAGGAGTGATGTTCCTTTGATCTTGACCCGTAATCTAGTTTCGTGCTGGACTTTCCCACACAACGTTACAATTGCCTGTTTGTCTGTTCTCAGTTGTTTTGTGATATGAATGATGTCATACTATGCTTACCGTATTATAAACTTCGTCTTTTTATCCTTAGCCCTCAATACAATGTGAAGAAATAGACAATACATTAGCGATGGTACGTGGTCATATGTTTGGAACCTGGTTTTATTATGTACTTTGCAATAAAATACAACTAATATTTTACATGGGTTCACCAGAATAAGTTCTGTATATAGACCAAAGCTATTTTGTTTGGTTTTGCTGCCTCCTTAATATATTCTATTCTGGCACTACTAATGTAAAACCTCAACTTTTCAGCGAGCTATGGAAAAAATGGTGGAACCGCCACCTTCTGAAGGTGGCGAGGCAACTATAACCGCAATGTCAGCTCTTGCTGCAGTGGGTCAAGATACACATCCACTAACAAAGGCCAAAAGCACGTTCTGCGTATCTTGGGTTGGTTGTTAAGGCAATATCGTCCAAACTGCCTCATGATCAAGATATGCAAGCTCAAAGCAATGTTGTATCTGCGCTCTAGACACAAGTTCATTCCCTAATAGAGGCCCTTTGTGAAACAAGGAGAAACATTGCTCAATGTCGTCAAGATATGCATGGTTTTGAAACCAGACTATCAGACATTTGCTATGTTGTTCAGGAGCCTAGGAGAAATGAAGGCGAGGGTTATGGTGCTCCATCGGACAATACAGCATGAAAACATAACAGTCAGGTTAAATGAACTGAGCTTCTGAACTTCTGGTGGTGCATTTATCTGCTAGACTATTAAGTTTTATGCCAACCTTCCTTTTGTTATATAGTTGTAATTTGTTTTGGTGCGATACAAAATTTGTTCTTAACGTGCAGCCACCGGCTGAAGAAAACAGCAAGCCATTTTTGTATAGTGTAGGATGTTCCCTATATTTGCACTGGTGGCGATCTTTGATGCCGAGTGGATGTAATCTATGCAATCGCCTTAATAGCCTATCGTTAGTTTCGGCCTTATTTATTTCCTAGTCTTCTTTTTCCCTGGTTTGCTAGTGGCCGCAACTACCATGGGCCATATACGGGCCATAGGATCCATGGGTCTCCTACGGGCCGTCGATAAATGGGCCTGTAATCGGTGGGCCTCGGGTCGTCGATAAATGGGCTCAGTCGGTGGGCCTCGGGCGTCGGATAAATGGGTCTACATGGGCCGTAATCGGGCGTAATTGGTATCGGCCCAGCACGGTAACGGGCCGTTAACAGGCTGTAGGACTACAAAGGCTTAATTCTATCACAGGCATAACGGGTCGTTAATGGGCCAGAATATAGGACGGGCTAAAAAACGACGCAATGGGTTAACAGGCCAGAAATGGGCCGACTCTTGCCATGGGCCGAATTTGGCCCATTAGGGTAACAGGCCAGTAACGGGCAGAATCTTGCCATGGGCCGAATTTGCCCCATTAGGGGAACATGCGATGAATAAATGCCAATGTTGCCATGGGCGAATTTGGCCCATTAGGGGAACAGCCAAGATGTGGGCCGGAAGTAATCGAGTGCCGAAAAGGAGCCCAAGAACGTATGGGCCGTCAATAGGCCGAAAGCTAACACGGGCTGGAAACGGCCCATGTAAATCACGGGCCGTTAATGGGTACAAAGAAAATTACTGTTCATTATGGGCTAGAGTCACCGTGGGCCTGTAAAGGGCCGAAAGATACGAAGGCCTCATATGGGCTGAAAGACGTCGTGGGCCACACATGGGCCGAAAGTGAAATGGGCTGGTGTTATATTCGACGGCCCACATGACGTTGTTGGGCCGATTTCCTTTAGGGCCTAACGGGTCGTGAGTTAACGGGCTGTAAAATGGGCTATTTGTGAAGAGACCGTTAACAGGCTTTTCATGGGCCAACCCGTTAACTTTTGACCAAGTCAAATGGGCCGGCTTTGTAAGCTAAATGGGCCAGTGGTGGGTCGTGGCACATGTCGACATATCATAGGCGCCTATCTGACCCACTGACGAGCTGACACGTGTTTCGTCCGGCCAATAAGAATTTTACATGTGGAAATTTCCCATTGGTCGGGGCTGTTAACGGGTTATCGGATCCAAAACCCGACCCGATAGCTTAACGGCGTTCCGTTACGGTGGATGCCACGTGTCGGTCACCCTTGACGAAAGCACTTCTGTGACGCGTGATTTATCGTCAAGGAAGTGGACACATCCGTGATGATAATTTTGGTAATGTCATGGAACACTTCTACGACAGCATAGGTATGACTATCTTGATTCTGTCATAAAATCGTCATGGATGTACATGCATGACAAAAAATGCGACCTACTGTGACAAACACGTATCATCACGGAAGTGTATTTTTTTGTAGTGCTTGGAACTGTCGATCTTTGATCTCAAATTTTAAAGTACTTCAACAATTCAGAGCAGAGCCTTCGCAGAGTTCATTGCACAATGGACACCAACGCCAACCGAAGAAATTCCAGAGACATCTCTCCGCGGCAAGGAAACAACTCAGGACTAGATTATGTACTTTGATGAGGCCTTCTCGCTACAAGGCGATGGTGCTGGGGTGCTGCTTGTCGCACCCATCGAAGAACATTTCAAGTATGTGATTCAGATGCATTTCCATAGGGAGAAGGCGACAAACAACACTGCTGAGTACAAAGGACTGCTTGCCGATCTTAGGATTGCGGCAGATCTTGGAATCAGAAAGCTAATTATCAAAGGTGACCCATAGTTAGTTGTGAAGCAAGTTCATAAGGATTATTAGAACCCATTGATGGAAGCATACATTAATGAAGTGAGGGAGTTGGAAGAGTACTTTGACGGACTACAAGCAGAGCACGTTCCTCATGCAAAGAACAACATTGCAGATGATCTCTCAAAGCGTGCAGCACTCAAGCTACGTGTGGAACTAGGGACCTTTGTGCTCGACTTAACTCAGCCATTTGTAACACCATCAGTTAGGCAGAACAAGAGAAGAAAGTTGAACACTGGCAAGTACTTTCCTACTGAGCTCTCAGAGGCAGCCGACAAGGGTGTTGCCGGGAACAACGACAAGCTTGTCGATGAGTGGCAATCTTCGACGGGAACCCAAGTCCTTGTCATCGAAGCTAGTGCTCCTGTAACTGAAGAAATGCCTTTACTCCTTGTTGTTGAGCCACGTGCTCCAGCATGGGCACAACAGATTGTCGATTTCCTTCAAATAGGAGAACTTCCCGAAGATCAAGAAGAAGCTGAAAGAGTAGCCCGTCAATCTAGTATGTATCAGTTTTCGACAACACCCTATATAGAAAGAGACCAAATGGGGTGAAATTGAGTGTATTTACTGGGAAGATGGACAGAAGTTGTTGGCAGAAATACATGGGGGGATATATGGCCTACACATAGGATAAAGAGCACTGGTCGGCAAGGCTTTCCAGCAAGGTTTATTTTGGTCCACTGCCTCCAAGATGCGACTGAGCTTGTAACCAAGTGTGAAGCATGTCAGTTCCATTTGAAACAATCACATCAGCTAGCTCAAGCTTTTCAAATGGTCCCTTTCTCCTGTCCCTTCTCGGTCCGGGGCTCGACATACTGGACCCCTTCCCACGTGTTATCGGGGGCTTTGAGTACTTGTATGTTGCAATCGACATGTTCACAAAGTGGACAAAAGTGGAGCTGGTGAGGAAGGTGACAACACAGTCAGATGTCAAGTTCTTCAAAATACTAGTTTGCCATTTTGGAGTGCCCAATAGTCATCACCAACAACAACACACAGTTCACTAGTCGCGCCTTCATGCAGTACCTTGACGACCTTGGCAGCAAGATGTGTTTTGCATCAGTTGCTCACCCAAGGAGCAATGGCCAGCCGGAAAGAGCAAATGCTGAAGTGCTACATGGGCTCAAGACGAGAACTTTCAACAAGCTGCACAAGTGTGGAAGACGCTGGATTGATGAGTTGCCGACGGTTCTTTGGTCAATCAGAATGACATCCAATCGAGCTACTGGCCAGACAACTTTCTCCTCATACACCTATAGCTCTAGTGCATTCGTTGTATGGCAATTACTACTCCTCGAATTAACATCAATTCATGGGCATCTCCATAGCCCGTTGATTAGCCGCGTCGATGTGAGACTATCTCCCTTTTGATTTCTCCATATTGATACCTACCACCACATTCTATTCCACCTATAGTGCTATGTCCATGCCTCGCGCTCATGTATTGCGTGGGTGTTGAAAATGCTGAAGCACATTGGAAGTATGATCCTGTTGCATGGTTTGTCACCGGGGTGCTCATGATTTATACTTTGTGCGAAGAATACTGAGCATGACACGACTATATGATTTTGTAGGCATAGTGTTATTTAGCATTCTTTATTTTGAAGGGCATGATTGTTTGTTAGTGTGCCTGAGTATTGATGTCTTTATGTCATATTATAGACTATTGCTCTAAATCACTCATGTCTTAATATTCATGCCATGTTTAGATTACATCATTAAGATTATGCTAGGTAGCATTCCACATCAAAATTTATCTTTTTATCATTTACTTACTTGAGAACGAGCAGGAATTAAGCTTGGGGATGCTGATACGTCTCCGTCATATCTATATTTTTTCATTGTTTCATGCCAATATTCTACAACTTTCACATACTTTTGGCAATAATTCATATGATTTTCTTGGACTAACATACTGATCCAGTGCCCAGTGTCAGTTCCTGTTTGTTGCATGGTTTTCTTTCGTATAATATCCATATGAAATGAAGTTAAAACACGATAAAAATTTATGGAGATTTATTTTGAAATATATGTGATTTTTGGGACAATTCAACGTGAGACAATGCCTGAGGGGCCTCAAGCTCAGAGGGCGCGACCCCCTACCCTGGCCGCACCCCGCAAGCTTGTGGCTACCTCGTAAGGTGATTGGGGCCCTTCTTTCGCCACAAGAAAGATAATTTTTGGATAAAAATCCCCTCAAAATTCTAGCCCAATGGGAGTTACAGATCTTCGGGGATTTAAGAAATGGTTTTTGGTGAGAAAGCAGGAACACGAAACAAAAGAGAACAAAGAGAGAGAGAGAGAGAGATCCAATCTCAGAGGGGCTCCTGCCCTTGTTGGGCCATGGAGACCAAGGACCAGAGGGGAAACTCTCCTCCCATCTAGGGAGAGGCCAAGCAAGAAAATAAGAAGGAGGAGTGCTCTCTCCCCCTCTCTCCCGGTGTAACACCCCGGATCCGATGTGCCAGGTGTCCGTCAGTTATTCGTCATCGTTGCCATGTCATGTGCTTGCGTGTTGCACTTTGCCATGTCATCATCTGCATTTTATCATGTCATCATGTGCATCGCTTTGGCATACGTGTTCGTCTCATGCATCCGAGCCTTTTCCCCGTTGTCCATTTTGCAATCCGGCGCTCCTATGTCCTTTGGCGTCCCCTTCTTCTCTCCTGTTATGAGCGGGTGTTAAACTTTCTCGGAATGGCCTGAGGTTTGCCAAGCGGCCTTGGTATAGCACCGGTAGACCGCCTGTCAAGTTTCGTGCCATTTGGAGCTCGTTTGATACTCCAATGGTTAACCGGGTAACCGCAAAGGCCTCTTTTGTTTCCAGCCCAACACCCCTTCCAAAGTGGCCCAAAGCCCAGCAAACTCCCCTCCATGCTCTCGGTCATTCGATCACGATCGCGTGGCCGAAAACCGCACCTCATTTTGACTCTCCTAGCTCCCTCTACCTATAAATATGTGACTCCCCCGAAATCCCGCAGTCCAAACCCTAGCCAAACTCCTCCGCGCCGCCGAACATGTCCAGCCGCGCCGGACATGTCCGCCGGACACGTCGGTTCGGCCAATCAGGCGCTGCCACGTCACCGGCCCCGCCGCCTCGCCCAATCCCTCCGCGCCACCTCACCCTCGCTCTCTCTCCACCCCGCCACCGCCCGCGCGCCGGATCGGACCAGCAGGCCCATCCGCCGCCTCGCGCCCGCGCCCTCCGGCAGGCGAGCTCCGCCGCCAAGCGCCGCGCCCGCCGCCACAGCTCGCCCACAGCCCGCCGCGCCGTAGCACCGCGCGCGCCCGCCGCCGCAGACCCGCCGCGCCGCCCTGCGGCGCCTCCCTGCCGCCCGCCCAGCCCAGCGCCGCCGCCCGACCCGACTTCACCGGCCTCGCCAAGCCGCCCGTCTCCCGCCGCCCGACCGCGTCGTGCCGCCAAGAGCAGCCGCGCCGGTGCGCCAGCCTCTCCTCGGTCGGATCCGGTCGGCTGGCAGCGGATCCGCCCATCCGGCGCCCCCGTCCATCTCCTCCGCGGCGCCATTCCCTGACATCGCCGGAGCACATCTCCGGCCATCCTCGATTTCCGTGCCCGCAGGTTGACTTCGCCCCCGAAATGCCTAAGTCCCAGATTTCATACATTTTCATGCCATGTTGAACGCATCACATCTCTGCATCCGTAGCTCCGAATCTAATGAACTTTATATGTAACTTGACTAGAATTTCGTGTAGATCATCTTGGTGCATCTTAACTTGCTGTTTAACAACTTGAATATAAGGTTTATTCAGTTCTGGACCAATTTCAAAATTTGCATATGAGGACTTACCGGAATTGTTATATGTGGTTTCCGGCCTCATTTAAGCTTGCCTTGATGTGTTGTTCTTGTTTGCATCTTCTCTTGCCATGAGTAGCTTCATGTAGCTTGGTCATGCATCATGCTTGTTGTGCATCATGCCTTGCTCATGTGTGGTGTGTTTACCTATGTTGTGTGCTTCTTCTTGTTAGTTCCTGTTTCGTTGCGATCGTGAGGATTCGTTCATCAACGTGTGGTTCATCTTCGTGGCCTCATCTTCTTCATGGACTCGTTCTTCTTCCTTGCGGGATTTCAGGCAAGATGACCGCTACCCTGGATCTCACTACTATCATTGCTATGCTAGTTGCTTCGTTCTATCGCTATGTTGCGCTGCCTATCACCTGTTTATCAAGCCATCCCATATTGCCATGAACCCCTAACCTTTGACACCATTCCTAGCAAACCACTGTTTGGCTATGTTACCGCTTTGCTCAGCCCCTCTTATAGCGTTGCTAGTTGCAGGTGAAGTTGAAGATTTCTCCATGGTGGATAGGGTTTATGTTGGGATATCACAATATCTCTTATATTATTAATGCATCTATATACTTGGTAAAGGGTGGAAGGCTCGGCCTTATGCCCGTGTTTTGTTCCACTCTTGTCGCCTCTAGTTTCCGTCATACCGGTGTTATGTTCCCGGATTTTGCGCTCCTAACACGGTCGGGTGATTTATGGGACCCCCGACAGTTCGCTTTGAATAAAACTTGTCCAAAGAAGGCCCAACATTGACTTTTACCATTTGCTGACCACCACCTACCTTTTCCATTGGGAGTCGCTCTCTCGAGGGTCATCTTTATTTTAGCACCCCGGGCGATGCTTGTCTAAGTGCTGGTCCAAACCGAAGCGATGTCCGGCGCCCTGGCAACTGTGGTCTATGCCAACCCGACGCCTTGCTCATCCGGTGTGGCTCGAGAACGAGATATGTGCAGCTCCTATCGGGATTTGTCGGCACAGCGGGAGGCTTTGCTGGTCTTGTTTTACCATTGTCGAAATGTCTTGATGTACCGGGATTCCGAGACTGATCGGGTCTTCCTGGGAGAAGGTCTATTCCTTCGTTGATCGCGAGAGCTTGTCATGGGCTAAGTTGGGACACCCCTGCAGGGTATAAACTTTTGAGAGCCGTGCCCGCGGTTATGTGGCAGATGGGAATTTGTTAATGTCCGGTTGTAGATAACTTGACACCAGATCCGAATTAAAACGCATCAACCGTGTGTGTAGCCGTGATGGTCTCTTCTCGGCGGAGTCTGGGAAGTGAACACGGTTTTTGGGTTATGTTTGACGTAAGTAGGTGTTTAGGATCACCTCTTGATCATTGCTAGTTGACGACCGTTCCGCTTGTTTCTCTTCTCGCTCTCATTTGCGTATGTTAGCCACCATATCATGCTTAGTCGCTGCTGCAACCTCACCACTTTACCCCTTCCTTTCCCATTAAGCTTTGCTAGTCTTGATACCCATGGTAATGGGATTGCTGAGTCCTCGTGGCTCACCAGATACTTCCAAAACCAGTTTGCAGGTGCCTATGTTACCGAGCAGGTGACACATCCGTGCTCAAGGAGGAGCTCGATGAAGATCTTGTTCTTTGTGTTGTTTCATTCTAGTTGATCAGTAGAGGAGCCCAGTTGGGGTCGATCGGGGACCTTTGTCGCATTTGGGGTTCTTCTTTTATTTTGGTTCCGTAGTCGGACCTTGATTGTATCTGGATGATGTAATGCTTAATTCATGTAATTGTGTGAAGTGGCGATTGTAAGCCAACTATGTATCTCTTTCCCTTATGTATTACATGGGTTGTGTGAAGATTACCTCACTTGCGACATTGCTTTCAATGCGGTTATGCCTCTAAGTCGTGCTTCGACACGTGGGAGATATAGCCGCATCGAGGGCGTTACACCCGGTGGCACCGGACCGCCGTCGGGGGAACCATCATGACGGTGATCTACACCAACAACTTCGCCGCCATCATCACCAACTCCCCCCCCCCCTCTATGCAGCGGTGTAACACCTCTTCTCCCCGCTGCAATATGTACTTAGACATGGTGCTTTATGCCACATATATTATCCAATGATGTGTTGCCATCCTATGATGTTTGAGAGATTCGTTTTGTCGTGTGGGTTGATTGATGATCATGATTGGTTTGAGTTGTATGTTTTATGTTGGTGTTGTCCCATGGTTCTCTCTGTGTCGCGCAAGCATGTGGGATTACCGGTGTAGTGTGTTGCAATATGTTCATAATTCGTTTATAGTGGGTTCCATGAGTGATGGAAACACAAACCCGAGTAAGGGGGTTGTTGCGTATGGGAGAAAAGAGGACTTGTTAATTAATGCTATGGTTAGGTTTTACCTTAATGATCTTTAGTAGTTGCGGATGCTTGCTAGAGTTCCAATCATAAGTGCATACAATCCAAGCACGGAAAGTATGTTCGATCATGCCTCTCCCTAATATAAAATTATAATGATGATTACCGGTCTAATTATCAATTTCCTAGGGACAAATCCTTCTCTTGTGTTACAAAAAGCTTACTAAACACCTAACTTTTATTATCTTGCAAATTATTCGTAGTTCTATCCTAGCAAAGTACTCCTAGTTTTATTCGTGCAAAGTAGTTCTAGCATTAGACCTACAAATTACTTCTAGTTTCTTACTTGTTCTAGGTAAAGCAAATGTTAAGTGTGCGTAGAGTTGTATCGGCGGTCGATAGAACTTGAAGAGAATATAAATTCTACCTTTAGCTCCTCGTTGGGTTCGACACTCACCTATCAAGAAAGGCTACAATTGATCCCCTATACTTGTGGGTTATCAAGAGTGATAGAGATAGTTGATAACGATGTAACACAACAATATAAAAGTAGCAATGGGATAGAAGAATTCAATAATGGGGAATAGACCCATGGAGCTAAAGGTTCACTTGTGGCATCTCTCTGGAAAATAGGCAAATGACATGGTAAGCAAATTATAGCTTGTCGGCAATTAAATTGCAATATTTATATTTATGACTATGATCATTCATGGTATAATCTCATATAGACATTATGTCCACGACAAGTAGACTGTTAATCCAACTACATCTACTACTAATACTCCACCCTAAAACCGCTATCCAGCATGCATCTCGAGGTATTAAGTTTGCAAGAAACAGAGCATTGCAATAAGCAAGATGACATAATATAGACATGAAGACACCAATCAATATGAAAAAACTCCATTGTTTTATCCTTAGTGTCAACAATACAATATGTGTCTTTTTCCTTATTGTCACTAGGTTATAGCATCGCAAGATTGAACCCACTACAAAGCACCACTCCCTCTAAAGAAAAACTCATCAAACTTGGCCAAAGAACATAGATAGATTGAAGAGCATACAAAGCTATTTAATTATACAAAAACAAAACACAAATAGATTCAATTGATTTCAATCTGACCATAAAATGACAATTCATCATATTGCAACAAACACATCATCGATTGCATCGAATTGATCTGGATCATGTGAGGCAGCTCACGAGAACATGGGATTGAAGATCCGAGAGAGAGAGAGAGAGAGAGAGATCTAGCTACTACTATGGACCCCCAAGGTCCGAATGGAGCTAGTCATGCATGGTCATGGCGGCAACAAGGTTGATGAAGGAGACTCCGACAATGGATCCCCCTCTGTCAGAGCTCCAGAACATGCTTGCAGATTGGATCTTCACGAAACAGGAAATTGTGGTGGCGGTAAAATTCTTCTAAAAATGGCGAAGGGTTTCAATATTTATAGGGATTTATAGCGGTGGAACAGAGGTAAGGAGGTTCTTATGGGCCCTAGACACCTTGGTGGTGCTCCCTAGTGCCTAGGCGCACAACATGGCCATGTGGGCCCATGGTGGCTCATTTGGTCCTCCCTCGAAGCTTCTAGGGTCTTTCATCATTCAAAAAAGCATCAAAAATTAGCATCGTTTTTTGACCTTCCTAGATATTGATTCCCTACAAAACCAAAAACATGCAAAAAATAGGAATTGGCAATGTGCACTAAATTAATAGGCTCTTTCATAAAAATAACATAACTTGCTATAAAAAGTATATAAAAGTGATAATATAATAGCATGAAACAATCAAAAAATTTAGATATGTTTGTGATGTATCACTTTCCTGTAGATTTGGATGAACCACCTTTGTATCTCTATTACCATTGTTGTTCTTGGATCTTGATACATCTCATGTATTGCTTGCAATTTGATGAGTGCTCGGTGTGAATCTTGTCCAATATGTTTTCCCCTTCGATTTCTCCATGTTTCTCTCCGTGCTCTTCGTGTTCCCCCTCGAATCCACCTTCAATTTGTGAAGATTAGGACACATAGGGTCTCTACCCTACATCACAAAACGTCTCCATCACATAATAAGCGTCGCAATGGCCGTTTTGAATGGTCGATTTTCCCGCCCAAGAGTGATAGCTGTCGTGGACCCCTGGAATCGATCACACACCGATAATGACACACGATTTGAATTTACAGCATGAACGGACGGGGATCTATGAACTAAAAGATCATGTTCTTGGTAGATACCAGGAGATCTACGATCTTATAGGTATGGTTCCCTAGCATGTCCACAAAAACATGTGTCCATTCATCCTCCTTTTCTTACAGATATTGATCCAATTCCCAACATGAATTTGGGCCACCATTGCCCCAGAGTATGAAATTAACTTGAGCTCACGAGGGGAAATGTTAATTCCTTTGATGATTGAAAAACCCACTTCTTTAGAGAAGACTGAGAATTTGAACGACTAGTTTTGCAAAAGTTTGACCTTGAAAAGAGATGCACAACAACAAAAGCAGGATAATAGGATATTACGGACAGATTTTTGTGTAAGCATGATCTTGGATCAGGTGAACTCCGCAACGAGTAGCAAGTCTTGGAGATCTTTACCTTCTTTATAGTTGATAGGCATACCTCGCTATCTGCAAACTTCATCTGAGAAGGCTTGTCCTTTCTCAAAGCAGAGGTCCACAAGTGACATGATGGACAATCTGAAGTGGATACGTCAGGTGTGGTGGCCGCTGTGGCTGTAGTGGTCAATAACGCAAGCGGGGACTAGGATGTGGCCATTGGTCAAAGTGGCCGATGGCCCTGGCTGGGCGGAGCTAGGGCTCAGAGGCTATGCGTGACATCCATACTGTCATAGTAGGGGTTGTCAAACTGGGTTTACATGTAGTGAATGTTTATAATGTACGTTGAGTGCGATATATTGTCCTGACGTGTATGTACGAGGATGCCCGAAAAGGGCACAACAAAGCGTGCTAAACACTTATCTCTACTATTAAAGGGGGATTTGTCGTCGTCATTGTCGTGATGGTTCAACCAGCCTCCTCCGCTCCAACACACAAAAAACAATCATCTCGCACGAACTACCGAATCTAGAAAAAAATGGCGCACGGCCATAGGCTCGCACCCATCACCAAAAAATTGCCTCCACATGCGCGCGCACACATCACGCGCCCCATCTCTCCCCAACCACTCTCTCCCTATCTCGTCTCTCTGGGAGAAAAATCATCGCCGCCTGCGCTCGCTGTCCAACCCCTGCATCGCCACCTGCTGTCCCGTGCCGTCTGGATCTAGAGAAGGGGATGACTTCCATCCTGTCCCTTCCGTCCGCCGCGGATGCGAGAGAGAGGAAGGAGCGGAGTGGCGGTCCTGACCTTAGCGCCACAGAAGAAGAGCGGTCATGATTCTGACGCATCGTGGGACGGCACTGCTGCTACTGGGACACCAGAGGCTCCTCCTGTAGAGGCCGACATGGATCAGAGGAGGCGGCAATGGGAAGCCCATCTTCCGTCCGTGTCTTCTTCCACGGGGCTAACTCTAGGGTACACTTCCCATCCACCACTTCTTCCCCTGTGGCCAGGCATGCGCCTATGGCATTGACCACTCATTGACAGAGGTGTGCGAGGAGTCTGTCCCTGAGCAGCATGTGGATGTCTTCTCCCTGACCCTTCTCAACACCGACAACGAGACATGGGATCCGTTTTGCCATCGAGGCCTTCTGCTACGGGTCCGCAGCACCGAGTCCACCCAGTAAGCTCATCATATTATCTCTCTCTTAAATTTTCTAGGGTTCTTGGTCTGGATCTGAATAGAGAGCTCCAACTCAATCTAGATTCTTGGTTATGTCTTGTACTATTTACAGATTGTTGTAGTGAAGTTTTCTTAGATGGTAAGTAAGTTGTTTTTTCTGAAGGGCTTTGTGGTTCTTATTAACGATGTTCAACTACTACAACATCTCTGATACATGTTCTGGTGATATGTGCAACCACTCTTTACAAACTTATTATCACAACCCTCTTTCGTTAGGATATGTGCTACTCTGTTTGACATACATAGTGTCCAACTAACTTACTGCTCCTCCATGGTATTCAGCATCGCCTTGATCACTTCAGTCAATGACCCATGGACTGATCTGTTCAAATCACCATCATTCCAGCAAGTCCCTACTATTAAAGGGGGATTTGTCGTTGTTGTCACCATGATGGTTCAACCAGCCTCCTCCTCTCTAGAGCACGGAAAAATCATCTCGCATGAACTACTAAATCTGAAAAACTGCGCATGGCTGCAGGCTCGCACCCATCGCCGAAAAACTGCCTCCGCACGCGTGCACGCACGTCGCATGCCCCATCTATCCCCAACCACTCACTCCCTATCCCGTCTCCATGGGAGAAAACTCATAGCTGCCTGCGCTCACCATCCAACCCATGCGCTGCACTACATCGCCACCCACTGTCCCGTGCCGCCTAGATCTAGGGAAGGGGATGACTTCCATCCCGTGCCTTCTGTCCGCTGTGCTTCCAAGAGTGAGGAAGGAGCAGAGCGCGGTTCTAACCTTAGCGCCATAGAGGAAGAGCGGTCTTGATTCCGATGCGTGGTGCGACAACACTGCTGCTACTAGGACACCGGAGGCTCCACCCGTAGAGGTCGGCATGGATGAAAGGAGGTGGCAGTGGGAAGCCCATCTACCTGTCTGTGTCTTCCTCCGCAGGGCTAACTCTAGGGTACACTTCCCATCCACCACTTCTTCCCCTGCACCCAAGCATGCGCCTATGCCATTGACCACTCATCGGCGGAGATGTGCGAGGAGTCTGCCCTCGAGCAACACATGTGTGACACCCGGATAATTACGTTACAGTAATTACCTATTAATGATGCTAGGTCGTCAGTTTTACTGTTGCTAATCCTCACTTGATGCAAATCATGATTCAAATTAAAATTCAAATGGAAGTCCAAAATTCAAATTTCTCAAACATCCAAAAAAATGTTCAACGTGTGGCAAATATTCCATAACTAAATATGGTGGTGACCCAACACTTTTGTAAAGTATTTAAATGCCCGTTTTGTGAATATAACACGAGCTAAAACATTTATTAAGTCCTTTTTAAATAATAAACAAATACAAACTAAATTATTCAAAGTGCCAAACTAAATATGGCAGTGGCCTAGTTATTGATACTAATTTAGGTTCTAACTTTGTGTTTAATAAAACAAAAAGAAAATAAAAAGAAAAACAGAAAAGTTTAGAAAAAAGAAAATACAAAAGCAAAGGAATAGAAAAAACACCTCCCCTCGGGGCCATTTGGCCCATTCAACAGAAACGGTCAGCTAGCCCATCTGGCCCACTCAAACCCTCCTCGCCCCCTTTCCCTGTTCCTCGGGCGCGTTCGACCGAGCGCCCGGGCTTGCTCCCGCTGCACCCTTTCGCAGGCAGCGCTAGGAGGGGATAAGGGCGGCAGCCCGCGCCCCCTCGATCTGCTCTCCCACTTCCCCCTGCCTCCCCACTCGCCCACTCCACCCTCCTGTCCCTCCTGCTCCACCTTCCTCTCCAGATCCGCCATCGATGAGCGCCGTTGTCGCTGCCACAGTTGACCACCACGGCGACCGCCATTGTCGTCCCTCTCCGAGGCGTCTAGGGAACCCACCGTCCACGACTGCGTTGACTACCCCGAGCCGACGAGCCGGGGAGCACCCACCAAGCCGCCTTCTTCTTCCTCTTCTGCTCTGTCGTCCACCGCGAACTCGCCATCGACATTACTCACCTCCGGCCACCCCCTACAGCTACTAATTTGTCGTCGGCCTCCGTGAGCCGCCCGGTGAGATCCCTCTCCCTTCCCTCCCTTGGCGCCGTCTTCAGTCGCCCGAGCTGTAGACGTCACGTAGCCGAGTTCACCGATGTAGCTTCCCCTTATCAGCGTAGCCATAGCCGTCCAGCTCATCCATGAGCATGGCCTCGTGCTCCTCGCCTCCCCCGCCCCCGCTTGTTGCGCTGCGCCGCACGTCCGAGCCCCTGCTCCGGCTGCACTGCATTGTGGCCCTCCGCTACTCTGTCGCACATGTACCTCGCCCCCCTTGTTGCGTGCTTCTCATGCGTACCACCCTCTTGCCCTCGAGCTGCTGCCGCGTTGCAGACCCCCCCCCTGTTCGCGGTCTACTCGCCCATGCCGTTGGCCTCCGTTGGCCCCGATCCCTTGCCTTTTTATGGTTGCTGCTATTGGCGTTCTGGGAACTGGGGTCCCCAGACTTGCCTGCCTGCGGCCTGTGGCGTGGCTCAAGTGGGGGCCCAGTGCGGCCCAGCATCATCAGCTCAAGCTCAAGACCCTCGCGAGGGGCCAAGCCTCGCAGGGCGGACGACAGGGAGCTTCCTCAAGAGCAGCCTCATTAGACAGGCTCACGAGGAGGCGGAGAGATAAAGGCAAGGGCACCTCGCGAGGTGCCTGTGACACAAGCCATGACGATCGAGACCAGGCGGGTGCCGGCCTGCGCAGTGTCCTTGTTTCCCCTTCGGTGCAAAGGGGGCAAGCACAGGCCAAGGCATCAGGCAAAGGTTACCGTTTCGATGCAACAAGACCAAGACCAGAAGAACGGCATGATGGAGGTCATCGTGGAGCCTAGGACGGCATCATCGTCAGAGCCTTTGGCAGCAGAAGACCAACTTTAGTAAGGATAAGTGTACTAGATGTTCCCCTTCAAAATGGCCAATTGTTGGCGCCCTTCCCGCTCATTATTTGGGAAGAGGCCCAGGGCCTCCCTCTATAAATAGAGCTAGCCACCGCAGACTAGAGGCAGCTGGAAGACGGATCGATCAGAGAGACAAAGAAGCGACTGAACTCACCCAAGCAGTTCATCGCACCAGCTCAAGAATAGCCCTCGCGAGGCTGTTCTCCCTTTGTATTGTTCATCATCAGCCCCTGAGGCAACCCACCACGGCACACACTGGAGTAGGGTATTACACCACAATGGTGGCCTGAACCAGTATAAACCTCGTGTCCCTTGTGTGTTCTTCTTTCTAGCCTAGATTCCTTTGCGAGACTTCGAGACGGGAGCTGGTAGGGGAAAGATCTTCATGTGCACCCCAGATTTCGAACCTCAAGGGTCTGCCGGAACTCGAAATCCGACATTTGGCGCGCCAGGTAGGGGTGCACCGGAATCCTTCTTCCGCCGCCTCGCGCTCCGTCGCCTCGCCGTTCTGATGTCAAGCGACCCGACTGCCAACACCGACTGCTGGGCGGCGTGGCCCGCCCATGCCGTGCCGCTGGCCCAGGGCGACCTCAACCTTGCGCCTCAGGCAGTTCGTGCTCCGCAGGGTGCTGTGGGGCACGGGCGACGCAGCCAAACGCCGCCTGCCCTCACACTGCAGTAGGTGCGGTCAGCAGCAAGAGCCTCGAACCACGCCGCAGCCGCAGCACCGCACACCCGACGGGAGCAGGCGAACTCCAGGGCTGCGCTCACGATGGCCCGAGAGCTGCTACGGTGCCGGCTACTGGAGGGCGGCCACGACGTGTTGTTGGAGCGAGTAGCCGAGCTCCTGGACGCCGTCGCCTCGGGAGCACCTCCTTTCTACGTCCAGCTGCCACCTCAGATCCAGGGCGGGCTGTATGGCGGCCCCATACGTGCCCACGCAACTCCGAGCAAACTCCAGGCCCTACTCAACGCCAACCCGGCCGTCAGCATCGGGCGCCAAGTCACGCCGGCCCCATCTCCGGCCGGCAAAGGAGTGCGCGCCGCGACCTTCGGCCTCGGCGGACCAGCGCGCCATCACCCTCAAGATAACGCTCAAGGCCGGACTGCGTGGCATGCGGGGCACTACAGCAATAACCGTGGGGCGGTGGCCCTAGAAGCTTATATGCCCCACATGGTGGATCGAGAGTGCGCACTGGAAGAAGATGATGGCTCGTTCCTCGGGCCAGGCTGGGGCGAGGAGATACCAGAAGCTGAGCTCTTTCAAGAACCCCAAGAGGGCCTCGACGACCGCGCCAGTGGCAGCAACTATCTGGTACCACTAATTCCTCAGGAACAAGCTTATAATACCATGGGTCGTAGGAGGTACAGGTCGCCACAGCAGATGGCTGCCCCAACGCTGCAGCCTCTTACCCCTCGGGAGGAGGGCACCGGGGGCTGCAAGAGACGGGCCGAGATCTGGGTTCGTCCCCGCGACGCTCGGTGCAAGGCGTTCTTAGGAGGTAGGCCCTCTGCTGGGGAGGTGCCTCAGGGCCTGCCCCCGGTAGAGGACCCGTGGTCATCGGGGGAACCGCTGGCGACCACTCTACCCCATTGGCATCGTCCTTGGTCTCCGGCCGCCATCAATGGCGGTATAGTGTGGCGCAAGGCGGGTGAGGGAGTCCTGGATTAGGGGTGTCCAGATGGCCGGACTCCTGGACTATGAAGATACAAGATTGAAGAATTCGTCCCGTGTCCGGATGGGACTTTCCTTGGCGTGGAAGGCAAGCTTGGCGATACGAATATGTAGATCTCCTACCATTGTAACCAACTCTATGTAACCCTAACCCTCTTCGGTGCCTATATAAACCAGAGGGTTTTTAGTCCGTAGGACGAAGAACAATCATACCATAGGCTAGCTTCTAGGGTTTAGCCTCTCTGATCTCGTGGTAGATCTACTCTTGTACTACCCATATCATCAATATCAATCAAGAAGGAGCAGGGTTTTACCTCCATTGAGAGGGCCCGAACCTGGGTAAAAACATCATGTCCCTTGTCTCATGTTACCATCCGCCTAGACGCATAGTTCGGGACCCCCTACCCGAGATCCGCCGGTTTTGACACCGACATTGGTGCTTTCATTGAGAGTTCCTCTGTGTCGTCATCTTTAGGCCCGATGGCTCCTCCGATCATCAACAATGATGCGGTCCAGGGTGAGACTTTTCTCCCCAGACAGATCTTCGTATTCGGCAGCTTTGCACTGCGGGCCAATTCGCTTGGCCATCTGGAGCAGATTGAAGGCTACGGCCCTGGCCATCAGGTTAGGTTTGGAGGTTTGAACTACACGGCTACGTCCGCGGAGACTTGATCTTCGATGGGTTCGAGCCACAGCCAAGCACGCCGCACTATCACGATGGGCATGATCTAGCTCTGCCGCCGAACAGTGCCCTGGAGGCCGCACCAGTGACCGCTCCGACCCTTAGCTTAGAGCCGACTGCGCCGATCGAGGACGGGTGGCTGGACACCACCTCGGGGGCTGCGATCTCTACGGCAATTGAGCCGAACACCATCCCTGTCCTTTGCAAGGCTCGTAACTCCAAGGTGTTGGACTCCTCTCCGGACTCCGAACCTTCCGCGCCCCTGCCAATTGAATCCGATTGGGTGCCGGTCATGGAATTCACCACCGCGGACATCTTTCAGCACTCGCCCTTTGGCGACATCCTGAATTCACTAAAGTCTCTCTCTTTATCAGGAGAGCCCTGGCCGGACTATGGTCAGGAAGGTTGGGATGCGGACGACGAAGAAATTCAAAGCCCACCCACCACCCACTTCATAGCCACTATCGATGATTTAACCGACATGCTCGAATTCGACTCCAAAGACATCGATGGTATGGACGACGATGTAGGAGACGATCAAGAACCAGCGCCTACAGGGCACTGGAAGGCCACCTCGTCATACGACATTTACATGGTGGACATCCCAAAAGATGGGAATGGCGATGGAACAACGGAGGATGACCCCTCTAAGAAACAGCCTAAGCGCCGGCGTCAGCGACGCCGCTCTAAATCCCGCCACAACAAAGACGGTGATTCCGGCACGGGAGAAAATAACACCCCGGACAGTGCCGAAGACAATCCCCTCCAGCAAAAGTCAGTGCAGGAGGATGGAGAAGGTAGCCCTCATGAGAGAGCGGCAGGCAGAGAGGTAGAGGACGATAATTACATGCCTTCCTCCGAAGACGAGGCAAGCCTCGACGACTACGAATTTGTCGTGCCTGAGGATCCCGTCGAACAAGAGCGTTTCAAATGCAGGCTTATGGCCACGGCAAGCAGCCTCAAGAAAAAGCAGCAACAGCTTAGAGCTGAACAAGACTTGCTAGCCGACAGATGGACTGAAGTCCTTGCGGCCGAAGAGTATGAACTCGAACGCCCCTCCAAGAGCTACCCAAAACGCAGGCTGCTACCCCGATTAGAGGAGGAAGCACCTAAACCTACATCACCAGCGCATGATACGACCGACCAGCCACCTCGTGGCCGCGACAGAGAGGCCTCTCGGCCCTCCACTCAAGCCGCACCTCGGCGCCGCTAAAAAAAACCAAGGCGCGGGAAAATGCGCCAGACCTGCGGGATATACTGGAGGACAAGGCAAGGCAAACAAGATCGATCTACGGATCGCGTGGGCGCCCCACGATACATGATGACAACCGTCACGCCGGATATGGCAATTCCGGCCGGGCCGAACACAGTAGACAAAGCTCATTTGAGCTGCGTCGTGATATAGCCCAATACAGAGGCGCCGCACACCCACTATGCTTCATAGACGAAGTGATGGATCATCAAATCCTTGAGGGTTTCAAACCCGTAAACATTGAATGATACGATGGCACAACAGATCCTGCGGTCTGGATCGAGGACTATCTCCTTCATATCCACCTGGCCCGCGGTGATGATCTACACGCCGTCAAATACCTCCCACTCAAGCTTAAAGGACCAGCTCGGCATTGGCTTAACAGCTTGCCAACGGAGTCAATTGGTTGTTGGGAAGACCTGGAAACCGAATTCCTCGACAACTTCCACGGCACCTATGTGCGACCACCAGACGCCGATGACCTAAGCCACATAATTCAGCAGCCAGAGGAATCAGCTAGACAATTCTGGACACGGTTCCTAACCAAAAAAATCAAATTGTCGACTGTCCGGATGCAGAGGCCCTTGCAGCCTTCAAACATAACATCCGGGACGAGTGGCTTGCCCGGCACCTAGGACAGGAAAAGCCAAAATCCATGGCAGCCCTCACAACACTCATGACCCGCTTTTGCGCAGGAGAGGACAGCTGGCTAGCTCGTAGTAACAACATGACCAAGAGCCCTGGTAATTCGGATACTGTCGGTGTCAAAACCGGCGGATCTCGGGTAGGGGGTCCCGAACTGTGTGTCTAGGCGGATGGTAATAGGAGACGAGGGACACAATGTTTTACCCAGTTCGGCCCTCTCGATGGAGGTAAAACCCTCGCCCCGCTTGATTAATATTGATGATATGGGTAGTACAAGAGTAGATCTACCACGAGATCAAGGAGGCTAAACCCTAGAAGCTAGCCTATGGTATGATTGTTGTAATGTATGTTGTCCTACGGACTAAAGCCCACCGGTTTATATAGACACCGGAGGAGGCTAGGGTTACACAGAGTCGGTTACAATGGTAGGAGATCTACATATCCATATTGCCAAGCTTGCCTTCCACGCCAAGGAAAGTACCATCCGGACACGAGCCGGAGTCTTCAATCTTCTATCTTCGTAGTCTTGGAGTCCGGCGGATAATGATAGTCCGGCTGTCCAGACACCCCCTAGTCCAGGACTCCCTCAGTAGCCCCTGAACCAGTCTTCAATGACGATAAGTCCGGCGCGCATAATGTTCGGCATTGCAAGGCGGGTTCCTCCCTTGAATAATCCAGAGAAGATCATGAACACCAGGATAGTGTCCGGCTCTGCAAAAATAATTTCCACATTCCACCATAGAGAGAATAAAATATACACTAGCTCAATCTGCTGACGTATTATGCGGCGTGACATCACACCACCACCAAGTCCTTGTTTGAATCGTTTTTTACTATACCACCTCAGCACGTTTAGCGAAGCGGTTTCCTTGGCACGTCTTGTCGTAGCAGAGATCGTGTTCCCCTTATTCCGGGATCCTCATCAATACGTGCGTGGGTAACCCAGCCGTTCCTATAACGCCCTCGATGCGGCTATATCTCCCACGTGTCGAAGCACGACTTAGAGGCATAACCGCATTGAAAGCAATTTCGCAAGTGAGGTAATCTTCACACAACCCATGTAATACATAAGGGAAAAAGATACATAGTTGGCTTACAATCGCCACTTCACACAATTACATGAATAAAGCATTACATCATTCAGATACAATCAAGGTCCGAATACGGAACCAAAATAAAAGAAGAACCCCAAATGCGACAAAGGTCCCTGATCGACCCAACTGGGCTCCACTACTGATCAACAAGAACGAAACAACACAAAGGGCAAGATCTTCATCGAGCTCCTCCTTGAGCTTGGTTGCGCCACCGCCGGTAACATAGGCACCGCAAACTAGTTTTGAAGTATCCGTGAGCCACGAGGACTCAAAGAATCCCATTACCATGGGTATCAAGACTAGCAAAGCTTAATGGGAAAGGAAGGGGTAAAGTGGTGAGGTTGCAGCAGCGGCTAAGCATAATATGGTGGCTAACATACGCAAATAAGAGCAAGAAAAGAACAAGCGGAACGGCCGTCAACTAGCAATGATCAAGAGGTGATCCTGAACTCCTACTTACGTCAAACATAACCCAAAGACCGTGTTCACTTCCCGGACTCCGCCGAGAAGAGACCATCACGGCTACACACGCGGTTGATGCATTTTAATTCGAATCTAGTGTCAAGTTATCTACAACCGGACATTAACAAATTCCCATCTGCCACATAACCGCGGGCACGGCTCTCGAAAGTTTATACCCTGCAGGGGTGTCCCAACTTAGCCCATGACAAGCTCTCGTGATCAACGAAGGAATAGACCTTCTCCCAAGACACTCCGATCAGACTCGGTATCCCGGTACATCAAGACATTTCGACAATGGTAAAACAAGACCAGCAAGACCTCCCGGCGTGCCGACATCCTGATAGTATCCGCGCGTATCTCGTCTCAGGCCATGACCGGATGAGCAGTACGTACGGCAAGCGATGATACCCCAAGTTGCCTAGGGGCGGCACCGCATGTGGCTCTGGTTTGGACCAACACTTAGACAAGCATTGGCCCGGGGGGGCTATAATAAAGATGACCCTTGGGTTAATTACTCCCAAGGGAAAAGTAGGTGGTGGTGAGGCAAATGGTAAAAGTCAATGTTGGGCCTTGCTGGACAAGTTTTATTCAAAGCGAACTCTCAGGGGGGTCCCATAAATCACTCGACTGCGTTAGGAACGCAAAATCCGGGAACATAACACCGGTATGACGGAAACTAGGGCGGCAAGAGTGGAACAAAACACCAGGCATAAGGCCGAGCCTTCCACCCTTTACCAAGTATATAGATGCATTAATAATATAAGAGATATTGTGATATCCCAACATAACCCTGTCCACCATGGAGAAATCTTCAACTTCACCTGCAACTAGCAACGCTATAAGAAGGGCTGAGCAAAAGCGGTAACATAGCCAAACAACGGTTTGCTAGGAATGGTGTCAAAGGTTAGAGGTTCATGGCAATTTGGGAGGCTTGAAGAGCAAATGATAGGTAACGCAGCATAGCGATAGAACGGAGCAACTAGCATAGCAATGATAGTAGTGAGATCCAGGGTAGCGGTCATCTTGCCTGAAATCCCGCAAGGAAGAATTACGAGTCCAAGTAGAAGATGAAGCCACGAAGACGAGCCACACGAAGACGAATGAATCCTCATGATCGCAACGAAACAGGAACTAACAAGAAGAAGCACACAACATAGGTAAACACACCACACATGAACAAGGCATGATGCACAACAAGCATGATGCATGACCAAGCTACATGAAGCTACTCATGGCAAGAGATGATGCAAACAAGAACAACACATCAAGGCAAGTTTAAATGAGGCCGAACAACATATAACAATTCCGTAAGTCCTCATATGCATATTTCGAAATTGGTCCAGAACTGAATAAACCTTATGTTCAAGTTGTTAAACAGCAAGTTAAGATGCACCAAGATGATCTACATGAAATTCTAGTCAAGTTACATATAAAGTTCATTAGGTTTGGAGCTACGGCCTAGAAGATATGAGCAAAACAAGTTAAGCATGGCATTGATGCAAAATGCACTCAAACATCAAGCAAACACACCAAAACAAGGATGCAACATGATAGTATGAAGCTACATGCAAAATCAAGCAAGTTTCATATAGAGCACACTCAAAACGGAGCAACGGTTCAACATATGCACACTATACAAGTCATAGCAACAATCTGTCCATAACAGCAACTAGGCATCTTACAAGCATCAAAACAACAAGCTACAGCAACCCAACATAAGAACAAAAGGCATGGGCATGAAGTACGCGTAAAGCATAACAAAGCATGAACACTGAGCTATCTCCAGAAACAACTAGAACATGCTCAAAAACACATGGAGATATTGCAAATAATAACAGTTTCAGACTTTAGCAGAAATAACATCAGGTTGCAATGTTTAGAGCTATCAAACAACATGTTACAGGAACTTATCATGGCAAACAAAGGCATGGCATGAATCTACTAAATGCATAGAACAACAGTCCCTTACTGACCATGAGTCAAAAAGGCATAGAAAATATGATGGCACCCATGTAAACATGGCAAGTTATATTACAGATTCATACATGGCAGGAACAACAATAAGTAGGCATGTTCGTGAGCTTGCACCACTCACCACAGAGAAATACATGGCATGGCAAGGCAACCAACAGTAAGAAGGCATGTTTGTGAAGCTAAGCATGGCAAGAGCAAGGTCATAGGGTACATGGATCACTAGGAAAACACATGGGAACAAGTGAACTTAATGTTAACAGGCTGACAGCAACAATTTCAAGCAACTTTAGAGCAAGATTACAACATGTTCCAGCAAGCTATAATTGCAACCAAGGGCATGAATGGATAGAGCATGACATGTAGATCAAAACATGTTTATAGGACATCTCCAGATTATGCATAGAATGATTAGTAGAAGCATGTTAACATAGCAACAAAATATAATGTAATCTGTCAGAAAACAAAGAACAACAACTACCCTACTTAGCAAGCTTGATACACTCAGCACACCACTCACAAAAATACATGGCATACACCCCTGGAAAGATGGCATGGCATAGATCAACATTCATGTAGAGCTCAACCTCATAGGATGCACACATCAATCATGGCAAAAATGATAAAAGAGCAAGTTATAACAGTTTCAGCAGATTAACATCAACATGCACTCTTCCAACATCATTTCGGGCATCAAGATGAGCTCAAATGAAAATGATGTAATGGAATGAAATGAAGTACTCGTCGAGACGAACAATTTGACATATTACACGCATGAAACGGAGCTACGGATGCAGAGATGCAGCAGGTCAAAGTATGCAACATGGATGATTTTTCCCAGGGACTTAGTAGTTTTCTGGAAAAAAAATGGAAGGCGCAAAATAGTAAAACGACGCTCGGGGCGCGGGATAGAGAGGCGACGCTCACCTTGCGGCCCAGAGGGCCGGCTCGGTGTTGGGCTGGATCGCGGGGAGGCCGTGGCCCACGCGGGCGACTGGGGCGTCGTCCTCCCGACGCAGGACGAGGCCGGCGGCGCGGGACGGCGACGTTCGGACTCCGGTGAACGGAGCGACGGAGCGGCGAGGACTCAGGGAAATGGGCGGATCCAGCGGTGGGGGTTCCAGATCTGAGCTCGACGGCGACCGGCGGAGCTCCACGGAGCGGCATCGGCGAGGTCCTTCGCCAGCGGGGGCTGCTGTCCAGAGAGAGAGAGAGCACGTGAGGGAGAGGGAAGGCAAGGGAAGGAGGAGAAGGAGGCGGGCGGCGCGGTCTGGCCTGGCCTCGAGGTCGCCGGCGGCGGTGGCGCGCGGCCTCCGGCGAGGACGAGTGGCGGGCGGCAAGGAGGTCCTCCTGAGCTCGGGAGCGAAGCGGAGGCGGGCGCAGAGGGCGCGGCAGGCGCCATGGCACCTCGGGCCCAGATCGGCCGGGCGGGCCGCCATCGGGCTTCGGGCGGGCCTGGCGCGGTGAAGGTGCGGGGACGACATGGGGAGGACAAATGGCGACGCGGGAGAGGCCGAGAGCAGTGGCTGCGGCGGCGCGGGCCAATGGCGACGCGACAAGTGGCGCCTGTGAGGTGGCCGGCGGCGGATCAGGAGGGAGAAGGCGGCGGCGCGGGATAGAGGAGGGGGGATTGGCTGCTGCCAAAAATAGAAGGGTGGCTTCCTTTTATAGGAAAAAGAGGCTAGGGTTAGGGGTTTTGCTCCGTTTCGGAGACGTTCGATCACCATCGGACGGTCCGGAGCGCAGGGGGGGTTAGGCAGGCCTAGGTGGGCTGTGAAGAGAGGGGAGAAAAGCAGCCCGGCAACTATTTCCGGATACCGAAAACGACCGACGTATAGACCGGCTATATTGCGGTTGTAGGTCTAACGGTTGGGCTATCAAATGGACTCCGAATGCGACGAAACTTGACAGGTGCTCTGTCTACACTATAATAAGACCGCATGCCAAGCTTCAACCCATTTCGAGAACATTTTTATGCCGCTTACAAAAATAATATTCGGAGGTGCCGCGGGCGCGTGCGAGTGTGGTCTGGACTCCGAACGGATGCAAGTTTTGAAAAACATGCAGATGAAATGCAGATGATGACATGGAAAATGCAACACGCAAGCAAATGACATGGCAACAACGGCGAATAACTGGCGGACACTGGCGATCGGATCCGGGCGTTACAACACTCCACCACTACGAGAGGATCTCGTCCCGAGATCTAGGATGGCACCGGAGGGAAAAGGAAGAGGAAGAGGAGAGGTAAAACTAAGTTGCTTCTTTGACCAATGAGTGAAACCAAAGAACCTTGAGGGGTTGAACGCATTGAAAGAAACAAAATAACTAAGATGACCAAGATTGCAAACAATTCATTGGCCAAGAGGAACAAGGAATATGATGAGAACCAAGAGGTTTAGTGATAAGATAGATATTGAAACCACTTCGGTTAAAACTAGGTAGAGAAGGAATAAGATTGATATAATTTGGGCAGCACTCCGACTGAAAGAAGTAGGAAAACTTGATAGGATGAGATGATATTGAGGAGATGATACAACACTCCGGTTGGAAATGGAGGAATAGAATTTGAACTTGGCAAAATGAATGCACTTGGATGAGACTCCGGTTAAAAGAGGAATGATAGACACAACACTCCGATTAAATAGATAACCAAGGAAAAAGGAACATGATCTTGGCAAAACGAAACTATTGGACGAAGGGAGCAACTTCACAATGCCTCCGGGACGGATGAATTGAAGATAGATCATCGGAATAAGAGAACGGATAAGGAAATGCCAACTTCTGCCACGAATGAGCTTGGAAAGCACCCTTTCAAGAAGATTAGAATGGAGTTGTTGGAAAAAAACCAACAATGAAAATAATAAGCTTGATATGGTCTTAAGGAATGCATCTCAAATTATGAGGCGACAACCTGCCATGCACGGGAAAAGAATTTCATTGATACGAACAAGGAGACGAGAAAGCTATATCACCGGGAGGATAAAGAAGAACTTGGGTCATTTATAAGCACCATAAATAGCAACAATCCTTAGGGAAAGCTTTAGGTGAAATATAACCCAAGATAACTCCAATGAAGAGACTGATGGATTTAAAATACCTCATTCTTGAAAACAATATGAATCATGAAACATGAAGGAAATTGTCAAGAGTGACATAACACCATCTCAAAAGATAAGATAGAAGGAATTGCACTTTGGAATGCAAGACGGAGAATACTTGAACTCCTCAAAACAAAACATGTGTTGAGCACCATGTTTAATTTTGAGTATAGTTTGGCGGGTCATAACTTCGAGAGAAATCTTGAAGAACAGTTGAACATTGAAAAAAAATCCTTGAGGAACCACCATGTAGAGCCTCCATTAAGAACTCCGGTAATAAAAGGATGATAAAAAGAAAGAGAACTTGAAAACACAAGGTGAAGCCTTGCGATGATTTAGATGAAGCTTCGTGACGAGACATCCAAGAAAAACTTAGAACTCCGGAAAAGAATAGATGAAACACTAGAACCGAGAATTACTTCATCATGAACAAACTCCGGAAGAAAAGAATTGAATCACCTCGAGGCAATAAGAATAAGGTTTATTGTATGCTTATCCTTCATCAAATTTAATTGATGACAAGCAATGGATTTGGCATACTACTTATTCTCGTAGAAAGGATTAAAAGAGATATATCAAAACTTGAGAAGGTCTTCAACGAACCACCGGTAGGATTGGAACAACAAATGAATTGATATGATGAACAGGGAAGAGATCTTGAAAGAACCACCGTAAGAATTGAAAATGATTGAAGTAGGGGTGCATCACCGGTAAGAATTAGCAAATGAACGAAGGTGCTTGAGACAAACTAGATACATGAGAACAAAGAGATCAAGAACTGATTAGAGGATATTTGAATGATGCACTGGTAAGATTTGGAGAATGATAGCTACACGCTGAGAATAAAGAATTATGACATGATGGCCTTCGGAAGAAAGAAATGGAAACAACTCAAGAAATACTCCGGATGGTAAGAAAAGAATTCTCACAATCGAAAAACAATTATGAGAGGATGGCATCAAGCTAGAACCATGAATATTCAAGAGAATGGACCAAGATTTAAGAGAAATCCTTCTTCGGTCTTCAAATGTTGAGAATGATGATGATAACCACCATGAATTGTTGAGATACTCCGGGAGAATTAAAAGAGGAAAGGTTGAGCCAAAGATGAAAATAATTTGAAAACAATCTTGGAGAAGGCATGTGACTGATGGAATCCATTCTTATGTCACACTTGAAAAGCATTTAAGAATAACTCCGGAATAAATAGAAGAGTCAGGTAAGATCCTGGGAAAAGATCTGTGGGTTAGGGCCCACTCGAAAGAAAACACCGTTGGAAATGATTTAAAGAGAGATTGCACCGGTTGAATTAAATGGCTTGAATGAGATAACAATCTCCAAATAGCTTGAACGGATTAAGAATGGAAACACAAGTCTTCGGAGATATCTTGAGCACTTCAGGAAAAATGAATAGCGAGAAGTGAGCGATTGAGAGGTGCACCGGTATTAAAAGGCATTTGAAACAAGGAAAGGGATATGATGAATATCAAAAGCTTGATATGGATCCACCAGACAATTAAAAAAACGAAGGATGATGAACTTGAAACTGTTGAGCATCTTCATGGGAAATCACTGGATAAGAACATTGATTGAAAAGAATGAAGAGACTTCCCACAAATAAAATGATACATGATTAAGAAATCTAAGTCCTTGAAGAAAAGGGGTGGGAGGGTGGGGAAAAACAAAGACAACTTGGGATGAACGAAACAAACACCGTTGAGAAAACTTAGAATTTATCTTGCGGATGGGAAAAATGATGGGATCCACTTGAAGAGAAGCACACCGGTTGGAAAGGAGTTGACATGACAAAATCAATGATCAAAAGGATTAGTATTCACGTAGCAATATGAGAGCACCGTTTAGGAAAGGTATGGATTCAACATTTGACTTCGAAGCAACTCGAATACCACAAATAAAACAAAACAAAGGATTGGCTTGCAGAATAAGTCGGAACAAACATATGATAGAGATTTACCCAATCCCATATCATGCATCTGTCGGAAAGATATTCTAGGAGCTACTTGAATTCCCACCTATAAAATTCCCGAAATTTTCTGGTTATGCAATCTAGTGTTGGGGATACAGGGGAAGCAATATATCTCACCCAAACTAACAATACCTACATCCAAGCTGTATCCATCCGTCAACAGATAACCAAGAAACCTTCGGAAATCGTGTACCTCAACCTTCGAAAAGCATCTGTTATACGAGTCATGGCAATACTCCCGTACTCACCTCAAGATCGGGTTATCGGGTTATCTCACCAACAACGCATAAAAGAGATTTTCGATGTCGGCGATTAAACTCGTATTCCGAACTGCAATGATAAAATTATGACGACAACACCTCGAGCTCAACTCCCGGACACTTCCACTAAACCCCTGACAGGAGGCACCAAGACAATGTTCTCATCATAAAACCATCGGAACGATTCCAAGATACCCGCGTGATCCTAAAAAATTTTTTAGTGAAATTTGAGAAGAGAAGAGTCAAAACTCTACGTCAGGATGCCTTACCAGAGCGATGAAGAGACTGGGGAGTATAAAGAATTCCTAACTCTCCGATATATATAATCCTAAATGACTCAAAACATTTTTCTAGACACAACTCGGCCGCTAAAAACGATCAAGCAGTGGGGCTCCTAAGGTCGGGAAGGCTCGATTACCAACTTGTAACGCCTCGATGCGGCTATATCTCCCACGTGTCGGCACGACTTAGAGGCATAACCGCATTGAAAGCAATGTCGCAAGTGAGGTAATCTTCACACAACCCATGTAATACATAAGGGAAAAAGATAGATAGTTGGCTTACAATCGCCACTTCACACAATTACATGAATAAAGCATTACATCATTCAGATACAATCAAGGTCCGACTACGGAACCAAAATAAAAGAAGAACCCCAAATGCGATAAAGGTCCCGATCGACCCCAACCGGGCTCCACTATTGATCAACTAGAACTAAACAACACAAAGGGCAAGATCTTCATCGAGCTCCTCCTTGAGCTTGGTTGCGCCACCGCCGGTAACATAGGCACCGCAAACTGGTTTTGAAGTATCCGTGAGCCACGAGGACTCAAAGAATCCCATTACCATGGGTATCAAGACTAGCAAAGCTTAATGGGAAAGGAAAGGGTAAAGTGGTGAGGTTGCAGCAGCGGCTAAGCATAATATGGTGGCTAACATACGCAAATAAGAGCGAGAAGAGAACAAGCGGAACGGTCGTCAACTAGCAATGATCAAGAGGTGATCCTGAACTCCTACTTACGTCAAACATAACCCAAAGACCGTGTTCACTTCCGGGACTCCGCCGAGAAGAGACCATCATGGCTACACACGCGGTTGATGCATTTTAATTCAGATCTAGTGTCAAGTTATCTACAACCGGACATTAACAAATTCCCATCTGCCACATAACCGCGGGCACGGCTCTCGAAAGTTTATACCCTGCAGGGGTGTCCCAACTTAGCCCATGACAAGCTCTCGCGATCAACGAAGGAATGGACCTTCTCCCAAGACACTCCGATCAGACTCGGTATCCCAAAGACATCAAGACATTTCGACAATGGTAAAACAAGACCAGCAAGACCTCCCGGCGTCGACATCCCGATAGTAGCTGCACAGATCTCGCCTCGAGCCACGACCAATGAGCAAGACGACGGCAACCGACGATACCCCAAGTTGCCTAGGGGCGGCACCGCAAGTGGCTCGGTTTGGACCAACACTTAGACAAGCATTGGCCCGGGGCTATAATAAAGATGACCCTTGGGTTAATTACTCCCAAGGAAAAGTAGGTGGTGGTGAGGCAAATGGTAAAAGTCAATGTTGAGCCTTGCCGGACAAGTTTTATTCAAAGCGAACTGTCGGGGGTCCCATAAATCACCCGACCGCGTTAGGAACGCAAATTCGGGAACATAACACCGTATGACGGAAACTAGGGCGGCAAGAGTGGAACAAAACACTGGCATAAGGCCGAGCCTTCCACCCTTTACCAAGTATATAGATGCATTAATAATATAAGAGATATTGTGATATCCCAACATAACCCTGTCCACCATGGAGAAATCTTCAACTTCACCTGCAACTAGCAACGCTATAAGAAGGGCTGAGCAAAAGCGGTAACATATCCAAACAACGGTTTGCTAGGAATGGTGTCAAAGGTTAGAGGTTTATGGCAATTTGGGAGGCTCAAGAGCAAATGATAGGTAACGCAAAGATAGCGATAGAACGGAGCAACTAGCATAGCAATGATAGTAGTGAGATCCAGTAGTAGCGGTCATCTTGCCTGAAATCCCGCAAGGAAGAAGAACGAGTCCATGAAGAAGATGAAGCCACGAAGACGAACCACACGAAGACGAAACGAATCCTCACGATCGCAACGAAACAGAACTAACAAGAAGAAGCACACAACATAGGTAAACACACCACACATGAACAAGGCATGATGCACAACAAGCATGATGCATGACCAAGCTACATGAAGCTACTCATGGCAAGAGATGATGCAAACAAGAACAACACATCAAGGCAAGTTTAAATGAGGCCGGGAACAACATATAACAATTCCGGTAAGTCCTCGTATGCATATTTCGAAATTGGTCCAGAACTGAATAAACCTTATGTTCAAGTTGTTAAACAGCAAGTTAAGATACACCAAGATGATCTACACGAAATTCTAGTCAAGTTACATATAAAGTTCATTAGGTTTGGAGCTACGGCCTAGAAGATATGAGCAAAACAAGTTAAGCATGGCATTGATGCAAAATGCACTCAAACATCAAGCAAACACACCAAAACAAGGATGCAACATGATAGTATGAAGCTACATGCAAAATCAAGCAAGTTTCATATAGAGCACACTCGAAACGGAGCAACGGTTCAACACATGCACACTATACAAGTCATAGCAACAATCTTCCATAACAAAGAACTAGGCATCTTACAAGCATCAAAACAACAAGCTACAGCAACCCAACATAAGAACAAAAGGCATGGGCATGAAGTACGCGTAAAGCATAACAAAGCATGAACACTGAGCTATCTCCAGAAACAACTAGAACATGCTCAAAAACACATGGAGATATTGCAAATAATAACAGTTTCGGACTTTAGCAGAAATAACATCAGGTTGCAATGTTTAGAGCTATCAAACAACATGTTACAGGAACTTTTCATGGCAAACAAAGGCATGGCATGAATCTAATAAATTCATAGAACAACAGTCCCTTACTGACCATGAGTCAAAAAGGCATAGAAAATATGATGGCACCCATGTAAACATGGCAAGTTATATTACAGATTCATACATGGCAGGAACAACAATAAGTAGGCATGTTCGTGAGCTTGAACCACTCACCACAGAGCAATACATGGCATGGCAAGGCAACCAATAGTAAGAAGGCATGTTTGTGAAGCTAAGCATGGCAAGAGCAAGGTCATAGGGTACATGGATCACTAGGAAAACACATGGGAACAAGTGAACTTAATGTTAACAGGCTGACAGCAACAATTTCAAGCAACTTTAGAGCAAGATTACAACATGTTCCAGCAGGCTATAATTGCAACCAAGGGCATGAATGGATAGAGCATGACATGTAGATAAAAATATGTTTATAGGACATCTCCAGATTATGCATAGAATGATTAGTAGAAGCATGTTAACATAGCAACAAAATATAACAGAATCTGTCAGAAAACAAAGAACAAAGAACTACCCTACTTAGCAAGCTTGATACACTCAGCACACCACTCACAAAAATACATGGCATACACCCTGAAAGATGGCATGGCATAGATCAACATTCATGTAGAGCTCAACCTCATAGGATGCACACATCAATCATGGCAAAAATAATAAAAGAGCAAGTTATAACAGTTTCAGCAGATTAACATCAACATGCACTCTTCCAACAGCATTTCGGGCATCAAGATGAGCGCAAATGAAAATGATGCAATGGAATGAAATGAAGTACTCCTCGAGACGAACAATTTGACATATTACATGCACGAAACAGAGCTACGGATGCAGAGATGCAGCAGGTCAAAGTATGCAACATGGATGATTTTTCCCAGGGACTTAGTAGTTTTCTGGAAAAAAAATGGACGGCGCAAAATAGTAAAAAGACGCTCGGGGCGCGGGATAGAGAGGCGACGCTCACCTTGCGGCCCAGAGGGACGGCTCGATGTTGGGCTGGATCGCGGGGAGGCCGTGGCCCACGCGGGCGACTGGGGCGTCGTCCTCCCGATTCAGGACGAGGCCGGCGGCGCGGGACGGCGACGTTCGGACTCCGGTGAACAGAGCGACAGAGCGGCGAGGACTCAGGGAAATTGGCGGATCCAGCGGTGGTGGTTCCAGATCTGAGCTCGACGGCGACCGGCGGAGCTCCACGGAGCGGCATCGGCGAGGTCCCTCGCCGGCGGGGGCTGCTGTCCAGGAGAGAGAGAGAGAGCACGTGAGGGAGAGGGAAGGCAAGGGGAGGAGGAGAAGGAGGCGGGCGGCACGGTCTGGCCTGGCCTCGAGGTCGCCGGCGGCGGTGGCGCGCGGCCTCCGGTGAGGACGAGTGGCGGGGCGGCGAGGAGCTCCTCCCTGGAGCTCGGGAGCGAGCGGAGGCGGGCGCAGAGGGCGCGGCAGGCGCCGCGGCACCTGGCCCAGATCGCCCGGGCGGGCTGCCGCTGGTTTCGGCGAGCTCGGCGCGGTGGAGGCGCGGGGACGACGTGGGGAGGACAAATGGCGGCGCGGGAGAGGCCGAGAGCGGTGGCTGCAGCGGCGCGGGCCAATGGCGACGCGACAAGTGGCGCCTGTGAGGTGGCCGGCGGGGGATCAGGAGGGAGAAGGCGGCGACGCGGGATAGAGGAGGGGGGATTGGCTGCTGCCAAAAATGGAAGGGTGGCTTCCTTTTATAGGAAAAAAAGGCTAGGGTTAGGGGTTTTGTTCTGTTTCGGAGACGTTTGATCGCCATCGGACTGTCTGGAGTGGAGGGGGGGTTAGGCAGGCCTAGGTGGGCTGTGAAGAGAGGGGAGAAAAGCAGCCCGGCAACTATTTCCGGATACCAAAAACGACCGACGTATAGACCGGCTATATTGCGGTTGTAGGTCTAACGGTTGGGCTATCAAATGGACTCCGAATGCGACGAAACTTGACAGGCGCTCTGTCTACACTATAATAAGACTGCATGCTAAGCTTCAACCCATTCCGAGAACATTTTTATGCCGCTTACAAAAATAATATTCGGAGAAAGGGGCGAATTTGTGGCGCAAGGCGGAGTGTGGTCTCGACTCGACGGATGCAAGTTTTGAAAAACATGCAGATGAAATGCAGATGATGACATGGCAAAATGCAACACGCAAGCAAATGACATGGCAACAACGGCGAATAACTGGCGGACACCTGGCGCATCGGATCCGGGGCGTTACATTTCCCGTCGCCACACCTCCTCTATCGAAGGGGAATCCCAAACGGTCACGGAGGCGGCCCTTGGTATTTCTTCCCCTTTATAAGAGGACCAAGGGCTGTCCTTGTTCTTCAATCTCGCATCGAATCTCCTCTCCGCTCCTAGTTCCAACACCCAGAGCCTCAGATTCGAGCGCTTCGGATCCTCAACCATGTCCGGCTCCGACCTCCAGGGCTGGTGGATGCCTTCCTCCGTCACGGAGGAGGACATATTGAAGTTGCGTGAAGCCAAGTACCTGGCCTACGAGGTTTCGCACAGGTTGCCTGCCCAAGGGCAGGCCGTGCCAGCCCCCGAGCCCGGCAAATACGCTGCTTTAGATCCCACCTCCGCCGGGTTTAGAGCTTCCCAACGGATCCCTTCGTGAGAGGGATCCTATTCTACTATGGGCTGGACTTTCACGACTTGGCTCCGAGTCCATCCTCCACATCTCCGCATTCATTATCGTCAAAGCCTTCCTCCGCGTCATTCCCCACTTCGCCTATGGTCAAGACCTTCAAGGTAGAGCCAAGATGATCGGGGCGCTGCTGAGGCGGCGGGCGGCCATAAGCAAAAAGGCCGATGCCCTCGGGCCCGAGGGTTCCTTCCAAGAGGAACTCGGACTGTGGCAGCAGGAGTGGTTCTACATCACCGCCTCGGGCGCAGCGAAGCCGCCGCCTTCATTCCGCCTCGACCTCCACGCTTAGCTAATGTCGGGTCAACCAAGGGCTCAATTGGGGGCCGTCCAAGACGCGCCTCACCGCAGGCCGGATTCAAACCTCCAAGCGAGGGAGATCGACCGATCAAAGTGATGCAGGTTATGCTAACCAGTGCATCTTCGCCTCGCAAACGCCGCCCCTCTCCGCCTATGGGAGTTCAACCCGAGGGACCTCAGATTCTCCAACACTTTATGGGTGCGACACCCGTGGAGATGTACAAGTTGTTCTTCGGACCGCGAGTGGCGTGTCCGGATTCAGCCGAGGACGCAGGCCTAAGCCGCGATCGCCCGGATACTCAGGTAAATAGCTCAAAGTCCGGACATTCTGTTTATATGCCTTTCTAAAGTTCGCTTCCTAACCCCTTGTTCTTTATAGGAATGGGTGGCGCGATCAAGGCTGATAAGATGTCCGGCCCCCCTCCCTAAGACCGCACTGGAGCCCGTGCTGGTCAGAATGTTGGAGGTTGCGCCACGTAAGGGGCAACGGGAAAATAGAGGAGTTAATATTTCGCCCAAAGGGGCGATCAAGAGGGGGGAACCAAGAATCTCTCCCTTCATGGGGAGAAGAGGACCGCCTCCGAAGATCCGGAGGCCAAAGCCCCTAAGCGTGGAAGAGATCTTCACCGGGGTCCGTGTCCGGAGAGAATCCGGGCGCAATCATCGCCGGCGACCAGCCTCCAACGAGCCGTGAGTATGAAAGAGGAAGTTAATTAGTAAAGAAATACCTTCATTTGTGCTTCTGTGGGTAACCGAAATATTTATATTGCAGTTCAGATCTGCAGCCTTCTCAGATGAGTTCATCTTCAGGGGACCTCCTTCCGGAGATGATGGAGAGCGACACGCCCGCCCGCAGCGCCGCCAGATGAGGCAAAGCGAGCCCGTGTCATCACGGAGGGTATCCTCGAGTCCGAGGGGCGAGAGTTCGCACCCACCGGTATCCGCCGAGAATCAAGAGTCTGCTTGAGAGGGCGCCCATTTCGAAGATCACCGTGCGCTGATGCGTATGGTGATTGAAGGATTTCGTCCACCGAAAGCGGATTGGCGTAATGCTGCCATGAGTTTGTTTGGCGGGTTTTGAGGTATGCGAGAATGACGCACCCCTTTGTCTTTTAACAGTTTTGCATATAACAATGCGCCCTGTATAGATAGTAGCCCCTGAGACTCAGTAGGTTGTCGGAAACGACAGCGTACCGAGGATCGAAATCTAAAGTAATTAATTCCGTTATTCCTATGCAGGTGGCGGATACTCCGAGGGCTAGCCGGACTAGTGAGTTTGCCGAATTAACTCGGCAACTTGACTTGGCAGATGAGGACATCGCACTTGTCAACAGGCGACTTGACGAGTCGCAAGGTAAAAGAGTTCTCCGCAGCCGCTTTATTAAGGGGGTCGAAGCCCGCCTCTGATAAATTATATGTTGTTCGTACAGACGGTGCTGCTGCTGTGGAGAGCCTTCGGGCCGAACTTGTTTCTAGCTAAGGAGCAGGCCCGGCGAGTGACGCTGCTGCCTCTAGGGCGGCCGAGGAGTTGAAAGTCGAAAAGGTCAGCGACCGCTTAAGCCCTAGGGCGGAGGTGGCCGAATTGGCCATGAAATTAAAGGATGCTACCGACCGCAATGAGGCTCTTGAAAAGGAGCGCTTATCGGAGCGGAAGACCAAGAAGGCCACCACCGGTTAAGGATGCCCGCTCTGCAATGCGGCTATGAAGGAGGAACTGCGCCAGTCGAGAGATCGTGGTCGGCAAGTCTTTTCATCGCCGCCGTTTATGGATGCAAGGTATGCTCAAATTGAGCGGTCAGGAGTCCGGAGGATCCGTGATATGGACTTAGCCGCAAGTGCGGCCGATGCCGCTAAGCACTTCCGGAGCCGGAGGATCACGAGACGTAAGATCTATATTGGTCTCAATTCCACAACCCGGATCGCTCACTTCCGCTGACGGACCACCGGCCGAATGGGCCGAGCTAAGTAGATTGTCCGGACTTGCCATGATCGACATCGCGGCCCATGTCCGCCGAGAGGTCCAAGGCGACGAGCTATTTCGCCATCGCAGCAATTCCTTGGAGTGGTGCCACATATAAAGGAGATGAAGCGGTCGGCCTGCATCGAGGGCGTGGATGGCTCTTGCCCGTGAAGGCGCATTGTCCGTAGATGGATGCCACCGCTGTTGCCGCCAGGTTCGGATGAAAACCGCTCCTCGCCGAGCACTACTGGGAGGTTATGCGTGGCGCCGGTAATAGAGTCGCAGCGTTTCGAAGAGTGTCACGCTCAAATGAACGCATTAGCTTGTAAATCGATGATTATGTTACAACCGCTTTTTATACTTGTGCGCCCCAAGTAGTAAAACTTCTCCGTAGCGCCGCTTACGATACTTTTGTATAACTTGAAAGATGGCAGTTCGGCTTCAGCCCCCACGCACAAGGTGCAGGGTGTTCGCAAAATAGCGTGTTTTCACACTTAATCCGACGCCTCGGTCCCGCTTAAGGAGGTGGTAGCGCATCGAACTAGGCAATCCGGACTATAATGCTTTATCACTTTCACTTAGCCGAGTTCGAGGGTGGGGCTACGATATAGCCCTCGTGGCATCGCACATCTCCGAATTGGTGCGTAAGTCCCCGACCGAAATGGTCCTTCGCAAAGCAGGAATTCTAAACATTCCGGTAGTCGATCGAGTGGTCGACCACCTCTTCAGATCATGACAATCGCCGCTTTCATCGAGGTGCTCGCCAAATTAATTGGGGCACAATCACAAGAGTTCTCCGGTGCCGCTTAGCCGATGATACGGAACGAAGGCAGCAAAACACAGAGCCGCAAACACATCATTTGACCGAAGACATGATTCGGAGCTGATGCATATAATGCCTAACTCGAGACGCCAACACTCCCTAAGGTGTTCGGTCTTTATAATAATGGGCGAACGATGCCCTAAGCCCCTAGTGTCCGTGCACGGCATGGTCTTCGACGTGGCCGATGCCAAAGCGCCAGTTCGCTTTGGCTATAGGAAGAAACCAAGGAGAATAACAACAAGAGACAAGAAAAGAAGGTTTACGCAGGTCTTAATCAAAAGAATCTCACAACGGGTCCCTACCGCACGCCTCGCTACCAGGTTCCGCTGCGCCGCTTATCCCGGACGGTGTGCACTTTGTTCATCTCAGAAAAGAGAGGAACGCTTAGTTCAAAACAAATCGTATGAAAAAATATGTGTAAAACAAGAAATATAAATAATTAAAGCGAGGTGTGTATGAACCCGCTGTTGTTTTGCGCCGCAGCCCCTGTGATGCGGTATGCGGCTAGGGAGCCCCTAGCTCGCCGAGGCCGGATTCGCTTATCCGACCGGTCTTTAAGTGACCAAGATCGAAATGACGCCACGCGACCGGCAAATTGAGTGCAAGAGACGCGTAATGTGGTATAGCGTTGAAGCGGACAAAAGCCTTTCGTCCCAAGAGTGCTTGATATTCACTTTCAAATGGGACGATGTGAAAATTAATTTTTCTCGCCGAAAATTGTTCGGCGATCTGAACACGCACTTCTAGTAATATGGAGCCCGTGCACTTGGCGTAAGGGCTCCGCGCCACTCCTTTGAAGGAAGTGCGGCTGTGTCGGATTTTAGCAGGTTTACCCCGCCCCACGGATTGTTTTTGAATACAGCAAGTTTAAGTCGCCGCCTCCGCCCATTAGGACATGAGTAAATTGTAATCCGCCTATTATGGGATTCAATATCATGGGAGTCCGCCCCGCATTTCAACGCTTCGAGTAGTCCAGTGGTCGAAAGTGATTGGTTTTGATATCCAATCTCACGGTTCATTGGTTGACCGCGACGCTTTTTTTAGGAAGTGCCGCACTATTTTTCCGTAGATATCACATGAAGTGAGTTTATCGCTTTGACCCCTTGTGGGAAAGTCTTTGTTTTCCGTGCTCGTTGTTGGGGTTTATCTTCTTCGCTTGACGCTGCCGAGCCCCTTTGTGTTCGCATTTAGTCGGCCGGATCGTTTAAAACCCAACAATCCCTCGTGGGTGTGATTTGCGTGCCTTCGGGGTACTGTGGATTTGACATATCCGACCCAAAATCTTATTTGTTGGACACCACACCGCATCCTTAGAGGCTGTGTTTTATTATTGGGCCATGAAGCTTTTGAATCCGCATTGACCGCCGTGTTTTTGGGCTTTTTCTTTATTCCGCGCTCTTTTTTGCGCCGTGATTTTCCGCTTCCATCTCTTATCTCGGATGTACTTGGGTCGCTGGTGTCTGCATCTTGCTAGCCAGCTATCCTCTCCCACACGTAAGCGGGTCATGAGGCTTGTTAGTGCGACATTGTCCTCGGTTTCTCTTGAATGAGGTGCCCGCGAGCCATTCGCCTCGACATTGTGCTTGAAAGCTGCTAGGGCTTCTGCGTCCGACAATGACTATCTCGTTCTTTTTGTAAGGAACTTGTTCCGCACTTCCACACTGACTCTCCGGCTGTTGAGTTATGTGACTTAGATCATCTCAGATCCGGAGGACGGACATAAGTCCCTTGAAAATTTGCTCTAAACGCTGCCCTCGAGCTCTTCCCAACTTCCAACAAGAGTTTTCGGGAGGCTTTAAGCCAATGACGGCTGGCCCTTTGAGCTTGAGGGTAGGTATTTTATGGCGTGAGATCATCTCCTCTCGCCATGTGTATATGTAGAATATAATCTTCTATCCGCACTCTGTGGTCTGCTGTTCCATCGTGAGGCCTCTATGTTTATGGGCTTAAATCCCGCCGGGAATTATGGTCCAAAGACCTCATCGGTGAAACATAGTGGGTGCGCGCCCAGATTTGTGTGTGCCGCTATCATCGGACACTTGACGGTTGCCTTGCTTCTGGGGCCTTCTCCTTTGGCCCGTAGATGGACCTGGCTGGGCCATCTATCCTTCCGAGTTCGCTGGTGGATTTATGTGGCGCCGCTTTCATAATTTGGCCCGTCATCCGTCCGTTTATCCAACCAAGCAGCCCCTTTATTTTTGGACGGTGGAGGCTCTATAGCCTCTTCGTCAATTCCGTAGCAGCTTGCGCTCGGTAGCTCTTTGATTGGTGGCCATTGCCGCATTTATCTCATGCGGTTTTGAGCACTTTGCTCCATCTCATTCTCGAGTGTGTCTTCCGCTGTTTTGAGCCTCCGCTTCCTTCTTTAGGCTTCTTGCAAGATCGACGAGTCTTTTCCGGTTCTACTCTCCGCGACGTGTCCGCATACGATCATCCGGACTGTTGTTCTCGCTGGCTTGATTGATTATCTGACTCGCCATGTTTGGACGGTTACTTATTTTCATGTTCGCCGTCCGATTGTGAGCTCGCCATATCGTGGCCTTTGGGAGCGTTGTTGTCGCCGAGGCGGGACTTAGGGCGCGCTTCACGCCGCCGCTTTTGGTCGCTTATCGGCGGGTCATCTTCTGCCGCCCGCTGGTCCTCGTTATCGCTCCCCTTTGGGGTGTCCACCATATGTATGTCATGCGCACGAGGTGGTCCCGTCGCGTCAGTATAAGTTCTGTTTTTCTTCGCCTCCTGCCGCCGCCCATAGCGCCGATGTCTTCGAGTCGTAGTCTAGCATGTCGGTTAGATCGCCGACAGTGGCTACAAAGTGGGTGGTGGGTGGATCTGAATTTCTTCGTCGTCTTAATTCCCCAACCATCCTCGCCATAGTCCGCCAGACTCTCTCGATAACGAGAGATGCTTTAGTGAATTCAAGATATCGCCAAAAGGCGTAGCATCGAAGATGTCCGGCGGTGAATTCCATAACCGGCGCCCAATCCAGACGACTAGTGGGGGCGCTGGAGGTTCGAGTCCGCGAGGAGTCCGCGCCGATCACGAAGTTTCGCAGGGACAAGATCGTTTCGCTCCATCGCCGGGATGTTGAAGCCCCTAGGGCGGCGCTTCATCCACCGCCTCGACCATGCGATCGGCTCCGCCAATGGCCGAGCGGATCCGCAGCGCCACCGAGGCACTGCTCGAAGCAGAGCCAGATCATGCCCATCGCCACAGTGGCGCGCCAAGAAGGGCTCGAGTCCGTCAAGATCAAGTCTCCGCGACATCGCCGTGAAGTTTAAGCTCCGACCGACTCGACGGCCAGGGGCGAAGCTGATTCGCTTCCGATGGCCAAGTGAATTGGCCCGCAGCGGGAAGCCGCCGACATTTAAGATCTGTCCGGGAGAAAAGTCTCACCCTCGACAGCGCCGTTGGTTGAAGATGCCATCAAGCCTATTGGTGACAAACACGGAGGAACTCTCAATGAAAGCACCAATGTCGGTGTCAAACCGGCGGATCTCGGGTAGGGGGTCCCGAATGCGTCTAGGCGGATGGTAACAGAGACAAGGGATACAATGTTTTACCCAGGTTCGGGCCCTCTCGATGGAGGTAAAACCTCACGCCCCGCTTGATTAATTTTGATGATATGGGTAGTACAAGAGTAGATCTACCACGAGATCAAGGAGGCTAAACCCTAGAAGCTAGCCTATGGTATGATTGTTGTAATGTATGTTGTCCTACGGACTAAAGCCCTTCGGTTTATATAGACACCGGAGGAGGCTAGGGTTACACAGTAGTCGGTTACAATGGTAGGAGATCTACATATCCAGATGCAAGCTTGCCTTCCACGCCAAGGAAAGTACCATCCGGACACGAGCCGGAGTCTTCAATCTTCTATCTTCGTAGTCTTGGAGTCCGGCGGATAATGATAGTCCGGCTCCCCCTAGCCTTCAAACATAACATCCGGGACGAGTGGCTTGCCCGGCACCTAGGACAGGAAAAGCCAAAATCCATGGCAGCCCTCACAACACTCATGACCCGCTTTTGCGCAGGAGTGGACAGCTGGCTAGCTCGTAGTAACAACATGACCAAGAGCCCTGGTAATTCGGATACCAAGGACAAGAACGGCAGGTCGCGGCCGCAACAAGCACAAGCGCCAGACACGGCGATAATGCCGAGGATACAAGAGCCAATGCCGGATTCAGAGGCTCTAAACCCGTCACGAGAAAAGGCATTCAAAAGAAATACTTCGCCCGCCCAATTTGGACCAATACTCGACCGCTGTGCGGATACACGGGACTTCGAAAACCAGCCAACCACACCAACCGGGATTGTTGGGTGTTCAAGCAGAAGGCAAGTTAAATGTCGAAAACAATGACAAGGGGCTACATAGCGACGACGAGGAGGAGCCCCGCCGCCAAAAAAATAGAGGATGTATGGCTTCCCCCACAAGTGCGGACGGTGAACATGATATACGCAACCCACATACCCAAAAGGGAGCGGAAGCGCACTAAGGACGATATGCGATGGAGCCAGCCGCCTAAAGTTCAATCAGGTCCTCCCGCCCGATCTCTTTAGATCGAAGGACCACCCCACTAGCATCCGCCATGGCGGATTCGCCGCATTGGTTCTAGACCCAATCGCCGACGGATTTCACCTCACTAGAGTCCTCGATGGACGGCGGCGGTAGCCTCGAACTCGCTTTATCGATGATACAGGCGCAAAAATGAGCATAGACCCTCAAGGATTAAACCCACAAAGACAACCTTTAAAGGCGCTATACAGGTGTAGAGGCCAACTAGACAGCTCGCTTACACTTTAAGTGGTCTTCGGATCCCCGGATAACTTCCGGCGAGGAGTTAATCTTCGACATAGTCCTGCTCCGCAGCGTTATCATGCATCGCTTCGACGAACCGTGACGGTAAAGTTCAATGCGGTGCCGACTACGATACCTCAAGCTCAAGATGCCAGCCCTCGAGGAGTCATTACGGTCAACGGAAATACCGAACGCCTTCCAAACGGAGGAGCATACGGCGCTCTCGCGACGAAGTACAAAGCAGCCTCTCAAGGCAATTTCAAGTCCGCTATTAAACGGCGGACACCGCTGCCGCGCTACCGAGTAACCTACAACAAGACCACAGCACGCCCCGAGCATCGCCAGAGTAATGCGGTTCTAACCCCAGCCCTCGCAAAATTGCGGCCAAGATTACGCTGCACATAATTATGCTCGAAATACCATGGGCATAGGGAGGGCATGACCACGGCAAGCCTGCACGCGACTCAACCGCACTGTGGCCCCGATTATGCAATTACTTTTTCTTATTTTCAGACTCCTTTATCTAGAAGCCCTGTCCGCAAGAGAATCGCCAACATACGATGCAACAGCCAGGAAGCAGTAGTTACGCCGAGTATCCAGTGGTCTCTATAACAAGCAAGATACTTGTTTTACATATCATCCATGCGCTGCCTCGAGGGGGACATCTCAAATAGTCTCGTCCCTTGCTTATCGCACTATTTGTATCATTCTGCTTTTACCGCAGCTTTTTTAATAAACAATGCACAACTTTTGCCTATTATTGCATTCCTTTTTCTTATCTATATATGTTCACTTATGACATGTTGCATCCAGACGCTTTGGTACGGCCAAATACACCAGGGCTTAAGTACCCCAAAATATGGTGTGATAAGTCCTAACACTTTCACAAGTGCGGCACTCAACTTATAGCATTATATGCATCGGTTCAATCATGTCTTGTGTCAATAGTTGGGTTTGCCTGCTCCCATGTTTTGGTACCTTACATTCCGCTATATCGGCTAAGGTAGCACCGTGAGAACCACTGCGATTGTGCCTCGGTTGAGCTGGGTTAAGCACCTCAGTGGAGAAAGCTAAAACTGACCGTCATGATAGGGCGAGAGTCGGTCGCTATTCGAGAGGTTTTCGAGTCCCTAAAGACTTATGCCGCTTGGAGCGAGGAGTTGGCTTTGTCCGGCCCAGGTGTGGATAGCGCCCCGAACTCGGTCTTCCGAATACTAGGGGCCTCGCCGAAATTTAAAATTATAGAATTCTATGGCTAAGTGAGAGTGTTCAAGCATTATAGTCCGGTTGCTTGTTCGTTGCATTGAGCGCCTCCTCGAAGGACCCAAGAATGGGAAAAGAGCACTCAAGTTTATCCCAACACCCCAAAGACTTTCATGGCATGGGGGCGTAAGTTTACCACTCGCCATCTCTCAAATTTAATAAACGGCCGCATGAAGGTAATATTTTAAATTCACAAGCGCTGCTTAGCGGATATGAACAAGTTTTCGTTTTCACGGATAACAAATGCGAAGTTTACTCAAAATTACATCTTTGGAGCATTCACCGCTATATAAGGCACACCTTCAGACGCTCTCAGATAATACATTTTGGGCTTGCGATACTCCCTCGTCCGGCGGTGGAGCGTCCGTCACAAGCTTCTCGGTCCATCTTGCCCCAAAGGCACTTTAGCACGGCAAGGCCCCACGGCACCTTCGACATGACGGAGCGCTGACGACTTCGATCCATGGACAAAGGCCCACCAGCCGCCTCACCAGCCCAAAGTAGCTCCTGTGCATGCCTTCCTCCGAGGCCACAGCCAAACTATGAGGTTCTTCATGGCCTGTTCGCCACCTTATGGAGCTCGACCAGCTGCTTCAACTAGTCGCCAGGCACTGGTGTCCTGCCTCAAAGATATCGAGAACAGAACACCTTCTCCGCCGAGCCCCCTCCTCACCCGGTAGAATGCGGCAAGGTTCGACACATCATGGGCAGATTCGCGAATGCTCCTGGAGAGCTCCAGATTTGGGTAAGTAATAAGTAATTCACTTTCACGTGCTTGCTTTGCATGAAAAATGCCTTACCTGCCGATGTCTTCTTCATTGCCTCAATTTCCTGGAGGGCTTTCTGGGCTTCGGCCTTAGCGGCTTTGGCGCTCTCAATAGCCGAGGCCAGCTCGGACTCTCGAGTCTTTGAGTCACGCTCCAAACCCTCGTGTTTTTCCACGAGAGCCTGGAGCTCTTGCCGCACCTCCGCCACCCGCGCCTCATGTTTCTCTCGCCAGGCGCCTGTGGCCGCATTGCTTTCGCCTTGACACCGCTTCCTTCAGTGGTCGCCACCTGCTCGTGGCCCCTGCAATACTCACATTATTCGTGGTCATTTTTGCAACCACATCTTTATATACTTCCATAAGGTATTATTTACCTTCCTTGTCCTCGAGCTGCTTTTTGGCAAGGCCGAGCTCGTTTTCGACCGCCGAGGCTTTGCTTCAATGCATTGACCTCCGCAATCAAGGCAAAGAGAGGTCAAAGCGCAGCCTCGCATTCCCATATTGACATACTTATGTTAGACTCTCAAGACATCTTATTAGATCCTCGCCTCGCTTTTTCTTTTCAACAGCAAACCGAGCATCAGGGCTACCGCCTATCCGCAATATTTTTACATATCTTAAATACATACCTCAAAGCCTCAAGAAGGCTAGCACAAGCTTTCCCAGCCCGCCTTGGCGGATCGAACTTTCTCTCAATCACCACACTCATAACAAAGGCGGTGTTTTGTCGATGGAGGCGCCTTAAGCGCCCAAAGAATTATCCGTGCCTCCGCTGGACGGAGGTCACCGGTGTCATGGGCCTCGCCTCTTCTTACTAAGGGGCCGCATGACTCGAACCACTCAAGGTTCCGGCGGAGTCGGCCTGTGGTCGGACTTACACCCCTTTGGGGTTTTATCCCCCTTGCGCCTGGAGTCCGGGAGGTCGCCTTGTGGCGCCTCCTGGACCACCTTCTCCTAGCTGGGCCCCCTTTGGGACCCCACCTCGGCGTCATCCATAGCGTGAGGAGAGGAAGCAGCCGAAAGTGAGGTGCTATTCACGTCCCGACGAATCTAGGAGCCGCCGAAGCTGCCGAGCCTGCCCCTGGGCGGCTGCGGTGGTTATATTCGGCGTTAGGGAGATACTATGCGGCAAATGAAACGCCATGAGTTATTTTGGTATCCGGACACTTAAGATTTTGCCAAGGGCTTAGCCTCGTGGCCACTCTCGCCGCCGCGGCGCTGGTGGAGTAGTCCGGAGGAAGGGTCCTTCCTTTGACCCTCCGCCTCCCCCGTTGGGGCGGCCTTCCTTTATTCTCTTCCCCGCACGGGTGGAGAGGCCTTTTTCCTCCTCCTCGCTCACGGAGGAATCACCGAGTCATCGGATAATGAGTCCGATAACACCGGCGCCGAACTCTTTCGGTTCTCGTGGCCTTCTTTGGTTTCTTCTCCGCACCACGTGAGGTGCCGGAACCAAAGAACCCCGCCAATCGTTGTCCGCTGGTCTTCCGCAAGGGAGCCGGATAATAACCTACTCGACGCTCTTTGCCGTGCCTCACAAACGGTAAGGGAGTTTAGATCCCGTGATAGAGTCAAACTATGGAAAACAAGTGTCCTGTAAAGGGTAAAATAGCTTACGTCACCGGGCTTGACGCCGCAAGCTGAATCCGCGATCTTCGTAGCGGATGCGGAGCCTCGGCGCCTTTTGAACAGACCTTCCGTGCATCTTCGCACGTAGTGTCAAAGAGCCCGCTTGTTTTTGTGTTGGCGCCGATCAAACTCGCACAAACCAAGGCGTCTGCTGTTGGCAAAGAGGATCCGCGGATGAGCATGACCTCGACTACGCTGACGAGCTTGAGCTTTTTGCTCACCAGGTTTTTGACGCAGGATTGGAGTCCGGCGCCTCTTCCGATTACTCCCATGTTAGGCCCGCTCTTTCCAAGAGGTGAGCCGTAGCGGCCAGATCGAATTGGGGCCATTGCCCATTTAGGGTCACACGGCTCGGTGATGTAGAGCCACCCCGATTGCCACCCCTTTATGGTCTCCACGAAGGAGCCTCGAGCCATAGGACGCTGGGCATCTTGCCCACCATGGCCCCTCCAAGACTCGCTTACGGCCTCCCACTACCTTCGCTTGACATTGAAGGTCTTCATCCATAAGTCAAGTGGGGCTGGATGCAGAGGAAGGCTCGCACACAACGATGAACGCCGAGATGTTGAGGACGCAAATTGGCGCCAGATCGTGGGAAATCCAGTGCCATAGTAGAACATGAGCCCCTGACAAATGGGTGAAGTGGAAAACCTAGTCCACGGAGGAAGTGGGTGAGGAACACCACCTCTCATGCGCCTGGGGTGGGATGAGCTGCCCTTGTCGGGAGCCGATGCGCGATGTCGCTGGACAAGTATCCCACCTTCCACAGCCTTCTGATGTGCCCTCCGTGACGGAGGAGGCCATCCACTTGCCTCCCGCCTCCCGACATGGCTAGGGAAGGTTGAGGCGAGATGTGCGGACTTGGGCACCGGAGCTCGAAAAGCGCCGGAAATGGATAAGCAAAGGAGGAAGAAGGCGAGGTGAAAAGGTGGATCCTTATCCCCTTATATGGACGGACGGCTATGCGCCCCACCAGCCCGGTAAAACTTGCTTATCTCCTGCGCCAGAATCAATGGCGCTTGGGTTACCCATGCCCGTATTGATGAGAATCTCGAATAAGGGACATGATCTCTACTTTGACAAAATGTGCTAAGGAAACCGCCTCGCTAAACGCTACCGAGGAGGGACAAGAAAACGATTCAATAGTTGCTTGGCCGTGGTGTGATGTCACGCCACGGAATACGCCAGATTGAATTTGTGTAAATATTATTCTCTACGGTGGTATGTGGAACTTATTTTGCAGAGCCGACACTATCCTTGTGTTCAAAATCTTCTATGAAGTATTCGGAGGAGGAACCCGCTTTGCAATGCCGAAGACAATATGGGCGCCGAACTCGCTGCCATTGAAGCCTGGTTCAGGGCTACCGAGGAGTCCTCGATTAGGGGTGTCCCGGATGGCCGGACTATAGCCTTGGCCGACTCGACTATGAAGATACAAGATTGAAGACTTCGCCCCGTGTCCGGATGGGACTTTCCTTGGCGGAAGGCAAGCTTACGATACGGATATGTAGATCTCCTACCATTGTAACCGACTCAGGTAACCCTAACCTCTTTGGTGCCTATATAAATCTGGAGGGTTTTAGTCCGTGAGGACGAAGAACAATCATACCATAGGCTAGCTTCTAGGTTTAGCCTCTCTAATCTCGTGGTAGATCTACTCTTGTACTACCCATATCATCAATATCAATCAAGCAGAGTAGGGTTTTACCTCCATCGAGAGGGCCCAACTCGGTAAAAACATCGTGTCCCTTGTCTCCCGTTACCATCCGCCTAGACGCATAGTTCGGGACCCCCTACCCGAGATACGCCGGTTTTGACACCGACAGCGGGGCCCTCGTCTGGCAATATGAAGCAAGGCTGGTACCTGTGAAGAAGGCCCAGTGCATGTGAAGCTCGCCGCCCGTGACACTCTCATGTAATAATGACTAGGGCTGTACACGCCCCGGAGTCTCCGGAGAGCCGCCCTCGGGCCTCGGGGGCTCCCGCCCACGCCTAGTGGCAGCACTTAGCTCCGTGCTGGTGAGAAGACGTCGAAGACTAGACTAGGTGTCGGATGCGACTTTTTGTTCTTTACCTTTTCCTCTGTTGACAAGTTTCTTCAATTTGAATTTAAGTTGATTTGAGCTTGGAGATTTGCGTGTGTCTGGGGAAGGGGCGTTTAGTCTCGTTCGAGCAATCTCTCGTGTTCGTTTCGCTTTATGCGCCAAAGTTAGCGCTACCGCTCTCCCGCGTGGAGCTCCTCGCGAGCCGGGCTAGGCCGAGCATCGCCTACAAACTGGATCATTGCCGCACTCCTCTCCGGAGGTTCTTATCGCAGGATCAATGGGTTCACCCAAGACACTCGAGGCGCCGCGCCCCCACAGCCCACTCGGGATCGCTTGGGTCAAAAGGCAAACAAGTCGGCCGACCCATCATCGCCCAGAGCTAAGCTTCACACGCAGCGCTATGCTTACTGGTATCGACCGCGAACCTTACATGAGGGGCGCCCCTCCCAAAATGTTTCACAATCTTCAGGCCAAGCCCGACCTTCTTCATGCAGGTAAACAGCGTGACATGCGATCACCGACATATCACTCGCCGCTGCCTTCGGGTACCTCCAGAGGCGCTACCAAGGCCATCGACATCATCACCACCACCGCCAATGCCTCCGCCGCCAGGCTCGTCCACAATGCCGCCTTCATCAGCGGCCACGATCACGCCAATCATTAGATGCGAAGGCCCTGGCAAGGGAGTCCATGTTGTCCTCCACCCATTGCGCCAGGTCGCCCTGGATGGCTATGGGCACAGGTGTGATGACGCATCAAAATCGGCGGGGGTCCCCGCCCCAAGATGGTCAAGACACGAGAGAAGGCACGCCGAGTAAGGCCCGCCTTCTCGACAAGCCAACGACCTCTTAGAGCGGTTCTCCAAGCGCCACCACGCCGCTGAAATACCGGACGCTGCCGGGCGAGGGGGTCTCATGAGGCACCTCGCTGGCAGCTCGCAAATGTTGCCCAGGTACGGTTAGCCCGCCTCCGAGCGCTCGAGCATGGGCGATGCTTGTGCTCAGATCCGCCACGACAGATCTCGCCCTCGTTTTGTGCATGCGATGGCCTCGCACCATCAACCTCTGCTGAGAAGAAGCAGCTCGCGCTGAAGAGGCTACACCGCAAGGCTTAAGGGCGGCCGCGGAGGAATCCGACCGCACTTTCGCCAGTTTGCCCCGAGGGCAAGTGGTCCCACCTCAGCCGCCCCGATCAACCCAACTCGCTGGTATTGGCGCCGAGATCCAAGCGATGATGCCACGTGGCGGTCGACCTTCTTGGCTCGGCTTATGACGGGCGACGCCATCCTCTCGCCGAGTCACCAGCGCCCTCATCTCCAATCGCCAAGGTCAAGGTTGCGCTGGTGGCTCAACTGCCAGCCTCCTCGGGCTCGAGCTCCGCTGTCGACGGAAGCCTTCAACATTGACGGCCGCCGGGCGCAGTTCCACTTGTTGCTCCAGAGAGTTGCTCCAGTGCTTGAGCTCCTACGCGCCTCCGCGATCCTTGTGCCGCCGGTCCGCTTCCCGGGCCTCCTCGACGGCTTGGGAGCAGGCCTCTCATGAGGCCGCCAGCGATGCTTCAGCCGTCGCGTTGTCAAGGTCACGCTGATGACATGCGAGGGCGACAGCTACCTTCAGCTTGCGCCTCTCCTCAGCGAGGCGTAGGCTCTCGGCCTCAAGGTGCGCATCCTCGCCAGCAAGCTCCGCCCCGATCCGGCTCAACACATCCGCCGCCCCTGGAGAAATTCTTGACGAAGGGCGCGGCGCTCGCGAGCACGCCTGAGCATGTCTTCTATATCACCCTCTGCCACTGGTGTATACAGAGGGCCCTGAGGCGGCACATACCCTCCCGGCGCGGGGCTGGGGGCTGGTGCCCCAGCAATCGCTGGACGGACCTCTCCAAGAGCCCAGCTAGGTAGCGGTCCGTCCCCAGAAGAGGAGCTCAAGACTGACTTCAGCCAATTACCATCCACGATCAAGGAAGGAGCACGGGGCAAGCTGGCTGTGCTCCAGGAGAACTCGTAAAGGGAGGACAACAGGCGCGCAGGCTCGAGGTGCCCACCGGGATGGGCCACTTCTCTGACCGGCCGGGTCGCACGGGCGCCGCTCGAGCTCAGCACGCCAAGGGTCAGCAGCGAGGACAAAGCTTGGGGGATGGCACCTTGGCCGTCTCCGCGAATTCGGCAGGAAGGGCCCTGAAAGGCTGCGATCAGCTGCAAGAACAAAGAGGTAAAGGAGCAAAGAGAGAAGAGGACTTACTCGTCTGTGGGCGGCACTTCCGCGCTCAACAAAGCGGCAAGGGCAATCGCCACCGCCTAAGGCCTCTTCCTCTGGCGGAGGGCCTCAAGTTCACGCGAACCGCCTAAGCGCCGGCCGCAGGGGTCGGTCTGTGGCATGGAAGAGGCGCCAAGGTGATCGCCAAGGGGACCGCCTCGGGGACGCTGCCAGCGCCTCATGAGGGACGATCGGCCTCGGAGCCCCGACTCGAGCCAGAGGTCGCAACTCCACGCCCGCCATCGCCCAGATCGCCTTCGGGAGATGCCGCCTTTCTAAGCCCGCAAGGCCAACACCTCAACACCATCCCTTTTAGCTCCCGGCGATTCTCGCCTCCTCGCTTCCATCTCTCGAGATGAGCCGCTGGGGCGATCGAAGAGCAATCACAGCGATTGGGTTCTCGCGGGGCCCATGAGGCCAACCGGGCGCAGCCCCCACTCATCAAAGCTGGGCATCTGCCTCACAAAATCGGCCATGCCCGAACAAAGATACAAGAGGGCACCATCATGTCAAGGCTGCATGGGGAAGGATCGCCGGTCAGGACCCTGAGCACCGCCTCGCCGCTTCAGCGCCAGTCCTCCTCCCTGGCCGTGATGCGTCTTTGTGCCCGCAAAGTCCCACATCCGTGAGAGTGGCGCCGAGAGGAGCAATGCGACATTGAGGAACTCTTCACCACCTTGGGCACCACACGCCGAGCGCCTCAAACCTCAAGCGGGCGCCAGATGAAGGCGAGCCGGGGCTCATGAAAGCATCTTATGACCCCACTGAAGTTGGGGAACAGCAGCAAGGTCGGGTGTGAGAGCAGGGCTGGGCACCCCGACGCCCACATACAGCCACCGCTCAAACTCTGGCCTCAGAGGGAGGAAGGCTGAAATCGATCCCTAAAGCAGCCTGCCTCTAGCACGGCGAGGAAGCTCACACACCCCGAGCATTGAGCAAAGGTTTCCGGGCCTGGAAAGGGGAAATTTGGGAAAAAGGGCCGTCAAGGGCCTTCCCTTTTCCCCGACAAAAATTTCTAAACAGGGGAAAAAAAGGCACCCTTTAGGAAAAAAAGGCCAGATTTCCCCCAAGGCGGGCCGGGGCCCTTGTTTACCGGAACAAGGACGGCCCAAAACCCCCAAGAAATTTTCGCGGGGCAAGGGAAGGAAATTTGGTTGGGGCCCGCCGCCGGCGAATACAGCCAAAACCAGGGCCGGGAAAATTTGGGCCGGGTTTTGGGCATTCCCGAATAAATTCGCCGTTGCCGGGGTAAGTTTGGAAAGGCGGCTCGCCCCAAAGAAGCCTACCCCCAAAAGACCTTTTTAACCCGGAAGGCCCGCCCGGGGAATGCCAAAGCTTTGTTTTCCCGGCCCAAATTCCCAAGGCAAAAAGGAGGCCCTTAAAAGGGTTTGGGAAAGGGCCTTTATTTTGGGGCCCCCGGGGACCAAGAGGCTTTTGGAGGAAAGAGAAGGGGTACCCGGCAAAAATGTTTTCCCCAAACCTTTGAAAACTTTCCGGGTTTAGGAACCCCAAAACAAGGTTTAAAGGGGAAAATTTCCCCCACCCCTTCCCCGCTTTTATTTTTTTGAAAAAACCCGCCCCTTCCCTCCCGGGACTTTTTTTTTTTTCCTTTTTTTTCCCCCGAAAGGGAAATTTTCCCCCCAAATTTTTGGGGAAAAAAAAAAACCCCACCCGGCCGTTTTAGCAAAAACCCCCGCCCCCTTTTTTCCCCAAAAAACCCAACGGGGAAAATTTTTCCCCAAACCTTTGGGGCTTTGTTGGGAAAAATGGGAGGGGCCCGTGCGGCGCCCGGGAACCCCGCAAAAAGGGTAAAGGGGATTTTCCCTGGTTTTGGTCGGGGGGCCCCGCCCAAAGGGGAGAAGGGCCCCGGTAAGTGTGCCCTTTAGGGGGCTTGGGAAAACCCCAAAGGAAAACCCGGGGATCCAATTCCGAAAAAATTTTTTTTAATTCCCAAGAAAAGGCGCCTTTAAGGTTTCCCTAAACAAAAGGCCCCCGGGGAAAAAGGGGCCCCCGGAAAAATTTTCCCGGTTTTAACCCTTTGATTTCGAAATTTTTCCTTGGCGGGTTTCGAAAACCCCGACCCCTTAAAGGCGGCCCGGGGGGGCCCCTTTTTTAAAAGGCCCCACCCCTTCAAAAGGCAAAGGGCCCATTTTTTTTTTTTTCAAAAAGGGAAAGGCCGAAAGTTTTAAAAATTTTTTTTAAAAGGGGCCCTAAATTTAGGTAAACCCCAAATTTTGGCCAAAAGGAGGGCTCGTTTAAAATTTTTTCCCAAGACCCTGGTTAAAACCCAGGAAAAAACCCCCCTGTGGCCCCCAAACGGTGGGTTTTGGGACCCCAAAAATTTTTTGGGGGCCCCGCAAGCCAGCTAAAACTCAAATTGGGTCTTGGGGCCCAAAAAGTTTTTCCCCCAGGATCCAAAGGGAAAAAAAGGGAAACAAACCCCTTTAAACGGAACTTTTCCCTCCCTTTAAAATTGGGCCCAGTCCCACCCCAAATTAAAAGGACCGGCCTGGAGGGGTTTGGGGAAACCCACCCTTAAGGGCCCCAGGGGGCCGCGGCGGGTTCCCGGGCGGGGCCCCCAAATTTAAAAGGGCCCCCCCTTTTCCCAGGGAAACCCTCCCCCCAAAACCCCATTGGGGAAATTTTGGTTTGGGAAAACTTTCCCCCAAAGGGGGGCGCCTTTCCAAGGGCCCCTTCTTTAAGGCCCCCTGGGGCCCCCAAATCCCTTCGGGACCCTAAGGCCCTTTCCCCGGGGCCGCCGCCCCTGGGGCCCCGGTTTCCCAAAAGGTTTGGCACCCTCCCGGCCGTCCCCAAGGCACCCTCCCCCAAAATTTCCCCTCCCGCAGCCCCCCGGGGCCCTTTGGAGGCCCCCCGCCCCAAATTAACCCCCGGCCCTTTGGGCCCCCAAGATTTCCGCCCAAGGGTCCGCCGGTTTCCATTGTTGCTTCTAGTAGTTCTCTTGATTCCACTAACAATGTTTCAAGCCAAGTTACACTTGAGCAAGAAAATAGTTTATTGAAAGGGATTATAGAGAAAGGTGTCTACAAGAGCCTTGCCGAAGCAAGAACTTTGAGGAAATTGTTCGCAAGCAAGGAAGGCACCGAAGAATCAAGGAATTGGTTTTGAGCGAAAGTTCAACGCCGAGGGTGTTGAATGGGAAGAAGGTCAATATCCACTCCACGTTTGTTCTTCAAAAGGAGAAGTATGATCCTACTTCTTCCAATGTGGAACAAGCTCAAGATGACCTTCCACCACAAGACCACAAGCTAAAAGGCAAGGACAAGCTTCAAGAGGAGATTGATGCATTTGTTGAAGCACCTCAAGCCATGGTCAAGTGGGTTCCCAAGGAAACATCAAGTTCTACTTCGTCAAGCTCAACTACAACCCCAAGGATTCCCATCAAGATGATGTGGATCCCAAGAAGAAGAACTAGAGAGTTCTTGAGGGTGACTCCGCCAACATACTTCACTCACATTCATTTTGGCAAAACTTGTGCAATCAACTTCCACATTGTGCACTAGTTCATGGAGTCACAAACCCTCTTGTTGGTAAGTCAAGGGACAAGGTAATCATTGCTTTCATGGACATCATCTATTGTGAACTTCAATCTATGTCCATGGATATCCTTGTTTGTTCCTTGTGGGACTAACCCATGTAGGTATTGAAAGTGCCCAATCCAAAGGATTGCTCCCAACTCTTGATGATCTTCATCAACATTGAGCATCCACATCTTCAACATCTACATGAAGTCTTCTACGACAACCCAAGGTTAGTTTGACCCTTTAAAAGGGTTCTCACATCTAGGGGAGCTTTGCTCTAAAGAATTGAGCTAAAGCATCTTCAAATGATGTGAACACATTAATGCTTTATGTAAAAGTGGTAACCCCACTTGTGCTTAAACGATGAGTATGACCTATGATCAAATGTTCTCATTTGACTCCTAAGTCAATATATTCCTATAAAGATGACCTAGTCATCGACAAATTGTGTGATAGTAGCTAGAGTTTTTGATGGTGCATGTTTGACACATATTTCATTTGCTATCTTATTGTGTGAGCATGTTGGATGCATGATTTTATCCATTCAAGGACATCCATTTGTTGTTTTGGTCGTTTTGATTTTTCTGGCCAAATGGATGGACAAGAATGCCTAAGTACCTCCCCTAGCTATCTATGCTTTCTTGTCTCAAATTCTACTCATGCTTACATCACAAACTTTGAACAAGTCATTTTCGACCCTCCGAGTGAGGAGCACTCGAGCCACCGATCCGTCAAAGGCTAACTTCCAAAACCTTCTAAGTGATTTCGGTCGACCAACCCACTCAAACTCGGTCGAACCGAAAGCATTTAGATCGATCTAGGTTTTCACCTCGGTGAAACCGAGTTGTGATTTTCGGCGTGATCAAGTGTATAACGCCTCGCAGATTATCCATCTCAGTGCCACCGAAGTTTACAACTCGGTCCCACCGACAAAGGGGGTATATATACTCGAGGGCCGCTGCTGATTTCTCCTTCAAACGCTTCGCCCCACACCCTTTGCCGCTGCCGCCTGGTCTCCGGATCGCCTCCGCTGCCGCCAGGCACCCTCGCCGCAGGTCTCCGCCGCCAACGGACATCTTCTCCGCGCGTTGCAGCCAGAGAGAAACTCCACCAAGTTAGGGTGAGTTTCGATCCCACTCGTGCTCCCATCTCCGATTCAATGCACGTTTGGTTTGCCTAGTATCTTGCCACATTTGAAATCTTCCTGAACACTAAATTAGTTCGTTTGGACTAGATTCGAGTAAAAGTTTTAGGGTTAGGTTTCCGCCGAACACATCTCGGTGAGACCGATTTTACATTTTCGGTATGACCGATTTGGCCTATGGCCATTGCAATCGCACCTTCGGTCCAACCGAAGTTGTGCAAATCGGTGTGACCGAAATGAGGATTCTGTGAAACCCTAGTGTTTTCGGCAGATCGAAACCCACTTCGTCCAACCGAAAGTGGTGTGTGAGGCTTCGCTTGAACACTTGGATTCACCGAATTTTAAACTCGGTCGACCGAAATGTCTTCGTGAAAACCTAATACTAGAATTTGAACTCATTTGTTTGCAAAAACTTCGCAGTTTGTGATAACTCTTCTACTCGCCTACACCTTATCTATTCACAGGTTGTCACCATGTCGATGCCGGATGTAGCCGTAACAGGTCGAGTCACCTATTGCAGATATTCCAGAGGCGAGCACTAGTCCCGAGCCCAAGAGCTCATCGATGATGGTGAGAGGAGTACACCAAGTGGTTTGCCTCCTGCAGCCACCAGAGCCAGAAAGAAGAGGAACTCAGATGATGAGGATTCTGATTTCGTTGTTGAGGAAGAGGTAACCTCAAAGCCCAAGAGGAAAGTTGTTGCCAAAGAGCCTCAAGGTCAGCAAACAAAGAAGGGCACCAGAAAAGTCAAGCAGTCCACTGTTGCCAAGAAGCTGAATTTGGAAGAGGCAACAGCAAGCAAGGTGAAGAAAACTTCCAAGAGGAAGAGATTAGTGCATGATGATGCAGCAGCAGAAGATGAGGATGAGGAAGCACCCCAGCCTCCTCAGAAGCCCAACCAATCTGCTCTAGTCAAGGCAGCTCCAACAAAGCCTGCTGCCAAGCCCAAGAATACAGTCAGGAACATTCCAGCTTCAGAGAAGAACAAAGATGATGTGCCACCAGCTGTGTCAGATGATGAAGCACCAGTTTTGCTGAAACTTCGACAGAAACTGCCACTTCACAATGATGCTCATCCTCAAGCTGAGAACATGAAGGAAAGGAAAGATAGAGGTCTCAAGCTATGGAGACAAGCTGATCCATATGCCGTGAGGAGAAGAACTGCTGTTGATCCCAGATTTCATACCAGAGAGCAGCAGGACTTCTATGAGACTGTGCTGATGGACAAGAAGCCCATAGTGGCAGACACAAGATATGTTGATTGGAACTACATTGACAGTGAAGAGCACAGAGACTTCTTTCCACATGTGCATGAAAGCTTCACTGCATGTGGTGTTGCAGACTTTGTGGGTTAGAAGTTGACAAATTGGAACGATGAAATGATTATGCAATTCTATGCCACAGCTCACTTCTACCCAGATGGAAGGATTGTATGGATGACTGAAGGCCAAAGATTTTCTTCAACTGTTGGAGAATGGGCAGAACTTCTGAATGCTCCAGTGCAAAGAGAGGATGATATTGATGTCTATGGTATTCCAAAGAAGAATCATGAATCCATGAAGAATATGTACAATGAGGTTCCAGCTAAGGATTTGGGAATCTGGAAGCTCGGCTCAGTGTACTATCTCCAGGCAGGTCTACCTACCACCAACACTATTCTGAGGCATACCTTGATGCCCAAGTCCGAGATCATCGCATGATCGAGGATACTCTATCAACATGCTGCATATACTTGATGAGAGCACCTTTCAAGGTGATGGACTTGATAGTTGAGACCATCAAGAGGACTGCAGCTGACCAGAAAAGGTCGTGTGGATTTGCCCCGCATATTCAGATGCTTATCAATGCCAAGTTTGGCACGGGCACATACTTGTTGGATAGAGCACACTTACCATCGCAGCCCGAGCATGAGGATAATGTTGTTGTGATGGATGAGGAGGATCCAACATCGCTTGAAGGTCAAGCAAAGATTGAAGCTGCCAAGAAAGCCAAAGTCGACAAGGAAGCAGCAGAAGCAGCAGCTAAACCAAAGAGTGTTGGAGAGCAGCTCCTTGAAGCTACCCAAAGGATTGAACAACGCCTGCCAGCATTGTACAGCCTCAGGAGAGCCTAGAGAGGATTGTTGAAGACAAGATCCACGCCTGGATGTGAAGTCGATCAAGTGCAAGTAACTATCAACAAGCTTGAGGCGATATTGAGGAAGCAAAGAGGAGAAGGAAGAGCTTATGCGTGAGATGCAGGATGACTTAGTCCAGATGCTTATCAACAGATCGCCTCCGGTTCCCACAGACCCGATCACTGCTATTCCAAAGGATCGACACCAGACTACAACTTCAACCTCCCACAGTTCCGTCGGTTGCTACAGCTCCAGCTCCAAAGACCACTCCTCCAAAGACAAACATCACTTGAAGTCTTCGCAGATGCTGCCATATCAACTCCAACATCAACCTGCATAGAGCCGCTAGCAGAGTCCTCAGTGAAGCTTAGCTCTATGCCTTTTCGAACTTTTTGGTAACTTGTTGCCAAAGGGGGAGAAATTGTATAGATCATAGGACTTCGAGAGAGAGAGTGCTTTTGTCTTTGCGCTTTTGCTCTTTCGTTCTTTTGCGGTTTCTTTGAGATACTTTTGATTTTTGAGACATTCCGTGTGTTTGATACTACGTTTGATCCTACTTTAATGAGTGCTTGGTCGTACTATGCTTTAATGTGTGCTTAATGCTTATCATATGCTATTCATATCTTGTACGATCATTTACTCATGTCTTGGTGATTGGGTGCATGCTGTTCATTCTTATCATTTTGTGCGCTCCACCAAGATGTATGTGACATGGAAGAGTGACCCATGATCCTAATCGATTGTGCATTTGCATTCAAACGCAAATCTTAAATAATGCACAAATTTAGGGGAGCTCTTGCTTATCACATACTTCTCAAAGCGATTTATATTATTCATTGATTATATCCTTTGTCGAAGTTTTGATCTATATGTTGTCATCAATTACCAAAAGGGGAGATTGAAAGTGCAACTAATCCCGGGTGGTTTTGGTAATTAATAACAACATATATATCATTGAACTAATAGTTACTTGAGAATCATTTCGAAAGTTCAAGATATGGGTATGGCAAGGATCAAGAAGTGGACCCTCAAAATGCTAAGGCAAGCATTGGCAAAAGCTCAAGACTCCATTTTTGGTTTAGTGATCCAAGATCACATTGAGTCCATAGGAAAGCCAATACTATTAAAAGGGATGAGGTTATGATAATGATCCGTTGCTCAAAGTGCTTAGTGATACATCTCCTAAACTATCAAGAACTCTCACCGCCTTATACACTCATAAGTAATCTCGGTCCCACCGATTTTCCAAACTCACCACACCGAGATGAACCACCTCAGCCATAAAGCCAAACCCTAGAAATCTCGGATTTTCCGATTCGAACTCGGTCTCACCAAACTTGAGTTGCCAAGCTTCAGAATCCTTCACATCAAATCGGTGTCACCGAGATGATGAAGTCGGTCCCACCGAGATTGGCAAGCTCTTGTGTTTGCACGAATCGGACTAACCGAGATTGTATTTTCGTCCCACCGAAAATCCCAACGCTCACATGATTTGAACTTTCGGTCTCACCGAGTTGTCAACTTCGTCCCACCGAGATTGGTCAAATGTGTGTAACGGTTGGATTTTGTGTGGAGGCTATAAATACCCTCCACCCCTCTTCATTCGTGGAGAGAGCCATCGAAAGAACTACCACTCCTACCTTACATTTCTCGAGAAGAGAACTACCTACCCTTGTGTTGAGATCAAGTTGCTCCACTCCCACCATATGAAGCTTGATCTCTAGCCTTCCCAAGTTGCTTTCCACTCAATCCTTTCTTCCACCACAGCCAAATCAGTGAGGAGAGTTGAGTGTTGGGGAGATTATCATTTGAAGCACAAGAGCAAGGAGTTCATCATCATCAACACCATCTATTACCTTTTGGAGGGTGGTGCCTCCTAGATTGGTTAGGTGTCGCTTGGGAGCCTCCGTCAAGATGTGGAGTTGAACCAAGAAGTTTGTAAGGGCAAGGAGATCGCCTACTTCGTGAAGATCTACCCCGAGTAAGGCTAGCCTCCGTGGGCGTAGGCCATGATGGCATAGACAAGGTTGCTTCTTCGTGGACCCTTCGTGGGTGGAGCCCTCCGTGGACTCTCGCAGCCGTTACCCTCCGTGGGTTGAAGTCTCCATCAACGTGGAAGTACGATAGCACCACCTATCGGAACCACGAGAAAAATCACCGCGTCTCCAAAATTGCGTTTGCTCTTCTCCACCTCTCTTTACTACATGTGCAATTTACTTTCCGCTGCCTATACTCTAGAATTGCATGTGTAGGTGATGCTTGACTTGATCATAACTGTGAATCTGCCAAAAACTTGTCTTTGTCAAAAGGCATAATTTTTATATTGTCAAGTAGTCTAATCACCCCCCCTCTAGACATACTTTCGATCCTACAGCCACGCGTCCCTGCAAGGCCCGGTGAGCGACAAGCTTCCGGGCGCGACAAGACAACGACCGCGGCAAGGCGCTTGCATGGGCAGTTACCACTCTATACCACGCTCCTTCCAAAGACATCCACCAACGTGTCGCCCTGGGACTTTTCCAGGCGCACGTGGCAAGAGGCTGTGCAGCCAGGGGTGCGCGGTGGCAAGCGGAGATGACAAGATGCCTATTGTGGCAAGCGGTGGCGCCCCTGACGGTCCCTTTTATGCACTGTTTGGGTGACACAGACGGGCATTGAATGCCTTTGTCCTCTGCCGTCAGGGTTAGGTATGATACACTGTACAAGTAGTTATACCAACCGCAATTCCTTTTCCATTTTTACCCTTGTCTACGTTGCCACCTGTCGGTGACCCTTGAGCACATAAAAGGAGGCCCATGCGCAATGTAGAGGGGGGTTGGAAACTAGAAAACACTCAGGCTCGGTCTCGTTAGCAGCTAGTGTATACTGTAGCACTCAGCGCTCCCGAGCAAGAACTCAATACAATCAGACAAGCAGTAGTAGGAGTACTATCTCTCCAGAGAGCTCCGAAGCTGGGTAAATCGCTCGTGTGCTTCGCCTCGATCCGCTCTTCGTGCGGCCTCCGCCCCCCGCCAAACCGGAAGGGGCCCGGTCCGCCGGCCCCATAGGTGATCGCGGATCGCATTCCCCGACATCTTTGGCGCGCCAGGTAGGGGGCTTCGAGGTTGTGTGAACCTGATCTGGCGTTCACGCGAACTAGATCTTCATCTTCTTCATCAACATGCCACCGAAGAAGAAGGCTTCGGAGGTGGCTGCTCCGTCCGCGTCGAACCCACCGCCACCGGAGCAAACAGGTGGTGGGGTAGACGTCGGCAGAAGAACGGGCGTCAACGAGGGAGCTCACGGTGCTGCCAGGTCCAAGGACAAGGCGGCGCAGACCTCGGCATCCGTACATGCACCGCGCCCATCCCAGGAGGCGCGGGACCGACAGCGTCATGGTACTCGCGGTACCATACATTCATTGGACCAAGATCGAGCTGGTGGATCTCGGGGCGCTCAAGACCAACATGCACGCCAACATGTTGGCACCAGCAAGACACGGTCGCCTGGACGGGATACTGCTCCTTCCAACCCAGTTGGAAGTCCGAGCATATCCTGCTCCTTGCACCGTTCGCCGCCACCACCGAAGACTCCAGCAGGTTGCTGGCCCGAGCTCAATCGCTCTGGATTACCCTCCAACGGCGAGACAAGATCGACGAATGGAGGGCCACCATTCGTAGTCTCATCGCTCACGCTAACGGGCGACACTCCACGGCAGCCGAATACATCGAAGCCGCGGCAAGACTGCCAAGCGCGAGCCAATGGCGACAAGACTGGTGGGGTGCAACCACCGTGCACTTCTCCGCCTGAAGGCCAAGATCGCCGACTCGCCGGATCCACCTCGACAGCGACTCCACCGCATCGCCGATCCACGAGCTCGTCGCGATCAGCGCCAAGTTCTTCACGAACGACAAAGAAGAAGACGCCAGATACTGATCGAGCGCCAAGAGAAGCGCGGCGTCAATCGGACCAGCGCCATTGGCCCCGCTGTCGACATGCATGCGCCAGGAAACCAGCGACTTGCAGAGGCGGTAGGTTGCCCTGCTCACTCGTGAGCTGCGGCAAGTCCAAAGGCCCAAAGATGAAGAATTTCAAGCCGACGCATTTCGAGAAGTGCACGACGGCAAGTCGCATCCGCCGGAGTTCCTCAAGATCTACACCATCGCGGTGCAAGCTGCCGGGGGGCGGGACGACAAGATCCTTGCCAACTACTTCCCGCTGGTGCTCAAGCCCAATGTCAGGTCCTGGCTCATGCACTTGCCGGAAAACTCCATATCCTCCTAGGCCGATCTATGCCATCAGTTTGTCGGCGCCTTTACAAGCGGCCACAAGCCTCATGGCCAAGAGAGCGACCTTCATCTGCTCGCCCAGAAGTAAGGAGAGACCCTGCGCAAGTTCATTCATAGATTCAGCCGTGTACAGCACAACATCCCAGATGTCCACCATGCCGCGGTCATCAGCGCATTCCATCAGAACGTGTGAAACCGCAGGATGCAGGAGGAGATGGCGATGTGCAAGATCAGAGACGTCAGCGAGCTATATGCCCTGGCCGACAAGTGTGCACATGCTGAGGAAGGGAGGAAACTCCCCGGAGAGAATATAGAAGCAGGAGGATCTGATAGCGAGGATGCTGCCCCGGCAAGGAAAAACCGGCGGCGGAACAACAGAAGGAGGAAAGGAAAAGATGTGCTAGTCGTGGAGCAGTCCGGCAACGGAGGTGGCGCCAAGAAAGCCAAAGCTGGTAGCTCCGGCGAGGAGGCTGTGGCGGTCGCCGACAAGCAGGGCAGCACCGACAAGCAGTACTGCAAGATCCACCGCACCAAGGGCCATGACCTCCAGAGCTGCAAGAAGGTCGAGCAGCTTGTCGAGTAGCAAAAGGCTGAGTACGAGCGACGCGACAAGGAGAAGGCCCAAGAAGCTACTGGAGGATCCGGCAAGAAACGTCCCGGCCGGGGAGGACGCCGTGGCAAGGCCAAGCAGCGGCAAGGAGACAGACCTCCCCACGGCCGCGACAAGGATGAAGATGACAATGACGATGAAGATATGGATGATGACGAGGCCGATGAGCAGGAGTTCCAGAAAGCCACAGAGGTCCTGTGCGTTGACGGCGGCGCTTCTCTGCATACTTCACACAGCTAGCTCAAGCAGTGGGTGCGGGAAGTCAATGCGGCAGAACCACCCGTCGAGTCACGCAAGCCTCTGAAATGGTCCAGCACGCCTATCATCTTCGATATTGAGGACCACCCTGATCGCAAAACTGCGGTCGGGTGCTTGCCGATGTTGGTTTCACCAACTATCCGCAACCTCAATGTCACTAAGATGCTAGTTGACGACGGGGCCGAATTGAACCTGATCTCCTCCGCGGTACTCCAGAAGCTCCAGATCCCTGACAGCGAGCTCGAAGAGACCGGCACATTCCAAGGAATCAATCCGGGAAGGAGCAAGCCGAAGGGAAAGATCACGTTGCCGGTGACATTTGGCAGCGAGCTGAACTTCAGAACTGAGAGGGTCACTTTTGACGTTGCTGACTTTCCATTGCCTTACAATGGGATACTCGGCCGTCGAGCACTCGCCAAGTTCATGGCAGCCTCTCACTATGCATACAACATGCTGAAGATGCCAGGCCCGATAAGTGTCATCTCTGTCCCTGGCGACAAGAAGGATGCTCTTATCTACACTGACAAGATCTATCGGGAAGCAGCAGCCGCAGCAGATCACAAGTCACTTGCCGTTGAAGCTCCCGGGGGGAAGAAGAAGACCAAGACCGGCAAGAGTTTTGATGCCCACTCCGGCAAGCGCACCTCTTCGGAGTGCTGCGCTACCGTCGAGGACGCACCATCGAGCTCCACCGGCAAGTGTAAGAAGACAATGGCAGCTCCACCAGAAACCAAGAAGGTGTCGCCATGAGGACGGCACGGCTTGGTGGTACCTTCACCATCGCCACTCTCGACCCTAACATTGGCCGCCGTTGCTTTCCTCTGCGGCTAACGCCGACGTGTTTGCGTGGCAACCGATCGACATCCCCGTGTTCCCGTAAAAGTAATCGAGCACCATCTTGCCGCTTGTCCTCATGCGCGCCCGTCAGCGTAAGGTCGAAACAAGCGATGAGCGCCAAGAATTCATCACGTAAGAAATCAAGAAGTTGGAAGCAGCGGGCCTTGTCGAGGAGTGCTCCATCCTACGTGATTGGCCAATCCTGTAGTCGTGCGCAAGGCAAACGGGAAATGGAGGCTTTGTATCGACTTTACCGATGTTAATAAAGCTTGTCCTAAAGACCCATTTCCCTTGCCGCGCATTGACCAGATTGTTGACTCCACGGCCGGATGTGACTTGCTTTCATTTCTTGACGCATACTCAGGATACCATCAGATCTTCATGGCAGAAGAGGATGAGGAGAAGACCGCATTCATCACTCCATGTGGCACATACTATTTCGTACGGATGCCTTTCGGTTTAAAGAATGCTGGTTCAACATTTGCAAGGGTAGTCCATGACGCTTTTGAGCCACAACTACACAGAAATGTAGAAGCATACATGGATGACATAGTAGTCAAGAGCAAGGACAAGGCAACTTTGATTCAAGATTTAGACGGGACCTTTGCAAATCTGCGCAAGATCAACCTCAAGCTTAACCCCGAGAAGTGCGTGTTTGGAGTCCCCTCCGGCAAGCTTCTCGGGTTCTTGGTGTCTCAGCGGGGAATTGAAGCCAATCCCGACAAGATCAAGGCCATTGAGCAGATCGAAGCACCAAACTGCGTCAAGGATGTACGAAGGCTTGCCGGTTGCGTGGCTGCTCTTAGCAGGTTTATCTCTAAGTTCTGCTGAAGCGCTACTGCCATTTTTCAAAATATTGAAAAAGGCAGGTCCAATGAAATGGACTCGAAGCGGAGGCTGCGCTGCAGACTTGAAGACATACCTGTCCTCCACTCCAACACTTGTCGCACCTAAGCCACAAGAGAAGTTGCTGCTATATATAGCGGCAACCAATCAAGTGGTTAGTGTTGCGTTAGTAGCGGAGAGGGAGCGGATGATGAGCCAGCTGCCACGGCGGATACATCCAGCGACAAGCAGGGGACTTCACCGGCAAGCTCTGGTCCCGACAAGGGTGGATCTGCAAGAAAAGCGTGAGGAGATGCGAAGAAAATGGTGCAGCCTACCATTTACTTTTGTCGGTTCCCTTCTGCAGGGGCTAGGTCAAGGTACTCGTGTGCAGAAATTGCTTTTCGCCTTCTCATGGCCTCGAGAAAGTTGCGCCATTACTTCCAAGCACATGAGATCACAGCTTGTCACTGCTTTTCCGTGAAGAGGATACCGCAGAATCCGTAAGCAATAGGCAGGATTGTCGAGTGGGCACTTGAACTGCAAGCTTTGGTCTCAAGTTTGAGAGCACTTCAACTATCCGTAACCGAGCATTGGCGAGTTCATAGCAGAGTGGACGCCAACACCGATGAAGAAATTCCAAACGAGCATCCCGCCAAGGAAGCAAACAAAGAGTGGCTCATGTACTTTGATGGTGCCTTCTCGCTGCAAGGCGCCGGTCTTGAGCGCGTTGCTTTGTCGCGCCAACGGAGAGCACCTCAAGTACGTAGTCCAGATGCACTTTCCCAAGGAGCAAGCAACAAACAATACCGCAGAGTATGAAGGTTTGCTTGCCGGTCTCAGGATCGCGGCAGACCTTGGGATCAAGAAGCTCATTGTCAAGGGTGACTCGCAGCTTGTCGTCCGCCAAGTGAACAAGAATTATCAGAGTCCATTGATGGAAGCCTACGTTGACGAAGTGAGAAAGTTATAAGAGCACTTTGACGGCCTACAGATGGAACATGTTCCGAGAGCTCAGAACGACATTGCCGATGGCTTGTCAAAGTGCGCCGCACTTAAGTTACCTATGGAACTAGGGATCTTTGTGCTCAAACTGACTCAACCGTCTGTAACGCCATCGACCGGACAGAGCAAGAAGAGGAAGTTGATTTCTGGTGACTATTTTCCGGCAGAGCTCCCCGAAGCCGCCGCCAAGAAGGTCCACAAGATCAACACCAAGGATGCTGAGGAGTAGTCTGCTCCGGCGAGCCCTAGGGTTTGTTCCGTTGAAGCAGACGCTCCCGACAAGTTTCGCTCCGGCAAGCTTGCCGGGGAATGTCAAGCTCCGACTGAGCCGCAGGTTCTCGCCAGAGAAGCGGATATTCCCAAGAGCAGCATATGTGCCTTTAGTCCTTGTTGTCGAGCCGCAAGCTCCAAAGATGGGCACAAGAGATTGTCTGCTTCCTTCAGACAGAGAACTTCCCAAGAGCAAGAAGAAGCGGAAAGAGTAGCCCGGCAGTCAAGTATGTACCAGTTTGTCGACGACACACTGTACAGAAGAAGACTCAACGGTGTGAAATTGAAGTGTATTCCCCGGGAAGACGGACAAAAGCTGTTGGCGGAGATACATGGAGGCATATGTGGTCACCACATTGGCACAAGAGCACTTGCCGGCAAAGCATTCTGGCAAGGTTTCTTTTGGCCGACAGCCTTCCAGGATGCAACTGCACAAGTAACCAAGTGTGAAGCGTGCCAGTTCCATTCCAAGCAGATACACCAGCCAGCTCAAGCTCTCCATTTATTCCTTTATCCTGGCCATTTTCATTGGGGCTCGACATCCTCGGCCCCTTTCCCGAAGCTGTCGGGCTTTGAGTACTTGTACGCTGTAATCGACAAGTTCACAAAGTGGCCGGAAGTGGAAGCAATGGAGGAAGGTGACAACTCACCAAGATCAAGTTCTTCGGTCGATTGTTTGTTGCTTCGATCCCTAACAGATCATCACCAACAATGGCACGCAATTCACGAGCCGCACCTTCATGCAAGACGCCCAAGATCTTGGCGCCAAGGTCCGCTTTCGCTTCGCTGCTCACCCGAGAAGCAACGGTCAAGCGGAGAGGGCAATGTTGGCGTGCTTTGCTGGCTCAAGACCAGGACTTTCGACAAAGCTGCGCAAGTGCGGAAGGAACTGGATTGAGGAGCTGCCGTGGTTCTTGGTCGATCAGACGACGCCAAATCGAGCCATCGCCGCACACCTTTCGCTCTAGTCTATGGAGCAGCAGGCAGTTCTCCCCACGTAACTCAGTATACGGTCGCCTCGTGCTCGCTTATGATGAGCTTGAGCAAGAGCAGCTGCGACAAGATGACGTGCTGCTCCTTGAGGAAGACCGTCTTCAGGCCGCTATACGAGCTGCTCGATACCAGCAAGCTTTGCGCCGCTACCATGGCCGCAAAGTTATGCCAGAAGTCTCGAGGAAGGCGACCTTGTTCTTCGGCGCATTCAGTCCGCCAAGAATTCCAACAAGTTGACGCCAAAGTGGGAAGGCCCTTACCGGGTGAAGCGAGTCACTAGGCCTGGCGCGGTCCGCCTTGAGACCGAAGATGGCTTTCCGGTGAGCAACTCCTGGAACATTGAGCATCTTCGTAAGTTTTACCCGTAAGGCACGATTGTCGAAACCTGTTCCGGCAACCACCTTTTGTACAAGTCTTGCCGCTGTTGCATGTAATCCTTTGTACAAAGCCGGGCGCAGACCCCGTGCATAAATAAAGCTTATGTGCTCCGCACATCTTGTCAATTTCATGCTTTCTATTTTTTGCATGTGTTATCTGACACTTTGTGCAGCACCGACTCCCGGTAAGCAATAACGAGCCGTAAGGCTCCATATCTTTATTTTCTCTTCTTTCTTTTTCTCAAAGAAAGGGAAGGTTCCCTCGCCCACAAGTTTGTCGGGGGGGAGGAGAAGATGATGGTGTGGACCAGGCGTCGTTCAAGAAAGTTTAGCCTTACCGGGACACAAACGACAGAAAAGCTAAGTTGCCAAAAGTTTGAGCAATCAGGTTTAAAAATTTTAAGTTATCTTCCTCGAACGACCGTGCTTTGTATGGAAAACCTGTGCGCGGAGGAACCAACTCGTAGCTAGATGCGCCCTTACTTTGTTTCGAGTCCGCTCAACAACTTAAGTGAGCTGCGACTAGTTGCGACAAGGTTTTTGTCGGTAGCGGCACCGCCAAGAGGTCTGACGTCGCCTCCGCACTCAGCCATGGCTAAGGTGCTCAGACCGCAAGTTCCCTAAAAGCATAGGGAAAAAACATACAAAGGAAGGAATCAAGTAAAGGAAATAACATAGCAATCGATACCCAAAATAAAGTTATATTACAAGATAGCTTGTCGCAGCTCTAATAGATTGTTCTCGTAACATGACCAGCAGCAGCAAGAAAAGGAAAAAACAGGCGGCCTAATCTACGCGATTGCCGTCAACCCTCTTGATCTCGTTCACCTTGTCCACAATGGGTGTGACAAGGGTCTTGAGCGCTTCCAGATCAGCTTCTGACGGCAAGGACCTGAGGACGTTGGTGAGGTTGAGGCCCGGGTTGCGGAAGGCCACCTTCACCAACACCTTCTGAAGAACCCCCGGGCAGATCTGGCGCGACTCGTCGGCCAGCTGCTTTGGGATCCTCTCCCGGAGTCGCTGGAGGGCCGTCGCCACGCCTTTGAAGAACAAGGTGAGCTCGGCGCTGGGTTGGAGATTCTCATCGGAGGAATACCCGAGATCCTCCACCCCCAGCTGCGCCAGCTCCCCGTCAGTGACTGCAGTGATATTCACGAGACCCTCCGTCCAGAGCTCCACATTCTCCATGAAGGTGTTCTGGGTGGCAGCAGCACTCGCCAGCAGCGCCTCGTTGGCCTTGATCTCTTTCTTCAAGGCCACCTCCTGCTCCCTGGCGCCGTCCAACATCTGGGTCAAAGTGGCCAGCTTCAACTCAAGATCTGCGTTGGAGTCCTTGGCGGCGCTAAGCTCCTTGCCCTTCTCGGCGACGAGACGACCCTCGCAGCTCGCCAAGAGTGTAGGCATCCTTCTCGGCCAAGGCTTGAGCGCTGCAAGCTCTTCGCCTCGCCTTGAGATCGGCCTCCACTGCGCCACCTTCATCTCCAGCTCCATCTTGGCGGCCTCGGCAGTTACGGCAGCATCCTCTGCTTCCTTGAGAGCCCCGCCGAATGTTTGCTCGCGCACGGCAAGCTCCTCCTCGTGGCTGTCAAGGTTGACTTTCCGCTGCGCCACCTCTCCCTCCCGCGCAAACAGCTCCTCGGCGACAAGCCGCTGTTGCTCTTCAGCTTCGGCCTTCTCGAGGAGGAAGGCTTTCCGCGCCTCAGCGAGTTGCGCCCGCTCTTTTGCAAGGGACCGGAGGGCTTCTTGATTATGACCCCGGAGCTCCTCCGCGCGCTTCTCCATGTCCACTCCCGCCTTCGCGACAAGCGCTTCCCGGGATTCCACCTTGGCCTGCCGAGCGCGGTAGAGCGATAGCAGCTTCCGCAGCAGCTGTTCCTCCTCAGGCTCGCCGCCGCTGCTGCTCGGCGCGTCAACCAGTTTCAGCCCAGCAGAGGCGAGCACCTCTCCGTCAAAAACTTCTCCTTCGACCGGCGCCCTGGAGCTTGACGTCCAAGGGAGCTTGATGAAGACACCATCGCCGGCCTTCAAATAGGCGCCGGGCTAGGGCTCTTCAGAGTCCGGTGCTACGGTAGCGGCGGAGGGATCGGCGGTCGGCGTAGCGCCTGACGCTCCTGCGGCCTCAGGGCCGTCAGTACGATCGCTAGACCCCTCGCCGGCTTCTGCGGCGGCAGCCTTGGCGGCCTCCTCACCGGCAGGATCATCGGCGCCGGCCTCTTCTTCGGTGGTAGCGGCGTCGTTGGTGTTACCGCGCGCGCTCCCCTCGCCGGCAACCTCGGTCTCCATCGGCTCCACAACAGATGGATCTGACGGCCGGAAGAGGGAGAAAAAGTCAAGCAAATATCCAAAAAGAAAATCAGAAGAACCCAAGGGAAGTTTTTCCAAGCAAAAGGATTACCTGTACTGGGTTCTACAGTCACGGTCTCCACCACCGTGGGATCGCTGGTGTTGTCCCTTGCCGGAGAACTCTCCCTTGCCGGAGACTTCTCCCTTGCCGGGGAACGCTCCCTTGCCGGGGAGCCACCCCTTGGCGGTGTAGTCGAAGCAGATAGCACGTCGGGGGCGGCTTCCGGGTGCTCCTGGTGAGGCTGCTCTGCTCCTACACAAACCAATAATCAGGTGTCAGCAAAGAAAGAGCACTCATGCGTGCCTAACAGCGGAAAGTAGACCATGTACTTACGCTGGGGGCTGCGCTGGGGGCTGCTTTGGGGAATGATTGCCGGGTCCGGCAAGGTGGTCTCGGCGCACTTCGCTGTCATGGTGGGTTCATCCTCGATGACAATCACCGGGACCTTGGCTCTCTTCGCCGCTCTCTGGGCCAGAGTCCTGAAAAGGAATGTGTTCGGAGTCAAGCAAGTCAGATATAAGACAAAACAGCAATAATTGAAGAACTACAAGTACAACAAAGAATCTTACTTTTCTTCTTCCTCGTTGGAGCTGAGCGCGGAGAGGTCGAAGTCCGGCCCACCTTCGGCGCGACGAGGCGGAGGAGTGGGTTCCCTTGACCGCTTGGCGGGGGCAGCGGCAGGAGCGGCGGTGGTCCGGAGGACCCGCCCAGATTACCGCAGCGGCGTGAGGCACTCCTGCAACAAGCTTGTCGCGGTGGAGAGTGTCATGGGCGCGACGGCCGTCGACTGCGTCGCCGCTCGCTACGCCCCCGCCTTGCGGAGACGCCTTCTTAGTGAACTGGGGCTGCGCTGGGGGCTCTGCTTGGCAAGCTGCTCGAAGATGGCGAGCCGCCGCGCCCTCGGGCTCGCCGACTTCGATGTCGCCCAGCAAGCTCTTCCTCGCCGCAAGCCACTCGCCGGCAAGACTTGCCGCCTCGCTGCCTCTGCCTCCTCCACGGTGAATCCAAACCGCCAGCAGCTGCTGCCGCCGCCTCTTCCGCCCTAGTGGCGATGCGCTGCATCTCCGCTTCGGTGGTGTCGCGGGTGAGGCTCTTCTGTTCATCGGCGCGGACCAGCACCTCCACCAAACTATCGAAGAACTCCTGCACGACGTCGTCTGCAGGCTCTTGCCAAGTTGGGACAATTCCATGCGAATCGCACAGCGGCATCATTGCACGGATGCGGTCGAGCGAGGAGTTGTTGCACAGCGGAACGACACCCTTCGGCAACCTGAACCATTCGGGATGTTGAGGGTTGTGCTTGAACAATTCCTTGAGCATCGCGTGCAGTTCCAGGACAGTGAAGTTGAAATTGAGGCCCGGGCGCAGCCTCATGATATCCGCCGGACCCCCAAACTCCCAGGCGGGTCTCCTCCTCTCTTGCAGGGGGCGTCGCAAGGATTTAAGAAATCTGCGCCACGGCGCCTCAGTGAGCCGCAAGCCCGAGGCGCAAGATTCGGTGACGGCAATCTTCACTGCCGTCTTCCGGGCCGATGCTCCAATTGTTGCCGCAAGACCATCGAGCTTAGCGTTACGGTAAATGGCTGCGGATTCTCCTCGACAATCCAGCACCAGTCTACTCTCCATTCCTCCCACTTGCTGCGGAGCTCTCCCTCTAGATAGGCTTCCTTCTTGCCGGCTCTCGAGATCCAGGCAATTCCGCCGGATAAGGGCTCCCCTCTCTCAACCCGGGGCATAAAGAAGTGACGAAAAAGGGCTACATTTGGATGGACTCCGACAAAGTTTTCGCAGAGATGTGCGAAAACTGCCATGGTCAGAACGGCATTGGGGGTGAAATCAAGGAGGTGGAACCCGTAGGTGTTCATGATGTCGCAGAAAAATTCAGAGAAAGGCGGGCAGAGCCCGCAGTAGAAGAACAACGCCAAGAAGGATATCCATTCGAGCCCGTTCCGAAGCGGTGGCTGAGAGTACCTTCGTGCGCGGATGCGCTCGCGTCTCCGTCGACCAGAAGAGGTAGTAGTACTCCCTCAGCTCCTTCGCGGCGAGCTCGGGGAGGAAGGTTGCCCGCTCCTTTCGCACCGCCTCAAGCCGCAGCGCCTCGGCCGACTTCACGGCCTTCCCGGTTTTCGGAGCCATGGCAGAGGTGGTGGGGGAGATCGACGGTGTTGGTGGCGCTGGTGGCGATGGGGGGCGGAGCGCTTCTCTCTTTCAGCTTTGGAAGAAGGGGGGAGCGGCGGAGATTTCTGAGATTGGGACAGCAACTGGCGAGATGGGCAAACTGCCCCTGTTTCCCCTACTTATAAAGAGGGAGGGGGCGGACGTTCCGCCTTTCCGAATAAAGAAACCACCCACGTTCTCTCCCACGACGCCGCATTCAACGCATGCCGTTAGGGGAGGGCGCGGTGGATACAGAGTAAGATACGTCGTAACCCAGGCCGCGTGTGCCCGTGCCCTGTTTTGGGCCCGCCCAACAGCCGCACTGCAGTGTGTCCCAGTTCCGGGGCTCTGTCGGTGTACTAGAATAGGGGTACCCTAGTATCCCGAACTTGTGCACGGGCGATCGCAGACCAGCGGCAAGGCTTGCCGGTGACCGCCAAGGTCCTCCGTGGTTCCTTTGGAGCCATTCAAGAACAAAGTGTTTAAGCCAAGGAGACAAGACCCAGGCAAGAGGAGCTTGCCGGGAAGGCCGACCAAGGCATTTCAAGGAACTTGCCGCGACGCGCCAAACGTCCCGGCAAGGCCCGGTCAGCGACAAGCTTCCGGGCGCGACAAGACAACGATCGCGGCAAGGCGCTTGCAGCAGTTACCACTCAGTACCAAGGCTCCAAAGACATCCACCAACGTGTCGCTCGACTTTTCCAAAGACGTGGCAAGAGGTCTGTGCAGCCAGGGTGCGCGGTGGCAAGCGGAGATGACAAGATGGCCATCATGGCAAGCGGTGGCGCCCCTGACTGTCCCTTTTATGCACTGTTTGGGCGACACAGACGGGCATTGAATGCCTTTGTCCCCTGCCGTGGTTAGGTATGATACACGCACAAGTAGTTGTACCAACCGCAACTCCTTTTCCATTTTTACCCTTGTCACGTTGCCACTGCTCGTGACCCTTGAGCATATAAAAGGAGGCCCATGCGCAACGAGGGGGGTTGAAACCGAAAACACTCACGCCGGTCTCGTTAGCAGCTAGTGTATATTGAGCACTCAGCGCTCCCGAGCAAGAACTCAATACAATCGACAAGCAGCAGAGGAGTATTATCTCCAAGAGCTCCGGCCGGGTAATCGCTCGTGTTAGCTTCCTCGATCCGCTCTTTGTGCGGCCTCCGCCCCCCGCCGAACCGGAAGGGGCCCGGTCCGCCGGCCCCATAGGTGATCGTGGATCGCATTCCACGACATCTTTGGCGCTATTTTATATTATTTTTGGGACTAACCTACTAACCTAGAGCCCAGTGCTAGTTCCTGTTTTTTCGTTGTTTTTGAGTTTCGCAGAAAAGGAATACCAAATGGAGTCCAAACGGAATGAAACCTTTGCGATGGTTTTTATTGGACCAGAAGACAACGAGGAGATTTGGAGATGAAGTCAGAGGAGCCATGAGGCGGCCACAAGGACGAAGGGCTTGTCTAGGGGGTAGGGCGCGCCCCCACCCTTGTGGGCCCCCCGTGACCCTCCTGACCTAACTATTCCACCTATATATTCCCATATATCCCCAAACCAACAGAGGCATCCACAAAAACACTAATCACCGCCGCAACCTTCTGTACCCGTGAGATCCCATCTAGGGACCTTTTCTGACACCCTGCCGGAGGGGATTCGATCACGGAGGGCTTCTACATTGCTACCTCTTGAGCACTGCGTTGGATTCCCCGAAGAGGAGAGGATGATGTAGCAAAGTAGCATAAGTATTTCCCTCAGTTTTTGAGAACCAAGGTATCAATCCAGTAGGAGACCACGCACAAGTCCCTCGTACCTACACAAAACGATAGCTACTCGCAACCAACGCGATTAGGGGTTGTCAATCCCTTCACAGTCACATACGAGAGTGAGATTTGATAGAGATGATAAATAATATTTTTGGTATTTTTGATAGATAGATGCAAAGTAAAAAGTAAAAGGCAAAGTAAAAATAAACCAAGTAATAAAACGATAGAGATTGATATGGTGAGAATAGACCCGGGGGCCATAGGTTTCACTAGTGGCTTCTCTCAAGAGCATAGATATTCTACGGTGGGTGAACAAATTACTGTTGAGCAATTGACAGATTGAGCGTAGTTATGAGTATATCTAGGTATGATCATGTATATAGGCATCACGTCCGAGACAAGTAGATCGAAGCGATTCTCATCTACTACTATTACTCCACTCATCGACCGCTATCCAAAGATGCATCTAGAGTATTAAGTTAAAAACAGAGTAACGCCTTAAGCAAGATGACATGATGTAGAGGGATAAATTCATGCAATATGATAAAAAACATCTTGTTATCCTCGATGGCAACAATACAATACGTGCCTTGCTGCCCCTTCTGTCACTGGGAAAGGACACCGCAAGATTGAACCCAAAGCTAAGCACTTCTCCCATTGCAAGAACTACCAATCTAGTTGGCTAAACCAAAAGGATAATTCAAAGAGACTTGCAAAGATAACTCAATCATACATAAAAGAATTGAGAGAAGATTCAAATATTGTTCATAGATAAACTGGATCCCACAATTCATCGGTCTCAACAAACACACCGCAAAAAGAAGATTAAATCGAATAGATCTCCACGAGAGAGGGGGAGAACATTGTATAGAGATCCAAAAAGAGAGAATAAGCCATCTACTCCCTCCATTCCAAAATAGATGACCCAATTTTGTACTAAAGTTAGTACAAAGTTGGGTCACCTATTTTGGAACGGATGGAGTAGCTACTAGCTATGGACCCGAAGGTCTGAAGTAAACTACTCACACTTCATCAGAGGGGCTATGGTGTTGATGTAGAAGCCCTCCATGGTGGAGGCCCCCTCCTGCGGAGCTCCGGAACAGGCCCCAAGATGGGATCTCGTGGATACAAAAGGTTGCGGCGGTGGAATTACGTTTTTGGCTCATGTTCTGATCGTTTGGGGATACGTAGGTATATATAGGAGGAAGGAGTACGTCGGTGGAGAAACAGGGGGGCCACGAGGCAGGGGGCGTGCCCTAGGGGGGCGCGCGCCCCACCCTCGTGACCGCGTAAATTACGTCATGGAGTAGGGTCCAAGTCTCCTGGATCACGTTCGGTGAGAAAATCACGTTTGGACTCCGTTTGATATTCTGTTTCTTCCAAACACCGAAATAGGCAAAAAACAGCAATTCAGGGCTGGGCCTCCGGTTAATAGGTTAGTCCCAAAAATAATATAAAAGTGGAAAATAAAGCCCAATATAGTCCAAAACAGTGGATAAAGTAGCATGGATCAATCAAAAATTATAGATACGTTGGAGACGTATCATACATCAACTCTATTGTCGTTCCAATTGAGGCGTGAGTAGTTTACCACAAACCTACGAGTCCATAGCTAGTTGCTAGATGGATTCTTCACTCTCTTTGATTCTCAATACCATGTTTTCCTCGATGTTCTTGGAGATGTATTCGATGTAATATTTTTTTGCGTTGTGTTTGCCGAGATCCGATAAATTGTAGATTTATGATCAGCTCGTATATGAATATTATTTGAATGGGAGAAGTGCTTAGTTTTGGGTACAATCTTGCGGTGTCCTTTCCCAGTGACAGTAGGCGCAGCAAGGCACGTATTGTATTGTTGTCGTCGAGGATAAAAAGATGGGGTTTTCATCATATTGCTTGAGTTAATTCCTCTACATCATGTAATCTTGCTTATTGCGCTACTCTGTTCGTCATGAACTTAATACTCTAGATGCAGGCAGGAGTCAGTCGATGTGTGGAGTAATAGTGGTAGGTGCAGAATCGTTTCGGTCTACTTGACACAGACGTGATGCCTATATTCATGATCATTGCCTTTGATATCATCATAACTTTGCGCTTTTCTATCAGTTGCTCGGCAGTAATTTGTTCACCCACCGTATTATTTGCTATCTTGAGAGAAGCCTCTAGTGAAACTTGTGGCCCCGGGCCTATTTTCCATCATATTAGTTTCCGATCTTCTATTTTCCATCATATTAGTTTCTCATCTTCTATTTTCCATCATATTAGTTTTCGATCTACTATTTTGCAATCTTTTAATTTCCGACCTATAAACCAACGAACAATATTTACTTTATCGTTTATCTATCTCTATCAGATCTCATTTTTGCAAGTAACCGTGTGTAACATCCCAAAATTCTAAATTTTGGAATGTTATATTAAATAATTAATTTGTGTTTTTTTGTTTAATTGTATGCTTGATTGTTTGGTTGAAAGTGAGTGGAATTTGAAAAAAGTTCGAATGGGAGGGAATAAAAGGACTTCCCAAAACTTTCTATGTCGAATCCCCATTTAACTTTAAGTTTGAATCTTGTCAAAAAATTCAATGATAAAAAATACAAGAGGAGGAATATGACACTCCAAAAATCAGAGACAAGGTTAGACAATTTGTTTGAAACTCAAAATTCTATTGCATTTTGGAGTTATTGCAAAAATGATTTTTTTAGTATTTTATTTAGCTCCGATATGTTCATGTTTTAGGAAATTTTATTCTAAATAATTTGATATATAATATGCCTATACAAAATATTTTGTTTTTCTTTTGTTATATTTTTTTTAATCGCTGTTTTTCTTTTAAAAAAACCGCGGCCGACGGCCAGAGGCCAGCGCCCACGTCCAGCGAACCCCTCGCTCACCCAGCGCCCTGCCCACACGTGCAAAAAAACACGCAGCGCCCCAACGCCCGACCCCGACTCCCTTCACTCGTACGCTGCCTCCCTCCCCAGGACGAGACTTGCCTGCGCCTCGGGTGTGCGCCCATATGTGCTCCCGTATACATGGCTTGATTTGATTGGAACAAAATAATGCCTCGGTCCACCCCATCAAAATCAGGGGGATGATTAGATTAGGAAGGAAAACCAAAAAAACTGTCATAGGATGAAGTAGGAGCACGGATGGGAGCATAGGGAGGAAGCTGGCAAGCCGGATCCCCCTCCCGACGCCCAACTTCTCTCTCACACACGTGGCGCTTGGTCCCACCTCTTCTTTCTTCTTCCTCACATACACGTTTAGAAACGTACGCGTACACGCACCCGACACCGTGATGTGTCCAACTTCTTCGGAAACCCAACTACGGGTCAGCCCATCCCCAAGAAAGTTGTCCTATAAATAGTCACGACCCTCCTCGACCGATTCCCCTCGAAACCCCTCGTAAAAACCCGCCGTAGCGCACGCCTTAGCCGTTTGGATTTCGCCGCAGAAGCGTTGGTTCATCGCCAGATTCCGACGCCGGTGAGCTATCCCGAGCCTCCCTCTTCTACAATTCGATTTCTCTCAATCCCTAGACTCTGTTTGACATGGTCTTGTGGTGCTTTTCCATCTACAGCAGCCGTACCAACTTTGTTGTCTTCACCGGAGCACTCGGAGCACCGAGATTCATTGCTTCGCTCTGTCCCCGTTCAACGTGCCGACCACCTCCGACTCCACCACCGGACGAGCCACTGTCCACCGCATCTCTCAGACACCTCCGCCGCTGCCCCCGACCAGCAGAACCGCCAGACTCGAGCTGCCCCGTCGCCCCCAACGTATGTAGTTCTTCTCTCTGTATGCACGAGAGCTCCGTTCATTCAGTTAAAGAAAAACATTTTTTTTAGATCAGTTTTTAGTTTACAGTTTTGTTTTCGTTTAGATTTAAACCGGTTCGTCGGTCTTCTGTTAAAAACGTACGCGCACATTTTCTGCTAATCTTCGGCCTGGCATAGTATAACTACAGATCGCCCATCGCTTAGCTGAGTAGCAATAGGCCACGTCTTTTTTTTCTTATTATTTTCGTTTCTGTTTAAAAAAACAGAAAAGTTTCAATCTTAGATATTCTATATCTTTTAGGTTTTTAATACAAATTGAATGATTCTTTTTGCATTAGTTTTATAATTTCTTGAAGTTTCTATTTGTGCAACAGGCAAGGTCGGGTGCGAGAGCAGGGGGCTGGGCACCCCGACATCCACATACAGCCACCGTTCTCTGAACCTGGCCTCAGAGGGAGGAAGGCTGAAATCGATCCCTAAAGCAGCCGTCTCTGGCACGGCGAGGAAGCTCACACACCCCAAGCATTGAGCGGGGTCGCCAGGCGCAAGGAGGAGAAGTGGCGCAGGAGGGCAACGGAAGGAGGAATGCCCACCATTGCCTTGCAAACAAAAGCGAAGACAGACAGGAGGGTAATGGACTCAGGCCCGAGGTGCATCATGTGGATCTGATAATGGGAGAGCACCGCATTGAAGAAAGCGGAAAAAGGGGGAACCAGACCCGCCCACAGGGCATTGGCGAAGAATCGGACCTCCGTGATGACCCTATCAAAGGAGGCATGGGACGCAGGCCAGACCGTGGTCCTGCCGCACTCATTGAAGATGGTGGCGAGAGCAGAGCAGACCTTGTTCAAGGCTTCAGGATTGAGTATGATTGACCGATCGACGGCGGGGGCCGCCACCGGAGGCGAGCGGGGCGAAGGCGCGGGCTTCTTCCCCTTTTCCTTCTTCATTGGGGCCATGGCGATGGAAAGAGGGGAGAGCTCGAGCCGAATTAGAAGCAGAGGTTGGAGCCGGAGGAAGAAGGAAGGACAGGAAGCGCGCGGACGGTGAAAGGGGAATAGCTGTGTGCAACCACGGGTCCGCCTAGCCGGGCGTATAATGAGGCATCGTGGGGAAGCGGAGGCGCCCACGTCCAATCAACCGCCACGCGGCGCCCAAGGCCGCAGGCTATTGGGGCCCGCGGTGCTTCGCACTTGCCCCTTCGCTTCTCTACTAAGCCAAGTCCGGGCGCGCCTTAGGCCCGGGGGCTACTGTCGGCGTTCTGGGAATGGGGGTCCCCAGACTTGCCTGCCTGCGGCCTGCCGCATGGCTCGAGTGGGGGCCCAGTGCGGCTCAGCATCATCAGCTCAAGCTCAAGACCCTCGCGAGGGGCCAAGCCTCGCGGGGCGGATGACAAGGAGCTTCCTCAGGAGCAGCCTCATCAGACCGGCTCACGAGGAGGCGGAGAGATCAAGGCAAGGGCACCTCGTGAGGAGCCCATGACGCAAGCCATGACGATCGAGACCAGGCGGGCGCCGGCCTTTGCAGTGTCCTTGTTTTCCCTTCGGTGCAAAGGGGGCAAGCACAGGCCAAGGCATCAGGCAAAGGTTACCGTTTTGGTGCAACAAGACCAAGACCAGCAGAACGGCAGGATAGAGGTCATCGTGGAGCCCAAGACGGCATCATCGTCAGAGCCTTTGGCAGCCGAAGACCAACTTTAGTCAGGATAAGTGTACTAGATGTTCCCCTTCAAAATGGCCAATTGTTGGCGCCCTTCCCGCTCATTATTTGGGAAGAGGCCCAGGGCCTCCCTCTATAAATAGAGCTAGCCACCGCAGAGTAGAGGCGGCTGGAAGACGGATCGATCAGAGAGAGAGAGAGAACCGACTGAACTCACCCAAGCAGTTCATCGCACCAGCTCAAGAACAGCCCTCGCGAGGATGTTCTCCCTTTATATTGTTCATCATCAGCCCCTGAGGCAATCCACCACACCACACACTGGAGTAGGGTATTACACTACAATGGTGGCCTGAACCAGTATAAACCTCGTGTCCCTTGTGTGTTCTTCTTTCTAGCCTAGATTCCTTTGCGAGACTTCAAGACGTGAGCTGGTAGGGGAAAGATCTTCGTGCGCACCCTAGAGTTCGAACCTCAAGGGTCTGCCGGAACACGAAATCCAACAGTTGCTCGTGTGCTGCGCCCATCGCCACCACGCCGCCTCGCGCCTCGGCTCTCGCCATCGCCTAGCCTTGCCAAGCTTCTCTCGCTCGCTGCCCGCCTCGCCTCGGCCGGCCGCTTCTTCCACGCGCGAGGCCACCGCCAATGCTCCCGCCATGCCCCACCTCCGCCCACGCCGCTCACCGCCGCCTACCCACTGCCCCACCCGACGGCTTCCCCATCACTAGTGGCCTCGCCTGCACCCGGGTGGGCTATGCCTCACCAGGCTTCCCCATCACCCTCGCACACGCTATGCCTCAAGCGCCCTCCCTGCCGTGCCCCCCACCCAAGGCCTTTGACATCGCCAGTGGGGCCCCACCCCTTTTCTCTAAAAAAAAAGATTTTAAAATGTATATAAATAATAATAAATTTATTGATTAATTAATTAAATTGGTTTCATTAACTAATTAAAATAATTAGCCTAATAACCTTGTTAGACTAAATTAACTATCTAGTTAATGAAATAGTCAATGACAGAGGGGCCCTGATATGTCTCCAACGTATCTATAATTTTTTATTGTTCCATGCTATTATATTACTATTTGGATGTTTTATATGCATTAATATGCTATTTTATGTTATTTTTGGGACTAACCTATTAACCTAGAGCCCAGTGTCGGTTCCTATTTTTCCTTTTTTTGAGTTTCCTAGAAAAGGAATACCAAATGGAGTCCAAATGGAATGAAACCTTCACGATGATTTTTCTTGGACCAGAAGACAACCAGGAGACTTGGAGATGAAGTCGGAGGAGCCACGAGGCGGCCACAAGGACGGAGGGCGCGCCTAGGGCGTAGGGTGAGCCCCCCACCCTTATGGGCCCCCCGTGACCCTCCTGACCTAATTCTTTTGCCTATATATTCCCATATGTCCCCAAACCACCAGAGCCATCCACGAAAACACTTTTCACCGCCGCAACCTTTTGTACCCATGAGATCCCATCTAGGGACCTTTTCCGACACCCTGTCGGAGGGGGATTCGATCATGGAGGGCTTCTACATCAACTCTATTGCCCTTCGATGAAGCGTGAGTAGTTTACGACAGACCCGGCTCCATAGCTAGTAGCTAGATGGCTTCTTCTCTCTCTTTGATTCTCAATACCATGTTTTCCTCGATGTTCTTGGAGATCTATTCGATCTAATAATTTTTTGCGGTGTGCTTGCCGAGATCCGATAATTGTAGATTTATGATCATCTCGTATATGAATATTATTTGAATCTTCCCTAAATTCTTATATGCATGATTTGATATCTTTGTAATTCTGTTCGAAACTATCGATTTGGTTTGGCCAACTAGATTGGTTTTTCTTGTAATGGGAGAAGTGCTTAGTCTTGGGTTTAATCTTGCGGTGTCCTTTCCCAGTGACAGTAGGGGCAGCAAGGCACGTATTGTATTGTTGCCATCGAGGATAAAAAGATGGGGTTTTCATCATATTGCTTTAGTTAATTTCTCTACATCATGTAATCTTACTTATTGCGCTACTCTGTTCTTCATGAACTTAATACTCTAGATTCAGGCAGGAGTAGGTCGATGTGTGTAGTAATAGTAGTAGATGCAGAATCATTTCGGTCTACTTAACACGGACGTGATGCCTATATTCATGATCATTGCCTTAGATATCGTCATAACTTTGCTTTTCATCGGTTGCTCGGCAGAATTTGTTCACCCAATCGTATTATTTTCTATCTTGAGACAAGCTTCTAGTGAAACCTATGGCCCCGGGTCTATTTTCCATCATATTAGTTTCTCATCTTCTATTTTCCATCATATTAGTTTTCGATCTACTATTTTGCAATCTTTTAATTTCTGACCTATAAACCAACCAAAAATATTTACTTTATCATTTATCTGTCTCCATCAGATCTCACTTTTGCAAGTAACCGTGTGTAACATCCCAAAATTCTAAATTTTGGAATGTTATATTCAATAAATAATTTGTTTTTTTTGGTTTAATTGTATGCTTAATATTTTGGTTGAAAGTGAGTGGAATTTGAAAAAGTTCTAATGAGAGGGAATAAAAGGACTTCCCAAAAATTTCTATGTCGAATCCCCATTTAATTTTAAGTTTGAATCTTGTCAAAAAATTCTCTGATAAAAAAATACAAGAGGAGGAATATGACACTCCAAAAACCAGAGACAAGATTAGAAAATTTGTTTGAAACTCAAAATTCTATTGCATTTTGGAGTTATTGCAAAAATGATTTTGTTTAGTATTTTATTTAGCTCCGATATGTTCATGTTTTAGGAAATTTTATTCTAAAACATTCGATATATAATATGCCTGTATAAAATATTTCATTTTTCTTCTGTTATATTTTTTTAATCGTTGTTTTTCTTTTTAAAAAAACCGCGGCCGCCAGGCTAGGCCAGCCGACCCAGCGCAGGCAAGGCCACGGCCACAGGCCAACACCCACGTCTAGCGAACCCCTAGCTCACCCAGCGCCCCAGACACACGTGCAAAATAACACGCAGCGCCCCAACACCCGACCCCGACTCCCTTCACTCGTCTCACGCCTCCCTCCCCAGACGAGACTTGCTCGCCTCGGTGTGCGCCCATCTGTGCTCCCGTATATGTGGCTTGATTTGATTAGAACAAAATAATGCACGGGTCCACCCCATCAAAATCAGGGGGATGATTAGATTAGGAAGAAAAAACAGAAAAATTGTCGTAGGATGAAGTAGGAGCACGGATGGGAGCATGGGGAGGAAGCAGGCAAGCCGGATCCCCCTCCCGACGCCCGACTTCTCTCTCTCTCTCACACACACACATCTGGTGCTTGGCCCCACCTCTTCTTTCTTATTCCTCACGTACACATTCAAAAACGTACGCGTACACACACCTGACACCGTGCTGCATCCGACTTCTTTGGAAACCCTACTCCGGGTCGACCCCATCCCCAAGAAAGTTGTCCTATAAATAGTGAAGACCCTCCTCGACCGATTCCCCTCGAAACCCCTCGTAAAAACCCACCGTAGTGCATGCCCTAGCCGTTTGGATTTTGCCGCAGAAGCTTTGGTTCATCGCCGGATTCCGACGCCGGTGAGCTATCCCGAGCCTCCCTCTTCTACAGTTCAATTTCTCGCAATCCCTAGACTTTGTTTGACATGGTCTTGTGGTGCTTCTCCATCTATAGCAGCCGTACCAACTTTGTTGTCTTCACCCGAGCACTCAAAGCACCGAGATTCATCGCTTCGCTCTGTCGCCGTTCAGCGCGCCGACCACCTCCGACTCCACCACCGGACGAGCCACTGTCCACCGCATCTCTCCGACACCTCCGCCACCGCCCCCGACCAGCAGAACCGCCGGACTCGAGCTGCCCCATCGCCCCCAACGTATGTAGTTCTTCTCTCTGTATGCACGAGAGCTCTGTTCGTTCAGTTAAAGAAAAACGTTTTTTTAGATCAGTTTTTAGTTTACGGTTTTGTTTCGGTTTAGATTTAAACCGGTTCGTCGGTCTTCTGTTAAAAAAGTACACGCACGTTTTCTGCTAATCTTTGGCCTAGCATAGTATAACTACAGATCGGCCATCGCTTAGCCGAGTAGCAATAGGCCATTTCTTTTTTTTTCTTATTATTTTCGTTTCTTTTTAAAAAAACAGAAAAGTTTCAATCTTAGATATTCTATATCTTTTAGGTTTTTAATACAAATTGAGTGGTTCTTTTTGCATTAGTTTTATAATTTCTTGAAGTTTCTGTCTGTGCAATTGGGTTTCAAGTTTGAGTAGTTTAAATTTGAATTTGATGGAATATGTTCAAATTAGTATTTTCACCATAACTTGAGTTTAAAAATAGGTTTTTAGTTAATTCTTTTTGCTCCGCTCACTAGGACCTTTGTTTATCCAATAGTATTTAGTATTTTATTTTTAGGTTAATTTAAAATAGGTCTTTGCTAAACAGGGCCTGTTTTGACTTTATTTCTGTTTTAACTTTATTTCCTTCATTTTCTTTGTTTTAATTTTTTTAAAACTTTTGACAAGTTTTACTTTGTTTCTATTAGTCAATAGAAGAAAATTTGTTTTTTATTTTTAAAAAATTTATTTTCTTTAGTTTTGTATGAAAACTTGTATAGGTCATGGTTAGAGTTTTATAATAGCTTTTTATTTATTTATTTTTGCAAATAAAATTTTTATGAAAAATACTTTCTGTTAACTTAGTTGTTTTACTTTTTATTTTCTATTAAACTTATTAGCTTAGTGTTTTATTTTGCTGTTAAGTTTATGTAGGGAAAAAACTATTTTATTATTTGTAGAAAAGTCTTAGACTTTTCCTTAGTAGTTTTTCTCGTAGTTTTCCTCGAAGTTCTTTGGATTTTATTTGAGTTTATTATTGAGTTTTCCTTGTTGAAATTTTTATTATGATTGCTAGAAATTGCTTGCTGGAATGATTGCTTATGTGAATGCAATGTTTGACTATATAAATTTTCAACAGAGTGACGAATAGTTCTACCAAGTCATTATTCTGAGAGCGTTATATCTTCATCAAGTAATACCAGGCAAGTTCACTTTGACCATGTTTTTCATATATATGTTTTATTTGCATGTAGTAGCACCCTTTCAACAATCCCTCCAGTAGTATTATTGAGTCTTGTAGTTGAGTAGAATGCATGAGGTAGGAACCCATCTCCCTATTACCAAGCCCGGGATGTTATATAGTTTTAATGCTACGTGATAGTAGACGGGGTTTGGTATGAGTGCACGAGAGTGGTGTGAGAATGGAGGAATCTACATCAATGACGACAACTTCATGATGGCGTCAGTAGGGGACTGCATCTTCAGGACCTCAAGACGTCAAGACTCGTGACAAGAATTCAATACACACTACTGGGTGAAGGACAGTTGACGGGCACCCTGGAGCAACCAGTGGATGGCCGGGATGCATGGAGAAGTGCCATGACATCTTGCGGAAAGCTTCACCCAGACTCAAAGAGATGGAAGAATTCTTCATGCCCGAAAGCTTACCTATGCAACCGCAAGTCACTATGGGCTCTGGCTTGGTTGACCTTAGTTGTGACTCTGGCTAGGACCGTGCTAGCAGATGTAGAACTACGGTAGGATTGGATGAGCACCGGACAGTGGTCAGGGGAACTCTTCGGAAGATCATGTTTCAGTCATCTTGTTCTCAAACACCCTGAAGTGCGAGACGTAAAAAGAGGGATCGAATCTTGCGGGTAAAGTGTACAAACCTCTGCAGAGGGTTAAAACCTAATCGATTAGCTGTGTCCCCGATTACGGACAATTTGAGCATCTGGACTTGGATCTATCTTGCAACTCTCAGCACCGGACTAATAACTTAATTGTGGGAAACTTATGATGATTAGGGCTATGAGACATCGGTTGGCGGAACCATGTCATGATAGAAAAACTCCATAGTACAGACTCCTGATATTCCTTTGTTGTAGGGAAAAATAAACCAGCTTTTACGCAAAACAAAACTCGAACACAGAGCCATAAAGCCATATTGCATATAGTATAGTTTATCATTTGTTTTTCTTACAGTGATTGTGCCGCTACATTCAATGTACTGGCCTACACGGCTGCAACATATCATGTTGCAGGTTTTTCTTCGACGAGTAAGAGTTATGATTTAAGGTTATGGTATACACTCAACTTGCCGATGGCGTTGATGGGACTCCACACCCGATTTAATGTTTCCTCTGAGACTTATGAGGTATATATCAGTTTTACGTTATTTGACATGTGATTGCACTTTGATATATACATTGATGTACTGTGTGTGCCAACATACAGATCCAGGGATGACACAGATACATAGAGCCTTGACCGTTTGAGGTCGGGTCGCTACACCGTGAAGGGATTGGCAACCCCTTTATCGTGTTGGATGCAAGTTGTTTGATTGTTTGTGTAGGTATTCGGTGATTTGTGCGTTGTCTCCTACTGGAGTGATACCTTGCTTCTCAAACTGAGGGAAATACTTATCTCTACTTTGCTGCATCACCCTTTCCTCTTCAAGGGAAAAACCAATGCAAGCTCAAGAAGTAGCAGGAAGAATTTCTGCCGCCGTTACCGGGGAGGTCTACGCCAAGTCAAGACATACCAAGTGCCCATCATAAAACTCTCATCTCTTGCATTACATTATTCGCCATTTGCCTCTCGTTTTCCTCTCCCCCACTTCTAAAACAATTTTCGAAAAGATTTGTATTTTTATTCACCTTCTTTCTGTATGTCTTTTTGTCTGTGTTTCCATGTGCGTTCTATTTTTCTTGCATCTTTGCTTGCTAAAAATCTATTAATATATGGATCCACTCAAAGTTTTCTACCTGGATCATCTTTGATCCATATATGCTCGTGCTGAAACCCCAACTAGTTTAGTTGAGGGAAAGTCTTTAGATGAGCATGCTCATTTTGTGCGTCATCGTTTGTCTGAAAAAGGGAAGATCTTACAGAATCATATAAATTGTTTGCTATGCTATGCTTGGAATCTTTGTGAAATTTGTGATTTCACTTGTTGCTCTAAGAACCCTAAAAAACACCTTCCCTACCTTTGTGAGTTTAATGATAATGAAATCTTATCTAATTATCAAAATGGTGTTTATAGTTACTATGATATCAAACAAATTGAAGAATTTATTGCTTTTAAGGGTGCTTATGAAGTTGTTTCTTTGATTGAAAAGTATGATATTACACTCTATAAATCTAAAATTTTGACATTCTTAAATATTGCTATGAAAACTATGCTCAGAACGCTTATGTCAAAGAATTTATTGAGAGAATGACCATTGCTTTGGAAGAAAATAATGATATGCATGAATCTATAGATAATTATGATTTTGATCATTTGATTGAGATACCCTCCTTTGATGAGTGTGATGCTTGCTATTCCTGTGGCCATGATGCCAATATTTATGGAGATGAATTTGCTATAGTCCCTTATGTTAAACATGAGATTGTTTCTACTGCACCCATACTTGATAATTTCTTGAATCAAAAGCATGATTGCAATGATGTTATTATGAATCCTATTAATGTCAATTGTGTTAATTACATGCAAAACCGTAAGCTTGGGGATGCTAATTTTGCTATGTCTACTACTTGTTGAAGTGATCATGATTGGGGTGATTCTTCTTATGATCTTGAAAATTTATTTAAGCCCTCTGATGAATGTGAGATTGATAAAAATGTTTGCGATAAAATTGAAAGTGGGTTTGGAAGAATGTCAACTTTAGATCCCACATATTTCAAGAATGTTCACTCTTATGAAGTTTTTGATAATAGTGGGTTTGGAGAGGTCATGATTTTAGTTACTATTAATCCCACTATTTTGGAAGAGTGTCAACTTCGCATGCATGTGGATCGTGTCGAGAATATGTTTTGTGATAGCTATATTGTTGAATTTTCTTATGATCCTACATGTAATTATTATGAGAGAGGGAAATTTGGTTGTAGAAATTTTCATGTTACTAAATTACCTCTCGTTATACTGAGATTGCTATTATTTCTTTCTTCTACCTAGTAAATGCTAGCTTTTGCTTGTCTTGATAATTTATTTGCTTATAAAATGCCTATGCATGGGAAGCATGTTAGACTCAGATGTGTTTGTCACATGTTTTATGATGCTCTCTTTGCGCCTCGATTCTTGTCTTTCATGTGAGCATCATTGAAATTATCAATGCCTAGCTAAAAGTCTTTAAAGAAAAAGCGCTTGTTCGGAGACAACCCAACATTTTTCTTTCCTGTTTTGCAATAAATAATTCATCTAGCCTCTGGTTAGATGTGGTTTTGTGTTTTAATTAGTGTTTGTTCCAGGTAAGACCTTTGGGATAGCTTACGGTGATAATTGTTTTGATCTTGCTGAGAAACAAAAACTTTTGCGCCTAGGAAAATAATTTTCATAATTCACGGAAGCATGCTTTTGATATGATCCTTTTTGCTCTGGATTGTACACACATTGCCCAGGCTGTCCTAAGTTTTCAGATTTTTGGAGTTCTGTATATTCGAGAGTTACTGATTACTCTGCACTATTTTGTTTTTGATAGATTCTGGTTTCTTTGTCTTGTTTGCTTATTTTGATGAATCTATGGGTAGTATCAGGGGGTATGAACCATGGAGAAGTTGGAATATAGTAGATATTACACCAATATAAGTAAAGAATGAGTTCACAACAGTACCAAAAGTGGTGATCTATTTTCTTATACTAACGGAGCTTATGAGATTTTCTGTTGAGTTTTGTGTTGTGAAGTTTTCAAGTTTTGGGTAAGGATTTGATGGACTATGGAATAAGGAGTGGCAAGAGCCAAAGCTTCCGGGGCATCCCCTCTTTCATCTTCGTTTATCGATAAATTTACTTGAGGCTATATTTTTATTCACCGCATGATATGTGTTTTGCTTGGAGCGTCTTGTATGATTTGAGTCTTTGCTTTTTAGTTTACCACAATCATCCTTGTTGTACACACCTTTTGAGAGGGACACGCATGAATCGTGATTTATTAGAATACTCTATGTGCTTCACTTATATCTTTTGAGCTAGGCAATTTTGCTCTAGTGCTTCACTTATATCTTTTTAGAGCACGGCGGTGGTTTTATTTTATAGAAATTGATGAACTCTCATGCTTCACTTATATTATTTTGAGAGTCTTTGAACAACATGGTAATTTGCTTTGGTTATAAATTTATTCCTAATATGGTAGGCATCCAAGAGGGATATAATAAAAACTTTCATATAAAGTGCATCGAATACTATGAGAAGTTTGATTCCTTATGATTGTTTTGAGATATGAAGATGGTGATATTAGAGTCATGCTAGTGAGTAATTGTGAATTTGAGAAATACTTGCGTTAAGGTTTGTGAGTCCCGTAGCATGCACGTATGGTGAACTGTTATGTAACGAAGTTGGAGCATAAGATATTTTTTTGATTGGCTTCCCTATGAGTGGCGGTCGGGGACAAGCGATGGTCTTTTCCTACCAATCTATCCCCCTAGGAGCATGCGTGTAGTACTTTTTTTTGATAACTAATAGATTTTTGCAATAAGTATGTGACAATGGGGTTTTTCCCAATAAAAGGGGGTTTTCCCAATAAAAGGGAACCCCCCAAAAGCCCCCCCCCAGAGCGTTCAAGCTTGGGGGGGCTATAAATAAGATCGCAGAACCCACCCTCACTCCTGTTTTGGGGCCCAAAGCCCCAAACCGTGTGTAGTTCCTCTTTGGGTTCTTAAAAACCCTAATTTTTCCCCAATTGGGGCCGGCCACCCCAGGGGCCCTGGCCTACCCCAAAAGGCCCCTTTTTTAAAAAGACAAGACAGGGGAACTAAAAAGCCAAAGAAGGGGAAACCCAGGCCCAAGGCTTGGGGGCCCGGAAACCCCCGAAGGTCCGTAATTGGGGCCACCCAAAGGCCGAACCCGGGCCCCGCCAACCGAGGTACCCACCGGGGGGTCGGGCCCCAAATTTTCCCCGGGCGGGAAAGGTTTGGTTTTTGCCCCCAAGGGAAAAAACCCCCGGGCAACCTTTTTAAACCTTTTTCCCGGGGGGGACCCCACTTAAAAGGGGCCCGCGGGGGTTGGGAAAAAACCCGGGCGGGACCCCCTTTTTAAAAACCCCCCCAAAGCCAAACCCCGTTTAAAATTTAAAAAGGGCCAACCGGGAGGGTTAAAAGGGTCCGCCCCCGGGGCCCCCCGAAAGGTGTGGGCCCCCCCGCCGGGGGCAACCCAATAAACCCAAATAACCCGGGGGTTTTTTTTAAAAAAGGGGAAAACCGGGGGTTCCCCAAAAGGTTTTGGTTGGCCCGAGGGGGTTTGGAAGTAACCGGGCCCCAAAACAAGTTTTGGGGGGCCCAAAAAGGGCCCCAAACCCTCCCACCAACCCCTTTTCCTTTTTCCCCCAAAAAAGGGTTTCCCCCAAAAAAACCCAAATGGGGTTTTTGACCCCCTTTTGCAAAGGGTTTTAATTGCCGGGGCCCCCCCAAAGAGGGGGATTTTTTAAACCCTTTTCCCAAATGGGGCCCGGTATAAAGGGGCCCAGCCCCGGATACAAAACATTCCCCCCAAAACCATTAAAACCCCCAACCCCAAACCCAAAAAAAACAAAGGGGAAAAAATTTAGGGTTTTGGGATTTTAGGGCCCCCGGGAACCCCCTAATACCGGGATTTACATTTTTTAAAATTTTTTTTGGGTTTAAAAGCAAGTCTGTTTTTTTTTAAAAAAAATAAAGGAAAATCCCTTTCATTTTTAAATGCCGAAAACAAAGGGTTTGAAAATCCCACAACAACAATAGGTTTTAAAAGGGTTTTTTGGGTTTTGATTTAAAAAACAAAAATTTTTAAAAAAAAAAAAAATTTTAATAAAAAACCCATTAAACCCTTTTAAATAAAAATTGACCCGGGGCCTTTTTCCCCTTTAGCCCTCCCCCAAAGGAAATTTAGGGGTGAAAAAATTTTTTACAATTAAAAAGAGGAGAAAAATTTTATAATAAACGAAAACAAATTTGTTTAAAACCAAAAAAAAAAAATTTAATTTAACCCAAAAATTTATAAAAGGTTCCTAAATTAGTTTTTAAAGTTAAAATTTTTAAAGGGAAAGCAAGCAGATTAAGGAAAAAACAGGGGGCTTGTTTTCCCCCCCTTTGACCCATGGGAACCCCCCAAATCCGGGCCCGTTGGAATGGGCCCCTTTTTTTAAACAAAAATTTAAAAAAACCCCGGGGGCCCCAAAGGGGTTACCCCCCGGGAAATTGGGAATTGCCAAAGGGTAACTATCAAAATTAAAAATGGGAAATTTTAAATTTTTTTCCAAAAAATCCAAAACCCACAATTTGGGGCTCCCCAAAAACCAAAAAAAAGTTTAAACCCAAAAAAAATTCCCAACAAAAAAGAGAAATTTATTTTTTTAAAAGGGAAAGGGTTTTATTTTTCCTTTCCCTTTCCAAAAAACCCTTTTTTGTTTCCAAAAAAGTTTTTCGTTGGGTTTCCCTTAAATTTGAAGGTTTTTTAAAGTATTTGGGGACCCAAGGTAATAAATATTAGGGGTAGTTTATTTTGGGAAAGTAGGGTAGGCCTTTTGGGACAAAAAATTTGGGTTTTTCGGGGTAAAAAATTTTTCCCCGGGTTTAATTTTATTTTGGGCTTTAGGGGGATTTTAATTAAAGGGGAAATATTTTAAAAAATCCCCCCCTTTTCTTTTTCCGCAATTTTTGCATTTTTTTCCACTCCCGGTTTTTACGCTTAAAATCACCCATCATTTATTTGGGTTTTTAAACCCCCCAAAAATTTGGAAAAAATTAAAGGGTTTTTTTTTATTTTTTAAAATTTTTAAAATTTAAAATTTAAAAATAAAAAAAAAAAATTTAAATTTAATTTTCTTTTCAAAATTTGTAAAAATTTAAAAAATTTTTTAACTAAAAATTAAAATTTCCCTAATTTTTAAATTTATTTAAAAAAGAAGATTTTTAAAAATTTCAAAATTTTTAAATTTTTTAAAACCTCAAAATTTTTTTTTTGTTTTAAAATATTTTTTTATTTTTTTTTAAAAATAAAAAAAATAAAGAAAAATATTTTTTTGAAAAATTTAAGTTTTTTAAATCCCGGGGCCCCAAAGGGGGCCCCCCCCCCAATTTAAAAAAGGGCCCCCCCAGGGGTTTTGATTTTCAAAAAGCAGGGTCCCTTAACCGGATTTCAGGCCCCTTTTAGGGGTTTAAACTCTTTCCCCACAAATTTGGAAAAAGGGAAAGGGCAAAACGGGTAATTTCCGGAAACCCAAAATCCCAATCCCCCGGGCCTTTTTCTCAAACTTTCCTTTCACCCTTCTTTTTTCCCCCACCTTTACCCAAAACCTTAAAATTCCCCCTTTTCCAAACAAATCCCACCCCTTTTTTTTTTAAAAAGTCTTTCCCTTTTTCCCCCTCAAATTTCGGGCCCCCTTGAATCCCAATTTACCATTTACCCCCAAACCCTACCCTCCCCTCCCAAAATTTTAAATCCCTTTAAATTTTGGGTTTTTTTAAAAAAATTTTTTTTAATTTTTTTCTTTTTTTTTGGGGATTTAGGATCAACACCGCGCCATGGCCCCAAAAAGAAGGCTTGAGGTTGCAGGCCCGCTCTGCGTCCTTCCGCCGCCACCGAGCCAACGGTGGGCGGGGAGACGCCGTCGGAAGGGTGGTCGCGGCGAGACACTCGGGCGCCACCAGATCCAAGGACAAGATGGATGACCGCGCCGGTCTCCGTGGACATTCCGCGTCCATCTCAAGACGACAACCCAGCAGCGCCATACCACGGAGGTGGTATCCGCATGCCGGGCAAGGACACACCGGAGGCTCGCGGGATGCTCCGACCACCGTCCGGTCACAAGCAAAGCGAAGGCGCCGGGCAGACCTCGCCTTCTAACGCTGTTAGAGTCCGAGCGTATCCCGCCTCGCACCGCCGCCCCGCCCCCTCCACTCCGCGAAGCGCCGAAGGGCGCAATGCTCTCGACTTCCCTCCAACGCGACAAGGTCAAGACTAGAGGGCTACCATCCAGAGCCTGATCGCTTTCGCCAACAACGACTTCCACAGCAGCCGGCGACCTCGCGGCCGCGTAAGCCGAGAAGACGGCGGCCGACGGCGATAAGAGCGCCGGGTGCGACCACCATGCACTCCCGCCGCGAAGCGAAGACGCCGCCGCGAAATAACGCCGACGACGGCTCCACGGCATCGCCGGATCCGCGGACTCGCCGGGATCAACGCCAGTCCTCGACGATCGGCGACAAGAAGACGCCGGACCATTATCGAAGCGCCGCCGAGAAGCTCGGGCGACAATCGACCAGAGCTGGAACACTGCCGACGCGGCGCGCGCCGGTGAACCAGCGACTTGTCAGACGCGCAGGCTGCCCGCTGCGTTCACCATGCGCTGCTGGCGCGTGTCCAAAGGGCTCCAAGACGAAGAATTTCAAGCCCGACATACCGGAGAAGTACGACGGCAAGACACACCCTCGAATTCCTCGGTGTCACACCATCGCGGTGCAGCTGCCGGGCGCGACGAGAAGATTCTCGGCGAACCATTTCCGCTGGTGCTTAAGCCGAACGCTCGTTCTGGCTTATGCACTTGCCGGAAGGCTCCATTTCTTCTTGGGCAGACCTTTGCCATCGCTTTGTTGGCGCCTTCACGGGCGGCCACAAACCCCACGGCCAGAGAGCGATTCCACATTTTGGCCTGTATGAAGGAGAATCCTCGCAAGTACATCCAATGCTTCACCGTGTGCAGACAACATCCCTCGATGTCCACCTCGCCGCTGTTATCGCCGCGTTCCACCGAACGCGCGTAACCGCCGATGCAGAAGAGATGGCGATGACTAAGATCCGGGATGTCACGAGCTCTATGCTCGGTTGATAGCAGACGCTACGAAGAGGGAGGAGACTCTCGGGAAGGATGTCAGCGCAGGAGGAAGCGACATGACGACACCGCCCGCAAACAAGAGCCGGCGGCGGAACAACCGAAAGAAGGACAAGAAGAGGTGCTTGCCGCCGAGAAGTCCGGCAAGGAGGCTCCCGCCAAGCAAACACAGCCTGGCGGTTGCGGCAAGGAGATCGCCTCAGAAGCGGCAGCCGACAAGCGTGATCGCCCGACAAGCAATATCGCAAAATCCACCGCACTAAGGGCCACGATCTCTCCAATCGCAAGCGCTGCCGAGTATCTCGCCGAGCAGCAAAAAGCTGAGTACGAGAGGCGCGACAAGGAGAAGGCCAAGGTGGCGGAGGAGAACCGAGCAAGAAGCGGTCGCTCAATGGCCGGGAGGACGCCGCGCAAGGCCAAGCAGCGGCAAGGTGATCGACCTCCCCGGGCCGCGACGAGGATGAAGAAGACGACGACGAAGACATGGAGGATGAGGATAACAGCGAGCAGGAGTTCCGTATGGCCACGGAGGTCCTCAGGCGCCGACGGTGGCGCCTCTCTCGCACACCTCCCACCGCCAGCCTAAAGCAAGGGTGCGTGAGGTGAATGCAGCGGAGCCGCCCGTGGAGTCGCCAAGCAGTCCTCAAATGGTCCTCAAGACGCCCATCATTTTTGATCTTGAGGATCACCCGACCGCACCACCGCGGTCGGGTGCTTGCCGATGCTGGTCTCGCCCACCATCCGCAACCTCAAGGTCACCAAAATGTTGGTTGACGGCGGGTCGGGCTGAACTTGATCTCCTCTCGCTGTGATCAAGAAACTCCAAATCCCGATGATTTAGCTCAAGAGACCGGTTCTTTCCAAGGAATCAACCCGGACGGAGCAAGCCCAAGGAAAGATCACTCGCCGGTGACCTTTGGCGGGAGCTCAATTTCAGGATCGAAGCGCATCACTTTCGACGTCGCCGATATTCCGTTGCCATACAATGGAATACTCGCCGCCCCGCCTCGCCAAGTTCATGGCAGCTTCCCATTATGCTTACAACGATTAAGATGCCGGAGCCGATAAGCGCCATCACCGCCCACGGCGACAAGAAGGATGCGCTTATCTGCGCCGACAAGATCTACCGATGCAGCAGCCGCGCCGATAAGAATACACTTGCCGCTGAAGCTCCCCGGGAAGAAGAAGACCAAGTCCGCAAGTGCTCGGGGCCCACTCCGCAACCGCACCTCTTCGAGTGCTGCGCTGCCGCCGAGGACGCCCCGCCGAGCTCCACCGCAAGAGTAAAAGGGAATGGCCGCCCGCCGCAACCAAGAAGGTATCCGCCATGAGGACGGCACGGTGGTACCTTCACCATCGCCACCACTTGACAAAGAATAGGAAAGGCGCTGTTTTTCCTCGCGGCGAATGTCGGCGTGTTTGCATGGCAACCATCCGACATCCCCGTGTTCCTGTGAAGGTGATTGAGCACAAGCTTGCTGTTTGCCCTCATCGCGCGCCCATCAAGCAAAAAGTGAGGAAGCAAGCCGTGGAGCGCCAAGAATTCATCGTCAAGAAATCAAGAAGCTAGAGGCAGCGGGCCTAGTTAGAGGTGTGATCCATCCGACGGGTTAGCAAACCCATTGCCGTCGGCGCAAGGCCAACGGAAATGGAGGCTGTGTATAGACTTCACCGATGTGAATAAAGCATGTCCCAAGGATCCATTCCCTTGCCGCGCATTGACTAGATTGTTGACTCCACCGCCGGTGTGAGCTACTCGCTTGATGCATACCGTGCTATCACCGATCTTTATGGCCAAAGAGGATGAAGAGAAGATCGCATTTATCACCCATGTGGCACTTATTGCTTCATACGCATGCCATTTGGACCAAGAATGCAGGATCAACATTTGCAAGGGTAGTGTATATCGCTTTTGAGCCACGATCCACGTAAATGTAGAGGCTTACGTGGATGATATCGTGGTAAAGAGCAAGAGCAAGGATACGCTGATTCAAGATTTGGAAGAGACGTTTCGTAACTTGCGCAAGATATAGCTTAAGTTGAACCCCGAGAAGTGCGTCTTTGGAGTTCCTCCGCAAACTTCTCGGTTCTTTGTGTCACAGAGGGAATTGAAGCCAACCTGCATAATATTAAAGCCATTGAGCGATCGAAGCCCCGGCGAGTCAAGGATGTCGGAAGGCTTGCAGGTTGTGTGGCTGCCTCAAGAGGTTCATTTCAAAGTCCGCAGAACGCGCCTCTACCTTTCTTCAAAATCTTGAAGAAGGCGGGTCCCATGAAGTGGACTCGAAGGCAGGCAACGCAGCAGGATTTGAACGGTACCTATCCTCCACTCCAATACTTGTCGCACCTAGACCACAGGAGAAGTTGTCATTGTACCTAGCGGCAACCAACCAGGTGGTTAGTGCTGCGTTAGTAGCGGAGAGGGAGTCCGACGAGGAGGCTACACCACCGCAAGCAAGTCCAGCGACAAGCGGGGCTACACCGACAAGCTCCGCCCCGACAAGGACAGCTCACAGCAGAACAGGATGAGGTGCGCAAGAAGATGGTGCAATACCAAAGGTATTTTGTAAGTTCCTCTCCAGGGGCTAGATCAAGATACTCCGTGTGCAAAGTTGCTTTTCGCCTCCTCATGGCCTCGAGAAAGCTGCGCCATTACTTCCAGCACACGAGATAACAAAGGTCACTCGCTTCACGAAGAGGATATTGCACAACCCGTAGCAACAGGCAGGATTGTTGAGTGGGCACCGAGCTGCCGAGCTTTGGACTCAAGTTTGAAAGTACTTCAACCATACAGAGCCGAGCTTTGGCAGAATTCATAGCAGAGTGGACCCCAACGCCTCGATGAAGAAGTCCAAGAAACAAGTACACCTGCATAAGAAGCGACAAGTGAATGGGTAATGTACTTTGATGGTGCCTTCTCATCGCAAGGCGCCGGTGCGGCGTGGTACTCATCGCTACCACCGGAGAGCACCTCAAGTATGTTATCCAGATGCACTTCCCAAGGGAGCAAGCGACAAACAACACCGCTGAGTATGAAGGTTTGCTCGCCGCCTCGTGGATTGCGGCGTAACTTGGGATCGAAAGTTGATTGTGCGGGGACATTCTCGCCAGTGGTCCGCAAGTTAACAAGAGCTATCAGAGCCCTTTGATGGAAGCTTATGTCGATGAAGTGAGGAAGCTTGAGGAGCGCTTTGAAGGTTTGCAGATGGAGCACATCCCGAGAGCTCAGAATGAAATCGCAGATGGCCTTTCAAAGTGTGCTTCGATGAAGTTACCTGTGGAACCGGGGACCTTCTTGCTCAAGCTGACTCAACCATCCGTCACGCCATCAATTGGGCAGTCCAAGAAGAGAAAGTTGGTCTCCGCGACTACTTGCCGGGCGGGTCTCCCCGAGGCCGCCAAGGTCCCCAAGATCAACGACTGAACACCGAGGAACAGTTTGCTCCTGCAGATCCTCGGATCAGACAGCTTGAAGCAAGTGTTCCCGACAAGCTCGCCCGGCGAAGCTTGCGGGGACCTTCAGCTCCGTAGAACTGGAGGTTCTTGCCGAGAAGCCGAGGTTCCCGCAGCTGCCCTCATGCCTTTAGTCCTTGCCGCTGAGCCCCAAGCTCCGCATGGGCGCAGCAGATCGTCTGCTTTTTGCAAACCGAGAACTTCCCGACGACCCGTAAAAATTGAGAAGATAACCAGACAATAAGTATGTACCAACAGGATAACGAGCTGTACGTAAGAAGGCTCAATGGTGTCGATCAAGTGCATCTCCGAGAAGATGGATGTAAGTTGCTTGGCGTAAATACACGGAGGCATATGCGCCACCACATTGGCGCAAAGGGCGCTTGCCGGAAAGCTTCCGCAAGGTTCTTTGGCAAGAAGCCTCCAAGATGCAATCGCACTAGTAACCAAGTGTGAAGCGCAAGGCCCATGCAAAGCAGATTCATCACCACTCAAGCTCTCCAAACAATCCCTTTGTCCTGCCCTTCTCGGTCTAGGGGCTCGATATCTCGGCCCCTTCCCCTGGCTGTCGGGGCTTTGAGTACTTGTACGTAGTAATCGACAAGTTCACAAAGTGGCCGTAAGTGGAGCCAGCGAGAAAGGTGACAAGACAATCAGCGGTCAAGTTCTTGGATCGATTGTGTGCTGCTTCGATCCCTAACAGATTATCACCGACAACGGTACACAATTCACTAGTCGCACCTTCATGCAAGACGCCCAAGACCTTGGCGCCAAGGTCTGTTTAACTTCGCTGCTCACCCGAGGAGCAACGGTCAAGCGAGAGGGCCATCGCAAGTGCTGCTGCGCTGGCTCAAGACAAGAACTTTCGACAGGCGCGCAAGTGCGGAAGAAATTGATAGAGGAGCTGCCGCTCTTTGGTCAATCGAACGACACCAAATCGAGCCACCGGACAGACACCTTTTGCTCTAGTATATGGAGCAGAGGCGCTTCTCCCCACGGAACTCAGATACGGATCTCCTCGAGTGCTCGCTATGATGAGCTCGAGCAAGAGCAATCTGCGGCAAGATGATGCATTGCTCCTTGAGGAGGGACGCTCTGTGCTGCTGTGACGAGCTGCTCGATACAGCAGCCTTGCGCCGCTACCATAGCCGCAAGGTCAAAGCCAGAGTCTCGAGGAAGGCGACCTTGTTCTTCGGCGTGTTCAGTCCGCCAAGAATTCCAACAAGTTGACGCCGGTGGGAAGGCCCTTATCGGGTGAGACAAGTCACGAGGCCCGTGTCATCCGCCGAGACCGAAGAAGGCTTACCGTGAGCAACTCCTCGAACATAGAGCATCTTCGCAAGTTTCACCCATAAGGCGCGGTTGCGTGATCCGCCCGCAACCACCTTTTGTACAAGCTTTGCCGCTGTTGCATGTAACCCTTTGTACAAAGCCGGGCGCACTCTGCATCAAGAAAGTTTCGTGTTTTGCTTATTTGCCTTTTGCATGCTTTTCTTTGCAATTTGCATGTGTTATTTGGCATTTTGTGCAACGTACACATCCGTAAGCAATAGCATCGCCGAAGGCCAGATACTTGTTTCCCTTTCTCTTTCCTTGCCTCTTAAGCGAAGGAACGCTCTCGCGCACAAGTTTGCCGGGGATGGAAATGGAGGATGAACCAAGTGCTGTTCAAGAAAGAGAAGCTTGTCAAGAACGCATGATATCATGAAAGCTAAGTTATTAGAATTTGAGCAGTTCAAATTTTTAAAATTTTAAGTTGCCTTCCTTGAACAACCACACTTTGTATGGAAAACCTGCGCGGAGGAACCTACCCGTGGATAGCCGCACCCTTGTCTTGTTTTCGAGCACGCCAACGATTTATGAGCTGCGACAAGTGTCGCGCCTTTGTTTCGCTGAGTCCGGCCAGCAAGCTGAGTGCGTTGCGACTAGTCATGCAAGGTTGCTTGCCGGTAAAACCTTGGCCAGCGGGCTGCTTCGAAGTTCAAGATTCAGCGCTATGCAAGGACCCTTGCCGGCAAGTTCCCTAGAAGCGAGGGTTGAAGCATACAAAGTTGAGGATCGTAACAAGGAGATAACACGCATCTATTGATCAAAATAAAGATAATATCGCACAAAGAATAACTTGTCGCGTGACTAATGAGTTCATAACACCCTATGCAGCAACAAAAGAGATAAAGATAAAGGAGGCCTAATCTACGCGGTCGCCTCCACCCCGGAGATCTTGTTCACTTTGGCAATGATGTGGGCGACCTGCTCCTTCAGAGCCTCCATGTTCGCGGCGGCCGGCAAGCTGCGAAGAACGCTGGTGAGGTTTATGCCGGATTGCGGTATACGATCTTCGCAAGACACGCCCATAGTTCCCGCACACACCGGCGTAGTCTCCTCGGCGAAGTTGCGCTGAGGATCTTCTTCCGCAGATCCGCAAGGGCCGCGCGATCCCCGAAGAAGAGGCTGAGCTTGGCGCGAGGAGATTTGATCCGGGAGTAGATGAGATGCTCCACCTTCCAGCCAGCAGCTCCCGGTCAATGTCGGATGCACAGGATACCAAGTCCTCGGTCCATAACTCGACGGTACGGCGGAAATGCTCGGCTGCTTTGTTGGCGCTTGTCCACAAGGTTCGCTCCTTGCGGAGCTCCTCCTTCAACTTGGTCTCCGATCCCGGGCGGCGCTAAGCGAGTCCTCAACAGAGACTTTCAGCTCAAGATCCTCGATGGAGTCCTTGGCGGCCTTCAACTCGTCGCCCTTCTTGGAAAGACGCACCTGAGTTCCGAGTTGGTGTGGCGCCCTTCTCGCCTCCGTGTTGAGCGCTGGCGACCTTCTCCACGCCGCCTTCAAGAACTCCTCCAGCTTGCGACCTTGGCGGCAAGCTCCTCCTTGGCGGTCTCCGCGGCAGCCGCGGCGGCTTTCGCCTCCTTCAGCTCCCCACCAAGGGCCTGCTCCCGAGCGGCGAGGTCTTCCTCGTGGGAGTCGAGGTTAACCTTCCGCTGGATGAGTTCTCCTTCTCGCCGGACAGCTCCACCCGGCGAGCCGCTGCTTCTTCGCCTCGGCCTTCTCCAGCAACCACCACTCATACTCCCGGCGAAGTCGCTACGCCCTCCGCCACCTCGCGAGAGCAGCCTGGTTGGCGGCGCCGAGCTCCGCTTCCCATCTCCTCGGCGGCCTTGACGACGAGGGCCTCCCGGAAGCAAGCTACCGCCTGGCCCAGTAAGGGCCAGAGCTGGTGAAGCAGCTTCTCCTCCTCGGGCCCGCTGCCTCCCCCGGCCCTCGACGATCTTCAAGCCCGCTGGAGGCGAGGACCTCCCATCAAAGGCCTCGCCCCGCTGGAGCTCACGACGAAGAGCCCCACGGCACTGGATGAAGACGCCTGGGGGCTTTCAAGTAGTAGCCGGGCTGCTCCTCTCCGGCGGAGGGGTCGGCGATCGGCGCAGACTTGATGCTCCCGCCGCCTCCGGGCCGGGCGGTGCGGTCGCCGTCCCCTCCCCACCACTGCGTCCCGCAGCCGAGCGGTCTCTCAAGATTTGGCCCGGCGGCTCCCGCCAGGTCCTCGGCGACAGGCGTCGCCGCCGCCACAGATCCTCCTCCTCAACAATGATGACTTCCGCCTCCATCTGCTGGGGAGGAGGATCTAGAAGAAGAAGAAAAGCAAAAGAAGTTCAAGCAAATATCCAAAAGAGACAACACCAAGAAGACAAGTTGCAGAACCTACCTTGGCGGACGCCGCGTCGTGGCGGGCTCCCTCGCCGGGAGCTCGCTTTGGCGGAGTGGCTGCCCTCGCCGGCTGCTCGCTTTGGCGGGTATCGCCCTCGGCGGAGTACCCGCCTTGGCGGAGTGCTCTCCATTGCCGGGAGTTCGACCTTGGCGGGACGGCGGGCTCTGCGGCTCCTCGGGCGACCTCCGGCGCTCCCGCCACTGTGGCTCCACCTCTGCACAAGTCAAGACAAAACATCAAGGCATTAGCACAAGACTAAAATCTTCAAACACGCCCGGCGAAGCGAAGTGCGTAACCTGGACTTCTGTTGGGGGCTGCGCTGGGCTGCTCCTTGAGCAGCGCTGGTCCGCAAGCTTGGCTCAAGACGCCCCTCGTCGCCGTGGCGGGCGAAGTCGTCTGCGACCGACCACGGGCACCTTGGCCTTCTTCGCGCCAGCGTTGGGCCAAGGTCCTCAAATCAACGCAAGAAACAAGAGTAGCATCAACAATGATCAAGGCGAAATTTGAGAAGATAAAGATCTCGGATACTTACTCCTGTTCCTCCTCGTCGTTTTCGCCAAGGCGGAGAAGTCATACTCCACCGGGCGGCGTCGGCGCGAGGAACGCAAGGCGAAGACTCCTCGGCGCTTGGCGGTCCCGGGGCTGGGGCTGCGAAGACCCAGCCTCGTGGCAGCCGGGCCCGAGAAGCGGCGGAGCCGCCACTCCGCCCGAGAAGACCTCGTCCGCTTGGCGCCGACCTGCGGGCGCCTCGCTGGCTCTCGCGGCGAGCCGCTTCCGCCCGTGGCTGGTGCGCCGGTCGCCTCGGCGCAGCTTGGCTTCCCGGAAGCTTGCGCTGCCCGGCGAGCTGGTTGTTGCCGGGGCTCGCGCCCTCGCCTGCCGCTGCCTTGCGGAGGCGCTTGATGGAGAACGCCTAGGGCTTGCCCGGGCGGGAGGTCTCCGACGACGAGGAGAGGTCGCCGTAAAGGTCCGTGGACCCGCTGGGCTCTCGGCGGCCTCGGCGTCCTCCTCCTCCTCCTCCTCCCGGCTGGCTCGCGGACCCAGCGCCTGCGCTGCGACCTCTTTCCTTTGGCGCCTCCGCTCCCTCCGGCGCTTTCGCTTCCCTTGGCGCCTCTGCTCCCTCCGCAACGCCACCCCTTGCCGCCCTCGGCCATGATTCCTGTGGATCCCGGAGTGCCTCAACGAAGGGACCCCAGCGAAGCTGTCGGGAGGAAGCTGCAGAGTCTCGCGGATCTCCGCCTCCGCTTGGCAGGACACTTCCGCAGCCTCTCGCCTCCTCGGGCGTGTAGCCAAACTCTCCGCCGCTGCAGCTGCAGCAGCAGCCTCTTCACCCGAGAAGCTATGTATGCAAGCTCTTGGTCGGTGGTGTCCAGCAGATGCTCCTTGATGTCATCCTTGTTCTTCGCCAACTCCACAAGGTTGTCGAAGAAGCCGAGGATGTCTCGATGGATCGGGCGAAATCCACGTGCGGTCCACGCCAGGCGAATCACACGCGGCATCATGGCGCAAAGACGATCCCGAGCTGTGCTGCTGCAGAGGGCACCACTCCCGGGAGGTCTGAACCACTGGATGGGCCGGGTCATATTTAAAGAGTTCCTGACCATCCCCTCAGCCCAGCGTCGTGAAGTTGAAGTTTAGCCCGGGCGCAGCCTCATTATATCTCCCGCGCTGCCATACTCCCAGCCGGCCTTTTCCTGTCTTGGAGAGGGCGATGCAGCAAGGAGGAAGTCTCATACCACCTCTCGAACGGACAGCTTTGCCATTCAAGACGAAGAATCCGGATGAGAGCGATGTTGAGCTTGACGTCGTCCAATCCAGCTCGCCCAGCCTCCGCCAAGACGATAGGCGTTGTGCGCGGCGCGGTGAAGGGCTGTGGCGCGTCCTCAACGATCCAGCACTATCTGACGCCACTCCTCCCACTTGTCATGAGCTCCCGGCAAGTACTCCTCCTTCTTGTTCGCATTTAAAACCCAAGAAATTCCTCCGGAGAGGGGGGCGCCGCCTCGCTCTAGGAGTGAAGAAGTGCCTAAACAGCGCTACGCTTGGGTGTATTCAATGAAGTTTTCGCACATGTAGCGAAACCGCCATTGTGAGGATGGCGCTGGGGTGAAGTCAAGAAGGTGGAAGCCGATGTGTGCATGATGTCGCAGAAGAAATCAGAAAAGGGGGCAAAGGCCGCAATGAAAGAAAGCTGCGAAGAAGAAGTACCGCCGGATAGTTGTCCTTGGCAGCGGCAGGATAAGCTCGTCCGGGATGCGATTGGTCTTCTTGGCCCGAACAGGTAATATTTGTTCCAGAGTTCCTTGTGAGTCAGCGGCGAAAGACGATGTTCCGCTTCAAGCGAGGCGAAGCCACCGCCGCTCAGATTTCTCCTTCTTGGCTTTCTCCGCTTCCCTTCCCTTCCCGTCTTCGGGCCATGGCGGAGGCGGCGGAGGAAGGGGACGAAGAGCCCAGCGGCGCTGGAGATGCAAAGGCGGCGGAGGTTTGGAGGCGGAGCACAAAGGGGATCTCTGGAGGAGGAAGAAGATGCAATGAAAGCGAAGGAGGGGAGCCGTTCCTGCTTCCTCTGCTTTTATGGGGAAGTGGGGGGGGGTGTCTCGCACTTCCCATTAAAGAACGTGGCACGCCCCATCCCACGACGCTGCAATCGACGCGCGTGCCGCTCATGGGGATGCGGCAGATGCGGAAGTGGATTCGCGCGCCAGGACGCGCGTGTGCCGTGCACTGCTTTTGGGCCTGGCCCAACAGCGCTTCGGCTGTGTGTGGCCCGGCCCGGGGGCTCCTGTCGGTGTACTAAGGTAGGGGTACCTCAGTACCCCAACTTGTGCACGGGCGGTTGCAGCTTCCCGCGGCAGGGTTTACCACGTGCTCGCCGGAGACCTTCCTGCTCCATATCAAGCCATTCGAAGACGAAGCATACAAGACAGAAGATCGAGACCCCGGCAAGCGGAGCTTGCCGGGAAGGCCGTTCCAGGCTCAAGGATACATCACTCACGCAAGGCCCTGGCAAGAGGAGCTCGCCAGGAAGACTAGAAGATTACATCATAGGAGACACGCCAAGGCCAGTATGCGTCCCGGCGAGGGCCCGGGAGCGACAAGTTACAGAGCCCGCAAGCTCCCGGTCCGCAAGGTCAAGACCCCTGAAGCTGCTTGCCGGAGAATTGCGCCAGGTGCCCGTGCTCCACCATCAGCCCACGCGTGCCGCCTGGGCCTTTCCAGGACGCGTGGCGGATGGTCTGTGCAGCTGGGGACACGGTGGCACTTCACGGTGGTGGATCCATCGCCGCGGCGCGACGGAGACACAAGGGCGGAGCTTTTGGGTCGACGGCGACGGGCATTAAATGCCCTTGTCCCCATCACAAAGTAGGTAGCGACCACTGCTCACGACCGTAGCTCCACTGCTCCCGCGACTGCTCCAACTACCACCTCTTTTACATTTTTACCCCTTTCTCCTACGTTGACACCTGTCGGTGACCCCTTGCACTATAAAAGGAGGCCCATGCGCAACGTAGGAGGGGTTCGGTCCATTCGACACACGCAACACCACCATACGCTCGCACTCTCGAGCAAGATCAAATACAAACACAAAGCAGCAGAGGAGTTTTATCTCTCGGAGAGCTCCGAGCCGGGTAAAAGCCGCCTGCTGCTCAAGCACGATCTGCTCTCTGTGCTCCCTCCGCCTCGTATCAAGACACACACAGGGCCCCGCCCCATAGGTGTCCGTGGCGGCGCCTCCCAAACAGTTTGAAACTCAAAATTCTATTGCATTTTGGAGTTATTGCAAAAATGATTTTTTTAGTACTTTATTTAGCTCCGATATGTTCATGTTTTAGGAAATTTTATTCTAAATAATTTGATATATAATATGCCTATACAAAATATTTTGTTTTTCTTTTGTTATATTTTTAAATCGCTGTTTTTCTTTTAAAAAACCGCCGCCAAAGTTAGGCTAGCCGACCAGCGCCAAGACGCAAGGCCAACGGCCGAGGCCAGCCCCACGCCCAAATAACCCTCGCCACCCAAATACCGCCCACACGCAAAAAAACACGCAGCGCCCCAACGCCCGACCCCGACTCCCTTCACTCGTCCGCTGCCTCCCTCCCCAGGACGAGATTGCCTGCGCCTCGGGTCTGCGCCCATATGTGCTCCCGTATACGTGGCTTGATTTGATTCGAGCAAAATAATGCCCGGGTCCACCCCATCAAAATCAGGGGGATGATTAGATTAGGAAGGAAAACCAAAAAAACTGTCATAGGATGAAGTAGGAGCACGGATGGGAGCATGGGGAGGAAGCAGGCAAGCCGGATCCCCCTCCCGACGCCCGACTTCTCTCTCTCACACCTGGCGCTTGGCCCCACCTCTTCTTTCTTCTTCCTCACGTACACGTTCAGAAACGTACGCGTACACGCACCCGACACTGTGATGCGTCCGACTTCTTCGGAAACCCTACTACGGTTCAACCCCATCCCCAAGAAAGTTGTCCTATAAATAGTCACGACCCTCCTCGGCCGATTCCCCTCGAAACCCCCCGTAAAAACCCACCGTAGCGTACGCCTTAGCCGTTTGGATTTCGCCACAGAAGCTTTGGTTCATCGCCGGATTCCGACACCGGTGAGCTATCCCGAGCCTCCCTCTTCTACAATTCGATTTCTCTCAATCCCTAGACTCTGTTTGACATGGTCTTGTGGTGCTTTTCCATCTACAGCAGCCGTACCAACTTTGTTGTCTTCACCGGAGCACTCGGAGCACCAAGATTCATCGCTTCGCTCTGTCGCCGTTCATCGTCGCCGACCACCTCCGACTCCACCACCGGACGAGCCACTGTCCACCGCATCTCTCCGACACCTCTGTCGCCGCCCCCGACCAGCAAAACCTCCAGACTTGAGCTGCCCCATCGCCCCCAACGTATGTAGTTCTTCTCTCTGTATGCACACGAGAGCTCTATTCATTCAGTTAAAGAAAAACATTTTTTTTATATCGGTTTTTAGTTTACGGTTCTGTTTTTGATTAGATTTAAACCGGTTCGTCAGTCTTCTGTTAAAAACGTACGCGCACGTTTTCTGCTAATCTTCGGCCTAGCATAGTATAACTACAGATCGCCCATCGCTTAGCTGAGTAGCAATAGGCCACGTCTTTTTTTTCTTATTATTTTCGTTTCTGTTTAAAAAAACAGAAAAGTTTCAATCTTAGATATTCTATATCTTTTAGGTTTTTAATACAAATTGAGTGATTCTTTTTGCATTAGTTTTATAATTTCTTGAAGTTTCTATTTGTGCAACAGGCAAGGTCGGGTGCGAGAGCAGGGGGCTGGGCACCCCGACATCCACATACAGCCACCGTTCTCTGAACCTGGCCTCAGAGGGAGGAAGGCTGAAATCGATCCCTAAAGCAGCCTTCTCTGGCACGGCGAGGAAGCTCACACACCCCAAGCATTGAGCGGGGTCGCCAAGCGCAAGGAGAAGAAGTGGCGCAGCAGGGCAACGGAAGGAGGAATGCCCACCATTGCCTTGCAAACAAAAGCGAAGACAGATAGGAGGGTAATGGACTCAGGCCCGAGGTGCATCATGTGGATCTGATAATGGGAGAGCACCGCATTGAAGAAAGCGGAAAAGGGGGAACCAGACCCGCCCACAGGGCATTGGCGAAGAACCGGACCTCCTGATGACCCTATCAAAGGAGGCATGGGACGCAGGCCAGACCGTGGTCCTGCCGCACTCATTGAAGATGGTGGCGAGAGCAGAGCAGACCTTGTTCAAGGCTTCGGGATTGAGTATGATTGACCGATCAACGGCGGGGGCCGCCACCGGAGGCGAGCGGGGCGAAGGCGCGGGCTTCCTCCCCTTTTCCTTCTTCGTTGGCGCCGTGGCGATGGAAAGAGGGGAGAGCTCGAGCCGGATTAGAGGCAGAGGTTGGAGCCGGAGGACGAAGAAGGATGTGAAGCGCGCTGCGCATTTAAAGGGAATAGTTGTGTGTAACCACGGTCCGCTTAGCCGGGCGATAATGAGGCATCATGGGGAAGTGGGGCGCCACGTCCAATCAAGCGCCACGCTGGCGCCTAAGGTCAAGAGCTATTGGGGCCCCGGCCGCACTTGCCCCACGCTTCTCTACTAAGCCAAGTCCGGCGTGTTTTGGGCCCGGCTACTGTCGGCGTTTCGGGAACGGGGTCCCTAGCCTTGCTCGCTGCGGCTGCGGCATGGCTCAAGTGGGGCCCAGTCGGCTCAAAGATCATCACTAAGCTCAAGACCCTCGCGAGGACCAGATTGCTGGGCGGATGATAGGGAGCTTCCTCGGGAGCAGCCTCATCAGACAGGCTCACGAGGAGGCGGAGAGATCAAGGCAAGGGCACCTCGTGAGGAGCCCATGACGCAAGCCATGACGATCGAGACCAGGCGGGCGCCAGGCGGGCGCCGGCCTATGCAGTGTCCTTGTTTCCCCTTCGGTGCAAAGGGGGCAAGCATAGGCCAAGGCATCAAGCAAAGGTTACCGTTTTGGTGCAACAAGACCAAGACCAGCAGAACGGCAGGATGGAGGTCATCGTTGAGCCCAAGACGGCATCATCGTCAGAGCCTTTGGCAGCCGAAGACCAACTTTAGTCAGGATAAGTGTACTAGATGTCCCCCTTTAAAATGGCCAATTGTTGGCGCCCTTCCCGCTCATTATTTGGGAAGAGGCCCAGGGCCTCCCTCTATAAATAGAGCTAGCCACCGCAGAGTAGAGGCAGCTGGAAGACGGATCGATCAGAGAGAGAGAGAGAGAGAGAGAGAGAAGCGACTAAACTCACCCAAGCAGTTCATCGCACCAGCTCAAGAACAGCCCTCGCGAGGATGTTCTCCCTTTGTATTGTTCATCATCAGCCCCTGAGGCAATCCACCACACCACACACTGGAGTAGGGTATTACACCACAATGGTGGCCTGAACCAGTATAAACCTCGTGTCCCTTGTGTGTTCTTCTTTCTAGCCTAGATTCCTTTGCGAGACTTCAAGACGTGAGCTGGTAGGGGAAAGATCTTCATGCGCACCCCAGAGTTCGAACCTCAAGGGTTTGCCGGAACCCGAAATCCGACAGCTGCTCGTGCCATTGCGCTCCACTAGACACCACGCCGCCCTCGCCTCCCGCCTCGCCATCGCTTAGCGCCCGCCAAGGCTGCTGCTCTCGCTCGCTCGCCCACCTCGCCTCGGTCGGCCGCCCTTCCGCTGCGAGCGCTGCCACCGCCGTTGCTCCCGCCATGCCCCACCTCTGCCCACGCCGCTCACCGCCGCCTCCCCACTGCCCCACCCGACGGGCTTCCCCATCACTAGTGGCCTCGCCCCGTACCCGGGTGGGCTATGCCTCGGCCGCGCCCCTCGGGCACGGGCGCCCACTCCCCCGCCCGTGCCCCACCCCGCAAGGCCTTTGGGCCACTGCCCAGTGGGGCCCCCACACCACTTTTCTGTAAAATAACCTTGTTAGACTAAATTAACTATCTAGTTAATGAAATAGTCAATGACAGGGGGGCCCTGATACGTCTCCAACGTATCTATAATTTTTTATTGTTCCATGCTATAATATTACTATTTGGATATTTTATATGCATTAATATGCTATTTTATGTTATTTTTGGGACTAACCTATTAACCTAGAGCCCAGTGCCGGTTCCTATTTTTCCTTGTTTTTGAGTTTCCTAGAAAAGGAATACCAAATGGAGTTCGAACGGAATGAAACCTACGTGATGATTTTTCTTGGACCAGAATACAACCAGGAGACTTGGAGATGAAGTCGGAGGAGCCACGAGGCGGCCACAAGGACGGAGGGCGCGCCTAGGGCGTAGGGCGAGCCCCCCACCCTTATGGGCCCCCCGTGACCCTCCTGACCTAATTCTTTTGCCTATATGTTCCCATATGTCCCCAAACCACCAGAGCCATCCACGAAACCACTTTTCACCGCCGCAACCTTCTGTACCCGCGAGATCCCATCTCGGGGCCTTTTCCGACACCTTGTCGGAGGGGGATTCGATCACGGAGGGCTTCTACATCAACTCTATTGCCCTTCGATGAAGCGTGAGTAGTTTACGACAGACCCGGGTCCATAGCTAGTAGCTAGATGGCTTCTTCTCTCTCTTTGATTCTCAATACCATGTTTTCCTCGATGTTCTTGGAGATCTATTCGATCTAATAATTTTTTGCGGTGTGTTTGCCGAGAACCGATAAATTGTATATTTATGATCAGCTCGTATTTGAATATTATTTGAATCTTCCCTGAATTCTTATATGCATGATTTGATAGCTTCGTAATTCTGTTCGAAACTATCGATTTGGTTTGGCCAACTGGATTGGTTTTTCTTGCAATGGGAGAAGTGCTTAGTTTTGGGTTCAATCTTGCGGTGCCCTTTCCCAGTGACAGTAGGGGCAGCAAGGCACATATTGTATTGTTGCCATTGAGGATAAAAAGATGGGGTTTTCATCATATTGCTTGAGTTAATTTCTCTACATCATGTAATCTTGCTTATTGCGCTACTCTGTTCTTCATGAACTTAATACTCTAGATGCAGGCAGGAGAAGGTCGATGTGTGGAGTAATAGTAGTAGATGCAGAATCATTTCGGTCTACTTGACACGGACGTGATGCCTATATTCATGATCATTGCCTTAGATATCGTCATAACTTTGCGCTTTTCTATTAGTTGCTCGGCAGTAATTTGTTCACCCACCGTATTATTTTCTATCTTGAGAGAAGCCTCTAGTGAAACCTATGGCCCCGGGTCTATTTTCCATCATATTAGTTTCTCATCTTCTATTTTCCATCATATTAGTTTTCGATCTACTATTTTGCAATCTTTTAATTTCTGACCTATAAAGCAACAAAAAATATTTACTTTATCATTTATCTGTCTCCATCAGATCTCACTTTTGCAAGTAACCGTGTGTAACATCCCAAAATTCTTAATTTTGGAATGTTATATTAAATAAATAATTTGTGTTTTTTTGTTTAATTGTATGCTTGATTGTTTGGTTGAAAGTGAGTGGAATTTGAAAAAGTTCTAATGAGAGGGAATAAAAGGACTTTCCCAAAATATTCTATGTCAAATCCCCATTTAATTTTAAGTTTGAATCTTGTCAAAAAATTCTCTGATAAAAAAATACAAGAGGACGAATATGACACTCCAAAAACCAGACACAAGATTAGACAATTTGTTTGAAACTCAAAATTCTATTGCATTTTGGAGTTATTGCAAAAATGATTTTGTTTAGTATTTTATTTAGCTGCGATATGTTCATGTTTTAGGACATTTTATTCTAAAAAATTCGATATATAATATGCCTATATAAAATATTTTGTTTTTCTACTGTTATATTTTTTGAATCGCTGTTTTTCTTTTAAAAAAAACCGTGGCCGCCAGGCTAGGCCAGCCGACCCAGCGCAGGCAAGGCCACGGCCACAGGCCAACGCCCATGTCCAGCGAACCCCTCGCTCACCCAGCGCCCCAGACACATGTGCAAAATAACACGCAGCGCCCCAACACCCGACCCCGACTCCCTTCACTCGTCCGCTGCCTCCCTCCCTAGGACGAGACTTGCCTGCGCCTCAGGTGTGCGCCCATCTGTGCTCCCGTATATGTGGCTTGATTTGATTGGAACAAAATAATGCATGGGTCCACCCCATCAAAATCAGGGGGATGATTAGATTAGGAAGGAAAAACAAAATAAATTGTCTTAGGATGAAGTAGGAGCACGGATGGGAGCATGTGGAGGAAGCAGGCAAGCTGGATCCCCCTCCCGACGCCCGACTTCTCTCTCTCTCACACACACACACCTGGCGCTTGGCCCCACCTCTTATTTCTTCTTCCTCACGTACACGTTTAAAAACGTAAGCGTACACACACCCGACACCGTGTTGCGTCCGACTTCTTCGGAAACCCTACTCCGGGTCGACCCCATCCCCAAGAAAGTTGTCCTATAAATAGTGACGACCCTCCTCGACCGATTCCCCTCGAAACCCCTCGAAAAACCCACCGTAGTGCATGCCCTAGCCGTTTTGGATTTCGCCGCAGAAGCTTTGGTTCATCGCCGGATTCCGACGCCGGTGAGCTATCCCGAGCCTCCCTCTTCTACAGTTCGATTTCTCTCAATCCCTAGACTCTGTTTGACATGGTCTTGTGGTGCTTATCCATCTATAGCAGCCGTACCAACTTTGTTGTCTTCACCCGAGCACTCAGAGCACCGAGATTCATCGCTTCGCTCTGTCGCCGTTCATCATCGCCGACCACCTCCGACTCCACCACCGGACGAGCCACTGTCCACCGCATCTCTCCGACACCTTCGCCGCCGCCCCCGACCAGCAGAACCGCCGGACTCGAGCTGCCCCATCGCCCTAACGATGTAGTTCTTCTCTCAGTATGCACGAGAGCTGCTTAGCTCGCTTAAAGAAAACGTTTTTTAGATCAGTTTTTAGTTTACGGTTTTGTTTCGGTTTAGATTTAAACCGGTTCATTGGTCTTCTGTTAAAAACGTACACGCACGTTTTCTGCTAATCTTCGGCCTAGCATAGTATAACTATAGATCGCCCATCGCTTAGCCGAGTAGCAATAGGCCATGTCTTTTTTTTCTTATTATTTTCGTTTCTGTTTAAAAAAACAGAAAAGTTTCAATCTTAGATATTCTATATCTTTTAGGTTTTTAATACAAATTGAGTGGTTCTTTTTGCATTAGTTTTATAATTTTTTGAAGTTTCTGTTTGTGCAATTGGGTTTCAAGTTTGAGTAGTTTAAATTTGAATTTGATGGAATATGTTCAAATTAGTATTTTCGCCATAACTTGAGTTTAAAAATAGGTTTTTAATTAATTCTTTTTGCTCCGCTCACTAGGACCTTTGTTTATCCAATAGTATTTAGTATTTTATTTTTAGGTTAATTCAAAATAGGTTTTTGCTAAACAGGGCCTGTTTTGACTTTATTTCTGTTTTAACTTTATTTCCTTCATTTTATTTGTTTTAATTTTTTAAAACTTTTGACAAGTTTTACTTTGTTTCTGTTAGTCAATAGAAGAAAATTTGTTTTTTACTTTTAAAAAATTTATTTTCTTTAGTTTTGTATGAAAACTTGTATAGGTCATGGTTAGAGTTTTATAATAGCTTTTTATTTATTAATTTTTGCAAATAAAATTTTTATGAAAAATACTTTCTGTTAACTTAGTTGTTTTAATTTTTATTTTCTATTAAACTTATTAGTTTAGTGTTTTATTTTGCTGTTAAGTTTATGTAGGGGAAAAACTATTTTATTGTTTGTAGAAAAGTCTTAGACGTCCTTAGTAGCTTTTCTCGTAGTTTTCCTCGAAGTTCTTTGGATTTTATTTGAGTTTATTATTGAGTTTTCCTTGTTGAAATTGTTATTATGATTGCTAGAAATTGCCTGCTGGAATGATTGCTTATGTGAATGCAATGTTTGACTATATAAATTTTCAACAGAGTGACGAATAGTTCTACCAAGTCATTATTCTGAGAGCATTATATCTTCATCAAGTAATACCAGGCAAGTTCACTTTGACCATGTTTTTCATACCTATGTTTTATTTGCATGTAGTAGCACCCTTTCAACAATCCCACCAATAGTGTTATTGAGTCTTGTAGTTGAGTAGAATGCATGAGGTAGGAACCCATCTCCCTATTACCAAGCCCGGGATGTTATATAGTTTTAATGCTACGCGGTAGTAGACGGGGTTTGGTATGAGTGAACGAGAGTGGTGTGAGAATGGAGGAATCTACATCAATGAAGACAACTTCATGATGGCATCAGCAGGGGACTACATCTTCAGGACCTCAAGATGTCAAGACTCGTGACAAGAATTCAATACACACTACTGGGTGAAGGACAGTTGACGGGCACCTTGGAGCAACCAGTGGATGGCCGGGATGCATGGAGAAGCGCCATGACATCTTGTGGAAAGCTTCACCAAGACTCAAAGAGATGGAAGAATTCTTCATGCCCGAAAGCTTACCTATGAAACCGCAAGTCACTATGGGCTCTTTCTTGGTTGACCTTAGTTGTGACTCTGGCTAGGACCGTGCTAGCAGATGTAGAACTACAGTAGGATTGGATGAGCACCGGACAGTGGTCAGGGGAACTCTTCGGAAGATCATGTTTCAGTCATCTTGTTCTCAAACACCCTGAAGTGCGAGACGTAAAAAGAGGGATCGAATCTTGCGGGTAAAGTGTACAAACCTCTGCAGAGGGTTAAAACCTAATCGATTAGTTGTGTCCCCGATTACGGACAATTTGAGCATCTGGACTTGGATCTATCTTGCAACTCTCAACACCGGACTAATAACTTAATTGTGGGAAACTTATGATGATTAGGGCTATGAGACATCGGTTGGCGGAACCATGTCATGATAGAAAAACTCCATAGTACAGACTCCCGATATTCCTTTGTTGTAGGGAAAAATAAACCAGCTTTTACGCAAAACAAAACTCGGACACAGAGCCATAAAGCCATATTGCATATAGTATAGTTTATCATTTGTTTTTCTTACAGTGATCGTGCCGCTACATTCAATGTACTGGCCTACACGGTTGCAACATATCATGTTGCAGGTTTTTCTTCGATGAGTAAGAGTTATGATTTAAGGTTATGGTATACACTCAACTTGCCGATGGCGTTGATGGGACTCCACACCCAATTTAATGTTTCCTCTGAGACTTATGAGGTATATATCAGTTTTACGTTATTTGACATGTGATTGCATTTTGATATATACATTGATGTACTGTGTGTGCCAACATACTGATCCAGGGATGACACAGATACACAGAGCCTTGACCGTTTGAGGTCGGGTCACTACACCGTGAAGGGATTGGCAACCCCTTTATCGTGTTGGGTGCAAGTTGTTTGATTGTTTGTGTAGGTATTCGGTGATTTGTGCGTTGTCTCCTACTGGAGTGATACCTTGCTTCTCAAACTGAGGGAAATACTTATCTCTACTTTGCTGCATCACCCTTTCCTCTTCAAGGGAAAAACCAATGCAAGCTCAAGAAGTAGCAGGAAGAATTTCTGGCGCCGTTACCAGGGAGATCTACGCCAAGTCAAGACATACCAAGTGCCCATCATAAAACTCTCATCTCTTGCATTACATTATTCGCCATTTGCCTCTCGTTTTCCTCTCCCCCACTTCTAAAACAATTCTCGAAAAGATTTGTCTTTTTATTCACCTTCTTTCTGTATGTCTTTTTGTTTGTGTTTCCATCTGCATTCTATTTTGCTTGCATCTTTGCTTGCTAAAAATCTATTGATATGGATCCACTCAAAGTTTTCTACCTGGATCATCTTTGATCCATATATGCTCGTGCTGAAACCCCAACTAGTTTAGTTGAGGGAAAGTCTTTAGATGAGCATGCTCATTTTGTGCGTCATCGTTTGTCTGAAAAGGGGAAGATCTTACAGAATTGTATAAATTGTTTGCTATGCTATATTGTTGAATTTTCTTATGATCCTACATGTAATTATTATGAGAGAGGGAAATATGGTTGTAGAAATTTTCATGTTACAAAATTACCTCTCGTTATACTGAGATTGCTATTATTTCTTTCTTCTACCTTGTATATGCTAGCTTTTGCTTGTCTTGATAATTTATTTGCTTAAAAATGCCTATGCATGGGAAGCATGTTAGACTCAGATGTGTTTGTCACATGTTTTATGATGCTCTCTTTGTGCCTCAATTCTTGTCTTTCATGTGAGCATCATTGAAATTATCAATGCCTAGCTAAAAGGCTTTAAAGAAAAAGCGCTTGTTCAGAGACAACCCAACATTTTTCTTTCCTGTTTTGTAATAAATAATTCATCTAGCCTCTGGTTAGATGTGGTTTTGTGTTTTAATTAGTGTTTGTTCCAGGTAAGACCTTTGGGATAGCTTACGGTGATAATTGTTTTGATCTTGCTGAGAAACAAAAACTTTTGTGCCTAGGAAAATATTTTTCATAATTCACGGAAGCATGCTTTTGATATGATCCTTTTTGCTCTGGATTGTACACACATTGCCCAGGCTGTCCTAAGTTTTCAGATTTTTTGGAGTTACAGAAGTATTCGAGAGTTACAGATTGCTACAGACTATTTTGTTTTTGACAGATTCTGTTTTCTTTGTCTTGTTTGCTTATTTTGATGAATCTATGGGTAGTATCAGGGGGTATGAACCATGGAGAAGTTGGAATATAGTAGATATTACACCAATATAAGTAAAGAATGAGTTCACAACAGTACCAAAAGTGGTGATCTATTTTCTTACACTAACGGAGCTTATGAGATTTTCTGTTGAGTTTTGTGTTGTGAAGTTTTCAAGTTTTGGGTAAGGATTTGATGGAATATGGAATAAGGAGTGGCAAGAGCCTAACCTTCCGGGGCATCCCATCTTTCATCTTCGTTTATCGGTAAATTTACTTGAGGCTATATTTTTATTCACCGCATGATATGTGTTTTGCTTGGAGCGTCTTGTATGATTTGAGTCTTTGCTTTTTAGTTTACCACAATCATCCTTGCTATACACACCTTTTGAGAGGGACACGCATGAATCGTGATTTATTAGAAAACTCTATGTGCTTCACTTATATCTTTTGAGCTAGGCAATTTTGCTCTAGTGCTTCACTTATATCTTTTTAGAGCACGGCGGTGGTTTTATTTTATTGAAATTGATGAACTCTCATGCTTCACTTATATTATTTTGAGAGTCTTTAAACAACATGGTAATTTTCTTTGGTTATAAATTTATTCCTAATTTGGTAGGCATCCAAGAGGGATATAATAAAAACTTTCATATAAAGTGCATCGAATACTATGAGAAGTTTGATTCCTTATGATTGTTTTGAGATATGAAGATGGTGAGATTAGAGTCATGCTAGTGAGTAATTGTGAATTTGAGAAATACTTGTGTTAAGGTTTGTGAGTCCCGTAGCATGCACGTATGGTGAACCGTTATGTAACGAAGTTGGAGCATTAGATATTTTTTTGATTGGCTTCCCTATGAGTGGCGGTCGGGGACAAGCGATGGTCTTTTCCTACCAATCTATCCCCCTAGGAGCATGCGTGTAGTACTTCTCCACAACCACCATATTCTATTCCACCTATAGTGCTATGTCCATGGCTCACGCTCATGTATTGCGTGAAAGTTGAAAAGGTTCGAGAACATCAAAAGTACGAAACAATTGCTTGGATTTTCATCGGGGTTGTGCATGATTTAAATATTTTGTGTGATGAAGATGGAGCATAGCTAGACTATATGATTTTGTAGGGATAACCTTCTTTGGCCATGATATTTTGAGAAGACATAATTGCCTTGTTAGTATGCTTGAAGTATTATTGCTTTTGTGTCAATATTAAACTTTTGTTTTGAATCTTATGGATTTGAACATTCACGCCACAATAAAGAAAATTACACGGATAAGTATGTTCGGTAGTATTCCACATCAAAAAATTTGTTTTATCATTTACCTACTCGAGAACGAGGAGGAATTAAGCTTGGGGATGCTTGATACGTCTCCAATATATCTGAAGTTTTTTATTGTTCCATGCTATTATATTATCTATTTTGGATGTTTTATATGCCTTAATATGCTATTTTATATTATTTTTGGGACTAACCTATTAACCTAGAGCCCAGTGCCAGTTCCTGTTTTTCCCTTGTTTTTGAGTTTCGCAGAAACGGAATACCAAATGGAGTCCAAACGGAATGAAACCTTTGCGATGGTTTTTATTGGACCAGAAGACAACCAGGAGATTTGGAGATGAAGTCGGAGGAGCCATGAGGCGGCCACAAGGACGAAGGGCTTGTCTAGGGGGTAGGGCGCGCCCCCACCCTTGTGGGCCCCCCGTGACCCTCCTGACCTAACTATTCCACCTATATATTCCCATATATCCCCAAACCACCAGAGGCATCCACGAAAACACTGTTCCACTGCCGCAACCTTCTGTACCCGTGAGATCCCATCTAGGGACCTTTTCCGACACCCTATCGGAGGGGGATTCGATCATGGAGGGCTTCTACATTGCTACCTCTTGAGCACTGCATTGGATTTCCCCGAAGGGGAGAGGATGATGCAGCAAAGTAGCATAAGTATTTCCCTCAGTTTTTGAGAACCAAGGTATCAATCCAGTAGGAGACCACGCACAAGTCCCTCGTACCTACACAAAACGATAGCTACTCGCAACCAACGCGATTAGGGGTTGTCAATCCCTTCACGGTCACATACGAGAGTGAGATCTGATAGAGATGATAAATAATATTTTTGGTATTTTTGATAGATAGATGCAAAGTAAAAAGTAAACGGCAAAGTAAAAACAAAGCAAGTAATAAAACGATAGAGATTGATATGATGAGAATAGACCCGGGGGCCATAGGTTTCACTAGTGGCTTCTCTCAAGAGCATAGATATTCTACGATGGGTGAACAAATTACTGTTGATCAATTGACAGAATTGAGCATAGTTATGAGTAAATCTAGGTATGATCATGTATATAGGCATCACGTCCGAGACAAGTAGATCGAAACGATTCTGCATCTACTACTATTACTCCACTCATCGACCGCTATCCAGCATGCATCTAGAGTATTAAGTTAAAAACAGAGTAACGCCTTAAGCAAGATGACATGATGTAGAGGGATAAATTCAAGCAATATGATAAAAAAACATCTTTTTATCCTCAATGGCAACAATACAATACGTGCCTTGCTGCCCCTTCTGTCATTGGGAAAGGACACTGCAAGATTGAACCCAAAGCTAAGCACTTCTCCCATTGCAAGAACTACCAATCTAGTTGGCTAAACCAAAAGGATAATTCAAAGAGACTTGCAAAGATAACTCAATCATACATAAAAGAATTAAGAGCAGATTCAAATATTGTTCATAGATAAACTGGATCATAAATCCACAATTCATCGGTCTCAACAAACACACCGCAAAAAGAAGATTACATCGAATAGATCTCCACGAGAGAGGGGGAGAACATTGTATTGAGATCCAAAAAGAGAGAATAAGCCATCTACTCCCTCCGTTCCAAAATAGATGACCCAACTTTGTACTAAAGTTAGTACAAAGTTGGGTCATCTATTTTGGAACGGATGGAGTAGCTACTAGCTATGGACCCGAAGGTCTGAAGTAAACTACTCACACTTCATCAGAGGGGCTATGGTGTTGATGTAGAAGCCCTCCATGGTCGATGCCCCCTCCGACGGAGCTCCGGAACAGGCCCCGAGATGGGATCTCGTGGATATAGAAGGTTGCGGCGGTGGAATTAGGTTTTTGGCTCTTGTTCTGATCGTTTGGGGATACGTAGGTATATATAGGAGGAAGGAGTACGTCGGTGGAGCAATAGGGGGGCCATGAGGCAGGGGGTGCCCTAGGGGGGGGGGGCGCCCCCCACCCTTGTGACCGCCTCTGTTATGTCTTGGAGTAGGGTCCAAGTCTCCTGGATCACGTTTTGTGAGAAAATCACATTCCCGGAGGTTTCATTCCGTTTGGACTCCGTTTGATATTCCATTTCTTCGAAACACTGAAATACGCAAAAAAACAGCAATTCTGGGCTGGGCCTCCGGTTAATAGGTTAGTCCCAAAAATAATATAAAAGTGGAAAATAAAGCCCAATATAGTCCAAAACAGTAGATAAAGTAGCATGGAGCAATAAAAAATTATAGATATGTTGGAGACGTATCATACATCAACTCTATTGCCGTTCCAATGAAGCGTGAGTAGTTTACCACAGACCTACGGGTCCATAGCTAGTTGCTAGATGGCTTCTTCTCTCTCTTTGATTCTCAATATCATGTTCTCCTCGATGTTCTTGGAGATGTATTTGATGTAATATTTTTTTGCGGTGTGTTTGCCGAGATCCAATGAATTGTGGATTTATGATTAGCTTATCTATGAATATTATTTGAATTTTCTCTGAATTTCTTATATGCATAACTTGATATCTTTGTAATTCTCTTCGAACTATCGGTTTGGTTTGGCCAACTAGATTGGTTTTTCTTGCAATGGGAGAAGTGCTTAGTTTTGGGTTCAATCTTGCGGTGGCCTTTCCCAGTGACAGTAGGGGCAGCAAGGCACGTATTGTATTGTTGTCGTCGAGGAAAAAAAGATGGGGTTTTCATCATATTGCTTGAGTTAATTCCTCTACATCATGTAATCTTGCTTATTGCGCTACTCTGTTCTTCATGAACTTAATACTCTAGATGCATGCAGGAGTTAGTCGATGTGTGGAGTAATAGTGGTAGATGCAGAATCGTTTCGGTCTACTTGACACGGACGTGATGCCTATATTCATGATCATTGCCTTGGATATCATCATAACTTCGCGCTTTTCTATCAGTTGCTCGGCAGTAATTTGTTCACCCACCGTATTATTTGCTATCTTGAGAGAAGCCTCTAGTGAAACCTATGGCCCCGGGTCTATTTTCCATCATATTAGTTTCCGATCTTCTATTTTCCATCATATTAGTTTCTCAACTTCTATTTCCATCATATTAGTTTTCGATCTACTATTTTGCAATCTTTTAATTTCCGACCTATAAACCAACCAAAAATATTTACTTTATCGTTTATCTATCTCTATCAGATCTCATTTTTGCAAGTAACCGTGTGTAACATCCCAAAATTCTAAATTTTGGAATGTTATATTAAATAACTAATTTGTGTTTTTTTGTTTAATTGCATGCTTGATTGTTTGGTTGAAAGTGAGTGGAATCTGAAAAAAAGTTCTAATGGGAGGGAATAAAAGGACTTCCCAAAATTTTCTATGTCGAATCCCCATTTAATTTTAAGTTTGAATCTTGTCAAAAAATTCTCTGATAAAAAAATACAAGAGGAGGAATATGACACTCCAAAAATCAGAGACAAGGTTAGACAATTTGTTTGAAACACAAAATTCTATTGCATTTTGGAGTTATTGCAAAAATGATTTTTTTTTAGTATTTTATTTAGCTTCGATATGTTCATGTTTTTGGAAATTTTATTCTAAATAATTTGAGATATAATATGCCTATATGAAATATTTTGTTTTTCTTTTGTTATATTTTTTTAATCGTTGTTTTTCTTTTAAAAAACCATGTCGCCAGTTAGGCCAGCCGACCCAGTGCAGTAAGGCCAACGGCCGAGGCCAGCGCCACGCCCAAATAACCCCTCGCCACCCAAATACCCTGCCCACACGCAAAAAACACGCAGCGCCCCAACGCCCGACCCCGACTCCCTTCACTCGTCCGTTGCCTCTCTCCCCAGGACGAGACTTGCCTACGCCTCGGGTGTGCGCCCATATGTGCTCCTGTATACGTGGCTTGATTTGATTGGAACAAAATCAGGGGGATGATTAGATTAGGAAGGAAAACCAGAAAAACTGTCATAGGATGAAGTAGGAGCACGGATGGGAGCATGGGGAGGAAGCAGGCAAGGCGGATCCCCCTCCCGACGCCCGACTTCTCTCTCACACACCTGGCGCTTGGCCCCACCTCTTCTTTCTTCTTCCTCACGTACACGTTCAGAAACGTACGCGTACACGCACCCGATGCGTCCGACTTCTTTGGAAACCCTACTACGGGTCGACCCCATCCCCAAGAAAGTTGTCCTATAAATAGTCACGACCCTCCTCGACCGATTCCCCTCGAAACCCCTCGTAAAAACCCACCGTAGCGCATGCCTTAGCCGTTTAGATTTCGCCGCAGAAGCTTTGGTTCATCGCCAGATTCCGACGCCGGTGAGCTATCCCGAGCTTCCCTCTTCTAAAGTTCGATTTCTCTCAATCCCTAGACTCTGTTTGACATGGTCTTGTGGTGCTTCTCCATCTACAGCAGCTGTACCAACTTTGTTGTCTTCACCGGAGCACTCGGAGCACCGAGATTCATCGCTTCGCTCTGTTGCCATTCATCGTCGCCGACCACCTCCGACTCCACCACCGGACGAGCCACTGTCCACCGCATCTCTCCGACACCTCCGCCGCCGCCCCCGACCAGCAGAACCGCCAAACTCGAGCTGCCCCATCGCCCCCAACGTATGTAGTTCTTCTCTCTGTATGCATGAGAGCTCTGTTCGTTCAGTTAACGAAAAACGTTTTTTAGATCAGTTTTTAGTTTACGGTTTTGTTTTGGTTTAGATTTAAACCGGTTCGTCGGTATTCTGTTAAAAACGTACGCGCACGTTTTCTGGTAATCTTCGGCCTAGCATAGTATAACTACAGACCGCCCATCGCTTAGCTGAGTAGCAATAGGCCACGTCTTTTTTTTCTTATTATTTTCGTTTCTATTTAAAAAAACAGAAAAGTTTCAATCTTAGATATTCTATATCTTTTAGGTTTTCAATACAAATTGAGTGATTCTTTTTGTATTAGTTTTATAATTTCTTGAAGTTTCTGTTTGTGCAATTGGATTTCAAGTTTGAGTAGTTTAAATTTGAATTTGATGGAATATGTTCAAATCAGTCTTTTCGCCATAACTTGAGTTTAAAAATAGGTTTTTAATTAATTCTTTTTGCTCCGCTCACTAGGACCTTTGTTTATCCAATAGTATTTAGTATTTTATTTTTAGGTTAATTTAAATTAGGTTTTTGCTAAACAGGGCATGTTTGGACTTTATTTCTGCTTTAACTTTATTTCCTTCATTTTATTTGTTTTAATTTTTTAAAACTTTTGACAAGTTTTACTTTTTTTTGTTTGTCAATAGAAGAAATTTATTTTTTATTTTTAAAAAAATTATTTTCTTTAGTTTTGTATGAAAACTTGTGTAGGTCATCGTTAGAGTTTTATAATAGCTTTTTATTTACTTATTTTTGCAAATAAAATTTTTATGAAAAATACTTTCTGTTAACTTAGTTGTTTTACTTTTTATTTTCTGTTAAACTTATTAGTTTAGTGTTTTATTTTGCTGTTAAGTTTATGTAGGAAAAAAACTATTTTTATTGTTTGTAGAAATGTCTTGGACTTTTCCGTAGTAGTTTTTCTCGTAGTTTTCCTCGAAGTTCTTTGGATTTTATTTGAGTTTATTATTGAGTTTTCCTTGTTCAAATTGTTATTATGATTGCTAGAAATTGCTTGCTAGAATGATTGCTTATGTGAATGCAATGTTTGACTATATAGATTTTCAACAGAGTGACGAATAGTTCTACCATGTCATTATTCTGAGAGCATTATATCTTCATCAAGTAATACCAGGCAAGTTCACTTTGACCATGTTTTTCATACCTGTGTTCTATTTGCATGTAGTAGCACCCTTTCAACAATCCCTCCAGTAGTGTTATTGAGTCTTGTAGTTGAGTAGAATGCATGAGGTAGGAACCCAGCTCCCTATTACCAAGCCCGGGATGTTATATAGTTTTATTGCTACGCTATATGTGGGGACCCCGACTCATAAGTCATGATCACCGAATGTACGTATACAGTGATCCCAGAGATCAATGCTCACTGGACACACAGAAGCTGAATAACAAGAGTCTTATATCCATACATACCGTTTTACACAAGTAGGACCATTATGGTCAAGTCTTGAGTATATCATCGCAGCGGAAATCTTCGTCGATAAGTAGAACCCATGCCATCTGCCTTAACCCTACAGGCATTCTGACCGGGAAACGTCCTAGTTCGCATGTTCGTTTCCAAAGAACTCTTCTTCGAACTCCGGTTCTTCCATGCCTGGTCAATTAAATAACCAGTGGCAAGCCAATGAGTACTTTGAATGTACTAGCAAGCAACCCATGTTTTTGGTTCAAGATACAACAATGCATGATATAGGTAAATTTTTGCAGAAAGCTAATTTTGAGTGCAATGACATGTTCAACAACTTGTAAGGCATGCATCAAGAGAATTCAAGTAACCATGAGGACAGGTTACAGATATCAACATAAATAGAGTGGGCACCAACCCAACATAAATAGAGTGGGCAGCAACCCATCTCAAACATGTCTAGTCCCTTGACTTGACCCAAGTAGTTTTATCAATACACACACACACACGGTTGAAAACTTTGGACGTAGTTTAAGCAGCACCGCCCAACTGTCCTTGACCGTGGACACGGCTATTCGAATAGTTTTACACTCTGCAGAGGTTGCACACTGTACCCACAAGATTCGGGGAACTTCCGTGTCATCCACGACCCGCGGTACCTCAAGTACCCGGGGTAAGCACCCGATCACTACCTTTCCCTAGACGACACTAACATGGAGTCCACTCGATTGGTAGTAACCCCCATGCCCAACATTTCACATCATAAAGTTGTGGAGCCTCGCTCCCATATTCATCACATACCACAAGCACGGGGTACCAACGGTGTGTCCGGTGTTGTAAAGACAGTCATGGCCGCCCTACCTGGCACGACCCCGCCCCGAGAGAGAGCACCAACTCTCCCCCGTCACTAGTAATGCGGGCTCCAAGCTAGTATCGGCCTAGGTAATCAATAATGCCCTTTCCCATATAAGGGTAGAGTGGTTATGCATGTAAGGTTGGGACAATGACAAATCTTAAATCTAATCCGCTTTCAAAACAACACACACACTTGCCTCGGTACACCACTTCGTCATCAAGTGGTTACCCATTTCATCATCTCCCTCGCATAAGTGGCACCCGACGGGTTTTCAAAAAGTCTTTTGAAAATACTTTGCCTCCTTCACCATGCATATACCGTCCCTTTTTGCGTAGCACTACCTTAGCATCCTATCTACTCCCACCGGCATAACCCTCATAAGAAGGTAGGGTCATGCACAATGCAAGTATCAACGAGGGATTAACGGTGGCAAACCATCAACGTGGGTACCACCTCATCATGATTCCGATGCAACAATGATAAGGTACTATATGACATGCATAAAAAGGTTTCATAGACATGGTCAAAGGGCTGCTTGCCTTGGTCTTCAAAGTCTTCAAGTTCTTCAAATCCTTCTCTTTCTTCTTCTCCAACTACTTCGTCAAATACGGGATCTATTCGTCGCAAAAGAAATGATGGGAAAATAAGGCAATAGTAAAACAGAAAAATCAAAGTGCTCAGAAAAATGTCAACCTATTTTTGATAAATACTAGGGAGAAATCTAAGAAGGGGAAAATTCCTAGTTTTGGATTTGGAGTTAAGGAACAGTGGAAATAGATTTCAAAAGGAGGATTTAAATGCTTAAATTTGAATTTAAATTTGAACAGTGCAGAAAAGTTTGATGGATATCTATGAAAGTTACACCATTAAATAGGTGGGATTTTTAGAAGAATTTAGGGGTTGGAATCATTGCATTTGGATTATTATTTAATCCTGTGGAATTATTTGAAATATAATGTAAAAAGAAAAGGAAAATTGAGCCTTTGTGTCATTTGGGCGAAAGGCCACAAGCAGCAGGCCAGAAGGATTCAGCCAGCATGAGGCCGCCACGTCAAGGCGTAAGGCGAAATCGCCTTCCGCCGACGCAGAGAAACGGTTCACACAGATGTGATTTAAACTCGACGGTGGGGCCCACCCGCAAGATTTGAGGTCGACCGACGGGCCCCACGGCCGCCGCCTTCCACCTTGAGCCGAGAGGGAGGCAAGCTCACCGGCGTCGCTGGGTCGACGGCGAGGCGATCCGAGGGCACCGGCGTGCTCAGGCGGAGTCGCTGTTCGGGTGGAGGTGGGGCGGTCGCCGAGCGCAAGGGTTCACGGCCGACGAGGAGGACGGCGGCAAAGCTTCGGGAGGAGTTCGCCCCGGTCGATTTCAGCTGCAAACGAGGCGGGGGAGAGAGGGGAAATGGTCAGAGAGGTGAGGAGAGTCCAGATCGAGAGAGAGGAGAGGCGGAGGAAGCCCGTACCCTGAGATCGACGACGACCCGAGGCGGCGGAGCTCCGGTCGATCCCGAGCACAGAGGCTCTCCGGGGGTGATTGCGTGGTGCGGGCGTGCTCCTGGGGGTGTGAGAAGGAGGTGAATGCCACTGGAGCGGCCCGGGGCGGGCTTATATAGCCGCACGATGGTCCACCATGGACTGTGGCTTGGCTGAGCCTGCGTTGCTGCCGCCACGGGTCACGGGGGCCTGTTTGGTTGTGTCTGGGGTGTTCGTGGGGGTCGACTACGCCCAGGGGAAGAAGAGAGAGAGGGAGCAGGGGGCCAGAGGCACCGCGCGTGTGAGCATGCTCACTGGTGCGCCAGCGGCACACACAAGGCAGTGCGGCTGGGCGAGAGGAGGGAGAAGGAGGAGGGAGCCAGGGGCGTGGCATGCTGAAGACGTCGAGGCACCTCATCGGGCGTGCTGGGGAGGCCCGAGGTGGCTGGGGGTGCTTGGCAGGGGGCGGCTATAGCGCGGGAGCGCACTGTAGCGCGCTCCAGAGCGTGCATATGGCCAGCATGGCCATTTTTCCTGCGCTCTGGGCTTGGCCTATAGTGTCTGGGGGCTCTAGGGGGAAGTAAACAAATGGGGAGGGGCATTGGATGCCCTGGATGGCCACTGGAGGGAGGAGGGAGGTGAGGAAGAGAGGGAAAGGAGCTATCCAGAGAGGGAGAGAGAGATTTTACCCCTCCAATAAGTGAGATGTGGTCTTGCCATTGTTACTAGAGGTGAAAGGGGGCTAGGAGGAGCTGTGGTAAAAATTTGAGCTCTCCAAGAATAGTGGAAGGGGTCAAAATAGTGGTTTTTGCAAAATGCCAGAAGGTGTTTGATAATGGTTTGGGCAAGCAAATGAACTCTAATTGCCATGATACTTAACAGGATGGAAAGACACTTAGAAATAGGGTGTGCCACCAAATTTGAGCTTATTTGGGCAAAGTAGCCAATGTAACTTTGGTAAATCCTAGAAATCAGCAGAAATGGCTTTACCAAGATTTAGTCATGCAAATCAATTCTCCTTGATGCACCACTTGGTGTAGTGTCCTCATTTGAGGCTCCGAACATGTCCACAAAAGTTGAGATCAAAAGGAGGAAGTTTCTAATGTAGAGTTGTTCAAATTTGGTTCTAGACAGAAAGGGTTTTGGGGCACTTTGATCAAGTTAACTTGTTCTCCAACTTGTTCCATTTGGTCTAGATTAATTATTGGACCATTTGAGAATGTTCACAAGGTTTGAGAACATTTGGACATGTTTGGCAATGTAAAGTTGCTCAAACTTCAAAATAGACAGAAATGGTCTTGAGCGGATTTCATGGAGTTATACTATTCTCCATGACATGATACTTGTCAATATCATCAAACATGTCATATTTGACATGATAGATTTTTCTTGGAATTTTTGGAGAATATTTCCTTTGTAAATATTTCAAAAGATTGAAATATTCAGAAAGGGTTTTTGAGGGATTTGACCAATATTTTGAACATGACCATGTGTTGAAACTCTTATATATGGACAATATATGTCCTATGAGTTTCCCTAAATTTTGTAAAATATTTTTGAAGCAATAAAATAATTTTGTTTTATTAAAGACCATTTCTGGCCTTAAGAAAAAGCTTTTAAATAAAATAGGAAAACACTTTTCAACCGCCGCAACCTTCTGTACCCGCGAGATCCCATCTTGGGACCTTTTCCGACACCCTGTCGGAGGGGGATTCGATCACAGAGGGCTTCTACATCAACTCTATTGCCCTTCCAATGAAGCGTGAGTAGTTTACCACAGACCTACGGGTCCATAGCTAGTTGCTAGAAGGCTTCTTCTCTCTCTTTGATTCTCAATACCATGTTCTCCTCGATGTTCTTGGAGATGTATTCGATGTAATACTTTTTTGCGGTGTGTTTGCCGAGATCCGATGAATTGTGGATTTATGATCAGCTTATCTATGAATATTATTTGAATCTTCTCTGAATTTCAAATATGCATGATTTGATATATTTGTAATTCTCTTCGAACTATCGGTTTGGTTTGGCCAACTAGATTGGTTTTTCTTGCAATGGTGTAACATCCCAAATTTTCAATTTGGAATGTTATACATAGGTCATCTATGCATACCATATTTTATTGCATTTCCGCTCCGCAATCCTTGAAATCCTAAGCAACTCAAGGACCCTCGGAGAGTTGGGATTTTCCGTTTTCATATTTGATTCCTATCAAATAGTGAAACGGGATTTTTATTTTAATTATTTTTCTCCCAAAAAAATATTTCTTATAAAAATATATGAGAGGAGATAATATGACTTCGCAAAACAATTGAAATATTGAGGAAAATGTTAAAATCCAATATTAAAATTGCACACTTTCAAAATTGCATTTTAGGGCCAACAAAATGTTCATCTCGCTCTAAATATTTCATTTACACGGTGAAAAATTGCTTTGGCATTTTTAAATTTTTATTTTATTTTCTAGGATTTTATTTCCGTCGGCGAAATTATTTAAAGAAAAAAAACTCTCCCGCGCCCGACTGGGTCGAAGCCCAGCAGAGCCAGGCCAGCCCAACCGCCGCCGCCGCCTTCCTCGTCTTGGCCACATCGCTGACTTCGGACGAGGAGTCCGAGCGGACTCCACCGCCACCGCCTTGGCCCTCCTCCAAGCCCCCTCTTATATACTCCTCCCCGAGCCCCCACCACCACTAACCACCGCCAGCAGCCCGCCCCCCGAGCCCCCACCACCACTAACCACCGCCACAGCAAGAGTTCGCCTGAGCCACGCTGCCGCCGCCGCGCCTCAAGGCCGCCAGCGCCGCCGCCGAGCCCCGCCGCCCGCCGCCCAACCCCGCCACGCCGGAGGTACCACGCCGGATCCGAACCGCCGTTTTTTTTTAGAAACCCTAGTTCGGTTTTTTTAGATCAGTTCGCCAGTTATCTTGATTCTTCTAATTAGCGGACGCTCGTCCGTACGTTCGTTTAAACGAACGGTTTTCTTCCGTTAGTTACAGATAACGAATGCTCGTTCGTTAGTCTGTTCGTCAGTTTTCTTTTATCAGATTTATCTGCGATTATTTTTAGTCGTGATTTCTGATCTGATCTTAGTTTCTGTTTATCTTTTCGCTTGTTAGTCAAAATCGGGTGATTCAAACGCCTAGAGTTTCTTCTCGAGACTCTCCTTCTGTTTAATCAACTTAAACAAGATTTTGATACTGTAAAATTTGACCTTAGTTCAGAATAGTAGACAGATCTTGTTTCTTTCGCGGTTCGAGTTTCGTTGCTCCGTTTGATTTGAATCTTTTTGCAAACCGGAGTTCTTAAGTTGAACTTTCTGGTCAACCTCTTTTATTTTGAATTTTTGCATGTGCATCTTTGCTATTTGCTTATTTATGCTATTGTTTGTTTGCAATAGAATTCCCGGAGTGCGAAGCGTGTTACTACGAGTCTCTAGGATTCGCGGATCGTCAGCAAGGCAAGTAACACACTGATCATACTCTTTTCATACCCAGTTTTTATTGCATTAGTTCAATCCTCAAACATTGCATGGTTAGGATGTCATTAACTTCTGGGTATTGGGAAGTAGTTGATGAGGTAGAACCTATTTCCCTGTTTATTACCAAACCCTGGGGAGTTACTTCTACGCGTTGCTTATATTGCCATGCTATGCTCGTAAACGTGGTTTGGGTTTGAGTGTGTCCATGACAGATGTGAGATTGTTAATTAATGGTTTATTTAAGGTGGCAACTTAAAATTCACATCCGGGTGGATTGAGGCACCTGGGGAACCCAGTGTTGTCTGTATTTTTTGAAATCCGGTGTACCTGCAGGATCTTCCTATGGACCACCACCCAGTGCTTAAAGGAATCGAGATGATTCATGCTAGAAACTTCGTGTGCAGCCACAAGCTATTATGTTGGAATTTTGGAGAATATTTCCTTTGTAAATATTTCAAAAGATTGAAATATTCGTAAAGGGTTTTGAGGATTTGACCAATATTTTGAACATGACCATGTGTTGAAACTCTTATATATGGACAATATATGTCCTATGAGTTTCCTAAATTTTGTAAAATATTTTGAAGCAATAAAATAATTTTGTTTTATTAAAGACCATTTCGCCTTAAGAAAAGCTTTTAAATAAAATAGGAAAACACTTTTCAACCGCCGAACCTTCTGCATTCGCGAGATCCCATCTTGGGACCTTTTCCGACACCTCATCGAGGGGGATTCGATCACGAGGGCTTCTACATCAACTCTATTGCCCTTCCAATGAAGCGTGAGTAGTTTACCACGCACTCTACGGGTCCATAGCTAGTTGCTAGAAGGCTTCTTCTCTCTTTGATTCTCAATACCATGTTCTCCTCGATGTTCTTGGAGATGTATTCATGTAATACTTTTTTATGTGTGTTTGCCGAGATCCGATGAATTGTGGATTTATGATCAGCTTATCTATGAATATTATTTGAATCTTCTCTGAATTTCAAATATGCATGATTTGATATATTTGTAATTCTCTTCGAACTATCGGTTTGGTTTGGCCAACTAGATTGGTTTTTCTTGCAATGGTGTAACATCCCAAATTTTCAATTTGGAATGTTATACATAGGTCATCTATGCATACCATATTTTATTGCATTTCCGCTCCGCAATCCTTGAAATCCTAAGCAACTCAAGGACCCTCGGAGAGAGTTGGGGATTTTCCGGTTTTCATATTTGATTCCTATCAAATAGTGAAACGGGGATTTTTTATTTTAATTATTTTTCTCTCCGAAAAAAATATTTCTTATAAAAATATATGAGAGGAGATAATATGACTTCTGCAAAACAATTGAAATATTGGAGGAAAAATGTTAAAATCCAATATTAAAATTGCACACTTTCAAAATTGCATTTTAGGGCCAACAAAATGTTCATCTCGCTCTAAATATTTCATTTACACGGTGAAAAATTGCTTTGGCATTTTTAAATTTTTATTTTATTTTCTAGGATTTTATTTCCGTCGGCGAAATTATTTAAAGAAAAAAAACTCTCCCGCGCCCGACTGGTCGAAGCTCAAGAGCTGCCAGCCCCAACCGCCGCCGCCTTCCTCGTCTCGTGGCAGCATGCCACATCGCTGACTTCGGACGAGGAGTCCGAGCCGGACTCCACCGCCACTGCCTTGGCCCCTCCTCCAAGCCCCCCCTCTTTATATACTCCCTCCCCCCGAGCCCCCACCACCACCAACCACCGCCGCCGCAGCAGCCCGCCCCGAGCCCCCACCACCACCAACCACCGCCACAGCAGCCAGCCCAGCCGCCGCCTCTCGCCCGCCCTCGCCGCCGCCACTGCCGCCGCCTGCCGCCGAGCCCCGCCGCCCGCCGCCCAACCCGCCTCGGAGGTACCACGCCGATCCGAACCGCCGTTTTTTTAGAAACCCTAGTTCGGTTTTTTAGATCATTCGCGATTATCTTGATTCTTCTAATTAGCGGACGCCGTCTGCACGCTCGCTTAAACGAACGGTTTTCTTCCGTTAGTTACGTATAACGAATGCTCGCTCGTTAGTCTGTTACGTCGATTTCTTTTATCGATTTATCTGCGATTATTTTTAGTCGTGATTTCTGATCTGATCTTAGTTTCGCTTATCTTTTCGCTTGTTAGTCAAAATCGGGTGATTCAAACGCCTAGAGTTTCTTCTCGAGACTCTCCTTCTGCTTAATCAACTTAAACAAGATTTTGATACTGTAAAATTTGACCTTAGTTCAGAATAGTAGACAGATCTTGTTTCTTTCGCGGTTCGAGTTTCGTTGCTCCGTTTGATTTGAATCTTTTTGCAAACCGGAGTTCTTAAGTTGAACTTTCTGGTCAACCTCTTTTATTTTGAATTTTTGCATGTGCATCTTTGCTATTTGCTTATTTATGCTATTGTTTGTTTGCAATAGAATTCCGGAGTGCTAAGCGTGTTACTACGAGTCTCTAGGATTCATGGATCGTCGACAAGGCAAGTAACACAATCGATCATACTCTTTTCATACCCAGCTTTTATTGCATTAGTTCAATCCTCAAACATTGCATGGTTAGGATGTCATTAACTTCGGGTATTGGGAAGTAGTTGATGAGGTAGAACCTATTTCCTGCTTATTACCAAACCACCGAGTTACTTCTCGCGTTGCTTATATTGCCATGCTATGCTCGTAAACGTGGTTTGGGTTTGAGTGTGTCCATGATGATGTGAGATTGTTAATTAATGGTTTATTTAAGGTGGCAACTTAAAATTCACATCCGGTGGATTGAGGCACCGGGGAACCCAAGGTTGTCTGTATTTTTTGAAATCCGGTGTACCTGCAGTGATCTTCCTATGGACCACCACCCAGGCTTAAAGGGAACTGAGATGATTCATGCTAGAAACTTCTGTGTGCAGCCACAAGCTATTATGGGCTCTAGCATAGTTGAGTAAGTTACGTGAAGCTCTCGAAGAGGTAGATCATAAGGTAGTGGGTTTTGTAGGTTTGGTATGGTCTACCCAGAGTAGGGAGTTCATGCTTCTGAAAGACTATGTCTCGGTCATCCGTTTCTCAAACACCGTACAGTGCGAGAAATCCAACGGAAGCGATCGAGTCTTGTGGAGAAAAGTGCGGAAATCTCTGCAGAGTGTACAATCTAATCATGGTTAGCCGTGTCCCCAGTTATGGACAAATCTTGAGTATCTGGTACTTGGGTTATCACATGTATCTCATCACTCTTAATTAATATTGTTGGGTTGCTAATTACTTTAATTGGGATTGAGTTGGGGTTATACCTTCTCAATGTTTCAACCACCATGATAGTTAAAATAAAATTTATTCCTTTGTGGTAGGGAAAAATTTGCTTTTCGCAAAACTATAACCATAGAGCTTTCCACCAGCCAAATATGCATGTAGTGATAGCATTATTCTGTTCTTGCTCTGCTGTGTTATATTGCCAGCATGTTTCATGTGCTGACTCGTTTTCAGGCTGCAACGTATTATGTTGCAGACTTTTCAGACGAGGAGTAAGGTTCGTTAGGTCGATGCCGTGCAGCTCAGCTATGCTGTTGGAGTTGATGGAATCACTTTATCTTCCAAGCCTTCCGTTGTTATCGCATTAGATGGCCTTAAGCCATATTATTGTAATAAGTTCTCTTTTGAGACATTCGATGTGATAAGTGTGTGACTGCTACTCTTTTATAAATCCTTCGAGTACTATGCGCGTCAGCATTACTGATCCAGGGATGACGCTGAATCACAGAGACTTGACCGTTTGAGGTCGGGTCGCTACAAGATGGTATCAGGGCACACACTGAGTGTAGGACACGACCACTAAGATAAACCATAGGTCACTCTCCTCTACTCATTTCTGACTCCTCTCCTTTTTCCACTCTTTAGGATGACGGAGATGAAGAACAAGTTTGCGCAACCGGATGAGGATACACCTTTTGGACGCCACTTGAAGGAAGTCACTAGGTACTTGAACATTGGAATACCAAGTTTCACCGGGACGTACAACGCCACCTTACCATAAGAGGAGCGCTGGATGATTCAAGTACAAGTTCCAGGAAGGACGTTCTCGCCAACTTCTAAACCTATAGAATTTTCTTTCGGTGCACCAACCTGGAGTCTAGGCAAGAGCATGGCAGCCCACATTACCATGGGACGCATTGGAGAAGTCTACAGTAGGGAACTCGAGGACACTACCTATCAAATATGTGGGCGCCGAGACGATCAATGGGAAATAATCAGCACCAGGAAGGATAGATCCATTGCAGCTTTTATCTAGGAGCTAAACCAGCACATTCGATGTCAGGAGAACCAGATGTGTGCAGACATGATGGAACTGAAGAAGGCAAAGACTAGGATCATCGAGCTGGAGGAAGAACTCAAGTTCACACGCGATGGATATGAGGAGGAAATCAAGACACTACTGGAGAAGAACGACGACCTGGTTAAGAAGATCAGAATATTCATGGGAGGACCAGCACCGGGAGAAGAAGACGATGACCCCACTTGCCCGGACAACTACATCATCATCGCATTTACACCGATTCTGATCCTAGTGATGATGAATTTGAAGACGAAGCTGGAGCAGACATTATGGAGTCTTCCACCGATCAAAACTTCTAGATGACCACCATATATTAGTAGTATTCCCCCATGTATTTAGTAGTAGTTGAGCACTTTTGTGATAGCTCTAGACAGTTGTATGCCCTTGCTTGATTGATTGAGTGAAATGATTGTGTTTGTCTCATGTGCATATGGGTAGTGCTTTCTCGCTAGACCTTTTTCTATTCTAATCTCTTCCATCTAAACCCATCAGATGCCTCCGAGACGTGACACCGGTTTTGTTTTCCCACCGGAGCTCACCCAGTTGATCCAGCAGCAGAATGCTTTGATGCAATTGCTAGTTCAGAACCAGGGCAACAACAACAACATCAACAACAACAACAACAACAACAACAATAACCAGCCACCAGTGGACAACCTAGCCCGTTTTCTAAGGTTACAGCCGCCGGTGTTTTCCAGTAGCATCGAGCCAATAGTTGCTGATGATTGGCTACACCGTATCGGAAGGGAGTTGACCAGCACAGGTTGCACAGATGCGGAGAAGGTGCGTTTTGCCGCACACCAATTGGATGGACCCGCAGCATCATGGTGGGAGAATTTCACAGCCACCTATCCTATCGACACTGTCACATGGGATCAGTTTCGGTAGGCTTTTCGTACTGCCCATGTTTCAACTGGAGCTATGCAGATGGAGAAGCGGGAGTTTCGCAACTTACGCCAGGGGAACCGTACTGTTGGCCAGTACGTGGATGATTTTAGCAAGCTATCATGCTATGCCCCTGATGATGTGGCCACAGATGCCACGAAGCAGGAGAAGTTTATGGAAGGGTTGAATGATAAGATGAGTATGCAGTTGATGGTGGCAACCTTCAACAACTACCAGGAGTTGGTAGATAAGGCTCTTATGATCGAAGGGAAGCAGCAGCAGATTGAGAGCTGTAAGAGGAAGTATGGACAAGGGAAGTATAACTCAGGAGCTCAGCAGAAGCCTCGCTTAACCCCGAATTCGGGAGGACTTGTTCATAACCATGGAGGTCACACCCACACTGGAGGAGGATCGCATAACCACAATGGTGCTAAGAATGGAAATGTTAACGGAACTAACAACAATCAAAATCGCTCCAATCCAGCCACACCCGCCAAAAGAGACCTAAGTCAAGTTACTTGCTTTAAGTGCGGGAAGACAGGGCACTATGCCAATGATTGCCCTGAAGGAAGGAATGGAAACGAAAACGGGAGCGCCGGGAAGAAGCCTCATCCATTCAACAAAGGACAAGTGAACCACGTTAACGTGGAGGAGGTTGAAGAGAAGCCGGACGTGGTAATAGGTAAGTTTTTGGTTAAGTCATTTACCGCTCTTATTCTTTTCGATACTGGTGCATCGCATTCATACATATCAAGGGGATTCATGGATAAGTTTAAACTACCAACCCAAACCCTGAGGACCCCTCTTTTAGTGAGCTCGTCTGGAGCAGAGTATATGGCTAGCCGATGGTGCGACGAGATACCCCTAACCATTGGTACCCATGTTTTTCCGTCTGACCTAATTATCTTGGAGTCACAAGGATTGGATGTGATATTAGATATGGACTGGATGTCAAAGTATGGAGGAAGAATTGATTGTGCCAGTAAGTCAATTTATCTCACCACCCTGGAGGGGAAAAGGATTAAGTACGTATCTAGGCATGTGCCTAGGAGGACCCAAGTAAATGCCCTCACAGGAGTGGTGCAGGAAGAAGTGCCTGTAGTAAAGGCTTACCCGGATGTTTTCCCAGAAGAGTTACCAGGCATGCCACCGGATCAAGACATCGAGTTTTTGATAGAGCTATTGCCAGGTACAGGGCCAATATCCAAGAGACCCTATCAGTTGCCCGCAAATGATCTAGAGGAAATTAAGAAACAGATCAAGGAGTTGTTGGAGAAAGGTTATATTCGAAGGAGTTCATCACCTTGGGGAGCTCCAGTACTTTTGGTCGAGAAGAAGGATAAAACCCTAAGGATGGTTGTTGATTATCGAGCCTTGAATGAAGTAACGATTAAGAACAAGTATCCAGTGCCGATGATCAATGATCTGTTTGATCAACTGCAAGGAGCTAAGGTGTTTTCGAAGATTGATCTACGATCAGGATACCATCAGTTGAAGATCCGAGAGAAGGATATACCAAAGACGGCGTTCACCACGCGGTATGGATTATACGAGTATACGATCATGTCGTTTGGACTGACAAATGCCCCTGCCTATTTCATGAGCATGATGAACAAGGTGTTCATGGAGTATTTGGACAAGTTTGTTGTGGTGTTTATCGATAATATTATGGTGTAATCGAAGAATGAAGAGGAACACAAGGAGCATTTGTGTTTAGTTCTCGAGAAACTCAAGGAACACCAGTTATACGCCAAGTTCAGCAAGTGCGAATTTTGGTTGAAGGAAGTTGGGTTTCTTGGGCATGTATATCAGGAGAAGGAATAGCGGTAGACCCCAGCAAGGTTCGGTCAGTCACTGAATGGTTGGCACCCACTTCAGTTGGCGAGATCCGCAGTTTCCTTGGACTCGCGGGATACTATCGGAGATTCATTGAGAATTTTTCCAAGCTTGCAAAGCCAATGACTGAACTAAGAAGGATACTAAGTTTAAATGGACAGAAGATTGTGGGGCAAGTTTTCAGGAGTTGAAGAAACGTTTGACTAGAGCCCCAGTGCTAACATTGCCAGATATACATAAGGAGTTTCAAGTGTATTGCGACGCCTCTCGCTTGGGACTGGGATGTGTGCTTATGCAGGATGGAAGAGTTGTTTCGTATGCCTCACGACAACTAAAACCCCATGAGTTGAACTATGCCACGCATGATTTGGAGTTAGCAGCCGTAGTGCATGCATTAAAGACTTGGAGACATTACCTTATCGGAAACCATTGTGATATGTACACGGATCATAAGAGTTTGAAGTATATTTTCATGCAAAAGGAGCTGAACCTTAGACAGAGGAGATGGTTGGAACTTATAAAGGATTACGATACGAATCTACACTATCATCCAGGAAAAGCCAATGTTGTAGCAGACGCTCTGAGCCGGAAGAGTTATGCCAATATCCATGAAAGTAAGGGATTGCCAAAGGAGTTAGCTGAGGATCTCATGGAACTTCGACTAGAGATTGTTCCTAAAGGTTTCCTTGCAATAATGGAGGTTTAGTCGACCTTGTTGAACAAAATTCGAGAAGCTCAGAAGGAGGACAAAGAGATTGCCGAGATAAAGGAGAAGATGAGCAAAGGAAAGGCCAAAGGTTTTCGCGAGGATGAGCACGACACCTTATGGTTTGAGGACCGAGTTTATGTGCCCAATAACCCAGAGATCAGGAAGTTAATACTTCAGGAGGCTCATGACTCACCATACTCAATACACCCCGGAAACACCAAGATGTATTTGGATTTAATAGAATGTTTCTGGTGGACTGGTACGAAGAAGGATATCGCTGAGTATGTAGCCGTATGTGATGTATGTCAGAGAGTGAAAGCAGAGCATCGAAGCCAACAGGACTGTTATAGCCTATGTCGATACCCGAATGGAAGTGGGATAAACTTGGCATGGACTTTATCACCGGACTACCCAGGACCAAGGCAGGATATGACTCAATATGGGTAGTAGTGGATCGCTTGACCAAAGTGGCTCACTTTATTCCGGTGAAAACCACCTATACAAGTGCAACGTTGGCCAAGATATATATGTCCAGGATCGTATGTCTACATGGAGTTCCGAGGAGCATTGTATCAGATAGAGGAACACAGTTTACTTCAAAGTTTTGGCATCAATTACACCAAACCTTGGGTACGAGATTGGAGTTCAGTACAACATTCCACCCGTAGACAGATGGACAGACCGAGAGAGTCAACCAGATACTGGAAGATGTGTTGAGAGCATGTGCGCTAGATTATGGATCTAGTTGGGATGACAATTTGCCTTACGCAGAGTTTTCATACAACAATAGCTACCAAGCCAGTTTGAAGATGGCACCGTTCGAAGCTCTGTATGGACGCAGATGCAGAATGTCATTGATGTGGGATGAGGTAGGAGACCGACAGCTGTTTGGACCAGACTTGATCAAAGAGTGTGAGGAGACGGTTAAGCTGATTCGTGATAGACTGAAGGTAGCTCAGTCCAGGCAGAAAAGTTATGCAGACTTGAAACGCAAGGAGGTAACTTATGAAATTGGAGACAGAGCATATTTTCGAGTATCACCCTTGCAAGGAGTGAAACGTTTTGGAGTTAAGGGAAAATTAGCCCCGATATTTGTAGGACCATATCGTGTTTTGGAACGAATGGGAGAAGTTGCCTACAAGTTGGAGTTACCTGAAGGACTGTCAGGAGTTCACAATGTGTTCCACGTCTCACAGCTGAAGAAATGTCATACTGAGATGGTCGATATACCGTTAAGAGATACAGTACCCTTGGAGGCAATTCAACTAGACAGTGATTTGACTTCTGAGGAAAAGCCAATAAAGATTCTTGAGTTTGCCAGCCGAGTCACCCGCAGCAAGGTTATTAAGTTTTGCAAAGTTCAGTGGAGCCACCATACCGAGGATGAAGCCACCTGGGAACGAGAGGATGATCTCCGCAAAGACCACCTGCACCTATTTTCTGACCAACCCGAATCTCGAGGGCGAGATTCATCTTAAGGGGGGTAGGTTTGTAACATCCCAAATTTTCAATTTCGAATGTTATCCACAGGTCATCCATGCATATCATATTTTATTGCATTTCCGCACCGCAATCCTCGAAATCCTAAGCAACTCAAGGACCCTCGGAGAGAGTTGGGGATTTCCCGGTTTTCATATTTGATTCATATCAAATAGTGAAACGAGGATTTTTTATTTTATTTATTTTTCTCTCCAAAAAAATATTTCTTATAAAAATATATGAGAGGAGATAATATGACTTCTCCAAAACAATTGAAATATTGGAGGAAAAATTTTAAAATCATTTGTTAGATTTTATTTGAGTTTATTCGGATTTTATTTGCATTAGTAAAAAAATCACGTTTTCAAAATTGCATTTTAGGGCCAAGAAAATGTTCATCTCGTTCTAAATATTTCATTTAGACGGTGAAAATTTGTTTTGGCATTTTTAAATTTTTATTTTATTTTCTAGGATTTTATTTCCGTCGGCGAAATTATTTAAAAAAACTCTCCCGCGCCCGACTTGGCCGAAGCCCAGCCGAGCCAGGCTGGCCCAACCGCCACCGCCGCCTTCCTCGCGCGTGCGCCGTCCCCGCCGACTCGGACGAGGAGTCCGAGCTGGACTCCACCGCCACCGCCTTGGCCCCTCCTCCAAGCTGCCGCCCCCCCCCCCTTTATATACTCCCTCCCCCCGAGCCCCCACCACCACCAACCACCGCCGCCATCGCAGCCTCGCCTCGAGCCAAGCCTCCCCTCCGCCTGCCTCTCGCTGGCCCGTTGCAGCCACGCCGCCGCCGAGCCCCACCGCCTCAAGCCGCCTCAATCCTAATCCCGCCGAGCCCTCACGGAGGTACTGCGTCGGATCCGAGCCGGGTTTTTTCTAAAACTGTTCGGGTTTTTTAGAAACCCTAGTTCGGTCTTTTTTAGATCGGTTTGCCGGTTTTCTCGATTCTTCTAATTAGCGGACACTTTCGTCCGACGCTCGCTTAAACGAACGGTTTTCTTCCGTTAATTACGATAACTAACGCCGCTCGTTAGTTAATACGCTTGTCGGTTTTCTTTTATCGGATTTATCTGCGATTATTTTCAGTCGCGATTTCTGATCCAATCTTAGTTTCTGTTTATCTTTTCGCTCGTTAGTCGGAATCAGGTGATTCAAATGCCTAGAGTTTTGTCTCGAGACTCTCCTTTTGTTTAATCAACTTAAACAAGATTTTGATACTATAAAACTTGACCTTAGTTCAGATTAGTAAACGGATCTTGTTTCTTTCGCGGTTCGAGTTTCGTTGCTCCGTTTGATTTGAATCTTTTTGCAAACCGGAGTTCTTAAGTTGAACTTTCTGGTCAACCTCTTTTATTTTGAAGTTTTGCTCGTGCATCTTTGCTAGTTGCTTATTTATGCTATTGTTTGTTTGCGATAGAATTCTCGGATTGCGAAGCGTGTTACTACGAGTCTCTATGATTCGCGGATCGTCAGCAAGGCAAGTAACACATTGATCATACTCTTTTCATACCCAGTTTTTATTGCATTAGTTCAATCCTCAAACATTGCATGGTTAGGATGTCATTAACTTCTGGGTATTGGGAAGTAGTTGATGAGGTAGAACCTATTGCCCTGTTTATTACCAAACCCTGGGGAGTTACTTCTACGCGTTGCTTATATTGCCATGCTATGCTCGTAGACATGGTTTGGGTTTGAGTATATCCATGACAGATGTGAGATTGTTAATTAATGGTTTATTTAAGGTGGAAATTTAAAATTCAAATCTGGGTGGATTGAGGCACCTGGGGAACCAGTGTTGTCTGTATTTTTTTTGGAAATCCCGGGGTACCCGTGTGATCTTCCTATGGACCGCCACCCAGGCTTAAAGGGAACTGAGATGATTCATGCTAGAAACTTCTGTGTGCAGCCACAAGCTATTATGGGCTCTAGCATAGTTAAGTTACGTGAAGCTCTCGAAGAGGTAGATCAGCAGGTAGTGGGTTTTGTAGATTTGGTATGGTCTACCCGGAGTAGGGAGTTAATGTTTCTGAAAGACTATGTCTCGGTCATCCATTTCTCAAACACCGTGCAGTGCGAGAAATCCAACAGAAGCGATCGAGTCTTGTAGGGAAAAGTGCGCAAAGCTCTGTAGAGTGTACAATCTAATCATGGTTAGCCATGTACCCGGTTATGGACAAATCTTGAGTATCTAGTACTTGGGTTATCACATGTATCTCATCACTCTTAATGAATATTGTTGGGTTGCTAATTACTTTAATTGGGATTGAGTTGGGTTTATACCTTCTCAATGTTTCAACCACCATGATAGTTAAAATAAAATTTATTCCTTTGTGGTAGGGAAAAAATTGCTTTTCGCAAAACTATAACCATAGAGCTTTCGACCAGCCAAATATGCATGTAGTGATAGCATTATTCTGTTCTTGCTCTACTGTGTTATATTGCCAGCATGTTCCATGTGCTGACCCGTTTTCGGGCTGCAACGTATTATGTTGCAGACTTTTCAGACAAGGAGTAAGGTTCGTTAGGTCGTTGCCGTGCAGCTCAGCTATGTCGTTGGAGTTGATGGACTCACTTTATCTTCGAAGCCTTTCGCTGTTATCGCATTAGATGGCCTTAAGCCATATTATTGTAAGAAGTTCTCTTTTGAGACATTCGATGTAATAAGTGTGTGATTGCTACTCTATTATAAATCCTTCGAGTACTGTGCGTGTCAGCATTACTGATCCAGGGATGACACTGAAGCACAGAGACTTGACCGTTTGAGGTCGGGTCGCTACAAATGGGAGAAGTGCTTAGCTTTGGGTTCAATCTTGCAGTGTCCTTTCCCAGTGACAGTAGGGGCAGCAAGGCACGTATTGTATTGTTGCCACCAAGGATAAAAATATGGGGTTTTCATCATATTGCTTGAGTTAATTCCTCTACATCATGTAATCTTGCTAATTGCGCTACTTTGTTCTTCATGAACTTAATACTCTAGATGTAGGCAGGAGTCAGTCGATGTGTGGAGTAATAGTAGTAGATGCAAAATTGTTTCAGTCTACTTGACACGGACGTGATGCCTATATTCATGATCATTGCCTTAGATATCGTCATAACTTTGCGTTTTTCTATCAGTTGCTCGACAGTAATTTGTTCACCCACCGTATTATTTGCTATCTTGAGAGAAGCCTCTAGTGAAACATATGCCCCCGGGTCTATTTTCCATCATATTAGTTTCCGATCTTCTATTTTCCATCATATTGGTTTCTCATCTTCTATTTTCCATCATATTAGTTTCCGATCTACTATTTTGCAATATTTTAGTTTTTGGTCTATAAACCAAAAATACCAAAAATATTTACTTTATTGTTTATCTGTCTCTATCAGATCTAACTTTTGCAAGTAACCGTGAAGGGATGGATAACCCCTTTATCGCGTTGGGTGCAAGTTGTTTGATTGTTTGTGCAGGTATTCGGTGATTTGTGCGTTGTCTCCTACTGGATTGATACCTTGGTTCTCAAACTAAGGGAAATACTTATCTCTACTTTGCTGCATCACCCTTTCCTCTTCAAGGGAAAAACCAACGCAAGCTCAAGGAGTAGCAGGCCCCACCCCCTGTTGACCAGTCAAACATTGACTGATCAACTGGAACCCTCTGGCCCACCTGTCAGCCACTGGTACACTTTTGTGTACACTGTGCTGGGCTCCCCTAGCAATTTAGTCATTTATTTCAAATTAAATTAAATTGCATAATATTAATAAAACTTTAGAAATTCGTAGAAAACAATCCGTAACTGGGATGAAAATAATTTATATATGAAAGTTGCTCAAAAAATATGACAAATCCAAATAGGCCCTTCGTTCGTCTGTCAGATGCCCCTAGCACTGAGAACATGGAACCATCCCCTCCATTTCATCTGTCCGAAATTGTCAAACTTGGGGAAAAATTCTCGGGTGTTATCCCCCTTCGTCGGTATCGTGTAACACTGTGATAGGTCACCCCTAGCACCGCATATCGTCATATCATGCTTAGTGATGCATCCGTGTTCTTAGTATTTACTGTTTCTTCCCCCTCTTCTTCTCCGGTAGACACTGAGACCGCTTCTGATGCCCCTGTGATCGACTACATCGTCGACGACCCTTCTCCTTTTTCAGCAAAGCTTCTAGGCAAGCAAACCCTTGATCATTCCGATACCGCCCAATTCTTTATCTCTCATGCTTGCATTAGATTTTGCTAGTGTAATTGATTGCTCCAATATCTGATGCATAGCTTGCTTTTGTAACCTGCTCATTGTACCTTACCTGCTTATCCTAAACTGCTTAGTATAGGTTGGCTAGTGACCTATCAGTGACCCCTCACTTTGTCCCAGTCGCCCTGGCTTGATGACCGATGACTCGATCAACATGACGATGACCAGAGCCCGACACATCACCTCACCCCATTTAGTTGTACGACTCTGTAGGGCTACTATCGAGTGCCAAGGGTGATACCCCGTAACGCACTCCTGATGATAACTCTATAGTGTAGCTAATTGGACGTGGTATGTCGAGGGTGATTCCTCCTTCACCACTACCGATGCCGACTCTGTCGTGAAACGCCTCAAATGTGAACCTTGAGGGTGATTCCTCCTATGTTCACCTTGATGATTACATCGAGTGGAATCCATCGAGGGTGATTCCTCAGGTTTTCCCCCTAGATGTTTGGACACACGATTACCTTGACTTTACTTCAGACCTTTGTTAAAGTCGGGTGGGCCTAGTGAGCACCTGCGCAAGATACTTGTGAAAGTCAGGCGGGCCCGGAGAGCACCCGAGAGCTGTTATGGTGGCGGCTAGCTGTTTAGCGATATCATCCAGGAGGGGGTGGTAGCCCCGGACTTGTCCCAACAGCTGTCACTTATTTTAATAATGCACTAACAGGTTTGGGCATTTGTTCTATGTTGGCCACTGGCCAATACGCACTAACCACCATGTGGGAACAGTTATTGGCACTCGGCGTCGTAGTATCAGCCGAAGCTTTGTTAGATGTCTAGTTCAACATTGCGTTACGGTCGGATCATGTCGACCATCCGAGGTGGCGCTGGTATTCACCCTATGTGCAACGACCCAGAGTGCAATGGGTGATGGGCCCAAGACCCCGAAGCGCTTAGGATGTAGATTGGTGGGGACCTCTCTGCTGAGCCTAGGTAGGGCAGCGGCGTGTTGATCTTCCGAGGCCGGGCATTGACCCAGGAAAGTGTGTCCGGACAGAGTAATCAAGCATGCTGGGAAATGTGGTGCACCTCTATAGGGAACATTATCTATTCGAATAGTCGTGTCCACGGTAACTGACGTTCAGACTTGTATCTTGATCTATTACAACAAGAAATGGATACTTGAGATATGTTATGGATATGTGACTCTGATACGTCTCCAACGTATGTATAGTTTTTATTGTTCCATGTTGTTATATTATCATTCTTGGATGTTTTACAATCATTTATAATCATTTTATATCATTTTTTGGTACTAACCTATTGACATAGTGCCCAGTTCCAGTAGTTGTTTTCTGCTTGTTTTTTACATCGTGGGAAATCAATACCAAACGAAGTCCAAACGCAGCAAAACATTTTGTGGATTTTTTCTAGACCAGAAGACAAAAGTTGGGCCGAAGAAGTACTAGAGAGGTGCCCCGAGGGGGCACAATCCACCAGGGCGCGCCTGGAGGCCCAGGTGGGTTATTCCCACCTTGGTGGCCTCCTGCACCGCCTCTTTGCTCTATAAATACCCCAATATTCTGGAAACCCTAGGGGAGTCAACGAAATCAATTCCAGCCGCCGCAAGTTCCAGAAACACCAGATCCAATCTAGACACCATCACGGAGGGGTTCATCATGTCCATTGGTACCTCTCCGATGATGCGTGAGTAGTTCTTTGTAGACCTACGGGTCCGTAGTTAGTAGCTAGATGGCTTCCTCTCTCTCTCTCTCTCTCTCTCTCTCTCTCTGATTCTCAATACAATGGTCTCTTGGAGATCCGTATGATGTAAGTCTTTTGCGGTGTGTTTGTTGGGATCCGATGAACTTTGAGTTTATGATCAAATCTATGTTTTTATCCATGAAAGTTACTTGAGTCTTCTTTGATCTCTTATATGCATGATTGATTATAGCCACGTATTTCCTCTCCGATATTTGGGTTTTGTTTGGCCAACTTGATGTATTTATCTTGCAATGGGAAGAGGTGCTTTGTAATGGGTTCGATCTTACGGTGCTTGATCCTAGTGACAGAAGGGGAAACGACATGTATGTATCGTTGATATTAAGGATAACAAGATGGGGTCTATTTCTACATAAATAGATCTTGTCTACATCATGTCATCATTCTTATTACATTACTCTATTTTTCCATGAACTTAATACACTAGATGCATGCTGGATAATGGTCGATGTGTGGAGTAATAGTAGTAGATGCATGCAGGAGTCGGTCTACTAATCTTGGACGTGATGCCTATATAATGATCATTGCATGGATATTGTCATGAGTATTTTAAGTTCTATCAATTGCCCAACAGTAATTGTTTTCCCACCGTTTGATATTTTTTTCTCAAGAGAAGCCACTAGTGAAACCTACGGCCCCCGGGTCTCTTCTTTAATATACTCGCGAGCTATTTTTATTTGCTTTTTATTTTCAGTTCTATTAAACAAAAAATACAAAAATACTTTGTTGCACCTTATTTTATTTGAGATCTATTTATCCAAACTATTACAACTTTCTCCTGTCCACTCGCCAATTTCTGGCACCGTTACCCGAAAGGGATTGACAACCCATTTAACACATTGGGTTGCAAGTATTTGTTATTTGTGTGCAGGAACTGTTTATGTTGTGTTGCATGGTTCTCCTACTGGTTCGATAACGTTGGTCTCATCACTAAGGGAAATGCCTACCGTTGTTGTGCTGCATCATCCCTTCCTCTTTGGGGAAGTACCGACGCAGTTCAATCAAACATCAAAAGGAATTTCTGGCGCCGTTGCTGGGGAGACATCATCAACATCAACTAGGTTCCTAATCACAAATCTCATCTCCTTGCAATTTACATTATTTGCCTTTTGCCTCACGTTTTCCTCTCCACCACTTCACAAATATTGCCATTATTCACCCTCTTTTTCGTTCACCGTTTTCTCGTTAGACCTGTTTTTGAGTGCGTTCTTGTTTGCGTAGTCATGATGCCTCGGAGAAAATATTATGATGTTCCTTACCCAAATATTTTGCTTGAAATTGGGAAAAGTACTAAGGAATATATGACTACACAATTTGAGCATAATAAATATTTTACTGAAGAACTTAAGGAGCACTCCGTTGTGCTAGATTCTATAAGAAAGCAACTTGATGATATTAGTAGAGAAGTTTGCAATCTCCAATCTAAGTATGCTTTTGATGAAAGTTTACTAGGTAAAATATCCGATGCACAAGCTACTCTAGTAAATCAAATGGCTGCCAAACCAATCTCGTTAGAAGATAAAAGTGATGAAGATCTTAAAATGATTGGTGTTTCTTCTATTGATTCTTTGTTTAGTAAAATTAATATTGATGAAAAAGGGACTGGAGAAGAGTCAACTTTAGCTACAAGGCGTCTCGATAATTCGGAGGGTGAAAATCTTGTTGAGAAAATTGATAAAAGTGGGTTTGGAGATGTCAAAACTTTAACTAGTGATGTGCCCACTATTTTGGATTACAAAGACTTTAATTATGATAGTTTCTCTTTGGTTGATTGTATTTCTTTGTTGTAATTTATGATAAACTCACCCCAAGCTTATGAACAAAATAAAGCTTTTACTAAACATATTGTTGATGCTATGATGAAAGCTTTTGAAGAAAAGTGGGAATTAGAACTTTCAATTCCTAGAAAATTACATGATGAATGGGAACCTACCATCAAATTCAAGATTAAAAATTATGAGTGTTTTTCTTTATATGACTTGGGTGCTAGTGTTTCTACAATTCCGAAATCTTTATGTGATGTGCTTGGTCTAACCAATATTGAAGAATGCTCTTTAAATTTGCACTTGACGGATTCTACTATTAAAAAGCCTATGTGAAGAATTAATGATGTTCTTATTCTTGCAAATAGGAATTATGTGCCCATATATTTTATTGGTCTTGATATTGATTGCAATCCTCTTGTCCAATTATACTTGGTAGACCTTTTTACGTACTATTGGTGCCGTGATTGATATGAAAGAAGGTTATTTAAATTTCAATTTCCACTAAGGAAGGGTATGGAACACTTCCCTAGAACAAGAATTAGGCCACCATATGAATCAATCATGAGGGCATCGTATAAACCTAGAACTAAAATTGAAAATCTTAGATCCTTCGCACTATGTCTAGCTAGGGGCGTAAAACGATATCGCTCATTAGGAGGCAACCCAACTTGTATCTTTTTGCTTTTTGGTTTTCTTGCTGTTTTCAATAAAATACACAATTATGCCTCTGATTAGATGTGTTTTTGTGGTTTAAACTAGTGTTTGTGCCAATCAAGGCCTTTGGGATGATTTGGGTGAGAGTTGATTAGATATTGTTGAAAAACAGAAATTTTTGCGCTCACGAAAATAATTCCCATTTTTAATAGAAGAGTGCTTTTGAGTTGATTCTTCTTGAAGAATATTTATAAACAAATTTCTCACGTTGTCCTAATTTTCAGAATTTTTGGAGTTACAGAAGTATTCGAAGTTTCCAGCTACAGACTCTTCTATTTTTGAAAGATTCTGTTTTCTTTGCGTTGTGTGCTTGTTTTGATGATTCTATGGTTTTCTTTGAAGATTTTTTGCCATAGAAAAGTTGGAATACATTAGATATAATGCAAAAAAAATATGAATGGGTTTGCAACAGTACTTATAGTAGTGGTTTGCATTCTTATACTAATGGATCTCACGAAGGTTTTGTTGAGTTTTGTGTGACTGAAGTTTTCAAGTTTTGGGTGATATTTCGATGGATGAAGGAATAAGGATTAGCAAAAGAATAAGCTTGTGGATGCCCGAAGCACCCCAAGATATTATTCAATAAGTAGCAAGCAACTAAGCTTGTGGATGCCCCCGAGTGGCATCCCCTCTTTCTTCTAACAACCATCAGTATTTTACTTGGAGCTATATTTTTATTCGTCACATATTATGAGTTTTGCTTGGAGCGTCTTGTATGATATGAGTCTTTGCTTGTTTTGCTTTGTGTTTTAAGTCTTGAATCCTTACTGGGCACACCTTTTTGAGAGAGCCAAAAATTATGTTATGCTTGCTCCTATGCTTCACTTAAATTTTTAGAGCCATGGAATTGCTCTAGTTCTTCGCTTATATCTTTTTGAGCACGGTGTGCTTTGTTAACTTTGAAGAAATGCTCCCATGCTTCACTTAGATTTACTTGGAAGTTAGTAATTTTTTAAGAAATTCTCTCTTGCTTCACTTATATTATTTGAGAGAAAGAAATATTATGCTCATGTTCTAATTTGTTTGAGCTTATTAAAAGCAACATATGAAATTAGTCCCAAAGTGATAGATATCCAAGGAGGATATAATAAAAACTTTCATGAAGATCATTGGACAAAATAAACTTGGTTCTTAGTAATGGTTTTGAGATATGACGATATGATATGTGAGTCATGTTGATGTGTAATTATGCTTTAGTAAGAATATTGGTGTTAAGGTTTGTGATTCCCTATGCAAGCACGAAAGTCAATAGTTATGCAATGAAATTACATCCTACTTGTGGTGTATTATTCGGTGATAGTTATGCTTAATGCTCGCTTACGAGATTTTTTGTTTTTTGGTTGGACGCTTCTCAATATTTTTGCCAGACTTCATTTGCACTAAGTATGATCACTACTTGTGCATCCAAAACCCTTTAAACCAGTTTTGCCATATGAGTCCACTATACCTACCTATATGCGGTATTCCCATGCCATTCTAAGAAAATTTGCATGTGCCATCTCTAATTTTCAAAATAATTTTATCTTTTGTGTTCTCGTACCACTCGCGAGGCAGTGAGGGGTGGCCGATATTTTCCATGCTAGATGTGTTATTCTCACGATGCATGTTTAGTCACTTGTCATTGCATGAGAGTACGACAAAGGTATTAGGGATGCCTAGTCCCAAAATGAAAAATGAATTTACTTTATGTTGTCAAATTATAAATTCCTTGGAAAGTGTTGCTATGGAGGGCACCCGTGGATACGGTTAGCCATGGAAAGTGAAAGTATGGTGGAAAAAAGGAATAAACTTTATTTTGTATTTGGGAACCGCCTATGATGTATCTAGCATGGAAAGTGTTGGGAACTCTAAGTCGTTTTCATTGGTGGGAAAAGTATGCCTCCCAAAATGTTTTTATCTCTCAATTTTTTTGAGCTCTAGCACCTCTACAAATCCCTACTTCCCTCCACGAAGGGCCTTTCTTTTACTTTATGCAATTTTTATTTTTAACTTGAGTCTCCATCTTCTCTTATAAAGCACCAACTAAGGGGCACTATGATCGTAGTTGAGAATTGGGTATAGCTAGTATTTGAGTGTGTTGAATGGATCAATGATTGAGCGTAATGGCCTAGCGATAACTTGCTTTAGCGTTGATATTTTGAAAGACATGGTTGCTTGTTGATATGCCTGAGTATTAAAGTCTTTATATCAAAACTAGACTATTGCTTTGAACCATATAAAAGTCCAAATGTCCATGCTACAAAGAAAAGAATATTTCATGAACATGTTAGGCAGCATTCCACATCAAAAATTCTGTTTTTATCATTTACCTACTCGAGGACGAGAAGGAATTAAGCTTGCAGATGTTGATACGTCTCCAACGTATTTATAATTTTTGATTGTTCCATGCTGTTATATTATCATTCTTGGATGGTTTACAATCATTTTATAATCATTTTATATCATTTTTTGGTACTAACCTATTGACATAGTGCCCAGTGCCAATTGCTATTTTCTGCTTGTTTGTTTACATCACAGGAAATCGATACCAAACGGAGTCTAAAGGGAGCGAAACTTTTTGTGGATTTCTTCTGGACCAGAAGACACAAGTTGGGCCAAAGAAGTACCACAGGGGTGCCCCGAGGGGGGCACAACCCACTAGGGCGCGCCTAGGGGCCTAGGCGCACCCAGGTGGGTTATGCCCACCTCGGTGGCCTCCCACGCCGCCTCTTTGCTCTATAAATACCTCAATATTCCAGAAATCCTAGGGGAGTCGATGAAAATCAATTCTAGCCACCACAAGTTCCAAAAACACCACATCCAATCTAGACACCATCACATAGGGGTTCATCATATCCATTGGTGCCTCTCCGATGATGCGTGAGTAGTTCTTTGTAGACCTACGGGTCCGTAGTTAGTAGCTAGATGGATTCTCTCTCTCTCTCTCTCTCTCTCTCTCTCTCTCTCTTGATTCTCAATACAATGGTCTCTTCGAGATCCATATGATGTAAGTCTTTTGCGGTGTGTTTGTTGGGATCCGATGAACTTTGAGTTTATGATCAGAACTATGTTTTCATCCATGAAAGTTATTTGAGTCTTCTTTGATCTCTTATATGCATGATTGATTATAGCCTCGTATTTCTTCTCTAATATTTGGGTTTTGTTTGGCCAATTGATCTATTTATCTTGCAATGGGAAGAGGTGCTTGGTAATTGGTTCGATCCTACGGTGCTTGATCCCAGTGTCAGGAGGGGAAACGACACGTGTGTATCATTGCTATTAAGGATAACAAGATGGGGTTTATTTCTACATAAATAGATCTTGTCTACATCATGTCATCGTTCTTATTACATTACTCTATTTTTCTATGAACTTAATACACTAGATGCATGCTGGATAGCGGTCGATGTGTGGAGTAATAGTAGTAGATGCAGGCAGGAGTCAGTCTACTAATCTTGGACGTGATGCCTATATAATGATCATTGTTTGGGTATTGTCATGAGTATTTGAAGTTCTATTGAAAGTGCAACTAATCCCCGGGTGGTTTTGGTAATTAATAACAACATATATATCATTGAACTAATAGTTACTTGAGAATCATTTCAGAAAGTTCAGTGATATGGGTATGGCAAGGACTGAAGAAGTGGACCCCTCAAAATGCTAAGGCAAGCATTGGCAAAAGCTCAAGACTCCATTTTTGGTTTAGTGATCCAAGATCACATTGAGTCCATAGGAAATCCAATACTATTAAAAGGGATGAGGTTATGATAATGATCCGTTGCTCAAAGTGCTTAGTGATACATCTCCTAAACTATCGGCAACTCTCACGCCTTATACACTCATAAGTAATCTCGGTCCCACCGATTTTCCAAACTCACCACACCGAGATGAACCACCTCAGCCATAAAGCCAAACCCTAGAAATCTCGGATTTTCCGATTCGAACTCGGTCTCACCGAAACTTGAGTTGCCAAGCTTCAGAACCTTCATCATCAAATCGGTGTCACCGAGATGATGAAGTCGGTCCCACCGAGATTGGCAAGCTCCTGTCTTTGCACGAATCGGACTAACCGAGATTGTATTTTCGGTCCCACGGAAAATCCCAACGTTCACATGATTTGAACTTTCGGTCTCACCGAGTTGTCAACTTCGGTCCCACCGAGATTGGTCAAATGTGTGTAACGGTTGGATTTTGTGTGGAGGCTATAAATACCCTCCACCCCTCTTCATTCGTGGAGAGAGCCATCGAAAGTACTACCACTCCTACCTTACATTTCGAGAAGAGAACTACCTACCCTTGTGTTGAGATCAAGTTGCTCCACTCCCACCATATGAAGCTTGATCTCTAGCCTTCCCAAGTTGCTTTCCACTCAATCCTTTCTTCCACCACAGCCAAATCGGTGAGGAGAGTTGAGTGTTGGGGAGATTATCATTTGAAGCACAAGAGCAAGGAGTTCATCATCATCAACACCATCTATTACCTTTTGGAGGGTGGTGCCTCCTAGATTGGTTAGGTGTCGCTTGGGAGCCTCCGTCGAGATGTGGAGTTGAACCAAGAAGTTTGTAAGGGCAAGGAGATCGCCTACTTCGTGAAGATCTACCCCGAGTAAGGCTAGCCCTCCGTGGGCGTAGGCCATGATGGCATAGACAAGGTTGCTTCTTCGTGGACCCTTCGTGGGTGGAGCCCTTCGTGGACTCTCGCAGCCGTTACCCTCCGTGGGTTGAAGTCTCCATCAACGTGGAAGTACGATAGCACCACCTATCGGAACCACGAGAAAAATCACCGCGTCTCCAAAATTGTGTTTGCTCTTCTCCACCTCTCTTTACTACATGTGCAATTTACTTTCCGCTGCCTATACTCTAGAATTGCATGTGTAGGGTGATACTTGACTTGATCATAATCGTGAATCTGCCAAAAACTTGTCCTTATCAAAAGGCTGAATTTTTATATTGTCAAGTAGTCTAATCACCCCCCCCCCCTCTAGACATACTTTCGATCCTACAAGTGGTATCAGAGCTTTGGTCTCCATTGTATTGGTTTCCATTGCATTGGACTCCATAAGCTTGGTTTCACAACCTAGGAGAGTATGGCGTCTAGTGAGGGTAATTTTCGTAGAGGTCCTTACTTTGATGGTACAAATTTTGCTAGTTGGAAGCATAAAATGAAAATGCATATTCTTGGCCATAACCCAGCCGCATGGGGCATTATTTGTGTTGGTATGCAAGGTGAATTCTTCGAGGAAGGAAAAGTTCCGGATCGCGAAGCTACAACGGAAGAATTGCGGATGTTGCAAAACAATGCTCAAGCTTGTGACATTCTCTTCAATGCCTTGTGTCCCAAGGAGTTCAACAAAATCAGCCGTCTTGAGAATGCAAAAGAGATTTGGGATACTTTGGTTAAAATGCACGAAGGTACCGAGTCCGTGAAGGAATCAAAGCTAGATGTTCTTCAAGGTCAACTTGACAAGTTCAAGATGAAGGAAGGTGAAGGAGTCGCTGAAATGTACTCTAGGCTTGCTCTCATCACAAATGAGATTGCCGGCTTAGGAAGCGAAGAAATGACCGACCGATTCATCATCAAGAAGATTCTCAGAGCTTTGGATGGAAAGTATGACACCGTGTGCACTTTGATCCAAATGATGCCAAACTACAAGAATCTCAAGCCAACCGAAGTCATTGGAAGAATTGTTGCTCATGAAATGACACTTAAGGATAAGGAAGAGCTTCACAACAAGTCAAGTGGTGCTTACAAAGCTACAAGTGATGCTCCCACAACCTCAAGTGACAAGTTAGTTTCCAATGAAGAGATAAGCCTAATGGTGAAGAACTTCAACAAATTCTACAAGAGTAGAAGCAAAGAGAGAAGCTCAAAGTCTAGATCATATGATGAAAAGAGATCTTCTAGTCGTGATCGAAACTGCTACAATTGTGGAAGACCCGGACATTACTCAAATGAGTGTTCGGCTCCCCACAAGAGAAGAGAAGAATCTCCAAGAAGAAGAAGCCCAAGAGATGAGTCACCTCGGAAAGAGAGAAGGAGTAGAGATGATCGTTATGAACGAAGACCCTCTCGGAGAAGCAAGGATTCGGAGAGGAAAGACAAGTCATCAAGGAGCTACACAAGAAGGAAACATCAAGCTCATGTAGGTGAATGGGTCTCCGGCTCCGACTCCGACAATCAATCCGAAAGAAGCTATCACTCCAACTCCAACTACAGTCAAGATGAAGGTGTTGCCGGTCTTGCTCTCGTGTCCTCCAACTCCAACTCCTATGACTTATTTGATTCACCAAATGAGGGAATTGGAAGATGCTTCATGGCTAAAGGCCCCAAGGTATCACACCCTGAATTCATTGACTTTGATAGTGATGAGGATGACTTGCTAGGTGAAGATGAGCTCTTACATGATAAATCTAGTGAGCCTAGTAATGATGAACATGCTAGTAGTCTTTATAGTCGAGAAGAGTCGAATGACAATGCTATGAAGGAGATTGAGCGTCTAACTAAAGAACTAAACACTCTTAAGTTAGCTCATGAAACAACTCAAGAAGATCATAGAGAGCTCCTAAGATCTCATGAGAAGCTACGCTTCGAGAAGCTCACTCTAGAGCAAGAACATGAGTTTCTAAAAGCAATCAATGACGATCTTCGAAAGAAGAGTTCTTCATATCTTGCCAAACGACTTCTCTTGTCTAATTTCTTGCCACCTATTGAAACTAAGCATGACAAGCATAAGAAAAATTCTTTCTCTAGTAGTAACAATAACCATGCTAAATCAAATATTGTTGCTTCTAGTAGTTCTCTTGATTCCACTAACAATGTTTCAAGCCAAGTTACACTTGAGCAAGAAAATAGTTTATTGAAAGGGATTATAGAGAAAGGTGTCTACAAGAGCCTTGCGGAAGCAAGAACTTTGAGGAAATTGTCCGCAAGCAAGGAAGGCACGGAAGAATCAAGGAATTGGTTTTGAGCGAAAGTTCGCGAGGGTGTTGAATGGGAAGAAGGTCAATATCCTACTCCACAGTTTGTTCTTCAAAAGGAGAAGTATGATCCTACTTCTTCCAATGTGGAACAAGCTCAAGATGACCTTCCACCACAAGACCACAAGCTAAAAGGCAAGGACAAGCTTCAAGAGGAGATTGATGCATTTGTTGAAGCACCTCAAGCCATGGTCAAGTGGGTTCCCAAGGAAACGTCAAGTTCTACTTCGTCAAGCTCAACTACAACCCCAAGGATTCCCATCAAGATGATGTGGATCCCGAAGAAGAAGAACTAGAGAGTTCTTGAGGGTGACTCCGCCAACATACTTCACTCACATTCATTTTGGCAAAACTTGTGCAACCAACTTCCACATTGTGCACTAGTTCATGGAGTCACAAACCCTCTTGTTGGTAAGTCAAGGGACAAGGTAATCATTGCTTTCATGGACATCATCTATTTTGAACTTCAATCTATGTCCATGGATATCCTTGTTTGTTCCTTGTGGGACTAACCCATGTAGGTATTGAAAGTGCCCGAATCCAAAGGATTGCTCCCAACTCTTGATGATCTTCACAACATTGAGCATCCACATCTTCAACATCTACATGAAGTCTTCTCGACAACCCAAGGTTAGTTTGACCCTTTAAAAGGGGTTCTCACATCTAGGGGGAGCTTTGCTCTAAAGAATTGAGCTAAAGCATCTTCAAATGATGTGAACACATTAATGCTTTATGTAAAAGTGGTAACCCCACTTGTGCTTAAACGATGAATATGACCTATGATCAAATGTTCTCATTTGACTCCTAAGTCAATATACTCATATAAAGATGACCTAGTCATCGACAAATTGTGTGATAGTAGCTAGAGTTTTTGATGGTGCATGTTTGACACATATTTCATTTGCTATCTTATTGTGTGAGCATGTTGGATGCATGATTTTATCCATTCAAGGACATCCATTTGTTGTTTTGGTCGTTTTGATTTTTCTGGCCAAATGGATGGACAAGAATGCCTAAGTACCTCCCCTAGCTATCTATGCTTTCTTGTCTCAAATTCTATTCATGCTTACATCACAAACTTTGAACAAGTCATTTTCGGACCCTCCGAGTGAGGAGCACTCGGAGCCACCGATCCGTCAAAGGCTAACTTCCAAAACCTTCTAAGTGATTTCGGTCAGACCAACCCACTCAAACTCGGTCGAACCGAAAGCATTTAGACTGATCTAGGTTTTCACCTCGGTGAAACCGAGTTGTGATTTTCGGCGTGACCAAGTGCATAACGCCCTACGTTATCCATCTCGGTGCCACCGAGTTTTACAACTCGGTCCCACCGACAACAAAGGGTATATATATACTCGAGGGCAGCGTTGATTTCTCCTTCAAACGCTTGACCCCACACCCTTTTTGCCGTGCCGCCTCGGTCTCCAGATCATCTCCGTGCCGCTCAGCGCCCTCCAGACGCGTCTCCGTCGCCGTCAACGGACATCTTCTCCGCGCCGTTGCCGCCGTGAGAAACTCCACCAAGTTAGGGTGAGTTTCGATCCCACTCGTGCTCCCATCTCCGATTCAATGCACGTTTGGTTTGCCTAGTATCTTGCCACGTTTGAAATCTTCACGAACACTAAATTAGTTCGTTTGGACTAGATTCGAGTAAAAGTTTTAGGGTTAGGTTTCCGCCGAACACATCTCGGTGAGACCGATTTTACATTTTCGGTATAACCGATTTGGCCTATGGCCATTGCCTTTGCACCTTTCGTCCAACCGAGTTGTGCAAATCGGTGTGACGAAATGAGGATTCTGTGAAACCCTAGTGTTTTCGGCGGATCGAAACCCACTTCGTCCAACCGAAAGTGGTGTGTAGGCTTCTGTTTGAACACTTGGATTCACGAATTTTAAACTCGGTCCGACCGAAATGTCTTCGTGAAAACCTAATACTAGGATTTGAACTCATTTGTTTGCAAAAACTTCGCAGTTTGTGATAACTCTTCTACTCGCCTACACCTTATCTATTCACGGGTTGTCGGCCATGTCGATGCCGGTGACAGCCGTAACAGGTCGAGTCACCTATTGCGAGATATTCGAGGCGGGCACTAGTCCCGAGCCAAGCAGCTCATCGATGATGGTGAGAGGAGTACACCAAGTGGTTTGCCTCCTGCAGCCACCAGAGCGAAAAGAAGAGGAACTCGGATGATGAAGATTCGATTTCGTTGTTGAGGAAGAGGTAACCTCAAAGCCCAAGAGGAAAGTTGTTGCCAAAGAGCCACAAGGGCAACAAACTAAGAAGGGCACCGAAAAAGTCAAGCGATCAACTGTTGCCAAGAAGCTGAATTTGGAAGAGGCAACAGCAAGCAAGGTGAAGAAAACTTCCAAGAGGAAGAGATTAGTGCATGATGATGCAGCAGCAGAAGATGAGGATGAGGAAGCACCCCAGCCTCCTCAGTAGCCTAAGCTCATGGGTGATGCCATCGTGTGGAGCCACTTCAAAGCCCAAGCAATCTGCTCCACCAAGGCAGCTCCAAAGAAAGCTTCGCCGCCAAGCCCAAGAAGACAGTCAGGAACATTCCAGCTTCAGAGAAGAACAAAGATGATGTGCCACCAGCTGTGTCAGATGATGAAGCACCAGTCTTGCTAAAACTTCGACAGAAACTGCCACTTCACAATGATGCTCATCCTCAAGCTGAGAACATGAAGGAAAGGAAAGATAGAGGTCTCAGGCTATGGAGACAAGCTGATCCATATGCCGTGAGGAGAAGAACTGCTGTTGATCCCAGATTTCATACCAGAGAGCAGCAGGACTTCTATGAGACTGTGTTGATGGATAAGAAGCCCATAGTGGCAGACACAAGATATGTTGATTGGAACTACATTGACAGTGAAGAGCACAGAGACTTCTTTCCACATGTGCATGAAAGCTTCACTGCATGTGGTGTTGCAGACTTTGTGGGTCAGAAGTTGACAAATTGGAACGATGAAATGATTATGCAACTCTATGCCTTTTCGAACTTTTTGGTAACTTGTTGCCAAAGGGGGAGAAATTGTATAGATCATAGGACTTCGAGAGAGAGAGTGCTTTTGTCTTTGCGCTTTTGCTCTTTCGTTCTTTTGCGGTTTCTTTGAGATACTTTTGATTTTCGAGACATTCCGTGTGTTTGATAGTACGTTTGATCCTACTTTAATGAGTGATTGGTTGTACTATGCTTTAATGTGTGCTTAATGCTTATCATATGCTATTCATATCTTGTATGATCATTTACTCATGTCTTGGTGATTGGGTGCATGTTGTTCATTCTTATCATTTTGTGCGCTCCACCAAGATGTATGTGACATGGAAGAGTGACCCATGATCCTAATCGATTGTGCATTTGCATTCAAACGCAAATCTTAAATAATGCACAAATTTAGGGGGAGCTCTTGCTTATCACATACTTCTCAAAGCGACGATATTATTCATTGATTATATCCTTTGTCGAAGCTTTGATCTATATGTTGTCATCAATTACCAAAAGGGGAGATTGAAAGTGCAACTAATCCCGGGTGGTTTTGGTAATTAATAACAACATATATATCATTGAACTAATAGTTACTTGAGAATCATTTCGAAAGTTCGATGATATGGGTATGGCAAGGATGAAGAAGTGGACCCCTCAAAATGCTAAGGCAAGCATTGGCAAAAGCTCAAGACTCCATTTTTGGTTTAGTGATCCAAGATCACATTGAGTCCATAGGAAAGCCAATACTATTAAAAGGGATGAGGTTATGATAATGATCCGGTTGCTCAAAGTGCTTAGTGATACATCTCCTAAACTATCAAGAACTCTCACCGCCTTATACACTCATAAGTAATCTCGGTCCCACCGATTTTCCAAACTCAGTCACACCGAGATGAACCACCTCAGCCATAAAGCCAAACCCTAGAAATCTCGGATTTTCCGATTCGAACTCGGTCTCACCAAACTTGAGTTGCCAAGCTTCAGAACATTCATCATCAAATCGGTGTCACCGAGATGATGAAGTCGGTCCCACCGAGATTGGCAAGCTCTGTCTTTGCACGAATCGGACTAACCGAGATTGTATTTTCGGTCCCACGGAAAATCCCAACGTTCACATGATTTGAACTTTCGGTCTCACCGAGTTGTCAACTTCGGTCCCACCGAGATTGGTCAAATGTGTGTAACGGTTGGATTTTGTGTGGAGGCTATAAATACCCTCCACCCCTCTTCATTCGTGGAGAGAGCCATCGAAAAGTACTACCACTCCTACCTTACATTTACGAAGAGAACTACCTACCCTTGTGTTGAGATCAAGTTGCTCCACTCCCACCATATGAAGCTTGATCTCTAGCCTTCCCAAGTTGCTTTCCACTCAATCCTTTCTTCCACCACAGCCAAATCGGTGAGGAGAGTTGAGTGTTGGGGAGATTATCATTTGAAGCACAAGAGCAAGGAGTTCATCATCATCAACACCATCTATTACCTTTTGGAGGGTGGTGCCTCCTAGATTGGTTAGGTGTCGCTTGGGAGCCTTCGTCGAGATGTGGAGTTGAACCAAGAAGTTTGTAAGGGCAAGGAGATCGCCTACTTCGTGAAGATCTACCCCGAGTAAGGCTAGCCCTCCGTGGGCGTAGCCATGATGGCATAGACAAGGTTGCTTCTTCGTGGACCCTTCGTGGGTGGAGCCCTCCGTGGACTCTCGCAGCCGTTACCCTCCGTGGGTTGAAGTCTCCATCAACGTGGAAGTACGATAGCACCACCTATCGGAACCACGAGAAAAATCACCGCGTCTCCAAAATTGCGTTTGCTCTTCTCCACCTCCCTTTACTACATGTGCAATTTACTTTCCGCTGCCTATACTCTAGAATTGCATGTGTAGGGTGATGCTTGACTTGATCATAACCGTGAATCTGCCAAAAACTTGTCTTTGTCAAAAGGCACAATTTTTATATTGTCAAGTAGTCTAATCACCCCCCCCTCTATACATACTTTCGATCCTACATCTATCAATTGCCCAAAAGTAATTGTTTTCCCATCGTTTGCTATTTTTCTCGAGAGAAGCCACTAGTGAAACCTACGGCCCCCGGTCTCTTCTTTAATATATTTTCCTTCGTGATCTATTTTTATTTGCTTTTATTTTCAGTTCTATTAAACCAAAAATACAAAAATACTTTGTTGCACCTTATTTTACTTGCGATCTATTTATCCAATCTATTACAACTTTCTCCCATCCACTCGCCAATTTCTAGCACCGTTACCCGAAAGGGATTGACAACCCCTTTAACACGCCGGGTTGCGAGTATTTGTTATTTGTGTGCAGGAGCTGTTTATGTTGTGTTGCGTGGTTCTCCTACTGGTTCGATAACCTTGGTCTCATCACTGAGGGAAATACCTACCGTTGATGTGATGCATCATCCCTTCCTCTTTGGGGAAATACCGACGTAGTTCAAGCAAACATCAGGCTCCGGGATTGCTTTCTTGCAGGGAGTCGAGGAATGATCTCTGGGCGTTAATACTACAACATGCTTGTTAATTACAATATGTTATTCTGTACTCTTCTAAATGTTGCAAGATGCTTGAAGATGCTAGTCTTTGATAGGGTAGGCTTTCCCCTTCTATTCTGGCATTCTGCAGTATAGTCCACATATACAACCCTTCCATTTGATACCAATGCATACTTAGTATAGATTTGATGCTTGTGAGTACTTTGGATGAGTACTCATGGTTTTTTCTACCCATTTCCCCCCTTCTTTCTTCTTTCCAGTTGTTGCAACCAGTTGGTGGATCCCAGGAGCCAGATGTCACCCCCGTCGAGTACTACTACTACCCGGTGGGTGCCTACTACTGCGTGGAGACCGCCGACGACTAGGAGTTGTTAGGAGGTCCCAGGCAGGAGGCCTTGCCTCTTCGACCGTTGATGTCTGTGCTAGCCTTCTTCAGGCAAAACTTGTTTAACTTATGTCTGTACTCAGATATTCTTGTTTCCGTTGACTCGTTGTATCGAGCTTATGTATTCGATCCCTCAAGGCCCCTGGCTTGTAATATGAAGCTTGTATGAATTTTATTTGTGTTTGGAGTTGTGTTGTGATATCTTCCCGCGAGTCCCTGATCTTAATCGTACACGGTTGCGTGTATGATTAGTGTATGATTGTATCGGGGGCGTTACAAGTTGGTATCAGAGCCAACTTCCTATAGGAACCCCCCCCCTTCCGACTCCTTGGCCGAAGTTGAGTCTAGTCTTTGAAAAAATATTTTACTAACATGACTATGTGGCTTACGGGCCCATGTCGCCATTGGGTAATATTAGGATCTTTTATTCCTCGTCTATACTCTGGGACTCTGACCTCTCCTCCTTTCGGGGTTAAATTATTTTGCTAAATCTAACATTAGGATCTCGTGATCACATCCACCCGAAGATTTGTATTACCCCTTTCTCGAATTAAGGGTCATGTTCTACTTCATAATGTTCAATGACCGCAGGATCCTCTTATCGAGGGTACCCTGCGTCATCACTTGTAAATCCCTCTCTAGTGGTTTTCTTTGACGCTGATGTAGCCTTTGCTATGTCCCGTTGTGGTATCCCTTCATCGCGTGCATGCGTGCCGCCTAGTATGTTTAGCATGTTTCTCCTGTCCGAACTCATAGACAGCGTGTAACTGGCTTCGTATATGTATCAGTATGTCTTCAATGACTACTACCTTGTACATACTGCGCCTTTGCTTATTATTCAAATTACATCATGAATGACTCCATACACTTGCTCCACCCCTTACTAAGCTACCTCATGTTGCATTTAAGCAGGATGGTTAGACCAGCTGGTCATGGTCGCCTGAATGCATGGCCGAAATGATACAAGAATTGAGCTGAATTGCCAGTTCATGGAAGGAGTCATGGCTTAGTTTCCATGTCCCAATATGAATCAGCAACCAACCCAGTAACTTTGCAAGACTTTGCGCGTCTCAACCCTGTCATCTACCGCAGCTCAACTCACCCCCTTGATGTTGATGATTGGCTCCTTGACATCACTTTTGACTGGAGTCTGCTGATGTAGCCCCTACCAACTATGTCACCTTCGCGGTTTATTACCCGAAAGGTCCCACTGCTTAATGGTGGGACAACCACAAGCATTCCTTACCTACTGGAACCACCATCACTTGGCCGAAATTCCAAGCTGCATTCCACGGGCCAATATTGAACCACCATGGTTAGTCTCAACATCCCCGTTGAAACTGAAGGGCTGGAATTCCATGTTTCCCCCGTTGTTTTGAAGTCGTCCAATATTGACCTCATTCTAGGAATGGAATGGTTGAAAACGCATACCGCTTCTATCATTTGCACCACTAAGATCGTCCATCTACTACATCCTTCATGTGATATAGTAAGCTACCATGCTCATCTTGTTCGTAATGTCGAAGCGCGGATTTATTCCTTGAATGCGTTAAACGCTTCTCCTCCTATCAGAATTGAAAACACTCTAGTCGTTTATGAACTTGAAGATGTCTTTCTAAAAGAACTACCCAGTCCATGACCTTGAACTTGCTATAGTGAAGTTTGCACTGAAGTTGTGGCGGCATTTCCTTTTTGGTACTCGTTGTGAGATCTTCACCGGTCATCAAAGTCTGAAGAAATTGCTTACTCAGCTAGATCTGGATCTCTGTCAGCAGATATGTATGCAAACACTTACAGGCTATGACTACAGTATTTCTTATACCCCTGACAAGGCTAATGTCATGGCCGATGCCCTGAGTCACAAGTCCTATTGCAACAACCCCATGGCTTATAAAGCTCAACCCTGCACGATGATCTCACTTATAGAGAGCATCCGGTCCGCATTCTCGATCAAGCTGAACGTCGCACCAGTCAGAGGGCTATCAATTTTTTTGAAGTTCAGTGGTCAAACCATTCTGAAGGTGAAGCCACTTGGGAATGCGAAGATCGTCTTCGTGATGAATACCCCACTCTATTTACGTCTACCTCCTAAATCTCGGGACGAGATTTCATGTAGTGGAGGAGAATTGTGACGCCTGAATAATTATGCTATAGTAATTACCTATTATCGATCCCAGGTCATCGGTTTTACTGTTGCTAATCCTCACTTGATCCAAATCACGATTCAAATTCAAATTCAAATGAAAGTCCAATATTCAAATTTCTCAAACATCCAAAATAAAATGTTCAAAGTGTGGCAAATATTCCATAACTAATTATGGTGATGACCCAACAGTTTTGTAAAAATATATAAATGCCCTCTTGTGAATATAACGGGACTAAAACAATTATTAAGTACTTTTTAAATAAAAGATACAAACTAATTTATTCAAAGTGCCAAACTAAATATGGCAGTGGTCTAGTTATTCATACTAATTTAGGTTCTAACTTTGTGTTTATAAAACAAAAATAATATAAAAAGAAAAAGAAAAACATTAAAGTTTAAACAAAAAGAGAAAATACAAAAGCAAAGGAATAGAAAAAAACATCCCACCAGGGCCATCTGGCCCATTCGGACGAAACGGCCAGCCAACACATCTGGCCCACTCAACCCCCTGCTACGTCTCGAGCTTGCGTTGGTTTTCCCCGAAGAGGAGAGGATGATGCAGCACAGTAGCGTAAGTATTTCCCTCGGTTTTGAGAACCAAGGTATCAATCCAAGAGGAGGTCATCGCAAGTCCCTTGTACCGCACAACACGATAGCAAGTCGCAACCAACGCTTAGGGGTTGTCAATCCTTCACGGTCACTTACGAGTGAGATCGATAGAGATAATATTTTTGGTATTTTTGATTGATAGATGCAAAGTAAAAAGTAAAGGCAAAGTAAAAGCAAAGCAAGTAAATAAAGTGATATAGATTGATATGATGAGAATAGACCGGGGCCATAGGTTTCACTAGTGGCTTCTCTCAAGAGCATAAGTATTCTACTTGGGTGAACAAATTCTTGTTGAGCAATTGGTAGAATTGAGCATAGTTATGAGTATATCTAGGCAATGATCATGTATATAGGCATCACGTCCGTGACAAGTAGATCAAACGATTACGCATCTACTACTATTACTCCACTCATCGACCGCTATCCAAAGATGCATTTAGAGTATTAAGTTAAAAATAGAGTAACGCTTTAAGCAAGATGACATGATGTAGAGGGATAAATTCATGCAATATGATAAAAACCCCATCTTGTTATCCTCGATGGCAACAATACAATATGTGCCTTGCAACTCTTTCTGTCACTGAGTAACACCGCAAGATTGAACCCAAAGCCATGCACTTCTCCCATTGCAAGAACTACCAATCTAGTTGGCCAAACCAAACGGATAATTTGAAGAGACTTGCAAAGATAACTCAATCATACATAAAAGAATTCAGAGAAGAATCAAATATTTTCCATATATAATACTAGATCATAAACCCACAATTCATCGGTCTCAACAAACACACCGCAAAAAGAAGATTACATCGAATAGTCTCCACGAGAGAGGGGGAGAACATTGTATTGAGATCCAAAAAGAGAGAAGAAGCCATCTAGCTACTAGCTATGGACCCGAAGGTCTGAAGTAAACTACTCACACTTCATCAGAGGGGCTATGGTGATGATGTAGAAGCCCTCTGTGGTGGATGCCCCCTCCGGCGGAGCTCCGGAACAGGCCCCAAGATGGGATCTCGTGGATACAGAAGGTTGCGGTGGTGGAATTAGGTTTTCGGCTCCGTATCTGGTCTATTGGGGATACGTAGGTATATATAGGAGGAAGGAGTACGTCGGTAGAACTCCGAGGGCCCACGAGGTAGGGGGCACGCCCAGGGCGGCGCGCCCTTCACCCTCGTGACCTCCTCGGCAGCTTCTTGGAGTAGGGTCCAAGTCTCCTGGATCACGTTCAGTGAGAAAATCACGTTCCCGAAGGTTTCATTCCGTTTGGACACCGTTTGATATTCTGTTTCTTCGAAACACTGAAATAGGCAAAAAACAGCAATTCTGGGCTGGGCCTCCGGTTAATAGGTCAGTCCCAAAATAATATAAAAGTAGAAAATAAAGCCCAATATAGTCCAAAACAGTAGATAAAGTAGCATGGAGCAATCAAAAATTATAGATACGTTGGAGACGTATCATGCATCCCCAAGCTTAATTCCTGCTCGTCCTTGAGTAGGTAAATGATAAAAAAGATATTTTGATGCGGAGTGATACTTTGGCATAATTTCAATGTAAAACTTCTTAATCATGGTATGAATATTCAGATCCGAAAGATTCAAGATAAAAGTTCATATTGACATAAAAATAATAATACTTCAAGCATACTAATCAAGGCAATTATGTCATCTCAAAATAACTTAGCCAAAGAAAGTTCATCCCTACAAAATCATACAGTTAGGCTATGCTTCATTTTCGTCACACAAAGATGTTCCAACTTCTATACCGCCGATGACAAGCCAAGCAATTGTTTCATACTCAAATAATCTCAAACTTTTTCAACCTTCACGCAATACATGAGCGCGAGCGATGGATATAGCACTATGGGTGGAATAGAATATGATGATGGGGTTTGTGTGGAGAAGACAAGAAAAGGAGAAAGTCTCACATTGACGAGGCTAATCAACGGGCTATGGAGATGCCCATCAATTGATGTCAACATGAGGAGTAGGGATTGCCATGCAACGGATGCACTAGAGCTATGAATGCTCAACAAAACAAAACTAGTGAGTGTGCATCCAACTTGCTTGCTCATGAAGACCTAGGGCATTTGAGGAAGCCCATCGTAGGAATATACAAGCCAAGTTCTATAATGAAACATTCCCACTAGTATGAACAAGACAATAGATGAGACTCACTACATGAAGAACAAGGTGCTACTTTGAAGCACAATATATGAGACTCACTACATGAAGAACAAGGTGCTTCTTTGAGGCACAAATATATGAGACTCACTACATGAAGAACAAGGTGCTACTTTGAATCACAAGTGTGGTAAAAGTATAGTAACATTGTCCCTTCTCTCTTTTTCTCTCATTTTTTTATTTGGGCCTTTTCTCTTCTTTTTTTATGACCTCTCTTTTTTTTATTTGGGCTTCTTTGGCCTTTTTTTGTCCGGAGTCTCATCCCGACTTGTGGGGGAATCACAGTCTCCATCATACTTTCCTCACTTGGGACAATGCTCTAATAATGATGATCATCACTCTTTTATTTTTCTTACAACTCAACAATTACAACTCGAAACTAGAACAAGATATGACTCTATATGAATGCCTCCGGCAGTGTACCGGGATGGTGCAATGAATCAAGAGTGACATGTATGAAAAATAATGCATGGTGGCTTTGCCACAAATACGATGTCAACTACAAGATCATGCAATGGCAATATGACAAAAGTAAAGTATGTCATGATGAACGGAACGGTGGAAAGTTGCATGGCAATATATCTCGGAATGGCTATGGAAATGCCATAATAGGTAGGTATGGTGGCTGTTTTGAGGAAGATATAAGGAGGTTTATGTGTGAAAGAGCGTATCATATCACGGGTTTTGGATGCACCGGCGAAGTTTGCACCAACTCTCAATGTGAGAAAGGGCAATGCACGTGCCAAGAGGCTAGCAAAGGCGAAAAGGTGAGAGTCGATAATCCATGGACTCAACATTAGTCAAAAGAACTCATATACTTATTGCAAAAATTTAGAAGCCATCAAAATCAAGTACTACGCACAATGCTCCTAGGGGATAGATTGGTAGGAAAAGACCATCGCTCGTCCCCGACCGCCACTCATAAGGATGCACAAGCCGGTACACTTCATGCTTCAAATTTGTTACACAACTTTACCCATACGTGCATGCTACGGGACTTACAAACTTCAACACAAGTATTTCTCAAATTCACAACTACTCAACTAGCACGACTTTGATATTATTACCTCCATATCTCAAAACAATTATTAAGCATTAAATTTATCTTAGTATTCAATTCACTGAAAAGAAAGTTTCACATATCTTGATCACTAAGTATATTAACATTAAGCAAACTACCATGCTATTAATGACTCTCAAAATAATCTAAGTGAAGCATGAGAGATCAAGTTTTTTTAAAACAAATCCACCACCGTGCTCTAAAAGATCTAAGTGAAGAACTAGAGCAAAACTATCAAGCTCAAAAGATATAAGTGAAGCACTATGAGCAAAACTATCAAGCTCAAAAGATATAAGTGAAGCACTATGAGCAAAACTATCAAGCTCAAAAGATATAAGCGAAGCACATAGAGTATTATAACAAATTCCAAATCATGTATGGCTCTCTCAAAATGTGTGTACAGAAAGGATGATTGTGGTAGACTAACAAACAAAGACACAAATAATACAAGACACTCCAAGCAAAACACATATCATGTTGGTGAATAAAAATATAGCTCCAAGTAAATTACCGATGGAAGTGGACGAAAGAGGGGATGCCTTCCGGGCATCCCCAAGCTTTAATTTTGGTGTCCTTGGATTATCTTGGGGGTTCCATGGGCATCCCCAAGCTTAGGCTCTTGCCACTCCTTGTTCCATAATCCATCAAAAGAATTCACCCAAAACTTGAAAACTTCACAACACAAAACTCAACAGAAATCTCGTGAGCTACGTTAGAGAAAGAAAACAAAAGACTACTTCAAGGTACTGTAATGAACTCATTCTTCATTTATATTGGTGTTAAGCCTACTGTATTACAACTTCTCTATGGTTTATAAACTAATTTACTAGCCATAGATTCATCAAAATAAGCAAACAACACACGAAAAACAGAATCTGTCAAAAACAGAACAGTCTGTAGTAATCTGTAACTAACGCAAACTTCTGGAACTCTAAAAATTCTACAAAAATAGGAAGTCCTGGACAATTTGTTTATTGATCAGAAGAAAAACGAATTAACACAAAAGCACTCTCCAGTAAAAAATGGCAGCTAATATCGTGAGCGCTAAAGTTTCTGTTTTTCAGCAGAATCAAATCAACTATCATCGTAGGTTATCCTATAGGTCCTACTTGGCACAAACACTAATTAAAACATAAAAACACATCCAAACAGAAGGTAGATGGATTATTTATTGCTAAACATAATAAAAAACAAAAAACAAAAAATAAAATTGGGTTGCCTCCCAACAAGCGCTATCGTTTAATGCCCCTAGCTAGGCATTGAGATTATGATGATGCTCACATGAAAGATAGGAATTGAAGAACAAAGAGAGCATCATAAAACATGTGACAAACACACTTAAGTCTAGCATACTTCCTATGCATAGGCATCTTGTAAGTAAACAAATTATCAAGGCAAGCAAAAACTAGCATATGCAAGGAAGAGCAAAGAGATGATAGCAATCTCAACATGAAGAGAGGTAATTTAGTAACATGAAAACTTCTACAACCATATTTTCCTCTCTCATAATAATTACATGTAGGATCATAAGCAAATTCAACAATATAGCTATCACAAAACATATTCTTCACACGATCCACATGTATGCAAAGTTGACACTCTTCCAAAATAGTTGGATTAACATTAACTAAAGTCATGACCTCTCCAAGCCCACTTTTATCAAAAACTTCATAAGATTGAACATTATCCAAATATGTGGGATCTAAAGTTGACACTCTTCCAAACCCACCTTCAATATATTGCAAACACTATTATCAATCTCATATTTATCATGGGGATTAAATAAATTTTCAAGATCATAAGAAGAATCACCCCAATCATGATCATTGCAACAAGTTGAGGACATAGCAAAACTAGCATCCCCAAGATTAGGGTTTTGCATCTTATTAGCACAATTGACAACAAAAGATTTTATAATAAAATCATTCCAATCATGCTTTTTATTCAAAGATCTATCGTGAGTCACTTCACGGATTTCAGGCAAAACCTTATAAAGATAATCTAGTGCATCCAAATTACTAGGAATTGGTTCATCATAATTGGATCCCTTAAAAAGATTGGCAAGCGGATCAAGATCCATGAACTTTTAGCGAGCGAAGATGCAAGCAAAAAGAAGGTACAAGCAAACATAAGATCGAACGGAAGAAGGGCGAAATAAAACGGCAAGGGTGAAGTGGGGGAGAGGAAAACGAGAGGCAAATGGCAAATAATGTAATGCGAGAGATTGGGATTGTGATGGGTACTTGGTATGTTGACTTTTGCGTAAGCCTCCCCAGCAACGGCGCCAGAAATTCTTCTTGCTACGTCTCGAGCTTGCGTTGGTTTTCCCCGAAGAGGAGAGGATGATGCAGCACAGTAGCGTAAGTATTTCCCTCAGTTTTTGAGAACCAAGGTAACAATCGAGTAGGAGGTCACGCGCAAGTCCCTTGTACCTGCACAACACGATAGCAACTCGCAACCAACGCTTAGGGGTTGTCAATCCCTTCACGGTCACTTACGAGAGTGAGATCTGATAGAGATAATATTTTTGGTATTTTTGATAGATAGATGCAAAGTAAAAAGTAAAGGCAAAGTAAAAGCAAAGCAAGTAAATAAAGTGATATAGATTGATATGATGAGAATAGACCCAGGGGCCATAAGTTTCACTAGTGGCTTCTCTCAAGAGCATAAGTATTCTACGGTGGGTGAACAAATTACTGTTGAGCAATTGGTAGAATTGAGAATAGTTATGAGTATATCTAGGCAATGATCATGTATATAGGCATCACGTCCGTGACAAGTAGATCGAAATGATTCTGCATCTACTACTATTACTCCACTCATCGACCGCTATCCAAAGATGCATCTAGAGTATTAAGTTAAAAAGCAGAGTAACGCTTTAAGCAAGATGACATGATGTAGAGGGATAAATTCATGCAATATGATTAAACCCCCATCTTGTTATCCTCGATGGCAACAATACAATACGTGCCTTACAACTCTTTCTGTCACTGAGTAAGGACACCGCAAGATTGAACCCAAAGCCATGCACTTCTCCCATTGCAAGAACTACCAATCTAGTTGGCCAAACCAAACGGATAATTCGAAGATACTTGCAAAGATAACTCAATCATACATAAAAGAATTCAGAGAAGAATCAAATATTTACCATAGATAATACTGGATCATAAACCCACAATTCATCGGTCTCAACAAACACACCGCAAAAAGAAGATTACATCGAATAGATCCCCATGAGAGAGGGGGAGAACATTGTATTGAGATCCAAAAACAGAGAAGAAGCCATCTAGCTACCAGCTATGGACCCGAAGGTCTGAAGTAAACTACTCACACTTCATCGGAGGGGCTATGGTGATGATGTAGAAGCCCTCCATGGTGGATGCCCCCTCCGGCGGAGCTCCGTAACAGACCCAAAGATGAGATCTCATGGATACAGAAGGTTGCGGCGGTGGAATTAGGTTTTTGGCTCCATATCTGGTCTATTGGGGATACGTAGGTATATATATGAGGAAGGAGTACGTCGGTAGAGCTCCGAGGGGCCCACGAGGTAGGGGGCGCGCCTAGTGGAGGGGCGCGCCCTCCACCCTCGTGACCTCCTCGGAAGCTTCTTGGAGTAGGGTCCAAGTATCCTGGATCACGTTCGGTGAGAAAATCATGTTCCCGAAGGTTTCATTTCGTTTGGACTCCGTTTGATATTCCGTTTCTTCGAAACACTGAAATAGGCAAAAACAGCAATTCTGGGCTGGGCCTCCGGTTAATAGGTTAGTCCCAAAAATAACATAAAAGTGGAAAATAAAGCCCAATATAGTCCAAAACAGTAGATAAAGTAGCATGGAGCAATTAAAAATTATAGATATGTTGGAGACGTATCAGGCATCCCCAAGCTTAACTCATGCTCGTCCTCGAGTAGGTAAATGATAAAAAAGAATTTTTGATGCGGTGTGATACTTTGGCATAATTTCAATGTAAAACTTCTTAATCATGGTATGATTATTCAGATCCGAAAGATTCAAGATAAAAGTTCATATTGACATAAAAATAATGATACTTCAAGCATACTAATCAAGACAATTATGTCATGTCAAAATAACTTAGCCAAAGAAAGTTCATCCCTTCAAAATCATATAGTTAGGCTATCCTTCATTTTCGTCACACAAAGATGTTCTCAACTTCTATACCCCCGACGACAAGCCAAGCAATTGTTTCATACTCAAATAATCTCAAACTTTTTCAACCTTCATGCAATACATGAGCGCGAGCCATGGATATAGCACTATGGGTGGAATAGAATATGATGATGGGGTTTGTGTGGAGAAGACAAAAAAAGGAGAAAGTCTCACATTGACGAGGCTAATCAACGGGCTATGGAGATGCCCATCAATTGATGTCAACATGAGGAGTAGGGATTGCCATGCAACGGATGCACTAGAGCTATGAATGCTCAACAAAAGAAAACTAGTGGGTGTGCATCCAACTTGCTTGCTCATGAAGACCTAGGGCATTTGAGGAAGCCCATCGTAGGAATATACAAGCCAAGTTCTATAATGAAAAATTCCCACTAGTATGAACAAGACAATATATGAGACTCACTACATGAAGAACAAGGTGCTACTTTGAAGCACAATATATGAGACTCACTACATGAAGAACAAGGTGCTTCTTTGAAGCACAAATATATGAGACTCACTACATGAAGAACAAGGTGCTACTTTGAAGCACAAGTGTGGTAAAAGGATAGTAACATTGTCCATTCTCTCTTTTTCTCTCATTTTTTATTTTTTATTTGGGCCTTTTCTCTTCTTTTTTAATGGCCTCTCTTTTTTTTATTTGGGCTTCTTTGGCCTTTTTTCGTCCAGAGTCTCATCCCGACTTGTGGGGGAATCATAGTCTCCATCATCCTTTCCTCACTTGGGACAATGCTCTAATAATGATGATCATCACTGTTTTATTTTTCTTACAACTCAACAATTACAACTCAAAACTAGAACAAGATATGACTCTATATGAATGCCTCCGGCGGTGTACCGGGATGGTGCAATGAATCAAGAGTGACATGTATGAAAAATAATGCATGGTGGCTTTGCCACAAATACGATGTCAACTACAAGATCATGCAATGGCAATATGACAAAAGTAAAGTATGTCATGATGAACGGAACGGTGGAAAGTTGCATGGCAATATATCTCGGAATGGCTATGGAAATGCCATAATAGGTAGGTATGGTGGCTGTTTTGAGGAAGATATAAGGAGGTTTATGTGTGAAAGAGCGTATCATATCACGGGTTTTGGATGCACCGGCGAAGTTTGCACCAATTCTCAATGTGAGAAAGGGCAATGCACGGTACCGAAGAGGCTAGCAAAGGCGGAAAGGTGAGAGTGCGTATAATCCATGGACTCAACATTAGTCAAAAGAACTCATATACTTATTGCAAAAATTTAGAAGCCATCAAAAATCAAGTACTACGCACAATGCTCCTAGGGGGATAGATTGGTAGGAAAAGACCATCACTCGTCCCCGACCGCCACTCATAAGGATGCACAAGCCAGGTACACTTCATGCTTCAAATTTGTTACACAACTTTACCCATACGTGCATGCTACTGGACTTACAAACTTCAACACAAGTATTTCTCAAATTCACAACTACTCAACTAGCACGACTTTGATATTATTACCTCCATATCTCAAAACAATTATTAAGCATTAAATTTATCTTAGTATTCAATTCACTGAAAAGAAAGTTTCACATATCTTGATCACTAAGTATATTAACATTAAGCAAACTACCATGCTATTAATGACTCTCAAAATAATCTAAGTGAAGCATGAGAGATCAAGTTTCTTTAAAACAAATCCACCACCGTGCTCTAAAAGATCTAAGTGAAGAACTAGAGCAAAACTATCAAGCTCAAAAGATATAAGTGAAGCACTATGAGCAAAACTATCAAGCTCAAAAGATATAAGTGAAGCACTATGAGCAAAACTATCAAACTCAAAAGATATAAGCGAAGCACATAGAGTATTATAACAAATTCCAAATCATGTATGGCTCTCTCAAAAGGTGTGTACAGCAAGGATGATTGTGGTAGACTAACAAACAAAGACACAAATAATACAAGACGCTCCAAGCAAAACACATATCATGTTGGTGAATAAAAATATAGCTCCAAGTAAATTACCGATGGAAGTGGATTTAAAGAGGGATGCCTTCCGGGCATCCCCAAGCTTTAATTTTGGTGTCCTTGGATTATCTTGGGGGTGCCATGGGCATCCCCAAGCTTAGGCTCTTGCCACTCCTTGTTCCATAATCCATCAAAAGAATTCACCCAAAACTTGAAAACTTCACAACACAAAACTCAACAGAAATCTCGTGAGCTCCGTTAGAGAAAGAAAACAAAAGACTACTTCAAGGTACTGTAATGAACTCATTCTTCATTTATATTGGTGTTAAACCTACTGTATTCCAACTTCTCTATGGTTTATAAACTAATTTACTAGCCATAGATTCATCAAAATAAGCAAACAACACACGAAAAACAGAATCTGTCAAAAACAGAACAGTCTGTAGTAATCTGTAACTAACGCAAACTTCTGGAACTCTAAAACTTCTACCAAAATAGGAAGTCCTGGACAATTTGTTTATTGATCAGCATCAAAAAGAATCAACGCAAAAGCACTCTCCAGTAAAAAAATGGCAGCTAATCTCGTGAGTGCTTAAGTTTCTGTTTTTCAGCAGAATCAAATCAACTATCATCGTAGGTTATCCTATAGGTCCTACTTGGCACAAACACTAATTAAAACATAAAAATACATCCAAACAGAAGGTAGATGGATTATTTATTGCTAAACAGAAGAAAAACAAAAAACACAAAATAAAATTGGGTTGCCTCCCAACAAGCGCTATTGTTTAACGCCCCTGGCTAGGCATTGAGATTATGATGATGCTCATATGAAAGATAGGAATTGAAGCACAAAGAGAGCATCATAAAACATGTGACAAACACACTTAAGTCTAGCATACTTCCTATGCATAGGCATCTTGTAAGTAAACAAATTATCAAGGCAAGCAAAAACTAGCATATGCAAGGAAGAACAAAGAGATGATAGCAATCTCAACATGAAGAGAGGTAATTTAGTAACATGAAAACTTCTACAACCATATTTTCCTCTCTCATAATAATTACATGTAGGATCATAAGCAAATTCAACAATATAGCTATCATAAAACATATTCTTAACACGATCCACGTGTATGCAAAGTTGACACTCTTCCAAAATAGTGGGATTAACATTAACTAAAGTCATGACCTCTCCAAACCCACTTTTATCAAAAACTTCATAAGATTGAACATTATCCAAATATATGGGATCTAAAGTTGACACTCTTCCAAACCCACCTTCAATATTATTGCAAACACTATTATCAATCTCATATTTATCATGGGGATTAAATAAATTTTCAAGATCATAAGAAGAACCACCCCAATCATGATCATTGCAACAAGTTGAGGACATAGCAAAACTAGCATCCCCAAGCTTAGGGTTTAGCATCTTGTTAGCACAATTGACAACAAAAGATTTTATGATAAAATCATTCCAATCATGCTTTTTATTCAAAGATCTATCGTGAGTCACTTCACGGATTTCAGGCAAAACCTTATAAAGATAATCTAGTGCATCGAAATTACTAGGAATTGGTTCATCATAATTGGATCCCTTAAAAAGATTGGCAAGCGGATCAAGATCCATGGACTTTTAGTGAGCGAAGATGCAAGCAAAAAGAAGGTACAAGCAAACATAAGATCGAACGGAAGAAGGGCGAAATAAAACGGCAAGGGTGAAGTGGGGGAGAGGAAAACGAGAGGCAAATGGCAAATAATGTAATGCGAGAGATAGGGATTGTGATGGGTACTTGGTATGTTGACTTTTGCGTAAGCCTCCCCGGCAACGGCGCCAGAAATTCTTCTTGCTACTTCTCGAGCTTGCGTTGGTTTTCCTCGAAGAGGAGAGGATGATGCAGCATAGTAGCGTAAGTATTTCCCTCAGTTTTTGAGAACCAAGGTATCAATCGAGTAGGAGGTCACGCGCAAGTCCCCTGTACCTGCACAACACGATAGCAACTCGCAACCAGCGCTTAGGGGTTGTCAATCCCTTCACGGTCACTTACGAGAGTGAGATCTGATAGAGATAATATTTTTGGTATTTTTGATAGATAGATGCAAAGTAAAAAGTAAAGGCAAAGTAAAAGCAAAGCAATTAAATAAAGTGATATAGATTGATATGATGAGAATAGACCCGGGGGCCATAGGTTTCACTAGTGGCTTCTCTCAAGAGCATAAGTATTCTATGGTAGGTGAACAAATTACTGCTGAGCAATTGATAGAATTGAGCATAGTTATGAGTATATCTAGGCAATGATCATGTATATAGGCATCACGTCCATGACAAGTAGATCAAAGCGATTCGCATCTACTACTATTACTCCACTCATCGACCGCTATCCAAAGATGCATCTAGAGTATTAAGTTAAAAAGCAGTAACGCTTTAAGCAAGATGACATGATGTAGAGGATAAATTCATGCAATATGATAAAAAACCATCTTGTTATCCTCGATGGAAACAATACAATACGTGCCTTGCAACTCTTTACATCCTTGAGTAAGGACACATAAGATTGAACCCAAAGCCATGCACTTCTCCCATTGCAAGAACTACCAATCTAGTTGGCCAAACCAAGCGGATAATTCAAAGAGACTTGCAAAGATAACTCAATCATACATAAAAGAATTCAGAGAAGAATCAAATATTTTCCATAGATAATCTGCATCATAAACCCACAATTCGTCGGTCTCAACAAACACACCGCAAAAAGAAGATTACATCGAATAGATCTCCACGAGAGAGGGGGAGAACATTGTATTGAGATCCAAAAAGAGAGAAGAAGCCATCTAGCTACTAGCTATGGACCCGAAGGTCTGAAGTAAACTACTCACACTTCATCGGAGGGGCTATGGTGATGATGTAGAAGCCCTCCTGGTGGATGCCCCCTCCGACGGAGCTCCGGAACAGGCCCCAAGATGGGATCTCGTGGATACAGAAGGTTGCGGCGGTGGAATTAGGTTTTTGGCTCCATATCTGGTCTATTGGGGATACGTAGGTATATATAGGAGGAAGGAGTACGTCAGTAGAGCTCCGAGGGGCCCACGAGGTAGGGGGCGCGCCCTCCACCCTCATGACCTCCTCGGAAGCTTCTTGGAGTAGGGTCCAAGTCTCCTGGATCACATTCGGTGAGAAAATCACGTTCCCGAAGGTTTCATTCCGTTTGGACTCCGTTTGATATTCCGTTTCTTCGAAACACTGAAATAGGCAAAAAAAACAATTCTGGGCTGGGCCTCCGGTTAATAGGTTAGTCCCAAAAAATAATATAAAAGTGGAAAATAAAGCCCAATATAGTCCAAAACAGTAGATAAAGTAGCATGGAGCAATCAAAAATTATAGATACGTTGGAGACGTATCACCCCCCTCGCCCCCTTCCCTATTCTCGGGCGCGTCCGACCGAGCGCCCGGGCTTGCTCCCGACGCATCCTCTCGCAGGCAGCGCCAGGAGGGGATAAGGGCGATAGCTCACGCCCCCTCGATCCCCTCTCCCACTTCCCCTGCCTCCCACTCGCACACTCCACCCTCCTCTCCCTCCTGCTCCACCTCCCTTTCCAGATCCGCCATCGACGAGCGCTGCTGCCGCTGCCACCATCGACCGCCGTGGCGACCGTCGTCGCCGTCCCTCTCCGAGGTGTCCATAGACCCCCACCGTCCATGACTCCACCGACTACGCCGAGCCAACGAGCCGGGGAGCAGCCACCAAGCCGCCTGCTTCTTCTTCTTCTCCGTCGGCCACCACGAACTCGCCTTCGACCTTCCTCACCTACGGCCACCCCCTGCAGCTACTAATCTGTCGCCGGCCTCTATGAGCCGCCCGGTGAGCTCCCGCTCCCTTCCCTCCCTTGGCACCATCTTCAGTCGTCCGAAGGTTTAGACGCCGCGTACCCGAGCTCGTCGCCGTTGCTTCCCTTGTCACCGTAGCCATAGTCGGTCAGGCTCATCCACGAGCACGGCCTCGTGCTCCTCGCCTCCCCCGCGCCCGCCCGCTGTGTTGCGTCGCACGTCCGAGCCCCTACTATGGCTGCGCCTGTGTCGTGGTCCTCCGCTGCTCTGCCGCGCGCGCGACCCGCTCGCCCTCGAGTTGCTGCCGCATCGCAGACCCCTCCCCCATCGTCTGTGGTCTGCTAGCCCAAGCCGCTTGGCTCCGCTGCCCCCGCTCTTGCCCTACTGCGGTTGCCACCCACCCGTGTCGCTGAGCTCCATTGGCCGCCGCACGGCGCTCGCCGCGCCCGCCCTGCGCCTCGGGCTCCGACCGCTGCCTAGCGCTCGCCGCACCCATCCCTACTCTCGCTCACCCGCCTTGCCTCGGCCTGCCGCCCTCCATTGTGGCGCCCACCGCCACCGCTCCGCCTCCTTGCGCCCGCCCAAGGCCATGCGTGGCCTCCCCACGCGCCGCCGCCCGCCTCCCCACCTCCTCGCCCGTGGCTCCCGAGCCGCCGGTGGCCTCGCCCGTGCCCGAAAGCAGGCTATGCCCGGCCGCGCCCTCGCACCTGACGCCCACTCCCCGTCCGCGCCAATCGCCCGCCCGCAAGGCCTTGACCCCTTGGAGTGGGACCCCCACACCCCTTCTCTATAAAAAGAAAAACAAAAAAGATTTTAAAATAAATAAATATATATATATATATAATTATCTTAATTAAATTGGTTTAATTAAACTAATTAAAATTAATTAGCCTAATAACCTAGTTAGACTAAATTAACTAGTTAGTTAATGAAACAGTCAACGACAGGGGGGCCCACCCCTGTTGACCACTCAAATGTTGACTGGTCAACTAGGACCCTCTGGCCCACCTGTCAACCACTGGTACAGTTTTGTGTATCCTATGCTGGGTGCCCCTAGCAATTTAGTCATTCATTTCAAAATAAATTTAATTGCAGAATATTAATACAAGTTTAGAAATTCATAGAAAATAATCCGTAACTCAGATGAAAATAATTTATATATGAAAGATGCTCAAAAAAATATGACAAATCCGGATATGCCCTCCATTTGTCTGTCACATGCCCCTAGCATAGTGAACATGGAACCGTCCCCCTCCATTTCATCTGTCCAAAAATGCCAAACTTGGGGAAAACATTCCCGGATTTCATCCCCCTTCACCGGTATCGCGTGACACTGTGATAGGTCACCCCTAGCACCGCATATCGTCATATCATGCTTAGTGATGCATCTGTGTTCTTAGTATATATTGTTTCTCCCCCCTTCTTCTTCGATAGATCCCGAGACCGTTGTTGATGCCCCTGTGATCGACTACATCTTCGATGACCTTTCTCCCTTTTCAGCAGAGCTTCCAGGCAAGCAAACCCCCCTTGATCATTTCGATGTCGCCCAAATCTTTCTCTCTCATGCTTGCATTAGATTTTGCTACTGTAATTGATTGCCCCTATATCTGATGCATAGCCTGCTTTTGTAACCTACTCATTGTACCTTACTGATACGTCCATTTTGCATCATGCTTTTATGTCAATATTTATTGCATTATGGGCTATTATTTCACGTTATGTCATAATACTTATGGCTATTCTCTCTTATTTTACAAGGTTTACATGAAAAGGGAGAATGCCGGCAGCTGGAATTCTGGGCTGGAAAAGAAGCAAATATTGAAGGACTATTCTGCGCAACTCCAAAAGTCCTGAAACTCCACGGAATACCTTAAAATAAATAAAGAAAAATTGTCACCAAAGATGAAGGCCAGGGGGCCCACACCCTGCTCACGAGGGTGGGGGGCGCCCCCCCTGAGCGCGCCCCCTACCTCATGGGCCCCCTGGTGGCTCTCTGACGTCCATCTTCTCCCATATGAAGTATTTTGATGAAAAAAATAGCAGAGAACCTTTCGGGACGAGACTCCGCCGCCATGAGGCGGAACCTTGGCGGAACCAATCTAGGGCTCCGACAGAGCTGTTCTGCCGGGGACACTTTCCTCCGGGAGGGGGAAATCATCACCATCGTCATCACCAACACTCCTCTCATCGGGAGAGGGCAATCTCCATCAACATCTTCATCAGCACCATCTCATCTCCAAACCCTAGTTCATCTCTTGTATCCAATTCTTGTCTCCAAGTCCGGGATTGGTGCTAGTATGTTGCTAGTAGTGTTGATTACTCCTTGTAGTTGATGCTAGTTGGTTTATTTGGTGGAAGATCATATGTTCAGATCCTTTATGCACATTATTACCCCTATGATTATGAACATGAATATGCTTTGTGAGTAGTTACGTTTGTTCCTGAGGACAAGGGAGAAGTCTTGCTATTAGTAGTCATGTGAATTTGGTATTCGTTTGATATTTTGATAAGATGTATGTTGTCTAACCTCTAGTGGTGTTATGTGAACGTCGACTACATAACACTTCACCATTATTTGGGCCTAGAGGAAGGCATTGGGAAGTAATAAGTAGATGATGGGTTGCTAGAGTGATGAAGCTTAAACCCTAGTTTATGTGTTGCTTCGTAAGGGGCTGATTTGGATCCATATGTTTCATGCTATGGTTAGGTTTACCTTAATACTTTTGTTGTAGTTGCGGATGCTTGCAATAGAGGTTAATCATAAGTGGGATGCTTGTCCAAGTAAGGGCAGTACCCAAGCACCGGTCCACCCACATATCAAATTATCAAAGTACCGAACGCGAATCATATGAGCGTGATGAAAACTAGCTTGATGATATTCCCATGTGTCCTCGGGAGCGCTTTTCCTATTATAAGAGTTTGTCCAGGCTTGTCCTTTGCTATAAAAAGGATTGGGCCACCTTGCTGCACTTTATTTACTTTTGTTACTTGCTACCCGTTACAATTTATCCTATCACAAAACTATCTGTTACCACTTATTTCAGTACTTGTAGAGAATACCTTGCTGAAAACCGCTTATCATTTCCTTCTGCTCCTTGTTGGGTTTGACACTCTTACTTACCGAAAGGACTACGATAGATCCCCTATACTTGTGGGTCATCAAGACTCTTTTCTGGCGCCTTTTCCGGGGAGTGAAGCGCCTTTGGTAGGTGGAATTTGGTAAGGAAAAATTTATTTAGTGTGCTGAAATTTTCTGTTACTTGGTTACTCTGGAAAGTAATTGTTTGAGTGGCTTGTTCGGGGTATCTTCACCCTGTCCGGTTGAGCCAAGAGTTGCTCCTCGACCTACTCAACCTACTGAACCTATTGAAAATGAAACTGCTTTTCAGATTCCTTCGGGTATGATGGAAAAACTGCTAGCTAACACTTTTGCAGGAGATGGAACAAAGCATCCTGACGAACATCTACGCTTTGTGGATGATACTTGTGGACTATTTAAGCTTGCGGGTATACCCGATGATGTTGTTAAGAGGAAGGCTTTCCCTTTATCTTTGGGGGGAGACGCATTGACATGGTATAGGCTATGTGATGATACGAGATCATGGAACTATAAAAGATTGAAATTGGAATTTCATCAAAAGTATTACCCTATGCATCTTGTTCATCGTGATCGCAATTATATATATATAATTTTTGGCCTCGCAAAGGAGAAAGCATCGCTCAAGCTTGGGGGAGGCTTAAATCCATGTTATATTCATGCCCCAATCATGAGCTCTCAAAATTGACAATTCTCCAGAATTTTTATGCTCGACTTTCTGATAATAATCGCACCATGCTCGATACTTCTTGTGCTGGCTCTTTTATGATGAAGTCTATTGAATTTGGATGGAATTTATTGGATAGAATTAAAAGCAACTCTGAAGATTGGGACCTTAACGAAGGTAAGGAGTCAGGTATGACACCTAAGTTTGATTGTGTTAAATCTTTTATGGATACCGATATTTTCCGTAAGTTTAGCACTAAATATGGACTTGACTCTGAGATAGTAGCTTCTTTCTGTGAATCTTTTGCTACTTATGTTGATCTCCCCAAGGAGGAGTGGTTTAAATATCATCCTCCCATAGAAGTAAAAGTAGTTGCACCTATTAAAGTTGAAGAAAAGATTGTCACTTATAATGATCCTATTGTTCCTACTTCTTATGTTGAGAAACCACCTTTCCCTGTTAGAATGAAGGATCATACTAAAGCTTCAACTGTTGTTCGTAAAAGCAACATTAGGACTTATACACCTCCTGAGCAAGTCAAAGTAGAACCCAATATTGCTATTGTTAAAGATCTCTTGTCTGATAATATTGATGGGCATGTTATTCAATTCACCGGTGAAACTGCTAGAATTGCTAAACCCTGTGATAGAGATAAACATAGACCTGTGGTAGGCGTGCCTGTTATTTCTGTTAAAATAGGAGATCATTGTTATCATGGCTTATGTGATATGGGTGCTAGTGCTAGTGTTATACCCATTGGTTTATACAAATAAATTATGCATGAGATTGCACCTGCTGAGTTAGAAGAAATTGATGTTACAATTAAACTTGCCAATAGAGATACTATCTCCAATGGGAATTGTTAGAGATGTTGAAGTCTTGTGTGGAAACCAAATATCCTGCTGATTTTCTTGTTCTTGGTTCTCCACAAGATAGCTTTTGTCCCATTATATTTGGTAGACCCTTCTTGCGTACTGTTAATGCTAAGATAGACTGCGAAAAGAATGTTGTTACTGTTGGCTTGGATGATATGGTTCATGAGTTTAATTTCTCTAAATTTAGTAAACAACATCGTGAGGAAGAATTGCCTACTAAGGATGAAATTATTGGTCTTGCTTCTATTGCCGTACCTCCTAGTGATCCTTTAGAACACTATTTGCTAGACCATGAAAATGATATGTTCATGAATGAAAGAAGGAAATAGATGAAGTATTCTTTAAACAGAACCTATTCGCAACACAATTTGCTGTTGAAATCCTAGGGGATCCTCCTCCACCCAAGGGTGATCCCGTGTTTGAGCTTAAACCGTTGCCTGATAATCTTAAATATGCTTATCTTGATGAAAAGAAAATATATCCTGTTATTATTAGCGCTAACCTTTCAGAGCATGAAGAGGAAAGATTATTGAAAACTCTGAAGAAGCACTGTGCCGCTATTGGATATACTTTGGATGATCTTAGGGCATTAGTCCCACTATATGTCAACATAAAATAAATTTGGAAGCGGATGCCAAACCGGTTCGTGATCCTCAACAACGTTTGAATCCTAAAATGAAAGAAGTGGTAAGAAAGGAAATACTCAAGCTTCTGGAGGCAGGTATAATTTATCCCGTGGCTGATAGTCAGTGGGTAAGTCCTGTCCATTGTGTCCCTAAGAAGGGAGGTATTACTGTTGTCCCTAATGATAAAGATGAATTGATTCCGCAAAGAATTATCACAGGTTATAGGATGGTAATTGATTTCCGCAAATTAAAAAAGGCTACTAAGAAAGATCATTGCCCCTTACCTTTTATTGATCAAATGCTAGAAAGATTATGCAAACATACACATTATTGCTTTCTAGATGGTTATTCCGGTTTTTCTCAAATACCTATGTCGGCTAAAGATCAATCAAAGACTACTTTTACATGCCCTTTTGGTACTTTTGCTTATAGACGTATGCCTTTTGGTTTATGTAATGCACCTGCTACCTTTCAAAGATGCATGATGGCTATATTCTCTAACTTTTGCGAGAAAATTTGTGAGGTTTTCATGGATGACTTTTCCGTCTATGGTTCCTCTTTTGATGATTGCTTGAGCAATCTTGCTTGAGTTTTGCAGAGATGTGAAGAAACTAATCTTGTCTTGAATTGGGAAAAGTGCCATTTTATGGTTAATGAAGGTATTGTCTTGGGGCACAAAGTTTCTGAAAGAGGTATTGAAGTTGATAAAGCCAAGGTTGATGCTATTGAAAAGATGCCATGTCCCAAGGACATCAAAGGTATAAGAAGTTTCCTTGGTCACGCCGGATTTTATAGGAGGTTCATTAAGGACTTCTCAAAAATCTCTCGGCCTCTGACTAATTTATTACAAAAAGATGTACCATTTGTCTTTGATGATGATTGTGTAGAAGCATTTGAAATACTTAAGAAAGCATTAGTCTCTTTTGTTCTTGACAAAGAACTTTGATTGGAATTTACCCTTTGAAATTATGTGTGATGCTAGTGATTATGTTGTAGGTGTTGTTCTAGGGCAAAGAGTTGATAATGAATTGAATGTTATCCATTATGCTAGTAAGACTCTAGACAATGCTCAAAGAAATTATGCTACTACCAAAAAGGAACTTTTAGCGGTTGCATTTGCTTGTGATAAATTCAGACCCTATATTGTTGATTCTAGAGTAACTATTCATACAGATCATGCTGCTATTAAATATCTTATGGAAAAGAAAGATGTGAAACCTAGACTTATTAGATGGGTTCTCTTGCTCCAAGAGTTTGATTTACATATTGTTGATAGAAAAGGAGCTGAGAACCCCATTGTAGACAACTTATCTAGGTTAGAGAATGTTCTTGATGACCCACTACCTATTGATGATAGCTTTCCTGATGAACAATTAAATGTCATAAGTACTTCTCATAGCACTCCATGTATGCTGATTATGCTAATTATATTGTTACTAAATTTATACCACCTAGCTTCACATACCAACAAAAGAAAAAGTTTTTCTATGATTTACGACATTACTTTTGGGATGACCCACATCTTTATAAAGAAGGAGTAGATGGTGTTATTAGGCGTTGTGTACCGAGCATGAGCAGAATGATCCTACGCAAGTGTCACTCGAGAGGCTTATGGAGGACACCACGCTGGAGATAGAACGCACATAAGGTATTGCAATCCGGTTTTATTGGCCTACTCTCTTCAAGGATGCCCGTAAGTTTGTTTTGTCTTGCGATGAATGTCAAAGAATTGGTAATATTAGTAGACGTCAAGAAATGCCTATGAATTATTCTCTTGTTATTGAACCATTTGATGTTTGGGGCTTTGATTATATGGGACCTTTTCCTGCCTCTAATGGATACACACATATTTTAGTTGATGTTGATTACGTTACTAAGTGGGTAGAAGCTATTCCAACTAGTAGTACTGATCATAACACTTCTATTAAAATGCTTAAGGAAGTTATTTTTCCGAGGTTTGGAGTCCCTAGGTACTTAATGACTGATGGTGGTTCACACTTTATTCATGGTGCTTTCCGTAAGATGCTTGCTAAATCGACGTTAATCATAGAATTGCATCTCCATATCACCCGCATCTAGTGGTCGGGTAGAATTGAGCAATAGAGAGCTCAAATTAATTTTATGAAAAGACTGTCAATAGGTCTAGAAAGAATTGGTCCAAGAAACCTGAATGATGCAAGATGGGCCTATAGAACTGCAAACAAAAATCCTATGGGTATGTCTCCGTATAAAATGGTTTATGGAAAAGCATGTCACTTTGCTCTCGAACTAGAACATAAGGCATATTGGGCTATTAAAGAGCTCAACTATGATTTCAAACTTGCCGGTGAGAAGAGGTTATTTGATATTAGCTCACTTGATGAATGGAGGACCCAAGCTTATGAAAATGCCAAGTTATTTAAAGAAAAAGTTAAAAGATGGCATGACAAAAGGATACAAAAGCGTGAGTTTAATGTAGGTTATTATGTATTGCTACGCAACTCTCGTTTAAGATTTTTTGCAGGAAAACTTCTCTCCAAATGGGAAGGTCCCTACACTATCGAGGAGGTCTATCGCTCCAGTGCCATAAAAATCAACAACTTCGCAGGCACAAATCCGAAGGTGGTAAACGGTCAAAGGATCAAACACTATATCTCAGGTAACCCTATAAATGTTGAAACTAATATTATTGAAACCGTAACCCCGGAGGAATACATAAGGGACACTTTCCAGAACATTCCAGACTCCGAAAAGGAATAGGTATGTGATACGGTAAGTAAACCGACTCCAAAACAATTTTAAAGGCAATATTTCTCCGTTTTGGAATATTTAGAAAAATAGAAAAATAAGTAGCAGTCCGGGGAGGACACGAGGCCTCCACGAGGGTGGAGGGTGCACCCTACCCCCCTGGGCGCGCCCCCCCCACCTCGTGAGCACCTCGTGTGCCCTCCGGACTCCATTTCCTTGCACGATACGTATTTTGGTCGGTAAAAATTCATTATATATACTCCCGAAGGTTTTGACTCCTGTATCACGCAAATCTCTCCTGTTCTTGTTTTGAGCTGTTTTTCTGACAGGTCTAGAGCACCATGACTTCTCCCTCCTCCAACAACGAAGACAAGGATGCTTGTCTATTGAAGATAGAGTTGAAAAGAGAGGAACCAGAAGAAATCAACAAGGATGAAGGGATCAAGAAGGCCATGGAGGTTCAAGCTCCAGTGGTGAAAGAAGAAGACATCCCTCAACCTTTACCTAACCTTTTCACTCCAACAGAGCTTGAAGCCTTCAAGATGATTGAGTTAGCCCGCCTACAGAACAAGTATCTTACACATGAGAATATTTTGTTGAAGGGTCATATTGTTGGGCTCAAGAATATTATCCACAAGTTGGACGAACTTTTACGCTCGATGTGCGATTATCCACTGTCATCATCACCACCTCCATCACCTCCGAGGACATAATCACATGGGTATGGGCACTCCCCTTGGCAACTACCAAGCTTGGGGGAGGTGCCCTGGTATCATATTGTGACGCCCCCGATTCAATCGTACACTAATCATGCACGCAAACGTGTACAATCAAGATCAGGGACTCACGGGAAGATATCACAACACAACTCAAAAAAACATAAATAAGTCATACAAGCATCATAATACAAGCCAGCGGCCTCGAGGGCTCGAATACAAGTGCTCGATCATAGACGAGTCAGCGGAAGCAACAATATCTGAGTACAGACATAAGTTAAACAAGTTTGCCTTAAGAAGGCTAGCACAAACTAGGATCTGATCGAAAGAGCGCGGGCCTCCTACAGGATCCTCCTAAACTACTCTGATCGTCGCCGCCGCCTGCACATAGTAGTAGGCACCTCCTTTGTAGTAGTAGTCATCGCCGACGGTGGTGTCTGCTCTGAGTTCCGACATCTGGTTGCGACAACCGAAAAGAAAGGAAAGGGGGAAAATGGGGGATAAAGCAACCGTGAGTACTCATCCAAAGTACTCGCAAGCAAGGAGCTACACTACATATGCATGGGTATATGTGTGAAGGGCCATATCAGTGGACTAAACTGTAGAATGCCAGAATAAGAGGGGGATAGCTAATCCTGTCGAAGACTATGCTTCTGGCAGCCTCCGTCTTGCAGCATGTAGAAGAGAGTAGATTGAAGTCCTCCAAGTAGCATCGCATAGCATAATCCTACCCGGCGATCCTCTCCTCGTCGCCCTATTAGAGAGCGATCCCCGGGTTGTATCTGGCACTTAGAAGGGTGTGTTTTATTAAGTATCCGGTTCTAGTTGTCATAAGGTCAAGGTACAACTCCGGGTCGTCCTTTTACCGAGGGACACGGCTATTCGAATAGATAAACTTCCCTGCAGGGGTGCACCACATAACCCAACACGCTCGATCCCATTTGGCCGGACACACTTTCCTGGGTCATGCCCGGCCTCGGAAGATCAACACGTCGCAGCCCCACCTAGGCACAACAGAGAGGTCAACACGCCGGTCTAAATCCTATGCGCGCAGGGTCTGGGCCCATCGCCCATTGCACACCTGCACGTTGCGAGGGCGGCCGGAAGCAGACCTAGCCTCCCTTATACAAGAGTAGGCGTTCCAGTCCAATCCGGCGCGCGCCGCTCCGTCGCTGATGTCAAGAAGGCTTCGGCTGATACCACGACGCCGGGATACCCATAACTACTCCCGTGTAGATGGTTAGTGCGTATAGACCAAATGGCGAGACTCAGATCAAATACCAAGATCTCGTTAAGCGTGTTATTATGAAGCAACCGCGGGCGCCAACCAGGCCAGCCCACCTCTCGCCTAGGTGGTCTCAACCTGCCTGTCGCTCCGCCACAAAGATCCACACAGAGGGCCGTCGGGACAAAGGTCCTTTCAGCCCCATCAAGTGAATCACTCATGGTACTCTTGAGCGGACCCGACTTTAGTCACCATCTGTATAGTATGTATGTATGTATAGTATATACCCGTGATCACCTCCCAAGTGATCACGGCCCGATAGTATAGCAAGGCAGACTGACAAGAATGTAGGGCCAATGATAAACTAGCATCCTATACTAAGCATTTAGGATTGCAGGTAAGGTATCAACAGATGTAGCAACAATGTCAGGCTATGCATCAGAATAGGATCAACGGAAAGTAGTAACATGCTACACTATTCTAATGCAAGCAGTATAGAGGAGAATAGGCGATATCTGGTGATCAAGGGGGGGCTTGCCTGGTTACTCTGGCAAGAGAGAGGGTCGTCAACTCCGTAGTCGTACTGGGTAGCAGCGGCGTCGGTCTCGGTGTCTAGCGAGAGAAGAGGGGGAAGAAACAATAAATACTTAAGCAAACATATGCATAGTGATGCATGACATGAGAAGTAACAGTGCTAGGGGTGCCCTAACGCAGTATGAGGTGATACTGGGTGAAGGAAACAATCGGAAAGTATCCCGGTGTTCGCGTTTTGAGCGGAGGGCCGAGTGGGAAAGATGCGGGTTTGATATGTTAGGGGTGTGTGGCGGACGAACGGGTTGCGTATCCGGATTCGTCTCGTTGTTTTGAGCAACTTTCATGTAGAAAGTATTTTCATCTGAGCTACGGTTTATTTTATATGATTTTCTATAGTTTTAAATCATTTTAGAATTCATTTAATTAATTTAAATTAACATTATCCAGAATAGTGTTTGCTGACGTCAGCAGTCAACAGAGGGTTGACTGGGTCAAACTGAAATGTGGGTCCCAGCTGTCATTGACTGTTAACTAACCTAACAGATTAATTAACTAACCTAAGTGATTAGGTTAATCTAATTAGGATTAATTAAGTTAATTAACTACTTAATTAATTAATTAATTAACATTTTTGTTTATTATTACTTTTTTAAATTCTTTTCTTCTTTTTTTATTAAAATGTTCCAGGCTGGGCCCGTTGTCCGATGTTGAGGCCAAAGCGGCGAGGTGGCGATTCTGGCGTGGCCCGATTAGGCGCCTGTCGTCGACGCCTGGCCGTGGCCATGGCCAAAGTAGCAGCGTGGCGGGGCTAGGCGGGCAGCGCGATGGAGCACGCACGCAGGCGAGCTCCGCGCCCAGCGCGTCATGTGCAGCTCGCGTCGAGCCGTCTTGAGAGGAGGCCAGGTGTCTTGGACACGGACGAAGCACAACCGTGGACCTTGATGACATGGCCGCGAAGCGGGGCATGTGCACGGTGAGCGGGGGCTCAACAACGGGAGAGAGGGAGTGAGGAGGGGAGGCGGCGGCTCATAAGGGTGCTGCAGGGGTTCGGGCAGCGGGGGTCGAGGAGGTAGACGAGGACGACCGGGTGATGGGGAGGAGATCCGGTGAGGAAGCGGTCCGACGAGGCAGCTTTGGGCGACGGCGAGGTTCAGCGGTGTCGGGGGACTTCAGCGGCGGACGGGAGCGGTCGCGATCGCGTGATGGGGCGCCAGCAGGAGCGGGGGGCGGTCTTGCGCGGGCGTGGGCGGGGCAGCGAGGCCACACCGGGCGATGGCCAGTGAGCCCCGATCCGATCTGGATCGGGGGGAGGGAGAGACGAGGGAGTGGGGGGAGTGGGCGCGTGGGGGGTTAGGGTTTGGTCGCCCCAGGGGGTTGTAGTGGTTCGGCGGGCCGGGGGAGGGAGCTGGGCTGGTTGGGTGCGCGGCCAGTCGGGCCGTGGCCCAGTTGGGCTAGGGGGGTGCCCCTTTTTGTAGTTATTTTATTTCTTTTCTATTTTCTGTCTTACTTTAGTTTCTCTTTTATTTTAGTTTTGTAAGCTATAAAAGTATTCCCTAATTTAGTGTTAGTAAATAGGCTACTGCCACATAAGTTTGGGCAACTAAATAAAATAGTTTAATATTTTATTTTATTTTAAAAGGCATTCAACTAATGGTTTTTGCTACTGTTTAAAATATTTTTAGAGTATTAAACCTTTTCTAAAAGTGTGGTTTCTCCACCATACTTACCTATCATTATTTGGCTCACTCCGAACATTTCAGTTTTAATATTTGAAAACTTTTATTGTTTGCTTGATTGTGAATTTGAATCGGTTTTGAACTAACCCGAGATTAACTGCAGTGACAGGGGTGACATGGCATCATTAACGGGGGATTATTGTAGCCTAATTATCCGGGCGTCACAATTCTCCTCCACTACAAGAAATCTCGTCCCGAGATTTAAGCGGTGGAGTAAGGGGGAAGGTGCTAGTAGCGAAAAACCTAACGAGTCTTCTCGGTCTTGGCTGCCCTTTCGAAGAGGTTGATCCATTACGTTGATGTTTTTATTCCTCTGCTTCAGGTCATCATGATGAAGTCGACATCCTTTCTTCGGTATCTTCATCGTACTTATGAATAGGTAACGGGGCAGATCGGCAACGACAGAATGCTATAAGGGTAATAATTTGGGATTAACCCATGAATGAGCATATGAGTACCTCTCGAGTTGAACAAATAAAACACATCGAGAGTAAAGTTCGAAGGTACAATAAGAAGTTTCAAGCAGCCAGGCAATCGTTCAATGCCTAGTCAGAAGGTGAAAGGGGGTCTCAAGCGACGGAATAATTATTGTGTTCGATGCCAGAATTGATGATCTCATCGGAAGGTGGCTCATGAATTATGTATGAGTCCACGCGGGAGGAATAACTTTGGGAACAAGGGGTGTACATGAAAGTCAAGTTTCGATCCTGTGGAACTGTGGGTTATGGGCCCACCACGTGTGTCAAAGTAGAAAGGGGACTGACAACTTGCACGATCACAATAGCAAGACATGTCAGAGGGTAGCCTGTCAGTTATGTCGGCAACAACAACGATACCAAGGGTGAGGGACGAAGAGAACCATTTTCCTGCTCGTTGAACGAGGCGGACCAATAGACAAAGTTCTCGTCCATCGGTGGTTACCGGAATGCTATCGACAAATGCAACAGGGTCTTCTTGACACGGTTGTACACCAAGGTGTTTACATAAGCGATTTAATATTACTGCTTAGATCATATGGATCACTAGGAAGATTAAACAATTCAATGGAAAGGAAAATGTGTTTAAACACATTATTCAGGTATATCCTTTGCTAAGGACAAGCGAGCATGATATCCACCACAGGATATAATGTAGAAAACCCCTTTAGGAAAGGGGGAGAAAGTTCATGACATTACCCATACAACGGTGTTTGGATAAATGAGCAAGAAACTTTAGCATTGGGCTTCAAATGTTCATGTTGAAAATCGGAGTACCACAGACATGCTTCGAGATAGTATTGACATGGTCTTCAAGCAAAGGTCAGACTTTGGATACAGGAAGGATCCATCAGGAACAACTTGTAGAATAAGTCTTACAATTTCCTCATGGAAGAATGGATAACCTTGCAAATAAGGAAATTATAACAGCAGGTCATCCGGTCAGGTGTGCTGGGCATGCCATCACCTTACCGGGTCATAAAAGACCAGTGTTATAACTCTTGGAAAAATGTTCCAACCATCATATCTGACCGAGATTCAGATCTGATCGCTGTTAGGATACCTCAAACTCACGATGCTTGAGGAGAAAAGGTGCGATACAAATTGACGAGATGACATCGAAGATTCTCGGTAGATGAAACATGGAAGCCAGTTCCAAAAAAAGAGTTCATCGGTAAACCAACAAGAGGATGAGGAGGTGGCTGATGGAATTAGCGACAATTCTTCGAGATTAACAAAAGATGGATTTCCACAATTATGTGAACAAGGAGATAACATTTGTCAGATCAAATGGTATAATGATGTATGCTCGAGGAAAACATACACAATTAAACATTGGTTGAAAGGTGCACCCGAAATATGGGCTGGGTTGCACAACCAACGTCGGAATGGTGATTCAATAATCAAATGTCTAAGAATGAACGGCCAACCATTAACTTCAAAGCAATAGGGTTGCTAGAAGGCGAGAATCCAAATAGCACCGTTCATCTGTTGGTATCTGGTTAGAACCAACACGGGGACCAAGAAAGAATGGTGATGGCGAGAAGCATCAACGCAACAAGAATTTCTTAAGAGGTGGTGAAATTCTCACGACATTCTTGACATAAAAGGTGGTAATATTCCAATGTAAAGAAGAACAATGTTGGGTAGCAAGGAACTCAAGGTATAACACAAAACACGAACAAGTTTGTGTTGGAGGGAAGGCAATAAAGTGGTTGATGATAACACAAATCATCGAGGCAAGGATGGTATTTCTCATCATGAATCCGATTGACATCCTGGAAGAGCTCATAAGGTTGATGATGATCACGACACATTTGTCGAGAGGTTACACGAAGATGTAATCGATCGACGATGACATCAAGTCAAACGAATGATGAAGCGAAAGATTATTGGAACCACGGTTAGGACACAAACTTGAAATCAAGTTTGTTGTTCAAGGAGAAATGATATGACGACGAAAATCGACGCAAGCTTAGTTCATCGTTGAAAGTTGTGCTCCGGGAATAAGGACCAGGTAGCACAGTTAAAAAAATTAGTATGATGATGATATAGCTGATCAGGCTAGGAATGACCTAAAGGATTATTAAACCCGTAAGCAACAAAAATTACTTAGAGTTATTGAATCGTAGTGCTGAATCGATTCACTTATCGGTGTTCTCGGTTAACAAACAACCCAGAAGCATGAAGTGACAAAGACAGGGTAAAGGTAGTACTCCATCAAAGGATAGGGTAATGTAGTGCAATGGCGTGATATCCTCGAGATACCAGGGGTTACTCGACGACAGACCAAAGTAGAGGTTGGTCTGGGGTATTGCTTTGCAGAGGACAAGTGTTTAAACTTGCCCAAGAAATGGGATCAAGGAAGAACATATGGTCGGAACCACAATTGCAAAAGGCCAGATCCCAGATATAAGATAAACTTATACCAAGGGAATAATTAATTTAAGAGAAGCTTTTAATGATAAGATCTACATCGTGTCCATGGGCATGAACACAAAGTTCAAGGTCGACTCCCACTTCTTTAATGCATAACCTTTCATTCACTTCTCGCCTTCAACGAAATTGTGTGTTGAAATTTTATCTGACATAACACTAGTAGAGTATGACCCATAGTAGTTTCCGGGTTCACACAGTTTAGAGAAGGCAGATGTCCAACCCATCGGGGCCTCTTAGGAACATATACCACACACTTCAGGAGTAAATGACACAAGCTCGATAGTAGAGCATGGTTGCCAAGACAGAGAATACAATTTAAGAAAGGCATTATGTATCAGGGAAAGAACTCACATTATTAGAATGTGAATGATACCAACGGATAACAACCCAAAGAATGGGTCCAGCGGTCCTAGCGGAGATGACATGAGTATCGGTACTCAACGGAGGGAAGAAAGAGAGCAAGGAGATCGGATTATCGAAACAATGACTAATCAAGCTCAACTGCAGCGATTATGATTTCAAATTAAGGGCTCGAAACAAACGCTCCGAGTAAGGATGGATAAGTTGAGTAGACTTAGGGGCTGTCGACGGTAATTTGTTTGGTCAAGAACCAGCTCATGTTCAAAATGACATCTGAGCGGAAAGATAATTTAAAAGGATCAATTGATGTTTGCGCACATTCACTCACATGTTGAATCAATAGGATCAAAATGACGGTGTCAAAGGATACTAATGAATATCGCTAGACATATGGGAAGCATCCGTAATGCAAGCAGACAAGTATTTGCAGAGCAATAGTTTGAAGAGGATTCACGAAAGATCGGATAGTATTTCAGAGTATCTTATGAAGCATACGAACAACTGGGGAAGAACAGATACACGATAAGTGCGAGGAATTATCCGTAGGGGGTATTCATGCGGTAAAGAACTGCAACACAATAAACTCAAAGGATTCTCGGGACAACGGAGAGTATTTCGGGGCATCTTGTAATAACAAGAGCAATGGGAAATGATTGTATGAATGGCAAGTGTATGCGGCTTTCCATATGGGTTGACGGTGGAGGGAAATCGCAAATGCGAAAGCACAAGGTCTCGAGAGAACATCGTAGCGTAACTTCGGATTCTTCTGGTGCAGCAGACGATCATCTGTAATAAGGGGCTCTTCGGTGAGAAAGTATTATCGAGAACCTAGAGTCAGAGTTAGTAAAATTGTTTAACCCGAATAGAAGAGATGTCAGAGTCCCAGAGTATAGGCCGAGGAGTAAAAGATCCTACTACCACCCAATGGCGACGTGTGCCCGTAAGACACACAGCCATGTTGGTAAAAGTTTTGTATTGACTAGGCTCGACTTCGGCCAAGGAGTGTGGAAGGGGATTCCTCTGAGCGATCGACTCGATACCAACTTGGCGCCCGATTCAATCGTACACTAATCATGCACGCAAACGTGTACGATCAAGATCAGGGACTCACGGGAAGATATCACAACACAACTCAAAAAAACATAAATAAGTCATACAAGCATCATAATACAAGCCAGGGGCCTCGAGGGCTCGAATACAAGTGCTCGATCATAGACGAGTCATCAGAAGCAACAATATCTGAGTACACACATAAGTTAAACAAGTTTGCCTTAAGAAGGCTAGCACAAACTAGGATACAGATCGAAAGAGGCGCAGGCCTCCTACCTGGGATCCTCCTAAACTACCATGGTCGTCGTCAGCGGCCTGCAGTAGTAGTAGGCACCTCCAGTAGTAGTAGTCGCCATCGGCGATGGCGTCTGCTCTGAGTTCCACATCTGGTTGCGACAACCGAAAAGAAAGGAAAGGGGAAAATGGGGAGAAAGCAACCGTGAGTACTCATCCAAAGTACTACTTAAGCAAGGAGCTACACTATATATGCATGGGTATATGTGTGAAAGGCCATATCGATGGACTAAACTGCAGAATGCCGTAATAAGAGGGGATAGCTAATCTTGTCGAAGACTACGCTCAGCAGCCTCCGTCTTGCAAAGATGTAGAAGAGAGTAGATTGAAGTCCTCCAAGTAGCATCGCATAGCATAATCCTACCCGGCGATCCTCTCCTCGTCATACTGTTAGAAGCGATCCCGGGTTGTATCTAACACTTGGAAGGGTGTGTTTTATTAAGTATCCAGTTCTAGTTGTCATAAGGTCAAGGTACAACTCTGGGTCGTCCTTTTACCGAGGGACACGGCTATTCGAATAGATAACCTTCCCTGCAGGGGTGCACCACATAACCCAACATGCTCGATCCCATTTGGCCGGACACACTTTCCTGGGTCATGCCCGGCCTCGGAAGATCAACACGTCGCAACCCCACCTAGGCACAACAGAGAGGTCAACACGCCGGTCTAAATCCTATGCGCGCAGGGGTCCGGGCCCATCGCCCATTGCACACCTACACGTTGCGAGGGCGGCCGGAAACAGACCTAGCCTCCCTTATACAAGAGTAGGCGTTCCAGTCCAATCCGGCGCGTGCCGCTCCGTCGCTGACGTCAAGAAGGCTTCGGCTGATACCATGACACCGGGATACCCATAACTACTCCCGCGTAGATGGTTAGTGCGTATAGACCAAATGGCCAGACTCAGATAAATACCAAGATCTCGTTAAGCGTGTTATTATGAAGCAACCGTGGGCGCCAACGGGGCCGAGCCCACCTCTCGCCTAGGTGGTCTCAACCTGCCTGTCGCTCCGCCACAAAGATCCACACAGAGGGCCGTCGGGACAAAGGTCCTTCATTTAATCAAGTGAATCACTCATGGGTACTCTTGAGCGGACCCGACTTTAGTCACCATCTGTATAGTATGTATGTATGTATAGTATATACCCGTGATCACCTCCCAAGTGATCACGGCCCGATAGTATAGCAAGGCAGACTGACAAGAATGTAGGGCCAATGATAAACTAGCATCCTATACTAAGCATTTAGGATTGCAGGTAAGGTATCAACAGATGTAGCAACAATGTCAGGCTATGCATCAGAATAGGATCAACGGAAAGCAGTAACATGCTACACTACTCTAATGCAAGCAGTATAGAGGAGAATATGCGATATCTGGTGATCAAGGGGGGGCTTGCCTGGTTGCTCTGGCAAGAGAGAGGGTCGTCAACTCCGTAGTCGTACTGGGTAGCAGCGGCGTCGGTCTCGGTGTCTAGCGAGAGAAGAGGGGGAAGAAACAATAAATACTTAAGCAAACAGATGCATAGCGATGCATGACATGACAAGTAACCATGCTAGGGGTGCCCTAACGCGATATGAGGTGATACCGGTGAAGGGGGGGACAACCGGGAAAGTATCCCCGGTGTTCCGCGTTTTCGGGCAGAGGAGCCGGAGTGGGAAAGTTGCGGGTTTGATATGTTAGGGGTGTGTGGCGGATGAACGGGTTGCGTATCCGGATTCGTCTCGTTGTTTTGAGCAACTTTCATGTAGAAAGTATTTTCATCTGAGCTACGGTTTATTTTATATGATTTTCTATAGTTTTAAATCATTTTAGAATTCATTTAATTAATTTAAATTAACATTATCGAAATAGTGTTTCTTGACGTCGATATGATGTCGTGATCAATGAAGGTTGGTGGGTCAAACCGACATGTGGGTCCCAAATTGTCATTGGTACATTAACTAACCTAACAGATTAATTAACTAACCTAAGTGATTAGGTTAATCTAATTAGGATTAATTAAGTTAATTAACTACTTAATTAATTAATTAACATTTTTATTTATTATTACTTTTTTTAAATTCTTTTCTTCTCTTTTTTTTATTAAAATGTTCCAGGGGCTGGGCCCCGTTGTCTAGTGGCCCAGGGCCAAAGCGGGCGCGGGGTGGCGGTTATGGGCGTGGCGATTAGGCGTCTGCGTCGAGCGCACAGCTGCCGTGGCAGTGGCCAAAGCAAAGCGTGGCGGCGGGGCTAGGTGGGCGGCATGACGAACACGCCGCGGGGCGAGCTCCGGCGCCAGCCATGACATCATGCCTTGAGCATCGTCGAACCGTCTTGGGAGAAAGGCCAGTGTCTTTGACACGACGAAGCGCAACCTTGGACGCGGTGACCGCGGCTGCGAGCGGGGCATGTGCATGGTGAGTGGGGGCTCAACAACGGAGAGAGGGAGTGAGGAGGGAGGCGGCGGCTCACGGTGGGTGCTGCAGGGTTGAGCGTGGGGTCGAGGAGGTAGACGGGACGGCCGGGCGATGGGGAGGAGATCCGATGAGAAGCGGTCCGACGAGGCAGCTTTAAGGGCGACGCGAGGTTCAGTGATGTCGGGGACATCGGCGGCAGCGAGAGGGAGTGGTCGCGGTCGGCGGTGAGGGCGCCAGCGGGAGCGGGACGGTCTTGCGGGGCGTGGGCGGGGCAGCGAGGCCACACCCGGGCGATGTCCAGTGAGCCTGATCCGATCTGGATCGGGGAGGAGAGACGAGGAGTGGGGGAGTGGGCGTGGGGGTTAGGGTTTGGTCGCCTGGGGGTTGTAGTGGTTCGGCGGGCGAGGAGGAGTTGGGCTGGTTGGGTCTTGTGCCGGTCGGGCCGTGGCCCGATTAAGTGAGGGGTGCCTTTTGTAGTTATTTTATTTCTTTTCTATTTTCATCTTACTTTAGTTTCTCTTTAATTTTAGTTTTGTAAGCTATAAAAGTATTCCCTAATTTAGTGTTAGTAAATAGGCTCTTGCCACATAAGTTTGGGCAACTAAATAAAATAGTTTAATATTTTATTTTATTTTAAAAGGCATTCAACTAATGGTTTTGCTCTTTGTTTAAAATATTTTTAGAGTATTAAACCTTTTCTAAAAGTGTGGTTTCTCCACCATACTTACCTATCATTATTTGGCTCACTCCGAACATTTCAGTTTTAATATTTGAAAACTTTTATTGTTTGCTTGATTGTGAATTTGAATCGGTTTTGAACTAACCCGAGATTAACTACAGTGACAGGGGTGACATGGCATCATTAACGGGGGATTACTATAGCCTAATTATCCGGGCGTCACACGTATCACCATCACAACTCCTATCTTTACCGTTTTTCTTAGTTCTATCCTATTAGTAGTATCTTGATTTAGTAGAATAAAGTCATGGCATGATCTAGTTTTGAGTTTTGCTTTATGATCCTTCTTTGTAATCGAGTCCATGAGCTATATAATAAAGATTAGTGTTGAGTCAAGGGCTTGAGTATTTTGCCATGATCTTGGGTGATTAGAAGAAAAAGAATAAAAAGAATCAAAGAGTTCATGTTGATCTTATTGAAAGTAGTGACTCCACATAGAAAAAGTATGATGATTAAAAGTTGTTGGGAGTTGGCAAATATAGCTTTGGTCATCGCTGTAATTAATAGGAAGTAATAAGGAAAGAGAGGTTTCACATATAGATATGTTATCATTGACATCTTTTATGATGGGGAGCACTCATTAAAATATGACATGCTAAAGAGTTGAGGTTGGACAAGGAAGACAACATAATGAGTTATGTTTTCTTACATCTGAGATACAATATGTTGTCATGGTTCCTCTACCATGTGGAGCTTGCCTTTCCCCCTCATGCTAGCCAAATTCTCAGCACCAAGTAGAAATACTACTTGTGCTTCCAAATACCCTTAAACCAGTTTTGCCATGAGAGTCCACCATATCTACCTATGGATTGAGTAAGATCCTTTAAGTAAGTTGTCATCGGTGCAAGCAATAAAAATTGCTCTCTAAATATGCATGATTTATTAGTGCAGAGAAAATAAACTTTGCACGAACATGTTGTGGACGCAATAAAAGTGACGTACTGCATAATAAAGGTTCACATACAAGGGGCTATGTAAAGTGACGTTCTTTTGCATTAAGATTTTGTGCATCAACCCTAAACGTGCATGACAACCTCTGCTTCCCTCTGCGAAGGGCCTATCTTTTATTATTATCCTCCACCTTATGCAAGAGTCACGGTGATCTTCACCCTTCCTTTTCCATTTTATCCTTTGGCAAGCTCAGCATGTTGGAAAGAACATGATATATATATATCTAATTGGATGTGGGGGAGCATGAATTATTATTGTTGACATTACCCTTGAGGTAAAAGGTTGTGGGGCAAAAACTATAAGCCCCTATCTTTCTTTGTGTCCGTTTAAAACTCCGTAACCACAAGTATCGCGTGAGTGTTAGCAATTATGAAGGACTAAGTGATAGTTGAGTATGTGGACTTGCTTTTAAGCTCTAACATAGACTCTTTCCGATATTATGATAAATTGCAATTGCTTCAATGACTGAGGGTATAATTTGTTGGTGCTCAATAAGGTTTCTGATTCATACTTTGGCTTTGTGAGAAGATCATCACTTGAACATGAGTAATCATATGTCAAAATCTTTATATGTTGCTGTTATGAAATAATCATGATGCCTTCATGTCCGTATTTTATTGTTATCGATGCCTCTACCTCTAAACATGAGGACATATTTACTGTTATCGGCTTTTCGCTTGAGGACAAGCAAGGTCTAAGCTTGGGGGAGTTGATACATCCATTTTTGCATCATGCTTTTATGTCAATATTTATTGCATTATGGGCTGTTATTTCACGTTATGTCACAATACTTATGGCTATTCTCTTTTATTTTACAAGGTTTACATGAAGAGGAGAATGCTTGCGGAATGGAATTCGGGTGGAAAAGAAGCAAATATTGAAGGACTATTCATGCAACTCCAAAAGTCCTGAAACTCCACGAATACCTTAAAATAAATAAAGAAAAATCGTCGCCAAAGATGAAGGCCGGGGCCCACACCGCTCACGAGGGTGGGGCGCCCCCCAGCCCCCTACCTCATGGGCCCCCGGTGGCTCTCCGCGTCCATCTTCTCCCATATGAAGTATTTCGATGAAAAAATAGCAGAGAACCTTTCGGGATGAGACTCACGCCATGAGGCGGAACCTTGCGGAACCAATCTAGGGCTCCGTGAGCTGTTCTGCTGGGACACTTCCCTCGGGGGGAAATCATCACCATCGTCATCACCAACGCTCCTCTCATCGGGAGAGGGCAATCTCCATCAACATCTTCATCAGCACCATCTCATCTCCAAACCCTAGTTCATCTCTTGTATCCAATTCTTGTCTCCAAGTCCGGGATTGGTGCTAGTATGTTGCTAGTAGTGTTGATTACTCCTTGTAGTTGATGCTAGTTGGTTTATTTGGTGGAAGATCATATGTTCAGATCCTTTATGCACATTATTACCCCTATGATTATGAACATGAATATGCTTTGTGAGTAGTTACGTTTGTTCCTGAGGACAAGGGAGAAGTCTTGCTATTAGTAGTCATGTGAATTTGGTATTCGTTTGATATTTTGATAAGATGTATGTTGTCTAACCTCTAGTGGTGTTATGTGAACGTTGACTACATAACACTTCACCATTATTTGGGCCTAGAGGAAGGCATTGGGAAGTAATAAGTAGATGATGGGTTGCTAGAGTGATGAAGCTTAAACCCTAGTTTATCGTTGCTTCGTAAGGGCTGATTTGGATCCATATGTTTCATGCTATGGTTAGGTTTACCTTAATACTTTTGTTGTAGTTGTGGATGCTTGCAATAGAGGTTAATCATAAGTGGGATGCTTGTCCAAGTAAGGGCAGTACCCAAGCACCGGTCCACCCACATATCAAATTATCAAAGTACCGAACGCGAATCATATGAGCTTGATGAAAACTAGCTTGACGATATTCCCATGTGTCCTCGGGAGCGCTCTTCCTATTATAAGAGTTTGTCGAGGCTTGTCCTTTGCTACAAAAAGGATTGGGCCACCTTGCTGCACTTTATTTACTTTTGTTACTTGCTACCCGTTACAATTTATCCTATCACAAAACTATATGTTACCACTTATTTCAGTACTTGTAGAGAATACCTTGCTGAAAACCGCTTATCATTTCCTTCTGCTCCTCGTTGGGTTCGACACTCTTACTTATCGAAAGGACTATGATAGATCCCCTATACTTGTGGGTCATCACTTACTTGCTTGTCCCAAACTGCTTAGTATAGGTTGGCTAGTGACCCATTAGTGACCCCTCACTTTGTCCCAGTTGCCCCGGCTTGATGACCGATGACTCGATCAACGTGATCAATGACCAGAGCCCGACACATCTTCTCGCCCCCTTTAGTTGTACGACTCTGTAGGTCTACTATCGAGTGCCGAGGGTGATACCTCGTAACACACTCCTGTTGGTAACTCTGAAGTGTAGCTGATCGGTCGTGGTCTGTCGAGGGTGATTCCTCCGTCACCACTCCCGATGACGACTTTGTCATGCAACCCCTCAAGTGTGAACCTCGAGGGTGATTCCTCCTATGTTCACCTTGATGATTACATCGAGTGGAATCCATCGAGGGTGATTCCTCGGGTTTTCCCCCATGATGTTTCGACACACGGTTACCTTGACTTTACTTCAGACCTTTGTTAATGTCGGGCGGGACCAGTGAGCACCCGTGAGAGATACTTGTGAAAGTCAGGCCGGCCCGGAGAGCACCCACGAGATGTTACGATTGCGGCTGGCTGTTTAGCGGTATCACCCAGGAGGGGGTGGTAGCTCTGGACTTGTCTCGACAGTCGTCACTTCTTTTAATAATGCACTAACAGGTTTGGGCATTTGTTCTGAGTTGGCCACTGGCCTATATGCACTAACCACCACGCGAGAACAGTTATGGGCACTCGACGTCGTAGTATTAGCCGAAGCTTTGTCAGACGTCCAGTTCAGCATTGCGGCACGGTCGGATCGTGTCGACCATCCGAGGTGGCGATGGTATTCACCCTGCGCGCAATGAACCAGAGTGCAACGGGCGATGGGCCCAAGGCCTCGGTGCGCTGAGGATGTAGACCGGTGGGGACCTCTATGCTGAGCCTGGGTAGGGTCCGAGGACGGGCATTGACCCAGGAAATTGTGTCCGGCCAGAGTAATCAGGCGTGCTGGGAAATGTGGTGCACCCCTGCAGGGTAGATTATATATTCAAATAGCCGTGTCCATGGTAACGGATGTTTAGACTTGTATCCTGATCTATTACAACTATAAAATGGATACTTGAGATATGTGATGGATATGTGGCTCCGGGATTGCTTTCTCGCAGGGAGTCGAGGAAGGATCTTTGGGCGTTAATACTATAACATGCTTGTTAATCACAATATGCTATTCTATATTATTCTAAATGCTGCAAGATGCTTGAAGATGCTAGTCTTCGATAGGCTAGGCTTTTCCTCTTCTATTCTGGCATTCTGTAGTATAGTCCACAGGTACAACCCTTCCATTTGATATCAGTGCATGCTTAGTATAGATATGATGCTTGCGAGTACTTTGGATGAGTACTCACGGTTGCTTCGCTACCCCTTTCCCCCCTTCTTTCTTCTTTTCGGTTGTTACAACCAGTTGGTGGATCCCATGAGCCAGATGCCACCCCCGTCGACTACTACTACCCAAGGGGTGCCTACTACTACGTGGAGACCGCCGACGGCCAGGAGTAGTTAGGAGGTCCCAAGCAGGAGGCCTTGCCTCTTCGATCATTGATGTTTGTGCTAGCCTTCTTAAGGCAAAACTTGTTTAACTTATGTATGTACTCAGATATTCTTGTTTTCACTGACTCGCTTGTGTATCGCGCTTATGTATTCGAGCCCTTGAGGCCCCTGGCTTGTAATATGAAGCTTGTATGACTTTTATGTATGTTTAGAGTTGTGTTGTGATATCTTCACGTGAGTCCCTGATCTTAATCATACATGTTTGCACGTATGATTAGTGTACGATTGAATCGGGGGCGTCACAACTTGGACGTCTTCTCCCTGTCCCTGCTTAACACCGACAATGAGACGAGGGATCCCTTTTGCCGTCGAGGCCTTCTGCTACTGGTCCGCAATGCCGACTCCACCCAGTAAGCTCATACTATTATCTCTCTCTTAAATTTTCTATTGTTCTTGGTCTGGATCTGAATAGAGAGCTCTAACTCGATCTTGATTCTTGGCTATGTCTTGTACAATTTACAAATTGTTATAGTGCAGTTTTCTTAGACGAGAAGTAAGTTGTTTTTTAGAAGGGCTTTGTGGTTCTTATTAATGCCGTTCAACTACTACAACATCTCTGATACACGTTGTGGTGGTATGTGCAACCACTCTTTACAGAACTTATTATCACAAGCCTCTTTCGCTAGGATATGTGCTGCTCTGTTCGACATATATAGTGTCTAACTAACTTGCTGCTCCTCCATGGTATTCAGCACCGCCTTGATCACTTCAGTCAACGACCCATGGACTGATATGTTCAAATCACCATCATTCCAGCAAGTTGTCACACATGCTAAAAGTAAGCTCTCTGACTATAGGTTGTATGCGGTGCTTTGGTTACACATGAATCCTTTATTGTATTCCAAAAAGAATCCATATCGATGATTTTGTAATGTAAGACATTCATATGAAATTTTCATGCATTTTGCATTGAAGGAACAGTATCTCGGCTGCATATATCAGTAGAAAAAAGTAGTAAGGTTTTTATGTACAGGAGAAAGTTAATTTTCCTACAACTTCAACCACAAAATTTATAGTTTGTCGGTTTCTTTCAAATAATATGCAATAATATTTCCTTTGCAGTTCTAATTTTTTAATAGTATAGATATTATTTAATTTGAACCTATAAATAATTTTAGCTACCTCCAATTTCAGTTTGATCATAGATTGCAGGTATAACTTGACTCTTTACTTTTGTAGGCATGGAATTGATTTGCCTCTTTGTAGGTTTCTAGCTAGCTGAATTCCTGTTGCGACTGAAGCATGTCGTTTAATTGGGCAAATCAACATAGTTATCTATGGTTTCTCTGTAATAATATACATGCCCTGATCTATGTATTAGGACTGATTCTTTCATTACTTTTTAGAAATTGAGTATTGTAATCGAAATCATACCGACTTTCTATGTAGCTCACTTCTATGGAAGGTTTATGCGAGCACACATTGAAGGCCAAGTATAACACATATAGTGTGTGATGTCTCATAAGAAAATGTAAGCCATATGAACTTACCAACTCCTAATTTACCATGCAATGACGAATCAATTCTGATTGGTATATGTGAGAAACTTCATTTTGTTAGTATTGATAAAATATGTTAGTTATTATATTCTAAAACCAAAGCATCAAATCACAGTGCTTCCTACATGCCATGCTGAATGTTCAAAAAACTCTAAAAGGAACTACATGTATCAATCCACATCGGATAAATGATGATGCCATATGGATTGTTAATTTGTAATCTTGGATTGATATGCCATACAGTACTTGATTTTTTGGCAAGTACACGAAACTTAATTAGATAAAGAGGAACCATTGGTTACATTTGGTAATAATTTGTTCTCCTGGCCATTGAATAATCCAAATAGTAAGTATTTTTTGGCTACTGAATAATGGGGTTGCAGAACAGACACATACGATGTCTCAAAATTCATCATTTTCGTGTTATTAGAGTGCAGTAGTTGTGCTACTTTCATAAATAGCATCCCTCATTGTACAGATGTTCCATTTCTTTGTAACTCACGGTTCTGGTTTTAATCAATTACTAATATTGTCTTCTATTCTTAAAACTGAAAATAGAACCTTGACGTGTTTCAGAGCAAATCTCTACTCCTAATGGAGGAGTCCGTACGTGGTTTCCTTCGTTCGTACCGCTCGACCCCTCCCACCGATCCCCCCACCCACCGATTTTCTGTATAGCCCAACCGGTTTTCATTAGAAAAAGATAAGTCGCCAACCCCACCGGTTTTATTGAAAGAAGGAAGTGGCCAGGCAATCCAATTTTCAGAATGCTATCTCCCACGTCCCATAGCCAAAAAAGGGAACCCTCCCTGTCGAGATTTTCTTTTCCTTATGCACATAACATTTATTCCATATACAACACCAATCATATCACCAATCATACTGCAATATTTCTGTATATACAACTGATACCTCCATCTCCTCTCTGTTCAAATCGCCATGTTTGTCCATGGTTCCCCGTCTCGGCGAGGATCCCCGGAAGCGAGGCAAATTTTGCCATCGGAGCAGGAGGCACAGGTGCCGCATGGCTGCAAGTCCTGATTGGATCAACCGCGATTCCAATTCTCGGCTACGAGCCATAGTTTGCCATCGAAGGTGGAGCTACAGGTCAGCACCATTGCCCTGTCCGTGACGGGACACATGACGACGACGCGCCCCGCCGCTACGACCGAGGAGGAGGAGATGGTCATGGCCGCCTCTGGAGCGGTCAATGCCGCGCCACCGAAAGCAGACGATCGGGAGCAGCAGAAGAAGGCGCGGGCGAGGAACAAGAAGAAGCGGCACAGGTCCTCGGCGTGCTTGACGAAACAACTGCAGCTCCAATGTTCTTCAGTTTCATAATAGCCGATGCCATGTCCGAGCTCATCCTCGTGCGCTGCTAAACACCTCCGCCGCCACTTCTTTTACTCTTGCTGCGCTTTGTTTCTGAAGGATAATGCCTAGCACGTTTGCACACTAACTCTGTTACCTGGTGACCAGCACAGGTGAAGGTGCTCGCACTAACTGATCATGGCACCATGGCCGGTGTCCCGGAGGCGATGGAGTCAGCAAAGGAATTTTCCATCAGGATCATCCTTGGTGTTGAGATAAGCGCCCTTTATTCGCCTAGGTAACCCTCTTCTCACCACCCTAAAATTTGTAACATGCCTTGATGATCACACAGATGTGGTTAATTCTCAAAGTTGTTAGTTGTTCTGAAAGAAATGGATCAGGAGTAGATGAACCTGTTCATATTCTCGCATACTACGGTAGTTGGGGCCCTGCTAAATCTCAGGAACTGGATAAGGTTCTATCTAGCATCAGGGAGGGCCGCTATACACGTGCCAAGGAGATGCTATCGAAACTTAGGAACCTCGGAATGCCATTGAATTTTGAAGATGTGTCTAATATAGCACGGAATGGAGTGGCTCCAGAGCGGGTGCACGTGGTGCGTGCCATGGTTGCAGCTGGATATGTTGATAATCTTTTTTTTTGAAGCCCAGAACCGTAGAACAATCGTTCTACAGTATATTTTCATTAAAAAAAGAAAAGGAAAACAGTCCAGAGGACACAGTATCTGCATCAATTGGTAACATAGGCAAGCTTTCAGCAGGTACTTGTACGATGGAGGGCCTGCTTATGCTACGTAAGTATACATTTTGAATCATGGCCATGCATGTTTTTGCTTCATTTCGTAGTAGATGCAGAGTAGTTAGTTTGTACTGATGTGGATTTCTGTTGTTCGGTTGTAGTGGCAGGGAGTCAGCTGGGAATCCGTTGTGCAGCTAATATGTAGAACTGGGGGCATAACTGTTTTGGCTCATCCGTGGGCATTGAAAATCCTATTCCTGTGATAAATGATTTGAAAGCTGCTGGTCTGCATGCTATTGAGGTCTATCAAAGCGATGGGAAACTATCTGGTATGAACAGCATGATCATTTTTCAGTCATAGCAAGTGATACTTTATGTTACCAATTTATGCAGATACTAATGATGCATCTAACGTATACGTCTATTGTATCCCTTTGTTGAGAAGAAAATGTCTAATGTATCTGAACTTCAATGGAATTAACTGTTGAATTTGTCTAAAACAGGTTTGAGTGATCTGGCTGATACTTATGAGCTTCTGAAGCTCGGTGGATCAGATTACCATATGGACGAGGTGACAAGGAAGGACCTGATATAGGAAGTGTTGATCTTCGGTCTTGGCATTTTTTAGATTTCTTGAGGTAGCTCAACCAATTTGGTGCAATGCTATCAAGGAAATTTTTACAAATGCCACTGAAAGAACTGGCTTAAATGGCCCAAAAGGATGTCATCGGACTAGCTCTGTAGATGATTTATGTAATATGTGCCTTTCTTCTCCAGAACTGGAGGAAACAGATGATTCTGAGATTGAGGTCCTCTGGGCAGAACTTGCAGACAGACGGCAATTCTGTTCATAAAGGAACCATCGCTCTCATCGGCGGCTGCAGGCTGTTGTGTGACACAGAGATCTCATTTTTCTAGCAACTACAAGCACTCAGTGAAGCATTAGGAAGGAAGAAGTCGGTCAGACGATTATCTGATGACTTGATATGCTACCTGGTGTCTTTTAGTAACAAATATATCTTCTCCAGCAAAAAGAACATTTAGAGGCACGCGACAGTTAATTTTGCCCTGAGAATTGCTCATAATTTTGTAACAAAGACAAACATGCCAGTAGAACTCTTACACTTGACTCCGGCACCTCTTTCTAGAAATAGATGGATCAATTTTTTACATACCTTTTGTCTAGGCCAAAGGTGTAATTCTTCAGGGTTAATACTTCATATATTGTTAGCTCTTGATTCTTGTAGGACATTTATGACAATTTAGGTTCAAATTCATTTGTATTTTTTCTGGGTGTGCCCAACCTTCAAGTATGTACAGTGCACACACTTTGTTCAACAAATTATAACCCCAATCAAGGTCAAAATCAACGCATATATGACATCACAAATGTCCTCCAAGGAATGGTCATATAAAAAGACGCTTAAAAATAGAATTAGCTCAAGTATGTTGTTTTCCTTTCTTGAACTTGTATTCCCTCATTTATTAATATATATTTACCACGTCCATTAACGTATTATGAAGTATGTTGTCTTCTAGATAACAGCTTTACTTCTCAAAAAGATATTTTACAGTAACATTTAATCTGCTTGATGTATTATCACAATTGAGCAATGTCTAATCATTGGGTGACAATTAATGCACTAGCTTTGTTTTATTTTTGTGTAACAGTGGTATAAACTTTGGGAGTCGATATTTACATCATAAAGCATGTGTTGATAACAACTGCGGCCACCTTTTTTAGTTACTCTATGGCAAGGTTGGTACTAGACCATTTCAGAAGGAAAATGAATGCAAAACAAACTATGGAGAAAATAACATGTGCAATATGCCAAACTAGAGGAAGAGATACAAATCAAGGTAAGTACTCTATTCCATCAATGGTGGTATAAAGGAAGTAAAATCAGGGAGGAAGGTAAATTAAGAAATGTAGAAGGGCTCTATTATATTGTCTACAAACAAGTTGATTAGTGCTCTTATATTTTCAAAAAGGCGAAGAGAATAACTGAAAAATAAATAAATGAAGTGGCAAGTTGATTAGTGCTCTTATAGTTAAAAATTTGTGTACGCCATTAGAGATTGTGACGGAGAAGTATTCGGCAGAACAGTACACAAATTGATGGGATCCGTCTTCTGGAACGTTTAGGGTAAGGAAGAATCCTTTTGGGCAGATAAAACCTCTGCTATTAATTAGGAATGCATAATCCAATCAAGCCCAATCAAATAAGCGAAAAATGAAAGAAAATAAATTTAGATGACAACCCCAAAGACAAATAGTGATTTGACTTCTCAAGGTTTCGTTGATAATCCATGATCCCAAAGTACAACAGGTGGTTCAAATAGAATGGTTAGAAAACATATGTATACAATTCAATTTCAGTTTATAGAAATGAAAAGATTGGTACATCTCGACTGAAATAAAACTCAAAAAAATTGTACCTTTGCTGTGTGATTTCCCTGTCCAATACCGAGCATACCAGCAGTAGGCGGTGTAGTAGGCCTTCAGGCAGCAACTCCTTCCTGTGTGAGTGGAGTCCAGTCGTCCTCTCTCTTGGCGTCGGCGCCTACTACTCGGAGTGGCAAGCGGCAACCAGTGGACAGCGGAAGAGCCATGTGGTCATGCAGCTTGGTTGCAGAACGCGATGCCCTCGGCAACAGAAATAGGCCTGGGTTGGTCAGATCGACGGCGCGGCTCGATTGAGGTAGACACTGGAAATAGGCCTGGGATGGCTAGATCCACGGCGCGGCTCTCCGGTGGCCGAATCCGGCTGCTCACCGCGACACATGTTCTCACCGTTGCTCATTGGATCCGGCCGAAATAGATAACCATGGCGAGCATGGATGGGAGGCGGAAAGGACATACCAAGGTGGGAAGATGTGGCAGCCGGGATGCCGTGGAGGAGAGGAATAGCTGCGGTAACAACGTGGAGGAGGAGGTTGTCGTGGGGTGAGAGTGAGAGGGTGGCTTCGGTGAGGATAAGGTGAAAAAACAATTTGGTTTTTCTCACTTTTATTTACGTGATTAATATTTAATATTCCACCTCAAACACCCAGACGAACGGCCTTCCTAGACAAATTACACAGTAGGTGTGGAGCTCGCACTACAATCAATACCCAACGTGTAAGAGCATCTATAGTCGGGCGCCCCAAACCCGCCTCAAACGCCCGGGCGGACGCCCAGTCAGTGACTGGTCACAAAAAAGACCAAGACGTTATGTTTAAACAGGTCTCAAATGCCCGGGTTTATCGACACCCTTCATATCCAACCCGAGCACCTGTTCAGTTATTCTCTTTGCCATGTCGGACTTTGCAGTCCTACCCCACCACAGATCGCACCAAATCCACCAAACCCTTGCTCCTCCTCCCGTCTCTCACCTACCTTTCCCGCTGTCGAGCCCTCGCCATCCACCACCCTTGACCCCTCCTCATCGCCGGTCCCAATTCGCCGCCCTAGATGTCGTCCCGCCCGTCCCCTACCACCGCTACAGAGGCTGCGTCCGCCTCGTCCGTCGGTGTCTCGTCCTCGCCATCCGCCACCCTTGACCACTCCTCATCGCCGGTCCCGATTCGCCGCCCTAGATGTCATCCCGCCCGTCCCCTACCACCGCTACAGAGGCTGCGTCCGCCTCGTCCGTCGGTGTCTCGTCCTCGCCATTGAGGGATTTGAGGAGAAAGGGAGCATGAGAGATGGAGGCGAGAGGAGGTGCTGACCGATGTTGCGGAGGGAAGAGGAGGATGCGGTGATGCCGTCGAGGGGAGGAAGGCGGCAAGGACAGAAGCGGATGGGCTCTGGCAGTGGCGCGAAGAGGACGGACGTCGACGCCGTGGAGGAAGGATGAGGGGCCGTCCGACATCGCGGAGGATAGGAGAGGTCGGGCGATGGCGAAGCGGAGGGAGCGCCATTCCTGCAAATGAAGCTAACGACAATATTTCTGATATTGTGAATGAATATCGTAAGCGTATCAGGTAATTATTAATTCCTAACAGGTTATTTAGTTGGTTCATCACTCTCTATGTATACATAGTCTACTTAATTTTTTATGAACTTAAATTGCAAGTGAAGTAGATTCCAATTATTAATCAATTGCACTCGTGCTATCTTCAACATCCACTATGTTTATATATAAATTCAACAAAAATATTTCAAAAGCCCGTAGCAACGCACGGGCATTCTACTAGTGGCATATAGTTTGATAGTGTAGTTGTTTCTCCTTACTTGATTTAGCAACGTTTCTTCTAATCTAAGTTTTTGCTGTCAAGTTGGTTTATGATGTGCTATGGCTACTGCTAGAAATTAATTTGTACGTAGTAAGCATAATCTTTCTGTTCCAGGAAACATTTATCTTACGAGAAAAATACATAAGATGACATCAAATCAATATTTAAACCATATCCACTTGCATTGCTCCTTTGTAATTAGAACTATTATTTGTATTTATCGGTGTTTTTTGTTAGAAGCCTTCTCATAGGTAAAATTTAGTTGCATTCCCGATCTTTTGCACATAATGTATTTTTTTATTCATGCTGCTCATAGCAATCGTAATTACTGACGCATGTGATTCACAGTTGAAAACTTGTTTTACTACAATATGTACGCATAATACTTTCCCAGTTGATAGAGGCAAAGGTGTCCCGTCTTTTGATGAGATGGTGATTGTCATTTTGGAGGAGTAGACTTCGACGATCCGACTACGTACGTGCGAGGACGTCGCGCCTTAGCAATCGCTAAACCAACTCCGAGAGGTTATTGATCACGCCGGAGCACGATCAACCTGACTACGAGGGTCTATTTCCTGCGAGCAAACGAAGAACAAGCAAGAAACTAAGATTGCAATCTGGATATTGGGAATATAAGATGAAAACTTTATTGATCTAGATGGGATTCTGTGACGTCTTGGTCTGGTCGTTGAACACAAATGAAGTACGCGAAGTTGCAGCTATGGCGAACTTTTAATCTAAACAAAACCCAAAGTCTAAAGGACGCCCTAAGGGATGTATATATGGAGGAAGAGGGGGGAATTTCGTTCCCTTGAGGGAGGGATCCGAAACCAATCCTAACTCTTGCTTCCCCACATATACGTACTCTAAAAACAGCCTATAATCAAGTATTTCAAAAATACATGGGCCTGGCCCAATAATAAGGTGACGCAACACCTAGAATAGCCTTTGGACGAAAATTATGAAGTAGCATTTTGTATGTTTCGTCTAAGGCTTCATGTACTCATTATGGTGGCTTCAACATCCTGAAATCATCACTTGTAACTCCGTTCTTGTTCCCCTTGCGCATGCCATCATCTCCATGCTTGTTCTTGCTCCAATGTTCATCCTTCTCCAAGCTAGGACCTTCATTTGTGAGCAAAACAAATGTATCCAATTTAGCAACATCATATTCTCATGAACATTAGAATCATTACAACAAACAAAAGTACCTGGTAATTTAATTGGCGTGCGCGACCTCTAGTAATTGGTCCACTATGTATAGCAGCAGGGGCTGTGGGTGTAACAATGATATTGATGTTCTCATCACCAGTTGCTGTTATAATTTACATAGGACATATACTTAGTAAAATAGAGATATTGTTATCATATATGCCTCAACAGGTACTTGAAGACTTTGAGGTCATTGATGGGAACATCACTATTGAAATTTATCAATCTCTAATCCAGTACTTCAAGTGTTTAGATGTTGTTTTGCCTTCTTGAGATGATGTATGTTTCTAGGATTTCCAAGGTCAAGTTTGTGTGAAACCTGAAATGACATGTTTGCTTGTTTGAGGCTCCATTTAAATATTTTTGGAAATTGAAGGATAATTTTTGTCAAGGCTAGAAAGCAGTCAAGGACTGAAAAATATAAGGCTTGTAATCAATCGTTATGTAGTGTGAAAGAAGAAAATTTGTAGTTGTGCTAATATTGGATGTAAATGATAAAGAAATTATGTTTTTCATTTTCAATTATATAATACATCATATGTATGAACCAAGTTTCTATCCTTGTCCTACTTTTTGTTATCTTTCTTCAATATTTGGCAATCCTTGGATCATTGTCCTTACTCATTTGGGCATCATGACAATATGTATTCCACCCAATGGAGGGCACCTTTACCAGGTTGTAGGAATACGAAAAACTAGATAGGTTCAACTGAAGCACAACCCACATGTTTGGGAAAAACATTTTCGTGCAACGAAAAACTACTAATCGATCTTATCATGGGCAATTCACTTGTAGGCAACAAGCAGAACATGGCAACATGGCTCGAAAATCAAGCGGGAGTTCAAGGAAAGCAAGCAGGAGTAAGACCACAAAATTTGATGGCGGGGAGGACGATATGGTGCTAGACAAGGTCGGGCAGGGAGGGCATGAAGGAGAGGGTTAAAGATGACAGCACGCTCAACATGACGGATGGCTCAAAAAATGAATGGGAGCGATGGGGAGGATTTCTCCTTGGGTAGGAAAGCAAGGGGACGAGGCCACTTCAGTTTGGGGTGATGTGACCATCAAACATGTAGTTTTGACAGGCGAGGCAAGAAAAGATCACGGATGAGGGTGTAAGGGAGATAGAAGTCAACAACGATAGAGGAGCACAAAGAGGAGACTCCATTGTTGGTGGCAGACAACATAGCAGAGGAGGCAGCGATGATGATGAAGGAAATATGCCCTAGAGGCAATAATAAAGTTATTATTTATTTCCTCATATCATGATAAATGTTTATTATTCATGCTAGAATTGTATTAACCGGAAACATGATACATGTGTGAATACATAGACAAACATAGTGTCACTAGTATGCCTCTACTTGACTAGCTCATTGATCAAAGATGGTTATGTTTCCTAACCATAGGCATGTGTTGTCATTTGATTAATGGGATCACATCATTAGGAGAATGATGTGATTGACTTGAGCCATTCCGTTAGCTTAGCACTTGATCGTTTAGTATGTTGCTATTGCTTTCTTCATGTCTTATACAAAGTTCCTGCAACTATGAGATAGTGCAACTCCCGTTTACCGGAGGAACACTTTGTGTGCTACCAAACGTCACAACGAATCGAGTGATTATAAAGGTGCTCTGTGTGTCTCCAAAGGTACATGTTGAGTTGGCATAATTCGAGATTAGGTTTTGTCACTCCGATTGCCTGAGAGGTATCTTTGGGCCTTCTCGGTAATACTCATCACCTAAGCCTTGCAAGCATTGTAACTAATGAGTTAGTTATGAAATGATGTATTACTGAACGAGTAAAGAGACTTGCCGTAACTAGATTGAACTAGGTATTGGATACCGACGATCGAATCTCGCAAGTAACATACCGATGACAAAGGGAACAACGTATGTTGTTATGCGGTTTGACCGATAAAGATCTTCGTAGAATATGTAGGAACCAATATGAACATCTAGGTTCCACTATTGGTTATTGACCGAGAATAGTTCTAGGTCATGTCTACATAGTTCTCGAACCCGTAGGGTCCGCATGCTTAACGTTACGATGACAGTTTTATTATGAGTTTATAAGTTTTGATGTATCGAAATTTGTTCGGAGTCCCGGATGTGATCACGGACATGACGAGGAGTCTCGAAATGGTTGACATAAAGATTGATATATTGGACGGATATATTTGGACACCAGAAAGGTTCCGGATGAGATTTGGACTATACCGGAGTTCCGGGAGGTTACCGGACCCCCCGGTAAGTATATGGGCCTTATTGGACCTTAGTGGAAAGGAGGGAGAAGGAGCAAGGAGGCGCCCCAAGCCCAATCCGACTGGGAGGGGGCCGCCCCTTTCCTTCTTCCTCCCTCTCTTCCTTCCTCTCCTACTCCTAATAGGAAAGGGGCCAAACCTACTTGGAGTAGGATCGCTCTAGGGCGTCTCTCCTCTCTGGCCGCCCCTCCTCCTCTCCCTTATATACTGGGAGGAGGGCACCCTAAGACACACAAGTTGATCTACGGATCGTTCCTTAGCCGTGTCGCGCCCTCCACCATATTCCACCTCGGTCATATCGTCATGGAGTTTAGGCGAAGCCTCGCACCGTAGAACATCATCATCGCCGCCACGCCGTCGTCGACGAACTCATCCCCGACGCCATACCGGATTGGAGCCCGCGGACGCCATCGAGCCGGGCGTGTCTTTGAACACGGAGGCGCCAGACGTTCGGTGGTTGGATCGGTCGAATCGTGAAGACGTACGACTACATCAACCGCGTTGTCATAACGCTTCCGCTTAACGGTCTACGAGGGTACGTAGACAACACTCTCCCCTCTCGTTGCTATGCCATCACCATGATCTTGCGTGTGCGTAGGAATTTTTTTAAAATTACTACGTTCCCCAACAGATGAGGCTACAACAAAATACTTATCGCAACACAATCATATACCACATATGACATACTTCCTCCGTTCCTAGATATTTATCTTTTTAGATATTTCAACAAGTGACTACATACAGAGCAAAATGAATGAATCTACACTCTAAAATATGTCTATATATATAATTTCGTATTGGTAGTTTATTTGAAATCTCTAAAAAGACAAATATTTAGGAACGGAGGGAGTACATATCCTTATCTATATGTTCATTGTCCCGTGCCCGTGTACGGGCAACAAGCTAATAGTGTATTGAGTATTGATGTTATATGATTACCAATTTCCATTTCCCTGTGCTTTAATGGGGAGTAAAAGAGAAAACAAAATCACATATAAGAGCACCTAAATCAGAAGATAGCCCCCGCTTTCGATAAAGCCCTGCGACGGCACGACCCTCCGAGGGCGTCGACCGCTACCCCCTCTTCTCTCCGATGGCGTCCCTCGCCGCCTTCCACCCTAACCTCCCCCACGCCCACGGCCACCCCTCCCATCCCAACCCCACCAGCGGCCTCCTCCGTCTCCTGCCTTCATGCCGCCGCCATCGTGCCCCTCGCCGGCGGGGCCTAGGCCTCGCCGTCTCCGCCTGCGCCTCCTCCGCCGCGTCACCGTCTGCCGCCGGGCGAGGCGATCGCTCCGAAGCAGCCTCTTCGCTCGAGCGTTGCCTCGCGGCGTCCGCCCTCAGCGCCGCGGCACCCGCGGCTGCGCCTCCCCGCGTACCGCCGGCGATGAAGGGCGGGAAGCAGTACGGCGCGTTCGGCGCCGTCACGCTCGAGAAGGCCAAGCTTGACCTATCCCAACGCAAGAAGAAAATCATGCCCGAGGTAGCCAATCCTGTTATTTCCAGTCGATTAAAACTGCAAAAACAAGTGAATTTATGAGATAGGTTTAGGGAATTTCTGAGAGATATGTTGTCCTTGCCCCCTCGTTATTGAGTAACATGGCACTGATATATATGAATCAAGTAGGAACCCGCTCTGAAATCAGATGGCTGTACAAGTGGACGGGGATACCAAAATAATGGATAAAGCCTGTTGGTGCGGAGAACCTTGTGTTTTGTGTTGATGAGTAGTGTTATATATATTATTTGTGATGGTATAAGTATTACTCCTTTTCCATCCTTTTGACTTAGATTGGGCTGTACAATTCCTCCACCACCTGCGCCAGCACATTAACGAAATATCAAAATCAGGAGAACACAATAAGTTTGTACTGTTTGGGATTGAAACAACAAGACATAGATGCATGATGTTTAATGTACACGCCAATGGTTCAAACATCAATACTTAGGTATCCAATGTTTATTTATCATGAACTATGACTTATACACAATTTTTAGTTGGTGTATTGAAATACAGATTAATCAAACATATGAGGCTAGTTTACTACAAAGTTCTCATTGCTGTTACCATCCATCATGTGCTTCTTCGCACATTGCAGCTGGCAACAGGTGGTGGTGGTGGAGATATTGGGAAGAGAATTGGCCATGGTGGTGGTGATGGCGGGGATGATGACGGAGATGATGACGATTACTTTGATGATTTTGATGATGGAGAGGAAGAAGATGGTGGACTTTTCAGGAGACGAATTGTTATACAGGAGGTGAAATTTCTGATATTTTCTTCAGAGAAGCAGCATCTGAATCCTGATAAAGATTGGGCTTGTGTGTTGATTACTGCTTATTCTATTGCAGCTTTTTAATAGAGAGTTTATAGATGCTGTAATGCAAGAGTGGTGCAAAACGATGATTAGTTTACCTGCTGGTCTCCGTCAGGCTTATGAGATGGTAGATGTTTGTCTTGCTCATTCTCATTGCATACTTTGAAATGGTTTGAACAGTAGACTAAATGTGATAGATCAATCTAGGGTTTGGTAAGTTCTGCTCAGATGGTGCGATTCTTGTCAGTGTTTTCAAGACCAACACACACTAGGTCTTTTTCACGAGCTCTACCTGGATGGCTATCCCGAGGTCTTGTTGGAAGGTAACACCCAAATCATTTGCACACTTCCTTCAGGCATTCTCTATATATTGATATTGATATATGCAGTTTGGATGCTAGGCATGTGTTCCTAATGTTGCAGCTTTGTGCCCTTGGTACAGCTTGTGTTTACATTTCTCCGTACTTATGTTATTTTTCCGTTCTATAGCTATGAAAAATTAAAGGGCAGCTCTAGGCGCTGGTCGACTGGCCAAAGGCCTCGGTTGGTGACCCTGCGCGCCGTATGATTGGCCCAGGCGCAGCCGTTGAATCTGTGCGTCCTCATGCCGTTGGGTCCTGCGCGCCGTACGCTTGGCCCAGACGCAGCCGTTGGATCTGCACATCCTCATCCCGTTGTGTCAACCCACGCGAGGAACAAAAGATCCCCTGCCTAGGTGAGGAAAAAGACTCCGTGCACATGCGCTCCCGGCGAGGTGAGACAGCACCGCCACGCGTCGCGCTCGCTGCAGCATCCCCGCATCCGTTGGTGTCGTCGTCCCCGGTGAGGCGAGGCAGCCCCGCCCCGCCGTGCCGTCAACTCGCAGCTTTCCCCGTCGCCGCCGGTCGCCATCGTAGCAGAACAGCTTGTCGGTTGAAGCTTTGCGGTTGCCAGTTGCAGCATCACGGCTCGCACCGTCGAGGTTGCAACATCTCGCGGTCACGAGTTCCCTAGCTCACCTTGATCACTGTTGCGCTTTGCGGCAGTTGAAGCTTTTTCCGTCACTGGTTGTAGCTTTCTCTGGTAGCTTTTTGCGGTTGCTCACTGGCCGGCCAGCCTTTTCTCTCGCTGGTTGTACCTCTTTAGGCCGCCGGTCGCCCCTCCCCCCCTCGGGGTATCTAGTCCCAGCAAAAAAACGGCACCGATCATAGCATTTGGTTCGCTTTCTCTGGTTTCAGCAAAAAAAGGGTGCTGGCTGCAGCTCGTTGCCGCTCCGCCTCGTGCCGGTCGCAGCTCCACTGTAGCTGGTCGCAGCACGTCAGTGCTGCGCAGCTTCGCCGGGCCTCGGCCGCAGCTCTGATGCACGCCGGGGAGCGTGAGAATTGACGGAGGGAGAATCCCGGGGCGCGCGGGGAGGTGCTTGCCGCAGCGGTTGATGCGAGACGAGAGAGAGAGAGCAGAAAGAAATTGAGTGAGGGAGAACGGCGGGAGGGAGAGGATAAGGTTTGACAGGAATGGGCGAGGTGGAGAAGGGGATAAGATAAGGGAAAGGATGGGCATGGTGCGTGGACGCCCGTCCGTGAGAGGCAACCGGCGCGAGGCTGCGCTGGCCGTCCGGCTCATAACATTTCCCAAAATTAAATCCTAGTGCAGTAATAACACAAGTAAATAAGAAAAACAGAAGAACATGTCAAGCTGAACACATTGAAGCGATAGCTAGTACAGTGGCTGTGAAGGTAGAGCTGTAGCCAGATATTTTCATAATTCATGCTGGCCGGATACTGTTTGTTTTGTTCATCTATAGATGTGGATTCACACTTGGCAGTTCATGCTTTATGTCAATCCTTGCTCATCTTTTGGTTGCTGGTTATTTCTTTAATCATATTTGTTTGTCTCCATTGGAATGCCAGATCTACTTATTAATTAATATGCATCCTTCCAAGTTGTCTCGTGTGTTGCTGAACTAAACAATAACTTCTTACATATGATGGGTGACTTGGTTTCAAACCTTGAATATTCATTACTGCATCAGTGCTACCATCACCAGTTTTAGTTATTATGTTTTCTTTGTAATGCAGAACACTTGCAGATCCTTCATTCCCACATAAGATGGCTTTTGAGTTCTTGGCTACTTTTGCCTCATCTGTTTGGTGGGAGATGAATATTCGTAAGGAGAGGTATGCTGTACCTTATCTGATGTTTAATAGGTCAATATTTACTACTTCATCTAAACCATGTTACACCTTCAAGTAATCAGGTTTGAGCAAGAATGGGATTTGGCCGTTGTCAATGCTTTGACTGCATCATGTTGCAACCTTGTGATTCTGGGGCTTCTGGCACCATGCCGTTCATATGGGAGTACATCCCGATTTGACTTCCAAAATGCCATTGAGAAACTTCCTAACAACATATTTGAGAAGAGTTATCCTTTGAGAGAGTTTGATCTGCAGAAACGAATTAGTGCATTCCTTTACAAGGCTGCTGAGCTTAGCCTGGTTGGGGTAGTTGCTGGATCTATTCAGGGTGGTATCTCGAAAGCCCTATCCGCAAGGAAGGATGGCAGGTTGGCTTGGTCATTAACCGTTTCTTTGTCCATTAAAGCTTTCTTCTGGTGGTTCTCTAATCCATTCATGGAAAACTCTGTCAATCCCTTGGTAGGTTATCGGTGACCCTTCCTAATGTCAGCACCAATGCCCTTGGTTATGGAGCTTTTCTAGGATTATATGCAAACTTGCGATATCAATTATTGTGTGGACTAGATCAATATATGATCAAGCGCTTTGATGTTCTTGGCATGGCAATCTTCATTGGTACAACACTAAGGTAAATCTACACTGACCTATTGTCTTTGATGAGGAACAGTAGATGAGGAACATGAAAATATAATCATATGTCAAATCTGTTTGGCTACTTCTAGATACTTCAGTTGTGGTCTAGTATTTCTTTTCTTTTCTTTATCCTACCTACTGTTTTCTAGAGTCTTCTAGTTGTGAGTAGCTATGAGTAGAATGGTGAACCTTAAATAATGTTTCTAGAGTATTCCAGCTATAAGTAGAAGTATGCGAAGGCTTCCCAAAGCCCTATAAATAGAGGTCCTCACCTCTACTTTGCACCTGCACTATGTACCCCTACCTATAATAGAACTTGTTGTTCTTATCTAAGATCTTGGAGTAGATCTTGTGCCCTAGGAGTTCGGATTGAACTCTTGTCGCCCTATCACCTACATTCGCCTCTAGAGCGATATCTAGCGCAAACATGTTGAAGCCGTTCCTTCAACACTTGTGTTGTACACATTGTAGCAACAAGGTGGAGTTGCTCCTCCACAACCTTTGTGCAAACTTCGTGGTATCGAGCCTCGTTGACCCATAATCGTTCTTGCTGTCCTCTTCGAGAGCAAGTTGCGACAAGCAATGGAGCAATTGGAGAAGAGGGTGGATGTCACGAACAACAAATCAAAGAGCTGCGTGAAGATCTAAATAGGAGATTTGACCAGCTGGTTGAGATGATAAGAAAGGGTGTCCCCCCTGCTACCAATGAAGGAGATTCATCTAAAGAAGAGGAAGATGTTCATCAAGGAAGGAGAGGTAATCTTGGAGCAAGACCGTCACGACAACATGTTGTTCAACGTGCTTCAAGAAGGACAATTTATGTTGAGGCTTCTGAAGGTGAAGAATATGATGATGCCCTTGAAGAACCAAATCTCTACGCATATCGGAGAGCACCCAACCCTAAATATGCAAGAGATACATACAAGGTGAAAGCTGAGATCCCAAGTTTTAATGGAAATGTTGACATTGAAGGGTGCCTGGATTGGTTATATGAAGTGGAGACTTTCTTTGAGGTCATGGAGGTTCCGGAAGATCGTAGAGTTCCTTTGGTCGCATACAAGCTGAAAGGAGGAGCCGGTGCATGGTGGCATCGCGTTCAAGAGGAGCGCAGGCTGAGAGGAGAACCTCGTGTTAGAACTTGGCGACAAATGAAAGGCCTCTTGAAAGGGAGATTTTTGCCACTGATTATGACCAGATCCTATTTATCCAATTTCAAAATTGTGCTCAAGGAAATAGGACTGCTTCAGATTACGGAGGAGTTTCTAAGGCTACAAGTGAGGTGCAACCTTGTTTCAAGAGCAACAAGTTGCAAGGTACATCAATGGTCTCAATGATGCTATTCAAGATCGATTGATGATGCAACAAATCTGGTCCGTTGATCAAGCACAAGCTCTAGCCTTAAAGGCCGAGAGGTTTGTGAGGATGAGAAAGACAACTAAGGCTCCATATCCTTCATATCCTCATACCGAAGGCTCATCTAGGAGCCAACCTAATAGAGTGGAAGAAAAGACCACTCCACCAAAGACAAAACAGCCCATCCCGAAGCAAACTAGAGGCAAGGGTAAGGCAAATGAAGGCCCAAAGTGCTATAAATGTGGTAAAGAGGGACACATATCCAAATGTCAGCCCACTAAGGAAATTTGTTAACACGACTATCCATGATGGTGAAAGCGATGAGGAAGAATACGAATCTGAAGATGTAGACGGACAAGAGGTTTGTCAAGAAGGTGAAGAGGTGGTATGTGTGATCCAGCGTGTCCTATGTTCCACACCACAACTCAATGACACACAACGGAAGAAAATATTTGAGAGCAAATGCATGGTGAATGGCAAGGTATGCAAACTAGTAATTGATAGTTGCAGCCGCGAGAATCTTATCTCCCAGAAGTTGGTGGACCATTTAAAGCTTGAAACCCATGATCATCCAAATCCCTACACTATTGGATGGATCAAGAAAGGAGTGAATATGAGGATCACCAAACAATGCAACCTGCCACTTTCTTTGGGTAAGCATTATCGCTCAAATGTGTTGTGTGATGTGGTTGACATGGATGCCGGCCATGTTCTTCTTGGGAGGCCTTGGCAATTTGATGTGGATGCTACACACAAGGGCAAGCAAAATTCTTACTCTTTCATTTGGAACAAGAGAAGGATCATTATCTTACCAAACAAAACCGAAGGTAATACCTCTAAGGAGGGAAACTATGTTAACTATCTCCCATACCTCTCATGAGTTTATGGAAGACTTGAAGGAGGCAGATTTGTGTGCTACACTTGTTGTAAAGGGAGAAGAGCACCTGACTGTTGAAATTCCAGCAAAGGTACATGGTTTATTGGCGCAATTTGAAACATACTTGGGGAGCCACATGGCTTGCCACCGATGAGAGGAATTCAACATAGAATTGACTTAATTCCGGAGCAAGTCTTCCTAATCTTCCACACTATCGAATGAGCCCAAAGGAGCATGATATATCAAGGAGAAAGTGGAGGAATTGTTGCAAAAGGCACATTCGAGAAAGTATTAGCCCATGTGTTTGTACCAGCCCTACTCGCGCCAAAGAAAGATGGATCTTGGCGCATGTGTACGACAAGAGAGCCGTTAACAAGATCACCGTAAGGTATATAGATTCCTATTCCCGCTTGGATGATATGTTGGATCGACTTAGTGGAGCAAGAGTGTTCACAAAGCTAGATTTAAGAAGTGGATATCATCAAATCAGATAAGACCCGGGGATGAATGGAAGACCGCCTTCAAGACAAAGGAAGGGTTGTTTGAATGGCTAGTCATGCCATTTGGACTCTCAAATGCACCAAGTACCTTTATGCACTTAATGAATCAAGTCCTTAGACCCTTCTTATCCGACTTTGTTGTGGTCTATTTCGATGACATCTTGATCTATAGCAAGGATGAGGATGAACACTTTGATCACATTCGGAAGGTGCTAGAAGTACTAAGGAAAAATGAGCTCTACGTCAACTTGAAGAAATGTGTTTTCCTGCAAACACAACTTCTTTTCCTGGGATTCGTCATAACATGTGATGGCATTCGTGTTGATGATTCTAAGGTTGAAGCAATCCGAGAATGGCCAACTCCTAAGACCATTTCTGAGGTAAGAAGCTTTCATGGCCTTACAACTTTCTATAGGCGATTTGTTAAGAATTTCAGCACTATCATGGCACCAATTACCGAAAGTGCTTGAAGAAAGGAAAGTTCAATGGGTATAAACCGGCTAGCTTCAATGAGATTAAACAAAAGCTATCACAAGCTCTGCCTTGGTACTACCTTATTTCAACAAGACTTTTGAGTTGGAGTGTGATGCAAGTGGAGTAGGCATTGGAGCTGTCCTATCTAAAGAAAGGAGGCCCATTGCTTTCTTTAGTGAGAAGTTAAGTGAAGCTAGATGTAAATGGAGTACCTATTAGCAAGAATTATCGCCGCTTTGAGCGTTGAAAACTTGGGAAGTCTATTTTTGCCTAAAGAGTTCATTGTTTATAGCGACCATCAATCCTTGAAGCATTTTAGAAATCAAAGGCATGTCGACGCATGCTAGCAAGATGGGCAAGATATCCGGAGAGATTTAACTATCTCATCATGCATAAATCGAATAACTAACAGTGGCCGATGCTTTGAGTTGTCGTGCATGCCTCTTGACTTCTTTTGAAGTCGAACTTCCGGCATGGATCAAATAAAGGAGTTGTATGACGGTGACGAAGACTTTGGCCATGTTTGGGTAAAGCACGCAAGGGGCCAACCATTAGGTGATGACTATTTGATGCAAGATGGACATCTCTTAAAAAATGATTGTTTTTGCATTCCAAGAAGTTCTCTACGTGACAAGTTGGTTAGAGAGCTCCATTCAAGTGATCTTAGTGGCCATGTTGGACGAGACAAGACTATCGCTAACCTGGAAGCTCGCTACTTTTGGCCACAACTAAAGAGAGATGCTGGAAAGTTCGTTCAACGGTGCCCGTATGTCGACCCGCAAAGGCCAAGTCCGTAACACGTGGTTATACATGCCTTTGCTCGCTCCTCGCCGCTCCATGGGAGGACATTTCTATGGACTTCGCCTTGGGCTTGCCAAGAACAAGATGAGGAAGTGATGTTTGATTTGTGGTCGTGGATAGATTCTCTAAGATGGCTCATTTCATCCCATGCCGCAAAACAACGGATGCTCATCATGTGGCAAACCTATTCTTTCGAGAAGTGGTCGACTTCATGGAGTACCAAGGTCCATCGTCTCGCACCGTGATAGCAAGTTTCTTGCTGCATTTTGGCTCACTTTGTGGAAGCAATTCAACACCGAATTGAAATTTTCTAGCACCGCTCATCCACAAACAGATGGACAAACGAAGTGGTGAACAAGTTTTTGGGTAATCTGATCCGTTGCATTTGTGGAGAAAGAAAGGACAATGGGATTTGGCTTTATCTCTTGCGAAATTCTCCTACAATAACTCCAAGCATAGATCCACAGAAGGAGCCCTTTTCCATTGTCTACACTAAAGTTCCATCACATGTGGTGGACTGGTGAAACTACCATCAAGGGAAACTCAAAATCAGCATTGTCCTTTGGCCGATAATTACACCGAGTTATTTGAAGAGATTCGCGGTGCTTTGGAAGCACAAAATCAGAAATATAAACAACTTGCTGATTGCAAAAGGAGGCTAAAATCATTCCAAGCCGGTGATAAGGTGATGGTCTACCTTCGAAAAGAGAGGTTACCATCAAGGGAAACTTAGGCAGCGAAGGTATGGGCCCTTCTCTATCGTGAGGAAGATAAATGATAATGCTTATGTGATAGATCTTCCAAGCGATATGGGTATCTCCAACACTTCCAATGTTGCGGACTTGACTCTCTACCATCCAGAAGAAGCGCTCTATGAAGATAACTCGAGGGCGAGTTCCAAACAACCAGGGGAGAATGATGAGGAACAGTAGATGAGGAACATGAAAATATAATCATATGTCAAATCTGTTTGGCTACTTCTAGATACTTCATTTGTGGTTTAGTATTTCTTTTCTTTTCTTTATCCTACCTCCTGTTTTCTAGAGTCTTCTAGTTGTGAGTAGCTATGAGTAGAATGGTGAACCTTAAATAATGTTTCTAGAGTATTCCAGCTATAAGTAGAAGTATGTGAAGGCTTCCCAAAGCCCTATAAATAGAGGCCCTCACCTCTACTTTGCACCCAGACTATGTACCCCTACCTATAATAGAACTTGTTGTTCTTATCTAAGATCTTGGAGTAGATCTTGTGCCCTAGGAGTTCTGGACTGAACTCTTGCTGCCCTATCGGCCTACATTCGCCTCTAGAGCGATATCTAGTGCAGCACGTTGAAGCTGTTCCTTCAACACTTGTGCTGTACACATTGTAGCAGCAAGGTGGAGTTGCTCCTCCACAACCTTTGTGCTGCTTCAGTCTTAGTGCATTAGTTTTACATGGAATATCTCACAGGCGAATGACTTCCTGTTGTCAGTATGTATAGCAGCAATGCCAGTTATACTCTCTCTGTTTCACTATAGCATGCATGCCAGGGAGTACAAAATTTGAGTACAATGTGATGGAATTGGACGTTACTTCAATTTTGTGCTTACTGGATATGTACACTGCAAATATATTATGGAACAGAGTTGTTAGCTGACTGTTAATCTATTGACAATACATGCCATACTAGTATATTACTCTTCTCATAATTGTCATGTGGTCGAGACATTGTGAGAGTATGAGCTAAATCCTGTGTTGGTTTTCTTTTCCTTTCCCTCTCTCTAGATTGACACTTGGCTTCCATTGTTTCATCTCACTGTTGGTGTTGGATACTAGTTTAGTTGTTGACATTGATAAGCTATATTTGCGCTTTACGCCTTATCTATGTTTGCTTGATGAGTCAATGATAAATAGAGATTTTATTGATATTCTTGTAACATTCTTACCTTGGAACGGGAAAGTAGAGAGAAATCAAGCATTTGACACTGGATCTAAACTAGTCAAACATATAGATCAATCAGCTTATGTCTAAATACCCGTTTTCCTAGCTTGACTAAGCTGCCCCTAGATGTTTTATATGGTTGTTTAGGGGAAGAAAGGGCAGCGTTGGGCCCTAGGAGGGAAGATGCTAACAGGAAAACTGAGCCGTGTGGAGGTTTGAAGTCCTGTGAGATCATGGTGGTGCTGAGCTCCGGGAGGTCTCAGTGGCAAGTTGGGAGCATGAAGTCCCTCTGATTCGGCCTATTGACAACATAGCCCAATAAGGCCCACTCAGAAACCCTAGTACCATCTCTGCGCCCCCACCCCCTCTCTATCTCTCTCTGGGCCACTCTTAACTTCGTCCTCTGTTTCATGCAAAGAACAATGGCGACACATCTTTGCTCCTTCCCTTCCCCGCATCCCTCTCCTCCCCTCTCCTCTCCTGCTGCCCCTGCCAGAGGGCCTCACTGAATGCATGCACCATTGCCAATGGCCAAAGCGGGGTCGTTGGCCTCTGCCCAGCGCCTAAGTAAGCGCCTTTATGCAGCCTAATTTTTCCATACACGGTCAATATGTCATTTGTAGATAAGATAAAAACCATACAATTTTTATTGTCAATGCATTACATAACATGGGTTTCCCGGAGTTTTAATGCAAAGCCAGTGGCTGTTTCCTGCCATTAACATTCGAGAAAAGGGAAGCACTGGCCTGTTTGTTTATTTGAACTGGTGTGTTACTGTTTTTCGACTAGGTACCTGGAAAACTCCCAACCTATAATTATCAGTTACCACATTCCAAAAAAGTATCTAATCCATAAATATGAATTCGTTCATCCTTAGCTTGCTTTGCTATGCAGTAACTGCTGGATTTGACCTTGCTATCCTTGATCTAGTGTGCCTAATTGTCTAGGTTTTGGGTTCATTTCAGTTGAGTTTCATGCACCAACCAGTAGAACCAAAAATCTGAACTGACCAACCAACTGGTTCATGAAACTTAATATGGTATCAGAGCCAAGAGGTCATGGGTTCAAGTCTCGGCGTTGGCCGTCTAAATAACAAAATTGTTTTTCCCAACTTCTGTCCACGGTTAGGCCCATCTTCTCCCATCAATTGGGACTTTCTTTTTCTTTTGAGGCAGAAAGCAAAAGCTTAAATTACTGCGAGGGCACATCGCTCCTTACAACTTCAACAACTTGTGTTGGAACATCGTAGTCCCAAAACAGTGCATTATCACCACTATAACAAAGGCCTATTTTAGCTAAACAGTGGGCCGCCATATTCGCTTTTTGGTAGCATTTTTTAACTTCACATACAGAGAATCACGTCCTCATCTGCATCTTCAGGTCATCCAGCACCACAACGTGTTCAGAGAAATCCATTGCTGGGTTACTCAGGGCGTTGGCCAGCAGCTGGGAGTCCGTCTCCATCTCCACTCCATCTCCACACTAATAGGTCCCAGTTCAGACGCCAAATCAAAAGCATGTGTCATTGCCCAAAGCTTTGCCGCGTATGCGCTGGAGGCGCAAACAGTACGCCCAGCCTTGCAGGCCACCACAGTACCTGCATGATCCCTAACAATAACCCCCATGCAGCGTTGTCGGTTTCCGGATAGAAGAGCATCAATGTGAAATTTTAGAGTGTCCAGCTGGGGCATTTGCCACTTTGAATCCTCCCTATTCCTTTGCACTTTTTTCTTTGGCCATAGTTCCAGACACTCGGCTGTATCAATTCTGTGTCATGAGCAATCGCTTGCCTAAGCTTTTCCTTCTCCCCATTCCTCTTTTTATTTTTGTTATTCCACCAGTGCCACATAAAATGGAAAACTTCCATTCTTTTTTGTTCAGGCAACCCCCAAACGAGGCCAGAGCCTCACAGGCAGAGGCAGTGGCCTCAAGTCGCCCTCTAATGCATTCTAGCTCAAGAGCCCACCCCACCCCACCACACTTCCTTCACCTTTTTGCATTTTATAAACAGGTGTGCGCTGCCCTCTTGCACAGACCCACACATGGGGCATCTCAAATCATCAAGGACCATGCCTTTCCTACTCAGGTTTGCACGGACGGCAAGGGAATCGCGGGCAAGTCGCCACACAAACATCTTGATCTTGCTGGAACAAGCCATTCTCCATATTCTCTTCTAGTAACTCTCATCTCCAAATGATCATCCGCCAATACCATTGAGTGGAGGTTCCTCTCATTGCCATTCACTCGATATTGCAAGATGCAGCTTGTATGCCATCTTAACTGAATGCAGACCCTTTGAATCATAATGCCACGCCATGAAATCATCCGTGCCATCGCGCAGAGGAATGTTCAGGATCAAATGAGCATCAACAGGCATGAATGTGTCCCTCACCAATTGCATGTCCCACTTCCCATCAATCGGACTAATTAGCTCATCCACGGTCTCCAAGAGATTCCTGTTTCTTGGTGTAGTGACACCCCTTGACCAGGCCCTGGGGATCCAAGGATCTCGCCAAATATTCACACTTGAGCCGCTGCCAATCCTCCAGATGTAGCCTTGACGCACCAAATCAAGACCATGCAGTAGGCTTCTCCAAGCATAAGAGATACCAGGTCGCGCTTGGCCCTCCATAATGGTCCCATCGGATAATACCGTGCCCGCAACACCCTTGCACATAAGGATTCCGGATTTTGGATCAAACGCCACACCCGACGAGAGAGCATGGCCACATTGAAGTTGTGGATATCTCTAAAACCGAGTCCTCCTAACCCCTTTGGTTTGATCAAGCGTTTCCATCCAACCCGCTGTATTTTATTTTCTTTGTCTTGTTGGCTCCACCAATACCTCGCAATCATTGAGCTTATCTTCTCGCATATCCCCTTCGTGAGATAGAAACATGACATAGCAAAGGTGGGGATCGCTTGCGCTACTGCCTTCACTAGTACCTCTTTGCCTGCCCTAGTCTGCCTTAGCGATTAACTTCTCTATCCATCCCTGAATTCTCTCCCAGATCTTATCCTTAATATAGGCAAAAGTGTTTCTTACAGATCACCCAACATGTACAAGCAGCCCCGGGTAGTGATCATTCCAAGCCATGTTCATTATACCCGAAGGCTCCATGACCGCCTTCCTCTCCTTGTCCACATTAGGGTTGAACCTGATCGCACTCTTCTCGATGTTTATGCACTGTCCCGAGCAGTTTTGGTACAACTCCAGGATCCTTTTTAACGCTTCGGCTTCTTGTTGTTTTGCCTTAATGAGCAACAGAGAATCGTCCGCGAAGAACAAGTGTGACACATTGGGTGCAGCAGGGCACACTCTAATACCACTAAGAGCACCTCTCTCTTCTCCATCCCCGCAGCAACGTCGACAAGCCTTCTGCGTAGATCACAAATAGGTATGCTGAGAGCGGCCCCCCTGCCTCGGGCCTCTCGATGGCGTGAATTGCTTTGTTTGGGTTCCATTCAACTTGATCTTGTTCTTAACAGTGGTCACACCTCATGATCACCTCCCATTGGTGACAGAAAAACCAAGCTTGGTTGTCATGGCACGCAAGAAACTCCACTCCGTCGTGTAGCCGTCCTTCCCACCCTTTTTGTTCAGAAATGTGTCAAACTCGTACGCCACAAGAACATTGTCAGTTATCATCCTTCCACTAACAAAAGCGCTTTGGCTCTCGGATATGATATCTAGCAAGACAAGCTTCAGGCGGTTCGCCAAGACTTCTGATACCAGCTTGTATAGCACGTTACAAAGGCTAATGGGTCTCAAGTCCTTTATATGAGATGGGTTCTTCACCTTCGGTATAAGTACCACAAAAGTATCATTCCACCCCTTCGTATCGGACCCCCATTGAGCACGTGTACAACCTCCTTCACCACTGATTCACCCATGAAATGCCAACACTTTTTGTACACCAAAGACGACATGCCATCTGGCCCCGGTGCCTTCAAGTCCCTTATGCTGTGAAGGGCAACTTTAACCTCAGCCTCTATGAACTCCCTACACAAACAATCATTTATTTGACGGGTGACCTTCGGCATCACTTTATCAAGTAGCTCGTTAGTACGGGTTGGGTTCCCTCAGATGAGATGAATAATTCCTGAAAAAAGAGAGCACATAATTAGTTAGGTTGGCCCCTGCCTCCACTACCACTCCGTCATCTCTCTGCAGCGCCAAAATTCTATTTTGCTTCATCCTGTTTGAGGCATATGCATGGAGAAATTTAGTGTTCTTATCTCCGTCTCTCATCCACCATACATGTGCATGTTGTCTCCATTTGATATGAACCATTTCCTCTAGCTTCTCCACCTCGCACCTTAACTTGTCTCCTGCCTTACCTTCCTCTCCGACACGTCCTCCCTCATACATGCCTCCAGGTCCTTCGCCCTTCTAAGCCTACCTTTGAGCTCACCCATCTCTTGGCTCCACTTTTGCATACGTCTAGCCACAACTCTCAGTGCATCAGACACCTTTTCTCCCATGTTTCCACCACCCCTCTTCCATGCCTCCTTGATTACCTCCTCACGTCCATCCTCTCGGAACCACCGCGCCTCAAAGCGAAAAGAGTTGTCCCTTTCTTGCCAGCGAATTTCTTCCCCACTCGTGCATACGATCGGGCGTGTGATCGGAGTGCCGCGGCTCACCATTAATCACCATGAAACCATGGAACATACTGCATCACTTCGAGTTAGCCGTCGCTCTGTCTAATCTTTCATAGATATAGTTCCTCACATCATAATTATGATTTCTCCAAGTAAAGGTGTCTCCATTGTAGCCCAAGTCATCTAGCTCACAACATTCCAACGCTGATCTGAAATTGTTCATATATTGCTGCGAACGAGGCACGCCACCAATTTTCTCACCATTACTGAAAAAGGGTTTCCCCCCGCTTTGTATACAAAGCAACCAACCGAACCATACAGGATAGGTCTTTGGGCGAAGCAAAGATGACACGCCCAAAAGAAACGACAGAGAAAGAGCAAAGAAACAAATGCCGACAACGACGGATCAACAAAACGAAGAAGCCTCGCGATCGCTGCGCCACCGGAGTCTACCCCTAGGCTCCAAGACTCGGCGCCGCACCTATCAACACCTCCAAGAAGGATCGCGACGATGACGACGCCGCCGCCAAGGGTTTCACGACACGACGAGGCGAGAGGCGGTAGCCCCGACGCCTCCGGAAGGTCAGCGGCACCTCAGCGCCATCACGGCGGTGTCGGCCACGCCGACAGGGTTTCCCGATCCCAACCCGCACCTCGGGCGCCGGATCCATCCACCAAACCAACCACCACCCTGCCAACACGGTCATGAGGCCCCCACGCCGCCTCACCACGGCACCACGAGATGAGGCAGCGGCGAAGGATCGGAGCCGGACTAGGGCATCGGCACCGTCGGCGCGTGGGAGGCCCCACCTCCACCGTCGGCCGACGGTAGCCGTCCGGACACAATAGCAGAGCACACGGATCCGCCGAGCCTCGTGGGCCGTAAAGCTCCGCGCCAGCGGCTGCTGCCAAGACGCCATCGGCCGACGCCCCAATCCGAGCCGCTCCCTCACCGCGCGCCAGCAGACAACGAGGCCATGCCGGGCGCGATGTCGGCCACCCAAAGACCACCACGCCGCCCGCCGCAAAGGCAGCGCCACCACCACATCTCGCCACCGCCACCACGCCGGTCACCGGACCGCCGCCGCCGCCTCGGGCCAGAAGACGCTGGAAGAAGAGATCTCGCCAGCCCGCATCGCCGGGCCGGCCGGAGCCACGGCGACAGCAGCGAGAGAGAGAGTGAGCGCCGAGAGCAAGCTGGGCCGCCTGCCACCTCCCGGAGAGGCGTGAGGCGGAAGGAGGAAGGGAGGAAGAGCGTGAGGAGGACGGATCCGGCCACAAGGCCGGAGGCGGCCGGATCCACGGCGACGGCAGGTGGGCGGCGGCTAGGCTTATGTCCAGGGGGTGTCAACACCTCATTGAAATCGCCAACACACAACCACAACCACCTCTCCAACTCCCCCTCATATAGTTTAGTCTCCGCCAAGAACAGAATGTCGGGCTCCTCCCATCTCCCCACATCAAGGAGACCTCGAACTGCTGGCCGTTCCTGAGCCCTTGGCAGTTCCAGCTTACAATCCTCATTGATCCTAGCGGGGCTGCTCCTGCAGCCCGGCCGATAAGTCTGTGTTGTTTGTGCTCTTCTCCTCGTTCGCTTCCTTGGTCCTTCCCTTTTTGTTTGCTGGTTTCCCACCTTCCTCATCAAGCTTCTCCTCATTTGAGGTCCCTTCTCCTCATTTGAGGCCTTCTCCTCATTTGACTGTGAGCTCTTCCACCAAGATCGGCTATCACTTCGTGACTCACCGTTGACCTGTCCAAAACCATAACTCCTGTTCCCACTATTACTTCCGATCCTCCTCATATGCCCTCCTTTTCCCCATATCCGCCTTTAGCCACCTGTCGTACTGCGATCTCTCCCCTTTCTTTAGCTTGATTGCACATTCTTTTTCTCCGTGGCCCAAAATACCGCATGTATAGCAAAAGTCCGGTAGGTACTCGTACTCAAACGGGCACCAAGACTCCTCATCATCATCCTCCTCACATAGCACCATGGCCTGCTTGTCCCTCCCTTCTTCCTCATCACTGGTTTAGCAATAGGAATCCAGACTTTTAATCCAGAGGTACTTTTCCCACCGCTTGCCCGTCGAGACCCATATCAATCTCTACAAACTGGCCTAACATCTCTCTAATCTGCTCGCCGGACTCCTCATTCTTCATCCCTGGTGGAAGCCGGTAAACCCTCACCCAAATCGGCATAACCTTGAATTCATACTTTTTAATCCTCCTGCTCGGGACGTACTCCTCCATGACAATCAGATCTTTATCGAACGTCCATGGCCCATCCTCTAATGCCTTCCTCTTTCCTGACTCATGTTTGAAAGTGAACAAAAAGATGTTGTCGGCCAATTCCTTACAGTCGATCCCTTTGATCGGGCACCATGCTTTACCTAGTGTGAGTGCGACTGCTTCGGTGTGCGCAGGCTTCTCAGACAGGATTTTCCCCACTCCCTACGGCTCGCCCCCCTTCCCTTTCTCCTGCGCTGACACCCGCAGCTTGACACCCTTCCTCTCTACCTCGGACAACCTCATGTTCTCCATCAACCTTTACTACTCTCTCCATGGATCCTCTCCAATCCAGCCACTCAGACCAGCTCACAAGCAAAGGGAACAAGGAGCTGTAGTTGGTGATTTACGACCCCGTGCCCCAGGCTCACTAGAGAAGATTTGGGGAGAATGGGGCTCGGACGGGGTTTGCGTCGGACCGAGGACGAGGGAGAGGAGCGGATGGCTGGCGGCGAGCCGGCGGCCAGATCCAAACGGGACGAAGACGAACGCGGAGGGGGACATAGTTGCCTACGGAATCGCCAGACCACAACGCAAACCGTCACCCAGTTGGGACCGACCTAGTACCTCCACTATCAATTAGGACTATTGGTTCTACTGGGTGGTGCATGAAACTTAATAATTCAATGGTCCATCAACATCTAGACATCGAAAAAGTCAGCTTTATAGAGTTTCCTAGTAGTCATCTGAGATTTCTTAAAAACTCAAATTTGAAACTTGTTTGACAGAAATAAAAATAAAATAAAGTGCATGCGTTGCTAACTCAAACCCGGAACCTCAACTTCCAATTCTTCTACTCCCTCCGTTCCAAAATAGATGACTCAACTTTATACTAACTTTAGTACAAAGTTGAGTCATCTATTTTGGAACGGAGGGAGTAGGTTACAACCTTGCGATTAAGCATTACTCCTATAATTTAGGAGCACCTATGCGTCAGACAACTGTTTTTTTCTTTTTCAGTTTCAGTTGACTTCCCCTTTCTCCCTCAACCAAAATCCAGTGGCTGCTGCTCTTCGTCTTCCTCCAGAAGCGTCACTGTTCTTTTTCCTTATGCTTCCTCCCTTGGGCGATGTCCTTACTTGTCCTCGCCAGCGACGCTGTGGCCGGTCCCGGCTCACCTTCGCCGGCGACGCCACACAGCATCCCCGTCTCAAGCCTGCCCCTGTCTAATCTGAGCAGCATCATCAGTATGAAGAAGCCCCCAACCTGCACCAGTCAACCCTCTTCCTGCTCTACCGCAGCAACGCCACAGCAAGCCGCATCGTCCCTGCTTCCGCTGAGGTTCTGGCTTTGCCTTGCTGGCGACGTCGCGTATGGCCATGTTGTCCTTTCTAGCTAAGTCGACTGATCTGAGTTGCATTTTCAGGCAACTGATAAATAACAAAACTGCTATAATTTAGGTCGCGCAATCTTATCTTGCAATCTGCAGTGGTGTTCGAAATTTTCCACTGATCCGCAGAATCTTTGACCCAAACGAAAACCGGTTTTCGCTTGTTATTGACCAAGATTGTTCTCCCAGTTTTGCAACTGCCCCCAATATTTTTTTTGAAAGCTCAGACTGCAGGGCAAAAACCCCACATCATTTCATTTTATTCCTTCCGGCAGTACAAGAGGTAAATACAAAGGCAAGAGGCCCAATAAAAAGAAAAGAAAATTCTTTTTATAACATGTACAAAAGGTCAGAGAGGAACTCCTTTAAAGGAGGTAAGTTGGATACCCATCTGAGAAGTTTATCTTTGTATTTAGCCTTAATCCTGTGTGCCAATAATGAAATATCATGGATAAAGCCAGCTCTCCATCTACCAAGAGTAGGTCTTTCATTTCTGAAAACTTTGCCATTTCTGGTGATTCAAATATTCCACCATACAGTAAACACCACCTCAGCAAAGAATGGCTTGGCAAAGTCTTTCCTGGCTTTGACAGCAATATCAGTCATCATTTACAGCATGACAGTAAATTTGCAGTTCCAAATTCTGATACTAAAATTACACTGAAAGAAAAGATTGTTCCTGTCCTCCCTAGAATGGCTAGGGCAAAGAATACAGTTATGTCCATCAGTTATATTCCAGTGCCTCCTCTCCAGCATATCCTTGGTCTTCAGCCTATCCATGATCAACATCCAGGCAAAAACCTTTATCTTTAAAGCGCATCAACTTTTCCAAATCCACATCAAAAGTGAATTAGGAGTAATTGGAGAGTGGATCATCTCATAATACCTCTTAGCTGTATATGACTTGTCAGAATTGCTCCAGCTCCAAATATCATTTTTATTCTGTACCCTGTTAAAATTTGCCAAAAGGCCCTGAATTGCCTGCAATTCCTGGAATGCATTATCAGACAAAGGCAGGTGGAAAAGGGTGGATAAACCAGAGCATTGCAACACCTCCTAGACAGTAATAAAGGGGTCCTTAGCAAAAGAGAAGCCTTTGATAACCTTGTTGCAGAGGAACCACAGGTTTAGAGAGCTGCCAAAAATCATTCCAAAAAAGGACTGTTTCCCCCCTATTAACCATCACCCATGACACATCCCTGTAGGAAAGGTGGAAAAGGGTGGATAAACCAGAGCATTGCAACACCTCCTAGACAGTAATAAAGGGGTCCTTAGCAAAAGAGAAGCCTTTGATAACCTTGTTGCAGAGGAATCTCACAGCGTAATGACTTCTGTTGTCGATGTATAGCAAGCAATGCCGTTATACTCTCTGTTTCACTATAGCATGCATGCCAGGGAGTACAAAATTTGAGTACAATGTGATGGAATTGGACGTTACTTCAATTTTGTGCTTACTGGATATGTACACTGCAAATATATTATGGAACAGAGTTGTTAGCTGACTGTTAATCTATTGACAATACATGCCATACTAGTATATTACTCTTCTCATAATTGTCATGTGGTCGAGACATTGTGAGAGTATGAGCTAAATCCTGTGTTGGTTTTCTTTTCCTTTCCCTCTCTCTAGATTGACACTTGGCTTCCATTGTTTCATCTCACTGTTGGTGTTGGATACTAGTTTAGTTGTTGACATTGATAAGCTATATTTGCAGTTTGCCGCCCCTTATCTATGTTTGCTTGATGAGTCAATGATAAACAGAGATTTTATTGATATTCTTGTAACATTCTTACCTTGGAACGGGAAAGTAGAGAGAAATCAAGCATTTGACACTGGATCTAAACTAGTCAAACATATAGATCAATCAGCTTATGTCTAAATACCCGTTTTCCTAGCTTGACTAAGCTGCCCCTAGATGTTTTATATGGTTGTTTAGGGAAGAAAGGGCGCTTGGGCCCTAGGAGGAAGATGCTAACAGAAAACCGAGCTGTGGAGGTTTGAAGTCCTGTGAGATCATGGTGGTCTTGAGCTCGGAGGTCTCGATGGCAAGTTGGGAGCATGAAGTCCCTCTGATTCGGCCTATTGACAACATAGCCCAATAAGGCCCACTCAGAAACCCTAGTACCATCTCTGCGCCCCCACCCCCTCTCTATCTCTCTCTGGGCCACTCTTAACTTCGTCCTCTGTTTCATGCAGCAACAGCGGCGACACATGCTGCTCCTTCCCTTCCCCGCATCCCTCTCCTCCCCTCTCCTCTCCTGCTGCCCCTGCCAGAGGGCCTCACTGAATGCATGCACCATTGCCAATGGCCAAAGCGGGGTCGTTGGCCTCTGCCCAGCGCCTAAGTAAGCGCCTTTATGCAGCCTAATTTTTCCATACACGGTCAATATGTCATTTGTAGATAAGATAAAAACCATACAATTTTTATTGTCAATGCATTACATAACATGGGTTTCCTGAGTTTTAATGCAAAGCCGTTCGCTTTCCGCCATTAACATTCGAGAAAAGGGAAGCACGGCTGTTTGTTTATTTGAACTGGTGTTACTGTTTTCGACTAGGTACCGAAAACTCCCAACCTATAATTATCGCTACTACATTCCAAAAAAGTATCTAATCCATAAATATGAATTCGCTCATCCTTAGCTTGCTTTGCTATGCAAGAATCGCCGGATTCGACCTTGCTATCCTTGATCTAGTGTGCCTAATTGTCTAGGTTTTGGGTTCATTTCATTGAGTTTCATGCACCAACCAAGAGAACCAAAAATCGAATCGACCAACCAACCGGTTCATGAAACTTAATATGGTATCGAGCCAAGAGGTCATGGGTTCAAGTCTCGGTGGCCGCCTAAATAACAAAATTGTTTTTCCCAACTTCGTCACTGTTAGGCCCATCTTCTCCCATCAATTGGGACTTTTTTCTTTTGAGGCGTAAAGCAAAGCTTAAATTATCGAGGGCACATCGCCTCTATAACTTCAACAACTTGTGTTGGAACATCGTAGTCCCAAAACAAAGGCATTATCACCACTATAACAAAGGCCTATTTTAGCTAAACAAGGCGCCATATTCGCTTTTGGTAGCATTTTTAACTTCACATCAGAGAATCACGCCCTCATCTCAGATCTTCAGTCATCCAAGACCACAACGTGTTCAGAGAAATCCATCATTGGGTTACTCAGTATGCTGCAGCAATGGAGTCCGCTCCATCTCCACTCCATCTCCACACTAATAGGTCCCAGCTCAGACGCCAAATCAAAAGCATGTGTCATCGCTCAAAGCTTTGTCACAGAGCTACTGGAGGCGAACAAGACGCCTACTTTGCAGCCACCACAAGACTGCATGATCCCTAACAATAACCCCCATGCAATTGTTGTGCTTCCTGGATAGAAGAGCATCAATGTGAAATTTTAGAGTGTCCAATGGGCATTTGCCACTTTGAATCCTCCCTATTCCTTTGCACTTTTTTCTTTGGCCATAGTTCCAGACACTCGGCTGTATCAATTCTGTGTCATGAGCAATCGCTTGCCTAAGCTTTTCCTTCTCCCCATTCCTCTTTTTATTTTTGTTATTCCACCAGTGCCACATAAAATGGAAAACTTCCATTCTTTTTTGTTCAGGCAACCCCCAAACGAGGCCAGAGCCTCACAGGCAGAGGCAGTGGCCTCAAGTCGCCCTCTAATGCATTCTAGCTCAAGAGCCCACCCCACCCCACCACACTTCCTTCACCTTTTTGCATTTTATAAACAGTGTCCGCCTCTCTGCATGCACTCCACACGGGCATCTCAAATCATCAAGGACCATGCCTTTCCTACTCAGGTTTGCACGGACGGCAAGGGAATCGCGGGCAAGTCGCCACACAAACATCTTGATCTTGCTGGAACAAGCCATTCTCCATATTCTCTTCTAGTAACTCTCATCTCCAGCGATCAGTCCGCCAATACCATTGGAGCTGGAGGTTCCCCTCTCATTGCCATTCAGCCCTGACAGTTGCGCATGCAGCTTGTATGCCATCTTAACTGAATGCAGACCCTTTGAATCATAATGCCACGCCATGAAATCATCCGTGCCATCGCGCAGAGGAATGTTCAGGATCAAATGAGCATCAACAGGCATGAATGTGTCCCTCACCAATTGCATGTCCCACTTCCCATCAATCGGACTAATTAGCTCATCCACGGTCTCCAAGAGATTCCTGCTTTTGGTGTAGTGACACCTCGACCAGCCCCGGGATCCAAGGATCTCGCCAAATATTCACACTTGAGCCGCTGCCAATCCTCCAGATGTAGCCTTGACGCACCAAATCAAGACCATGCAGTAGGCTTCTCCAAGCATAAGAGATACCAGGTCGCGCTTGGCCCTCCATAATGGTCCCATCGGATAATACCGTGCCCGCAACACCCTTGCACATAAGGATTCCGGATTTTGGATCAAACGCCACACCCGACGAGAGAGCATGGCCACATTGAAGTTGTGGATATCTCTAAAACCGAGTCCTCCTAACCCCTTTGGTTTGATCGCTTCCATCCAACCCATCAGATTTTATTTTCTTTGTCTTGTTGGCTCCACCAATACCTCGCAATCATTGAGCTTATCTTCTCGCATATCCCCTTCGTGAGATAGAAACATGACATAGCAAAGGGGATCGCTATGCCATCGCCTTCACTAGTACCTCTTTCGTCCTCTAGTCCGCTTTAGCGATTAACTTCTATCCATCCCTCAATTCTCTCCGATCTTATCCTTAATATAGGCAAAAGTGTTTCTTACAGATCACCCAACATGTACAAGCAGCCCGTGTAGTGATCATTCCAAGCCATGTTCATTATACCAAGGCTCCATGACCGCCTTCCTCTCCTTGTCCACATTAGGGTTGAACCGATCGCACTCTTCTCGATGTTTATGCACCGTCCCGAGCAGTTTTGGTACAACTCAGATCCTTTTAACGCTTGCTTTTGTTGTTTTGCCTTAATGAGCAAAGAGAATCGTCCTGCAAGAACAAGTGTGACACATTGGGTGCAAGAGGCACACTCTAATACCACTAAGAGCACCTCTCTTCTCCATCCCCGCAAAGAACGCCGACAAGCCTTCGCGAGATCACAAATAGGTATGCCGAGAGCGCCCTCGCCGGCCTCTCGATGGCGTGAATTGCTTTGTTTGGGTTCCATTCAACTTGATCTTGTTCTTAAAGGGTCACACCTCATGATCACCTCCCATTGGTGACAGAAAACCAAGCTTGGTTGTCATGGCACGAAGAAACTCCACTCGTCGGTAGCCGCCCTTCCCACCCTTTTGTTCGAAATGTGTCAAACTCAGACGCCACAAGAACATTGTCGCTATCATCCTTCCACTAACAAAAGCGCTTTGGCTCTGATATGATATCTAGCAAGACAAGCTTCATTTGCTGCATTTTTTACACTATAGCTTAGGTGCTTTGATCTTCTTTGAACCGAATTTCTTATATTTGCTTTAGTTCTAAAAAGCTCCATTTTGTATACTTTCCTTGGCCACTCCATTCACTTACTCTATGTAACTACGTTCTACCATTAAACATGGTGCATATGTACTGCAGATTGATGAATATTCAGATAGGTGAATCGTCAAGGCGCGCTTGGCTTGGAGAGGAAGCTGATCCACAGTACTCTGATCGATTACTTAGGGCATACACTAGACCAGTGGAGGTTACTGCTGCGGATCAACAAGAGTCAAGGTGGTTTATATCCAAGGATGCAGTTGTGTCAGGCCTTGGTCTTCTTGGCATCAAGCAGGGTGGGCCTGAGGCACAGCTGTCCAAGCCCCGGCGAAAGAGAGTAATCCGCAAGAAAGTTGCATCAGGTTGAAATTAGTGGATTTGCTTGCGGTGCTGGAACAATTTTGCTTCAGTTCCACTCCTACCGTACTGAGAGTCATACCAGGTGTGAGCAGTGAGGAAAGCCATCATTGGGAATCAGAGGCCAGTTTACCGGCCAAGGCATCGAAGTGGGGTGGTTGAGAGCTTCGGGCCGTTTGCCATTTTGTATGTTTTGTTGATTTCTGATAATAATTGACATCTCAATTTCTCGCAATTTTCTGAGCCAAATTAGGCACACTTAGGTAGGCTTGAGAATTGACATTACTGTCGGTAATATGAGAAATGATATTTGCATATTTTGTTTGGACCAAGCAGCTTTTAGTGTATGCTTGTAGCGTGGAGGTGAGGTGTAATAATAGCACTTGGTCGGGTTGCCCAAATATCATAAGGTCTCCAAAGCGGAAATTTGAGCAGTTCCGGTAGGTACTAGCAGATCCGTGGCCGCTCTGTGCAGTATAAAATATGAATAATTTTGCTTTGGGAATGCTCTGTGCAGTATAAAATGTGAATAATTTTGCTTTGAGAATACACGGGTATACAACCTGCAAATATGATACTCAGGTGCCATCAATCTCAGCTTCTAATGAAATGTTACAGTAGTCTTGCATGCACGTGCTGCCCGTTCTGTCTTCTAAACTAATTCATGCATTTATTTGACCTTTATCAACTCAAAATCATTCATATCTCAAACAAAAATTTTGATCTCAATTTCTATATATTTGAACTCATGGCGAGGAGACCTTTAAAACAAGGCGGACCATGAATATAGCGAGTTTAAAAAACCAATATTCCACTCATTTCTCAATAACAAATTTCACTTATTTCATTTTTTTTAATAATAACACATTTCACTCATTTCACAATAACATGTTTCGCTAATTTCAGAACTGATTTCACATATTTGAAAATAGATTTGACTCATTTCATATAAGATATTTCACTCATTTGAAATAAATAAATTCATAATAACATATTCCACCCATTTCAAAAAGGGAAATGATTCCATTTAGCCGATTGATTTTTTGAGTCCTTCTGCCGCCTCCCAAGGGCGACGCGTGTCCTAATGGGCCTACACACGCTTGGCCCTGCTGCCTTACCTTCTTCCCCGAGGACTCCCATCCACATCTCTTTCCTTGCCTCTTCTTCTCCCCTTTCTCAGCCATCCAACCTCCTCCATCACGCCGCGTCTAGAATGGAGAGCGCCCATGGAGGTAGCATTCAAGGAGCAGCTACCAGCTTCAACAACAAGTATCCATGAAGGAAGCATGTGAGCTCGCCGACCGACGCGACCAACGACGGGGCGGCGCTCCGGACTGGAGCTTGGGGGTGGATGGCCTTGCGGTTGGTGGCGGTGACGGCTATGCAGGTAGTTCAAGATGGCGACGATGAACGACGGTGCTCAACAACGGCAACTTGACAAGTTTTGGCAACATTATCTTTGTTGCAAAAAAAATCTACAACAAGACCTGGGTTGGAGAAAAAAAATCTGCAACAACCCTCAGTTGCAATTTCTTTGCAACAAAACCTCCGTTGGAAAAAAAATATTCCGCAACAACACATCAGTTGCCAAATTTTTCTGTTGCAAAAAAACAGTTGCAGAACATTTCTACAACAAGGCCTCTATGTAGGATCGAGGAGATACAAGCTAGAGGGGGATGAATAGACACATAACAAGGCAAATGTGCAGTTTTTAGTTTTCTTGATAATTAGGCAGATTTTAGCACTGGTTAAGTCAGTAACCAATACTTCCTACACATGCATATCTAGAGATAATGCATCAGAATAGTAACAACATGCAAGTGCAAGAAAAGTAAAGGGAGTAGAGATAGGAAGATCAAACGCAATGAAGACAAAATGAATTTTGGCGTGGTTTGGATAGGTGGTGCTATCGTATATCTGCGTTATGCATCAACGCACGAAGGGTAATGATTGTGCGAGTCCACAGAGGGCTCCACCTATGGAGGGTCATGAAGAAGCAACCTTGTCTATTCCACCATGACTTTCGCCCACAAAGGACTAGCCTCACTCGAGGTAGATCTTCATGAAGTAGGCGATCTCCTTACAAACTCCTTGGTTCAACTCCACATGATCTTGGAGGATCACAAGTGACACCTAACCAATCTTCCGGTGGTGGATTGTCCTTGGGCCGCGAGATCCGTCTCGGCGCGCTCACTTTCATCGTCGACGATTCGGCCTGGCTTCAGGAGGCCCCCCTCGACGTCGAGGCACTCCCCATCCGCGGGGCAGCGCACTTCCACGCGAGTGCTTGCGACGTCCTCCTATGGCAGTCGTTAATTCAGTATCGATCGGCTCCCGTGGCGTCTTCGCTCCCTGCGGGTCGTCGCCGCAAGCGATCCGGCCGCTCGCGGCTCCAGCGATGGGTGAAGCACGCGGTGGCCCGTCAGTTGTCCACTGCTCAGATCGTGACAATCGAGCCTGATGAATCTCTCTGTGGGTTGTTCGACCTGTCGACTGGCCATTCGGATACTCTCTTTGAGTGTGAAAGCAACGACCCCGCGGCGGAAGTTCTCATGGTGGGCTCCCAGCGTAGGTGGGCGGTAGCAGCGGTCCGGCGCGCGACAATGACGAGTACTATCCCAAAGCTCTCACTGCGGAGCAGAGGGAGGAGTTGCAGCGCATGCAAGATGAAGCTTTGGAAGCTCTCTAGACCACCATCGTAGGGGAGACCCCCGAGGCTCGGGCCTTGGAGGCTGCGCGTGTAGCCACTCTGGCTGAGCGCGTGCGCCTGGAGAATCTTCAACAAGCACTCGACGACCGTGCCCGCAGACATATTCCAAGTTTCAATCGACGACATCGGTAACTGTTTTTGACTGGACCTAAGGATGATTGTCAGGTATTCCATATTCCGATCCAGAACGTTGCAGCAGCTGAACATATTGTATAATCGATCCAGCCGTCCCGTTCTGATGTTGGTAGAGGCTTACATCGATTCGCACCGCCAAAGCGGCCGGGAATGTAACTCACGGTTTCTCAAGGCGAATAGGATTCACAATCGGTCGGTTGGGCGAATCTGATCTAGTCGGCTCAAAGCCCAAGATCACCTTGCGGCATGAAGATTGTGGTTACCACTAGGACCAGTACCTAGGAAGAGGCCACGGGTAGTTAGACCCTCGATATCACTGTGATGACAGCCGTCCAGTGCCTACACCCCCTCCGAGGGGTGGATCATACGCGCCCCGACGATATGATGACAAGCGCCTGAACAACGATGAGCGGAGGCTCCCAGTCGACCCCAGAGAGCCTCGTTTTGATGCAAAGCCAGTTCTTGTGCAGGGCCTGGTTAACAGAGGCAGGGATAACAAAGATGGTTTGTATAGAGATCAGCCGAGTGGGAACAGAGCATTCGTCTTTGGGCCCTAGTGTTTCTGCAGAGCCCATCCGTGCTGCTAAGATTCCTCCCAACTTCAGGTTGGCTGCAGGAGTTAGCAAGTTTACTAGCGAGTCAAAGCCAGACACCTGGTTAGAGGATTACCGAGTGGCAGTGCAGATCGATGGGGGCAACAATGAGGTAGCCATGAAGCACCTGCCCCTCATGCTTGAGGGCTCAGCCAAGGCTTGGTTGAATCAGTTGGTCCTAGCTAGCATTTTCTGTTGGGAAGATTTGGCCCGAGTGTTTATCAAGACATTTGAAGGCACTTGCAAGCGTCCCGCTGGACTGTCTGAGCTGTAGAATTGTGTACAGAAACCGAATGAAACCTTGAGAGATTATACTCAACAGTGGACTACCCTTCACCATCTGGTGGAGAATGTTTCAGAGCATCAGGCCGTCTGTGCTTTCAAGGAAGGTGTGCAGTACAAAGAGCTCACATTGAAATTTGGTCACTCCGGGCCATGAGTTCGAATCGGGTGATGGAAATTGCCACTCGGTACGCGAATGGTGAGGAAGAGGACCGACTCCAAAATGGCAAAGGGAAAATAGTCGACCCTGAGACTGGGGGCGGAAACCCCAGTTGAAAACAGAAATGCAAGGCTGAAGCCTTAGGTCAGGCTGAAGCAGCAGTGGTCAATTCATAAGAAAGTTCAAGGGAAATCCCAAAGGGCATTGGGTACCCAAGAAGATGAAGAATCAGTTAGGCCAGGATGTCCTGGATTTACCGTGTCCCATTCACACGAAGAAGGATGAGGAAGGCAACCTGATTGTGCCTAAACACACCACTCGACAGTGTAGGTTCCTCATTCAGTAGTTTCGTGAAGGACAACAGAGTGAAAAAGGCTCTGATAAGGAGGAAGATGAAGAAAAGGCAGATGATTACCTGAAAGTTAATGCAACTTTGATGATTTTTGCTGATGTTGAGAGCAAAAGTCGTCTGAAAGTCATCAACAGAGAGGTCAACATGGTTGCTCCGGCAACTACGACGTACCTCAAGTGGTCAAAGACTCCTATCACCTTTGATCAGTCAGATCACCCAGCTCATGTTGCTACCCCCGGGCAACAAGCTTTGGTGGTCGACCCAGTTGTTGGGGGCACCTGACTGACTAAAGTTCTCATGGATGGTGGTAGTGGTTTGAACATTCTATATGTTGAGACCCTCCAGGGGATGGGCATTCCGATGTCCCAACTCAGTGAAAGCAACATGCAATTCCACGGAGTCATCCTAGGGAAGAAGGCAAAGTCACTCGGGCAGATTGCTCTGGATGTGGTTTTTGGCGATTCCAAGAATTTCCGCAAAGAAAAGTTGGCGTTCGAAGTGGTGGATTTCCACAATGCCTATCATGCTATTCTGGGCAGGCCTGCATATGCTCGTTTCATGGCTCGACCATATTACATGTATCTCAAGCTGAAGATGCCAGGGCCCAAAGGCGTGATCACGGTCACCGGGAACAGAAAGAGAGCAGAAGAATGCCTCCAAAAGGGTCCAAGATTGCTGACAAGCAAATGACAGTGGTTGAACTGGAGGAATATCAGAAGAACGTTGTTCCGAGTGATTTGCTCCGCTCCAAGAAGCCTGCTTCTGAGTCTGCATTTTAGTCGATTGGTGAGAGATGGGTCCAAGATGTTGAATGGTTCTGGTGTTGGAGTGGTTCTGGTGTCCCCAAGAGGTGATAAACTCAATCATGTCCTCCAGATTCATTTTGATTCCTCCATTAATGAAGCAGAGTATGAAGCACTTCTCTACGGGTTGCGTATGGCCATCTCACTCGGCGTCCGTTGCCTGATGGTCTACGACGACTCATATTTGGTGGTTAATCAAGTGATGAAGGAGTGGGACGCCAGAAACCCTGCCACGACTAGATACTGCAATGCGGTGAGGAAGTTGGAGAAAACGTTTGAGGGTTTGGAGCTTCACCACATTCCCGAATCAAGAATCAAGCAGCCAATGACTTGGCAAAAATAGGTTCTGACGGTGAAATGTACCTAGGGTAGGGTATTAGGCATGACCTTATATGCCCCTCCTAAGGACATCACACGAGAGGTCAAGGCCTACAAAGCTAAACAGAAGATACCGACTGAAATCCTCATGAGGTGCAATCCACTCGACAGACGATTGCACTCAGATACCCAAATTCCACTCGATGAGTATCATCTCACTCGGAAGACAGGAATCCACTTGGAGTACAGAATACCTAGAGTCGCCCCAGGATGGCAACGGTCAGGCATTCACTCCGTCGTCATAAAGACCATTTGATACAGGCATTACCAGTAACGTTCATGACTTAACTCACATTGAACCCCTGTGTAACTAAGGGTTGTGAGGTGCCGTCGCACTCTATATAAGCCACCCCTCCCCTCTGGCACAAGGGTTCGCACCTATAGCACCCAAGATGCGATTCTATCCCAATTACGAGATTAATTCATAATCGGGGCACAATCGCATTTCGAGCGCATAGCGAGGTGGATATCATTACAACATACCATGTACTGAATAGATGAGAATACCAGATAAAGGCTTACACTTGCCACAAGCTACAACATCAATACATACAATACATCAATACATAGCAATCATCATACAGAAGAGCAAGATCCGACTACGGATGAAATCAAACGAAAAAGAAGAACGACATCCACCCTGCTAGCTCAGGCTCCCGACCCGGAACCTATAACCCTTGATCAAAGAAGAAGCAGAACAAGAATTCCAAACAAGTAAGCATCGCAATCATGTCAGATCATCGCATTATCTGCACCTGTAACTGTTGTTGTAGTAATCTGTGAGCCACGAGGATTCAGCAATCCCATTACCATGGGTATCAAGACTATCAAAGCTTAATGGGTACGAAATGGATAAGTGGCGAGGCTACAACAAGCGACTAAGCATTATATGGTGGCTAAGTTACGAGTACAAGAGTAAGAAGAGCAACTACGCATAACGGTCGTAAACTAGTAATGATCAAGAAGTGATCCTGAACTACTTACGAGTCAAACATAACCCCACTGTGTTTTCTTCTCGAACTCACTCGAAAAAAGATGGTCACAGTTACACACGCGGTGTATTTTATTTCAGATCTGGTGTAGTTCTCTACAACCGGATATTAAAAATTCCCATCTGCCACATAACAACATGGGTGTCCCAACTTAATCCATCACAAACTCTCACGATCAACGGAGGAAAATCCTCCTCCCGGGACAACCCGATCAAGCTCGGAATCCCGGTTCACAAGACATTTCGACAATGGTAAAACAAGTCCAGCGAGACCTCCCGACGTGCCGACACCCTGATAGTAGCCGCGCGTATCTCAGCTCAGGCCACGATCGGATGGGATAAGCTACGAGTAAAACCAAACCTTGAGTTTCCCCGTGGTGGCCCAGCAGGCGACCCGTTTGGGACCAACACCATCAACATTGGCCCTCTGTATTATGTGAAATTACTCCTCGAGTAGCGCTAACTCCCTATGCGTCAAATTTAAATATCATGTTTATTATGTTGGGCAAATGTTAAAAGCAATGTCGGGTCTTGCTGGAAGAGTTTTATTCAAAGCGAACTGTCAACGAGGGCCCATAAACCCCAACCATGTTAGGAACGCAACATCAAGGAATATAACACCGGTATGACGGAAACTAGGGCGGCAAGAGTGGAACAAAACACCAGGCAAAAGGTCGAGCCTTCCACCCCTTATCAAGTATATAGATGCATTAATTAAATAAAAGGTATTATGATATCCCATGATATCCATGTCCCAATATGGAACAACCTGCAGCTGCACCTGCAACCAGCAACGTTATAAGAGGGGCTAAGCAAAGCGGTAACATAGCCAAACAACGGTTTGCTGGGATGGAGAAAAAGGTTAGAGGCTGCTTCATGGCATATTGGGAGGCTTGACAAACAAGTGGTGGGTAGCGCGACATAGCGATAGCATCGAGACAACTAGCATAACAAATATAGTAGTGAGATCCAGGCTGACAGTCATCTTGCCTGAGATCCCGCTAGGAAGAAGACTGAATCCATGAAGTAGACGAACGAGAGTAGTCAAACGAATCCTCACAATCGCAACGTTACTGGAACTAAGAAGCAACACCAGAAAGAAGCAAATAACATGGTAAATGCACAAGCATAAACATGGCATGATGCACAAATAAGTATGATGCATGTCTGGTTTAAATATGCATGGCATGGCAAAGTGAAACAAACAACACTACAATTTAAGTGGAGCTTAATATGCAACGAGTTGCATATTGACGAAACACCACATTCAATTATTTAGTTCGCTCCCGTTTATGCTACCCATCAATATTAAATGTTTATTAACATGGCAAGAGATGAAGCATAAGTAAAATAATTATTTAGGCAAGCTTAAATGAGGCCATAATAATAAACAATAATTCTAGAAAATCCCATATGCATATTCCGAATTTGCTATTGTTTTGCTCTATACACAATTTTAGAGTTGTTAAATATGCAAAATAAGTCCACCATGTTAATCTATGCATTTTTCTAGACCATTTACATATAAAATTTATTTAATTCGGAGCTACGTTAATTAGTTATGAAGTAAATCATTTTAGCATGGCATTTATGCAAATTAATGCAAATAGCAAGTTTAAACATTTTAAACATGGATGATAGTTGCAAATTATGAAACTAGATGAAATTCTAAGCATTTTACATATATAAATTATTTACATATGATGCACAGTTCTGAAGTTATTAAATGCATGAACATGAGGGACGTTTCTGCAAATCTGGCATCTCTGGATAATTTGGAAATTCGCTGGACAGAAAAAATAGGTTATGGGCCAAAACTGGAGGGGCTGGGGGAGCTGCTCACATTGGGCCTCACGACCTGTCAGTGGAGCAGCCCACCAGCGGCGCAAGGCTGGGCCTGGAGACATACTGGGCCGCTGCGTCCTGGTCGACGACTTGACCAGACCGAGTGAGGAGTCAGTCAACGGCGAAGCGAGACTTGGCGCTGGGGTTGTCCTCCTCGTGTGCGATGATGAAGCAGAAGGGAACGACGGTGCTGCAGGCGACGGGAGGTGGCGAGTATCCACCGGATTTGACGAGGGGAGCTGGTTCCCGATGGTAGGAGTCGAACAGGGCGATGGTGAAGAATTCGGGCAGGCCATGGCGGTCTCCTGCTACGACAATTACAGGGAGAGAGAGATAAGAGAAGAGCATCAGGGAAGGGAAGATGCGCATGAGGAAGGGGAGGGACGGCCTGGGTGCTGGTCTTGGGCGCCGGCAGCGGGGTCTTGGCTGGTTTGGGCGGTGGACGAAGCAGCTCTGGCGGTGGCGCCCGCCGGCGTGGTGCCGGAGATGACAGGGGAGCGAGGTCGCTCGGGCCCCGCGCGAGGAAGCAGGGAGGCGGGACGATGCTGGAGCAGCGGGAGCTCGTGGACAGAGCCCTCCCACTTGGGCGCGAGCAGGAGAGGAGGTAGAGGGCAGCGCATGAGCTCGAGGAGTTCGGGGTCCTCGCTCGAGCGCGCACTGTGGAGGCGGGGCTCGGCGCTTGGATCAGGAGGGGTCGGTGGAGACGAATTGGGAGGTGGCTGGATTGGATCTGAGGGAGAAGGTGGTTGGCTGGTCGGTGAAAACGAGGAGATTAGCTGGATGAGATGGGACTAGAGGTGGCGGCGGGATGGATGGAATGGACGAGACAACTACTGTCTAGGGTTTCATCTGCTTTATATAGCTAATTTTTTTAAATAATACATTTTTTTTATTAATTTACAAAAATATTACGCTGATATAATATTTTTCGAAAATATTATCCAATCGGCCTACAGCAGGCCGACTGAGCCCGATAAGGTCCAATGGCCATCCGCGCCGACAGAGCTAATTGGCCACCGTAATGACAGGACTAATTAGCTCGTCAGAGGCGATCGCGCATGCACCACATTACTTTTTTTTGACCCGTGCGATTTTTTTTCAAAACTATGACATATTTTCCCGCCAGCTCGTTCCCGCCACCCATTTCTCATCCACCTGTTTCCCGCCATATATTCCCGCCAACTCTTTCCCGCCACTCGTTTCCCGCCATATGTTCCCGCCAACTCTTTCCCGCCACTCGTTTCCCGCCATATGTTCCCGCCAACTCTCTACCTATAAAAACCCCTTCAGACCGAGGTGGATAAGCATTCCAGTGTAGTTTAGTTGAGATGTCTCATTATCCTTTCGATCGTAGTTTTCACCACGGGATGAGCAGACTCTTCCGAGCCTAGCTACCGATTTCGGGATGGACAATAGGATAGTTCCATGGGACGAACTCACCGGTAGTGACACCATAACGAATGAGTTGGCTCACCAATTACGAGGTCCAGGGTGGCCCGAAGGACGATGAAGAGGTAATGAAAGAACTTCTTAGGATACATGAAAGGTGGAAGAAGGTGGTGCCAAGAGTGAATCTTTCGAAGGCTTTTCAAAGAAATAATCCATTATTATGGATTGAGGAGAGCGAGGACGAAGATGATATCTTCATGCCACCGCTTCCGGTTCTCGTGATCTTCAAGGGCAAGAGTTCTTCATCGTCAAGGGCAAGAGTTCTTCATCGTCAAAGGGCAAGAATTTCGCATCGATGGAGGATGACGATGATGACTTCATGTAGTTTTATGTTGTATGTTGTAAGTTCACTCAGACGCACTGCTTAATTTAGATGTACTACTATGTAGTTGTTTGTACTGCCTTGTTGTACGAGCATTCTGCTCTATCTAAATATGATGTTGTAGTTCGGATAACATAGTACTAAAATAGGGTAGGCATATGTCTCATACATAAGTACATAGTCATTTGTCTCATACATAGAATAGACATAAGTCTCACACATAAATAGATGGTAATGTCTCAGATCGATAGATAGAAGCGTTAGTGACGACGCCCGCCTCATGGGAGGCGGATCTCGAATCGGCCCATCCCCATCTGTCAGTGCCCTAATGGGACACGGCAATCTCGCACTCTTCCCGGTCATGCTGTATCCCGTGTGGGGCCCGTGGAGGAGTCGAAAACATGTTCATCCAAAGGTGTGCTGCGACATCGAGCTCAGATGTGATCCTTGGGATGATGATCACTCCCCACGTATCATGTGATGCCGACATAGACGCATGATATCCATAGGCTCTGCACGACGGAACTTTAAGTCATGAAGTCTCGATGTCACCAACTAATATTGAAAACAATAGATATGAAGACACGCACCGCCGGGCCGTGGACGGCCGCTCGCTCAAACACGAAGCTCGACGAGGGACCGTGGTGTTGTGGTCTGTGGAGAAAACACTAAGCTCGACGTGGGACCATAGTGCCGTGGATGCCGCCACGATGAACCGCCAGTTGTTCAGAGGGGTGGCCTCGTCGCCGGCCGATGTGCTAGACGTGGACGTGGTTGATGTCGGTGCATGGAGGGACGCGGATGTCGTGGTTGGTGCCGAACAACGCCGCTTCTCCGGTGCACGGATAGCCTCGTGAGACAGCTCGTATTTTGTTCTCGCATCCGCTCCAAGAAGGGTTGTATGACAGACGGTGATGAAGAAGAGGTCCCGAGGACTGTGATCGTCCAAAGGTGGTCACATCGTTGTAGAGTTCGCTTGTCAAGGTAGCCTCGCAAATTTTCGGACGATTATTAAGTATGCATGCCAATGTATGTGACAACATTACTTAAAGAAAATATATCTTACACAGACGCCTAGAGCCTCAAGTATCATAGCTCGGTACATATCCGACGGAGTAGGATTAGGTATCTCCTCCGGGTGAGAGTGCTCAACGATGCGTAACTGTTTCGCTCATGTAGCGCCGCAAATAGAGATTGAATTCATTGAGTTCAAAATTATTATCCTCGCTCCATAGATTTGTGTTTGTTGTCTCCCATTGTATAACATACGACTCTAGTCTTACTAGCCACTCAGCAGCTTGTCCTAGTCACGCCTCTTCCTTGTTGTCCTAAAATTGTGGTGTGTGTTCAACAATTACCTAAAGCTTCAATGGAGTACTATGAAAGATAATGCAACATTGAAAACTGGTTAATACTGTGGATGTGATCCGCACCGGTTCTCTATAGGGGAGGCACCTCCAACTCGCAGAAGACCAAATTGTCTCATAACCTCTCACAGCTATCTCTCAACGAAGACATCAAAGATGATCTTTGATTTTGTCATCCAAGAATCTCGCCCCTTGTGCATAGCACGGACATACCACCAGTGTATCTCGCTTGTATGGTCGCTTAGTATAGGGCTGCCATATGACCCCAGTACGATCGAATCGCTTGCTCAATGATGTGTATGCTTTCTGGTCCGATCACTAGCAAAGCGTCTCTGCAGAAAACAAAAGTTAGTATCCGCTAGCATCGAACTATCTCTTGTGCAGGAAAAAGTTGCATTAAACTACAACACGGTGCATACCTTGCGACGTGTCCAACATGCATCGAAGTAGGCATGTCGATGCCGCCAACATCAAACATGGCGCCTATAGGCTCATGAACACGCATATCCGGTCGCCCTATAGAGAACCTCTCCCACGATCACAACAGTAGGAATAGAGGGCATCCAAGAAGGGCCGGCTTTTTCGATGTAAGCCGGCAAGCGTTGCACATACCTCGGTATGTAGCCGCCAAGACCGCCAACCCCAACTCCTCTCGTTCGATCTCGATCCGCCGTCGAAGCGCCGCTATCTCGAAAGCTATAGGGATGTAGAGCGCTAATAGTGGTGACATGGTTCTCTGTGAACATCACCTTCCCGAAAAGCCACATTAGTAGGCCTCCTGTGCCCGAGTGATCTGCTCGCAATAACGCCGCTGAAGTTCTGGATCTGCATTAAGCAAAGAGAAAGTTTTGGTAAGCCGCAGCTTATTTTTATAAAACCGTATGCACGATAACTTGAAGATAAGAGGTAGGGCAAATTACCCGGAAATTGAGCAACCACGCATACGTAGGCCCGTGATGCTCCCATACCGGATCCGAGCACCGGAAAAACACCGTGAAAACGCTGTGTAAGAGCTTGCTCCCAACCAGCCAAGTGCTTCCAACGGTCCTATGGCATGACCCGCCAACGGTAGTCCGAGCAAAAGTGACACATCCTCAAGAGTAGGAGCCATCTCTCCCATCGGAAGTGAAACGTGGGGTCTTCGCCTCAACGGTCCACTAAGCAGCTCAAAAGGACCCGCCGATGGCGAGCGCTTCTCACCCGGATAGACTCAACCAGACGCTTGAAAGGTAAAAGGCCGCCCATTTTAACCTTCATCGAGAACATTTCAGTTAGTGTCTCCCATTAATATGCATGTCGGTGTGCAAATTAATAAAGCACGACAACTGTTGTAGCCATCCCGGTGTATCCTCCAGCTTTTCCTTAGGAGAGCGAGTGACCAGAGGCTCAAGCTTGCGCCATACCATATCGCAAAGACGATGAACCCTATCAATGTCCCCATTCAAAGAACCACCGTCCCGACATGCCTGCACATAAAAATTCGAACATAGTGTCACACTTAATAGAAATTCGAACATAGTGTCACACTTAATAGAAATTCGAACATAGTGTCACACTTAATAGAAATTCGAACATAGTGTCACACTTAATACAAATTCGAACATAGTGCCACACTTAATAGAAATTCGAACATAGTGCCACACTTAATACAAATTCGTAACATAGTGCCACACTTAATACAAATTCGTAACATAGTGCCACACTTAATACAAATTCGTAACATAGTGCCACACTTAATACAAATTCGTAACATAGTGCCACACTTAATACAAATTCGAACATAGTACCGCTAGCTTAGGTTCTTCCTCTCCCTCTTACTCCTCTGCTTCTCTACCTCCTCTTCGTCCCGGTTGCCTCGCCCACGCCTGTGGATTTAAAGTGGGACAATTAGTGTCCCTATGGCCAAATTCATTGCATAGAATGCATTGCCTAGTCGAACCTCCTACTTCAGATTCATCCATATCATTCCGGATGCGCTGACACCGCCGTCTGCTTCTACTTGTACGCATATGCTCGGGTTTGGAATGTAAAGCCTTTCAATGGGTTGACGGTGTTGAAATTACCCATTGATCGAAAACCCATCACTCACCACCCGTATTGAGGATGACTCTTTCGTAAAATATGGAGACACAAACGATATTAAGGCCCATTCCAAGTCGCCCATAGCGGCAAGTACATGTGAGCAAGGTAGGTGAAGCAATTTCGGTTTGTTGCATGTGCACTCACACGCCGCCGGGCTTCATTACCAATTTTCACCTCATGCGTCCTCAACTCATTTGCACATCCAAATTTGTTATTGGCTAAGCGGACCTCAAACCTTCTTTCTTGATTACCGATGGCGACTACACTGTGTGACCTAGCTTTTTGCATCTTGTTGTCCATGTACTTTGTGACTCTTTCACAATACCGTGTATTCGGGTTTTTTTTTGCGAATACCGTGTATTTGGGTTGTTGAAGATATGTTGCTCTGCTTTTTGACGTCTATCTCTGAAATACTTGACGGTGCCATAGAAAATACCCTCTGTAAGTGGCAATGCTCGGTTTCCTCTGAGGAAAAAATTGTATGTTTCCGCGAGGTTCGTTGTCATGACACCGTACCTTGCTCCATGTGTGTCATGTAGCAAAGACCACCTCTCCAGAGGCTCATGCTCTATCCACTGCTCAAAGGTTTTAATCGACCTTCCAAGCCTTCTCCTAGTACCGTGGGTCAAAGCCCGGCAAGTCACATAGCCCGACAGCTCCTCCTCCACGGCCATTGCTCTGCTGCTAATTGTGCAGCATCGCTTCAACATGTGCCCTCACCGCTGCATCTCTTGCAGCTTTCCTATCCCTCACGTGTCTCTGCGTGCACACATTAAGTCTGTCACATATCAAATTGTACTTCCATAACTGGTTCTGCTTGCAGAGTTTTTTGAACAGATTCATCAGGTTCTTATTTCGAATCGAGAAGAAATTAGCCCCAGATGGCGATGCACCAACGGCTCGCAAGTCTTGCCATGGAACTTGTTCCTCGGGGCTGGGTTTGTCGGTGTCCTTATCGTGACCGAGTATACTCGCATGCTCGCTATGAAGGATGCACACATTGGGCTTCTCCTTCACAACCGATATTTTCAATCGCTCAAGAACCAAGTCCAACTTTCAATGTTCTCACTCTCCACAAAAGCAAATGCGAGTGGGACGACTTGATTTTGGCCGTCTTGACCTATGGCTGTCAGGATCCGACCCTTGTACTTGCCTCGTGAGAAAAGTACCGCCAACACATATCACCGGTCGGCAATGCTCGAAAGCTTCATGCATACACCGAAAGAGAAGAATAGGCGATGCAAAGACCTCACGCTTGGGAACTCGCATGAACATGTCTTGGATATCGATGTAGGTGCTCGGATTCCGCTGCTGCAGGTGTGGAGGAGCTGGACAACAGAGTCATATGCATCAAAATAAGAACCAAATCTCCTCTCAAGCGCCGCATGCTTAGCCCTCCAAGCCTTCCATAAGAAATTTCAGACTTGAACTCCGCAAAGACTTTTGTCCGACTGCCTTCACTTCCATAGCTTTGCCTCGACTATCTCATCGTGAAACAACCGAGCTATAAGCGTGATGAAAGGTTGGCATGATCTTGAGGGATGCAGGAAATAAGACAAGTGTGATTAACTAAGTCACTTATCACCCAACTTGTGCCATACTTGGGGAGAAACTGCACCCTAGCGGACAATCTGCATTCTTGCATACCATTGTCGAATTTCGACCGACACCGAGTTGTGAAAACCCTTTGCGTGGACATCGCCCAATTAATTATTGCATCCTTCAAGGCTTGTTTGTTTGGATACATAGCACCCGTTGCAATATTGTTCTAATGATATTGCCAGGTTGAATCATGTCCATCATTCACGGTCATTGCAGATGAGAAGTCATGATTCCACCATGTAGGATTCGGGACCTCCGCTACATTTTCTTCTTCATCTGACTCGCCAGAATCATCGGCATAACCCCTTTCAACATCAGTGTCTTCTTCTTCCATCCGTCCTGCATGTGCCCATCTACCTCGCGGCGTCAACCTCGCCATTGTATTCACCATCGGCATTTCCCTTCTACCGACTATTCTTCCCGGTTCATAACCATAAGCATTTCCTCCTTCTACCGACCGCTCTGTTCTTGTTCGTAACCATCATCTCCAAAGATTTGACATAGATAGCCGCCTACCTACACCGCTCCGCCCGGATCGCTGCCACCTTGGCCTTCATGTGTCAGGACCCCTTCACGACGGAAGCACTAAAGCAATAGGATTGCATCCCTTCGCTCACAACCTTGTAACCACCGCACCCAATCGAGTCTCGCCTATTGGCCTCAAATAAAAGTAAATTATTGTACTTGACCGTGTCCATAATGCATGAACACCGACGGTGTGTGTTTCAAAGATCAAGACCTAAACTTGCCGCAATCCATTCTTTCAACCGACCGATGCATGTTTGAGGTGCGCCATTGGGACATCTATGTGAGTAAATTCACTCAGATCAGCTCCCATCTCAGCTTGTTTGGACAAGACCAGATCAGAGTAAAATCTGATGTTCACTACATCGGATATCTCGCTCACCTATTTTTTTTTCACAGCGAAATACAATTATTAAGCAACAACTTCAAATACCCGCACTAACAAATATTAGGAAGTACACATCCACATATTACCGAGCAACTACAAATATTGACACTCCTAAATACTACACATCCACATATAGTCCGAATATTACCGAGCAACTACACATTTTACACAACTAATTAGTTGACATCTAAATAAAATGCTCACCGGAACCGGAACGGGAAAATAAAATGCTCACCACAAAAGATTTTAATATTTCGCTGACTGCCTATATTACGGATTTAATCGGAGCAACTACAAATATTGACAATCCAAAATAGTACACATCCATATATAGTCCGGAATATTACCGGAGCAACTACACATTTTTACACAACTAATTAGTTGACATCTAAATAAAATGCTCACCGAAACCGGAACGGGAAAATAAAATGCTCACCACGACCACCTAAATATTTACGTTTACTACTCGAGCCAATAATATTCATATAGTCCGAAATATTACCGGAGCAACTACACATTTTTACGCAACCAATTAGTTGACATCTAAATAAAATGCTAACCGAAACGGGAAATAAAATGCTCACCACGACCACCTAAATATTTACGTTTACTACTCAAGCCAATAACAATAATTGGACGCAACTTCGAAAAATAAATGTTTGCTCAAATATACCCTTGAAGCGTGCGCGCAAACGACATTTAACCACGGCCTTCAATCACCGGAACCGAGCCGAAACTCCACCAAACTCCTGCAGCTTCACCTCCACCACCACCTCCACCTCCACCACCGCCATTAACCTCCACCTCCTCCTCCACAACCTCCACAAATGAGCTGAAAAAATGCTCCAACAAAATCTTCAAAGACAACCACCACAAGCTACCCCATCAAGAGATCGAGGTGTCTTTGGCTCCTCTAGCTATGTAGAACCCATTCACGGTGCCAAATCCGCAAAAAACGGGCCATTTTGGTGTATTAATTGGAGCTATTTCGGGTTGGAGAGAGGAGGAAGGAAGAAGAACAGAGAGAAGGAGAAGTGTGCTGCGTGAGGTGGGAAGAAAGGAGAAGGAGAAGGAAAGAAAAGAAAAAGGAGGCAACAAGGGGGCCGCCTCCTCGCCGGCTCGCCATTGGCCGATCGGCTCGGCAATGCCAACTGGGCGCCCATCCTCAGCCAGCGCCGACAGCTCCCGCCACGCTGTGCTGGCCAAGAGTCGCCCACGCGTGGCCGACAGACACTGTCGGCCCGCAGCTGGCCGAGAAGTACTGCCGCCCTACAAATTGGTGATTAGTCTCGGTCGGCTCATTGTGGGCGATTGATAATATTTTAGAAAAATATTGTATCAGCGTAATATTTTTGTAAATTAATAAAAAAATGTATTATTTAAAAAAAATTAGCCTTTATATATAGCAGGTAGGAATTGGGTAGTGGCTATCTTGTCCCTACGATTATAATTGTAAGGCTAAGAAAATAAAGGCTAGGGGGATGTTTTAGGGATGTTTGGGGATGATTCGGACCCATCGGTCATGACCGAGCGATTCGGGTTCAGGGAAGTTCCAGACGCACACGAGGGGGGCTGAGAGAGGTCGACAAGACAAGAGGGCCTGACAAAAGATCAATGGAGACAAAGAGAGAAGCGGCAACTACGAACGACTATGAGTTTTATGTAAACATGCAGATACAATGCGGATGATGCGATGATGAATGCAACAAATAAATAATTAACACGACCGAGGCGCAAAACATGGAAGGCATCTAGAGCATCGTTCGCGGGGTGTTACAACTCTCCTCCACTTATAGGAGATCTCGCCCCGAGATCTAGGGATGGAAAACGGAAGAGGAAGAGAAGAGGTAAAACAAAGTCGTTTCATGACAAACGAGTGAAACCAAAGAACCTTGAGGTTGCAAAGAGATTTAAATTGACACGAGGAAGAAGTAAGGTCGAAACCACTCCAGTTGAAACAAGATGAGAGAGGAAGAACTCGGGCAGCGCTCCGGTTGAAAAGAGAGGCAAAACTTGAGAATATGATGGTTCGAAGAGAGCAATATCAGAAAGCCTCCGAAACGAATAATGGAATGGAAAGAACGAACAAGAACAACATCTTCTACTAGAAATGAATTTGAAAACATCCTTACGAAGAACGGTTGAGCGGAGTTGTTGAAGACTCAACAATCAAATGATATACTCCTAGTGGACTTATGAAAATATCTCATAACTAGAGGTGAAATCCTGCCACTAATGGGAAACAATTGTTTGGATTGAGATCAACAAGGAGACAAAAAACTTATTTCACCGGGAGGATAGATGAAGAACTTGGGTCATTTATAAGCACCATAAATAGCAACAATCCTTAGGGAAAGCTTTTAGGTAAGATACAACCCAAGATTACTCCAACGAATAAATTGAGGGGTTGACAAGATCTCTTGAACAAAGAAAAAAATGATGGGTTTAAATATTTCATTCTTGATAACTTGTGAATCATGAAGCATGAAGGAAATTGTCAAGAATGACATAACACCACCTCAATGTTGGAAATATGCCCTAGAGGCAATAATAAAAGTATTATTATATTTCATTGTTCATGATAATTGTCTTTTATTCATGCTATAATCAGATTATCCGAAATCGTAATACACGTGTGAATACATAGACCACAATATGTCCCTAGTGAGCCTCTAGTCGACTAGCTCACAGATCAACAGATAGTCATGGTTTCCTGACTATGGACATTGGATGTCGTTGATAACGGGATCACATCATTAGGAGAATGATGTGATGGACAAGACCCAATCCTAAGCATAGCACAAAGATCATGTAGTTCGCTTGCTAGAGCTTTTCCAATGTCAAGTATCTCTCCTTAGACCATGAGATCGTAACTCCCGGATACCGTAGGAGTGCTTTGGGTGTATCAAACGCCACAACGTAATCGGGTGACTATAAAGGTGCACTACATGTATCTCCGAAAGTGTCTCTTGGGTTGACACGGATCGAGATCGATTTGTCACTCCGCATGACGGAGAGGTATCTCTGGGCCCACTCGGTAATGCATCATCATAATGAGCTCAAGGTGACCAAGTGGTTGGCCACGGATCATGCATTACGGATGAGTAAAGTGACTTGCCGTGAACGAGACCGAACAAGGTATTGGGATACCGACGATCGAGTCTCGCAAGTAACGCACTATTTGACAAAGGGAATTGTATACGGAGTTTGATAGAATCTCGACATCGTGGTTCAACCGATGAAATCATCGAGGAGCATGTGGAGCCAACATGGGTATCTAGATCCTGCTGTTGGTTATTGCCCGAGAGTCGCCTCGGCCATGTCTACATGTCTCCCGAACCCGTAGGGTCTACACACTTAAGGTTCTGGCGACGCTTAGGGTTGTATGAATATGAAGATGCAGCATACCAATGTTGTTCTGAGTCTCGGATGGGATCCTGACGCCACGAGGAGTTTCGGAATGGTCCGTAGGTAAAGAATTATATATAGGAAGTGGTATTTCGGCCATCGGGAAAGTTTCGGGGTCACCCAGAATGTACCGGGACCACCGGAAGGGTCCCGGGTCCACCGGTGGGGCCACCCATCCCGGAGGGCCCCACGGGCTGAAGTGGGAGGAGCCAGCCCATAGTGGGCTGGTGCGCCTCTAGGCCCACCCCTGCGCCTAGGGTTGAAACCCTAGCGGGCGCACCACATGCCTTGGGGCACTCTCCCCCATGGCCGCCGCCCCCTGGGAGATTCAATCTCCCAGGCCGGGCGCCGGGGCCTATAAAGGAGGGCGGGGAGGCAGCCACACACCGTGCTTGGCGCCTCCCTCGCTACACCTCGCCCTCCTCCCGTAGTCGCTGGTGAAGCCCTCGCTGAGTTCTCACAGATCCACCACCACGCCGTCAGGTCGCCGATCATCAACAACCACTCCTTCCCCTTGATGGATCAAGAAGGAGGAGACGCCTCCCATCTCGCACGCGTGTGTTGAACGCGAGGTTCTGTCCGCTCAAAGACTTGGTCATCGGTGATCCAATCACGGCGAGTACGACTCCATCATCACCATCCCCTTGAACGCTTCCGCACTCGATCTACAAGTGGTATGTAGATGCAAACTCTCTCCCATGACTCGTTGCTTAGATGAACTCATAGATGGATCTTGGTGAAACCGTAAGAAAATTTTTAATTTTCTGCAACGTTCCCCAACAGTGGTATCAGAGCCAGGTCTATGCATAGTTCTCTAATGCTCGAGTAGAACACAATTTTGTTGTGGGCGTGGATCTTGTCAACTTGCTTGCCACTACTAGTCTTTTCTTGCTTCAGCGGTATTGTGGGATGAAGCGGCCCGGACCAACCTTACACGTACGCTTACGTGAGACCGGTTCCACCGATTGACATGCACAAGTTGCATATGGTGGCTGGCGGGTGTCTATCTCTCCCACTTTAGTTGGAGCGGATTCGATGAAAAGGGTCCTTATGAAGGGTAAATAGAAGTTGACAAAATCACGCCAGGTTATTCGTAGGTAAGAAAACGTTCTTGCTAGAACCCAATTGCAGCCACGTAAAAGATGCAACAACAATTAGAGGACGTCTAACTTGTTTTTGCAGTGATTGTTCATGTGATGTGATATGGCCAAAAGTTGTGATGAATGATGAATTGTGATGTATGAGATCATGTTCTTGTAATAGGATTCACGACTTGCATGTCGATGAGTATGACAACCGGCAGGAGCCATAGGAGTTGTCTTTATTTTTTGTATGACCTGCGTGTCATTGAAGAACGCCATGTAAACTACTTTACTTTATTGCTAAACGCGTTAGCCATAGAAGTAGAAGTAGTCATTGGCGTGACAACTTCATGAAGACACGATGATGGAGATCATGGTGTCATGCCGGTGACAAGATGATCATGGATCCCCGAAGATGGAGATCAAGGGAGCTATATCATATTGGCCATATCATGTCACAACTATATAATTGCATGTGATGTTTATTATGTTTATGCGTCTTGTTTACTTAGAACGACGGTAGTAAATAAGATGATCCCTTACAACAATTTCAAGAAGTGTTCTCCCCTAACTGTGCACCTTTGCTACAGTTCGTCGTTTCGAAGCACCACGTGATGATCGGGTGTGATAGATCCTTACGTTCACATACAACGGGTGTAAGACAGTTTTACACATGCAAAAACACTTAGGGTTAACTTGACGAGCCTAGCATGTACAGACATGGCCTCGGAACACGGAGACCGAAAGTGAAGGAAATATGCCCTACAGGCAATAATAAAGTTATTATTTATTTCCTTATTTCATGATAAATGTTTATCATTCATGCTAGAATTGTATTAACCGGAAACATGATACATGTGTGAATGCATAGACAAACAGTATGTCACTAGTATGCCTCTACTAGACTAGCTTGTTAATCAAAGATGGCTATGTTTCCTAACCATGAACAAAGGGTTGTTATTTGATTAACAAGGTCACAACATTAGGTGAATGATCTGATTGACATGACCCATTCCATTAGCTTAGCACACGATCGCTTAGTATGTTGCTACCGCTTTTATCCATGACATATACATGTTCCTATAACTATGAGATTATGCAACTCCTGCCACGGAGGAACACTTTGGTGCTACCAAACGTCACAACGAATCGGGTGATTATAAAGGAGTACTACAGTGTCTCCAAAGGCGATGTTGGGTTGGCGATTTCGAGATTAGGTTTTGTCACTCCGATTGTCGGAGAGGTATCTCTGGCCCTCTCGGTAATACACATCACTTAAGCCTTGCAAGCATTACAACTAATGAGTTAGCTGTGAGATGATGTATTACGAACGAGTAAAGAGATTTTGCAGAACGAGATTGAACTAGGTATTGATACCGACGATCGAATCTCGCAAGTAACATACCGATGACAAAGGAACAACGATGTTGTTATGCGGTCCGACCGATAAAGATCTTCGAGAATATGTAGGAGCCAATATGGGCATCCGTGTCTCGCTATTGGTTATTGACCGAGACGGTCTCGGTCATGTCTACATTGTTCTCGAACCATAGGGTCCGCACGCTTAAGGTTTTGATGACGGTTATATTATGAGTTTGTGTATTTTGATGTACCAAGAATTTCGAGTCCCGATGTGATCACGGACATGACGAGGAGTCTCAAATGGTCGAGACATGAAGATTGATATATTGGAAGCCTATGTTTGAGTTCGAATGGTTCCGTGAAATCGGGATTTTACCTAACACCGGAGGTTACCGAACCTCCCGGGGTTAATGGGCCTTAGTGGGCCAAGAGGGAGAAGAGGAAGGGCTGGCCAGGGCAGGCCGCGCCCCCCTCCCCCCTTAGTCCAAATAGGACAAGGAGAGGGGGGGCGGCGCCGCCCTTCCCTCTTTCCCTCCCCCCAAGTCCTAATCCAACTAGGAAAAGGGGGGGGGGGAGTCCTACTCCCGGTGAGAGTAGGACTCCTCCGGCGCGCCTCCTCCTAGGGCCGGCCACACCCCCCCTTGCTCCTTGATATACGGGGGCAGGGGGGCACCCTAGAACACACAAGTTGATCCTGAGATCGCTCTCAGCTGCAGTGCGGTGCCCCCTCCACCATAATCCACCTCGGTCATATCAGAAGCGGTGCTTAGGCGAAGCCCCGCCGGTAGAACATCAAGATCGCCACCACGCCGTCGGCCGACGAAACTCTCCTCCCCGAAGCTCTACCGGATTGGAGCCCAAGGAGCGCCACCGAGCTGTACGTGTGTCAAGAACTCGGAGGCGCCGAGTAACGGCGCTGGATCGGTTGATCGCGAGGAGAACGACGACTACTTCCTCTACGCCAGATCGCTCCGCCCGGTCTCACGAGGGTACGTAGACAACACTCTTCCCTCTCGCTGCTATGCATCACCATGATCTTGCGTGTGCGTAGGAATTTTTTGAAATTATTACGCTCCCCAACAAAGGGTATCGAGCCGTGTTTTTATGGTTTGATGTTTTGCACGAGTAGAACACAAGTGAGTTGTGGGCGATACAAGTCATACTACCTACCAAAGATGTCATACTTTGGTCCAGCGGTATTGTGAGATGAAGCGCCCGGACCGACATTACGCCAGACGCTTACGCGAGACTGGTTTCACCGCCACGAGCACTCGCTGCTTAAAGGTGACCGGGGTGTGTCTGCTCTCTCACTTTAGTTGAACTGAGTATGGCTACGCCCGGTCCTTGAGAAGGTTAAAACGAGTCTATTTGACGAAGTATCGCTGTGGTTTTGTGCGAGGTGAGATTGGTTCTTGCTTAAGCCCGTAGCAGCCACGTAAAATTTGCAACAACAAAGTAGAGGACGCCTAACTTGTTTTTGCAGGCATGTTGTGATGTGATATGGTCAAGACATGATGCTATATTTTATTGTATGAGATGATCATGTTTTGTAACCGGTTATCGGCAATCGGCGGGAGCCATATGGTTGTCGCTTATTGTATGAAATGCAACGCTCATAATTGCTTTACTTTATCACTAAGCGGTAGCGATAATCGAGAAGCAATAGATGGCGAGACGACAACGATGCTACGATGAAGATCAAGGTGTCGCGCGGTGACGATGGTGATCACGACGGTGCTTGGAGATGGAGATCACAAGCACAAGATGATGATGGCCATATCATATCACTTATATTGATTGCATGTGATGTTTATCCTTTATGCATCTTATCTTGCTTTGATTGACGGTAGCATTTTAAGATGATCTCTCACTAAAATTATCAAGTAGTGTTCTCCCGAGTATGCACTGCTGCCAAAGTTCGTCGTGTCGAGACACCACGTGATGATCGGTGTGATAAGCTCTCACGTCCATCTACAACGGGTGCAAGCCAGTTTTGCACACGCAGAATACTCAAAGTTATACTTGACGAGCCTAGCATATGCAGATATGGCCTCGGAACACGGAGACCGAAAGGTCGAGCGTGAATAATATAGTAGATATGATCAACATAAGATGTTCACCATTGAAAACTACTCCATCTCACGTGATGATCGGTTATGGTTTAGTTGATTTGGATCATGTGATCACTTAGATGACTAGAGAGATGTCTGTCTAAGTGGGAGTTCTTAAGTAATATGATTAATTGAACTTTAATTTATCATGAACTTAGTACCTGATAGTATCTTGCTTGTCTATGTTTGTTTGTAGATAGATGGCTCGTCTGTTGTTCCGCTGAATTTTAATGCGCCCTTGAGAAAGCAAAGTTGAAAGATGATGGTAGCAATTACACGGATCGGGTCCGAATCTCGAGGATTATCCTCATTGCTGCACGTAAGAGTTATGTCCCGGATGCACCGCTAGGTGCCAGTGCTTCCGCCGATGTAACCGGCGACGTTAAGAACGTCTCGCGAGCAAAGCTCGATGACTACTCTATAGTTCAAGGTGCCATGCTTTACGGCTTAGAACCGGGACTTCAACGACGCTTTTGAACATCATGGAGCATATGAGATGTTCCAGAGTTGAAGTTGATATTCCAAATGTAATGCCCGGATTGAGAGATATGAAGTCTCCAATAAGTTCTATAGCTGCAAAATGGAGGAGAATAGTTCGTCGGGAGCACATACTCGTAATGTCCGGGTATTACAATCACTTGACTCAACCGGGAGTTAATCTTCCGGATGATTGTGTCATTGATGTAATTCTTCAATCACCGCCACCAAGCTACAAAGGCTTCGTGATGAACTATAATATGCAAGGGTTAGTAAAGACTATACCGAGCTCTTCGCAATGCTAAAGGCTGCGGAGGTAGAAATCAAGAAGGAGCATCAAGTGTTGATGGTCAATAAGACCACTAGTTTCAAGAAGAAAGGCAAAGGGAAGAAGAAGGGAACTTCAAGAAGAATAGCAAGCAAGTTGTCGCTCAGAGAAGAAGCCCAAGTCCGACCTAAACCTGAAATCGAGTGCTTCTACCGCAAGCGATCGTCATCGAAGCGGAACTGCCCCAAGTATTTGGCGGATAAGAAGGATGGCAAGGTGAACAAAGGTATATGTGATATACATGTTATTGATGTGTACCTTACTAGAGCTCGCAGAGCACTGGGTATTTGATATCGGTTCTGCTGCTAATATTTGCAACTCAAACAGGACTACGGATTGCTTAACACCGCAAAGGACGAGGTGACGATCGCGTGGGAAATGGTTCCAAAGTCGATGTGATCGCGGTCGGCACGCTACCTCTACATCTACCTTCGGATTAGTTGTAGACCTAAATAATTGTTATTTGGTGCTGCGTTGAGCATGAACATTATATCTGGATCTTGTTTGATGCGAGACGGTTATTCATTTAAATCGAGAGAATAATGGTTGTTCTATTTATATGAGTAATATCTTTTATGGTCATGCACCCTTGAAGAGTGGTCTATTTTTGATGAATCTCGATAGTAGTGATACACATATTCATAATGTTGAAACCAAAAGATGCAGAGTTGATAATAATAGTGCAACTTATTTGTGGCAATCGCCGCTTAGGTCATATCGGTATAAAGCGCATGAAGAAACTCCATACCGATGGACTTTTGGAGTCACTTGATTATGAATCACTTGGCACTACTAACCGTGCCTCATGGGCAAGATGACTAAAACCCCGCTCTCCCAACTATGGAGAGAGCAACAGATTTGTTGGAAATCATACATACGTATGTATGTGGTCCGATGAATGTTGAGGCTCGTGGAGGATATCGTTATTTTCTCACCTTCACAGATGATTTAAGCAGATATGGGTATATCTACTTAATGAAACATAAGTCCAAACATTTGAAAAGTTCAAAGAATTTCAGAGTGAAGTTGAAAATCATCGTAATAAGAAAATTAAGTTTCTACGATCCGATCGTGGAGGTGAATATTTGAGTTACGAGTTTGGTCTACATTTGAAACAATGCGAATAGTTTCAAGAACTCACGCCACCCGGAACACCACAACTTAATGGTGTGTCCGAACGTCGTAATCGCACTTTACTAGATATGGTGCGATCTATGATGTCTCTTACAGATTTACCGCTATCGCTTTGGGGTTATGCTCTTGAGACGGCCGATTCACACCGAATAGAACACCGTCAAAACCGCTGAGACGACACCTTATGAACTATGGTTTAGCAAGAAACCAAAGTTGTCGTTTCTTAAAGTTTGGGGATGCGATGCTTATGTGAAAAAGCTTCAACCCGATAAGCTCGAACCCAAATCGAGAAATGTGTCTTCATAGGATACCCAAAGGAGACAGCTTGGGTACACCTTCTATCACAGATCCAAGGCAAGACATTTGTTGTTAAGAATGGATCCTTTCTAGAGAAGGAGTTTCTCTCGAAAGAAGTGAGTGGGAGGAAAGTAGAACTTGATGAGGTAATTGTACCTTCTCCCTTACTTGAAAGTAGTTTGTCGCAGAAACCGGTTTCGAGACATCTACACCAAACAGTGAGGAAGTTGATGATGTTGATCATGAAACTTCGATCAAGTTACTACGTAACCTCGTAGATCAACCAGAGTAAGATCCGCACTGAGTGGTACGGTAATCCTGTTCGAAGTCATGCTACTAGATCATGATGAACCTACGAACTATGAAGAAGCGATGGTGAGCCCAGATTCGCAAAATGGCTTGAGGCCATGAAATCTGAGATGGGATCCATGTATGAAGACAAAGTATGGACTTTGGTTGACTTGCCCGAGGGTCGGCAAGCAATAGAAAACAAGTGGATCTTCAAGAAGAAGACCGACGCCGACGGTAATGTTATCGTTTACAAAGCTCGACTTGTCGCAAAGGGTTTTCGACAAGTTCAAGGGATTGACTACGATGAGACCTTCTCACCAGAAGCGATGCTTAAGTCCGTCTGAATCATGTTAGCAATTGCCGCTTTTTATGATTATGAAATTTGGCAAATGGATGTAAAGACTGCATTCTGAATGGATTTACGAAGAAGAGTTGTATATGATGCAACCGTAAGGTTTTATCGATCCAAAGGGAGCTAACAAAGTATGCAAGCTCCAAATGATCCATTTATGGACTGGTGCAAGCATCTCGAGTTAGAATAAACGCTTTGATAGTGTGATCAAAGCATTTGGGTTCATACTGAGACTTTTGGAGAAGCTCAGATTTACAAGAAAGTGAGTGGAGCTCAGAGCATTTACGATATTATATGTAGATGACATATTACTAATCGGAAATGATATAGAATTTCTGGATAGCATAAAGGGATACTTGAATAAGAGTTTTTCAATGAAAGACCTCGGTGAAGCTGCTTACATATTGGGCATCAAAATCTATAGAGATAGATCAAGACGCTTAATTGACTTTCACAAAGCACATACCTTGACAAAATTTTGAAGAAGTTCAAAATGGATCAAGCAAAGAAAGGGTTCTTGCCTGTGTTACAAGGTGTGAAGTTGAGTAAGACTCAATGCCCGACCACCGCAGAAGATAGAGAGAAAATGAAAGATGTTCCCTATGCTTCAGCCATAGGCTCTATCATGTATGCAATGCTGTACCAGACTGATGTGTGCCTTGCTATAAGCTTAGCAGGAGGTACCAAAGTAATCCAGAGTGGATCATCGACAAATGGTCAAGAACATCCTGAAATACCTGAAAAAGACTAAGGATATGTTTCTCGTATATGGAGGTGACAAAGAGCTCATCGTAAATGGTTACATTGACGCAAGCTTTGACACTGATCCGGACGATTCTAAATCGCAGACCGGATACGTATTTAAACTAAACGGAGGAGCTGTCAGTTGGTGCAGTTCTAAACAAAGCGTCGTAGTGGGATCTACATGTGAAGCGGAGTACATAGCAGCTTCGGAAGCAGCTAATGAAGGAGTCTGGATGAAGGAGTTCATATCCGATCTAGGTGTCATATCTAGTGCATCGGGTCCAATGAAAATCTTCTGTGACAATACTGGAGCAATTGCATTAGCAAAGGAATCCAGATTTCACAAGAGGACCAAGCACATCAAGAGACGCCTCAATTCCATCCGGATTTAGTCCGTGGGAGACATAGAGATTTGTAAGATACATACGGATCTGAATGTAGCGGCACTGTTGACTAAGCCTCTTCCACGAGCAAAACATGATCAACACCAAGACTCCATGGGTGTTAGAATCATTACTATGTAATCTAGATTATTGACTCTAGTGCAAGTGGGAGATCAAGGAAATATGCCCTAGAGGCAATAATAAAGTTATTATTTATTTCCTTATTTCATGATAAATGTTTATCATTCATGCTAGAATTGTATTAACCGGAAACATGATACATGTGTGAATGCATAGACAAACAAGATGTCACTAGTATGCCTCTACTAGACTAGCTTGTTAATCAAAGATGGCTATGTTTCCTAACCATGAACAAAGGGTTGTTATTTGATTAACAAGGTCACATCATTAGGTGAATGATCCGATTGACATGACCCATTCCATTAGCTTAGCACACGATCGCTTAGTATGTTGCTACCGCTTTTATCCATGACATGTACATGTTCCTATAACTATGAGATTATGCAACTCCTGCTTACCGGAGGAACACTTTGGTGCTACCAAACGTCACAACGATCGGGGTGATTATAAAGGAGTACTACAGTGTCTCCAAAGGCGTATGTTGGGTTGGCGATTTCGAGATTAGGTTTTGTCACTCCGATTGTCGAGAGGTATCTCTGGCCCTCTCGGTAATACACATCATTTAAGCCTTGCAAGCATTACAACTAATGAGTTAGCTGTGAGATGATGTATTACGGAATGAGTAAAGAGACTTGCCGGTAACGAGATTGAACTAGGTATTGGATACCGACGATCGAATCTCGGCAAGTAACATACCGATGACAAAGGGAACAACGATGTTGTTATGCGGTCTCGACCGATAAAGATCTTCAGAGAATATGTAGGAGCCAATATGGGCATCCAGTGTCCCGCTATTGGTTATTGACCGAGACGTGTCTCGGTCATGTCTACATTGTTCTCGAACCGTAGGGTCCGCACGCTTAAGGTTTCAATGACGGTTATATTATGAGTTTGTGTATTTTGATGTACCAAGAAGTTCGAGTCCCTGGATGTGATCACGGACATGAAGAGGAGTCTCAAATGGTCGAGACATGAAGATTGATATATTGGAAGCCTATGTTTGGAGTTCGAATGGTTCCGTGAAATCGGATTTTACCGAACACCGGAGGTTACCGGAACCTCCCAGGGGTTAATGGGCCTTAGTGGGCCAAGAGGGAGAAGAGGAAGGGCCGGCCAGGCAGGCCGCGCCTCCCCCCTAGTCCGAATAGGACAAGGAGAGGGGGCGCCCCCTTCCCTCTTCCCTCCCCCAAGTCCTAATCCAACTAGGAAAGGGGGAGTCCTACTCCTGGGAGTAGGACTCCTCCGCCCCTCCTAGGGCCGGCCGCACCCCCTTGCTCCTTGATATACGAGGCGGGGGCACCCTAGAACACACAAGTTGATCCTTGAGATCGCCTTAGCCGTGCAGGTGCCCCCTCCACCATAATCCACCTCGGTCATATCAGAAGCGGTGCTTAGGCGAAGCCTGCGTCGGTAGAACATCAAGATCGCCACCACGCCGCCGCGGTCGACGAAACTCTCCTCCCGAAGCTCTACCGGATTGGAGCCCGAGGAGCGCCACCGAGCTGTCGTGTGTCAAGAACTCGGAGGCGCCGGAGTAACGGCGCTGGGATCGGCTGGATCGCGAGGAGAACGTCGACTACTTCCTCTACGCCAGATCGCTTCGCTTGGTCTCACGAGGGTACGAGACAACACTCTTCCCTCTCGCTTGCTATGCATCACCATGATCTTGCGTTAGCGTAGGAATTTTTTGAAATTACTACGCCCCCAACATAAAGGTCAAACACGAGTCGTATGGAAGATACGATCAACATGAAGATGTTCACCGACGATGACTAGTCCGTCTCATGTGATGATCGGACATGGGCTAGTCGACTCGGATCGTGTAACACTTAGATGACTAGAGGATGTCTAATCTGAGTGGGAGTTCATTGAATAATTTGATTAGATGAACTTAATTATCATGAACTTAGTCTAAAACCTTTGCAAATATGTCTTGTAGATCAAATGGCCAATGCTCATGTCAACATGAACTTCAACGCTCCTAGAGAAAACCAAGTCAAAAGATGATGGCAAAGAACTATACGGATCGGGTCCGTAACCGAGGATCATCCTCATAGCTGCCAGAAACAATATGTCCTAGAAGGACCGCTAGGTGATGCTTCCGTCTCTGAGAACCAAGACGTTATGAACGCTTGGCGCCTCGTCTTGATGATTACTCCTCGTTTAGTGCGGCATGCTTTACAGCTTAGAACCGGGCTCCAAAAGCGCTTTTGAGCATCACGGAGCATATGAGATGTTCAAGAGCTGAAACTAGTTTTCCAAGCTCATGCCCGGTCGAGAGATATGATGTCTCCGACAAGTTTTATAGCTTGTAAGATGGAGGAAAACAGTTCACAAGTGAGCACATACTCAAGATGTCCGGTTGCACAACCGTATGACCCAAATTAACATTAACCTCCCGGATGAGGCGGTCATCGACAGAATCCTCCAGCCGCCCCACCAAGCTACAAGAGCTTCGTGATGAACTACAACATGCGGGGATGGTGAAGACCATTCTCAAGTGTTTTCAATGCTCAAGACAGCAGAGGTTGAAATCAAGAAAGAACATCAAGTGTTGATGGTCAATAAGACCACTAAGTTCAAGAAGGGCAAGGGCAAGAAGAACTTCAAGAAGGACGACAAGGATGTTGCAGCGCCCGTAAGCCGCCATCGAAGAAGTCAAAGAATGGACCCAAGCCCGAGACTGAGTGCTTTTATTGCAAGGGAAGGGTCATCGAAGCGGAACTGCCCCAAATACTTAGCGGATAAGAAGGCCGACAACACCAAAGGTATATTTGATATACATGTAATTGATGTGTACCTTACCAAGACTTGTAGTAACTCTGGGTATTTGATACCGTGCCGTTGCTCATATTTGTAACTCACAAAGCAGAGCTGCGAATAAACGGAGACTGGCGAAGGACGAGGTGACGATGCGCGTCGGGAATGGTTCCAGAGTCGATGTGATCGCCGTCGGCACGCTGCCTCTACATTTACCTACGAGATTAGTTTTGAACCTTAATAATTGTTATTTAGTGCCAAGTTTGAGCATGAACATTGTATCAGGATCTCGTTTAATACGAGATGTCTACTCATTTAAATCCGAGAATAATGGTTGTTCTATTTATATGAGAGATATGTCTTATGGTCATGCTCCGATGGTCAATGGTTTATTCTTAATGAATCTTGAGCGTAATATTACACATATTCATAGTGTGAATGCCAAAAGATGTAAAGTTGATAACGATAGTCCCACATACTTGTGGCACTGCTGCCTTGGTCACATTGGTGTCAAGCGCATGAAGAAGCTCCATGCTGATGGACTTTTAGAGTCTCTTGATTATGAATCGTTTGACACATGCGAACCATGCCTCATGGGCAAAATGACCAAGACTCCGCTTCTCCTAACAATGGAGCGAGAACCAACTTGTTGGAAATCATACATACCGATGTGTGCGGTCCAATGAGCGTTGAGGCTCGTGGAGGATATCGTTATGTTCTCACTCTCACTGATGACTTGAGTAGATATGGGTATGTCTACTTAATGAAGCACAAGTCTGAGACCTTTGAAAAGTTCAAGGAATTTCAGAATGAGGTAGAGAATCAACGTGACCGAAAGATAAAGTTCCTACGATCAGATCATGGAGGAGAATACTTAAGTCATGAATTTGGTACACACTTAAGGAAATGTGGAATCGTTTCACAACTCACGCCGCCTGGAACACCATAGCGTAACGGTGTGTCCGAACGTCGTAATCGCACTCTATTAGATATGGTGCGGTCTATGATGTCTCTTACCGATTTACCGCTATCATTTTGGGGATACGCTCTAGAGACAGCTACATTCACTTTAAATAGGGCACCGTCTAAGTCCGTTGAGGCGACACCGTATGAATTATGGTTTGGGAAGAAACCTAAGCTGTCGTTTCTAAAAGTTTGGGGATGCGATGCTTATGTCAAGAAACTTCAACCCGAAAAGCTCGAACCCAAGTCGGAAAATGCGTCTTCATAGGATACCCTAAGGAAACCGTTGGGTATACCTTCTACTTAAGATCCGAGGGCAAGATCTTTGTTGCCAAGAACGGATGCTTTCTAGAAAAGAGTTTCTCTCGAGAGAAGTAAGTGGGAGGAAAGTAGAACTTGATGAAGTACTACCTCTCAAGCGGGAAAGTGGTGCAATCGCAGAAACCGCTCTGTGATGCCCACACCAACCAAGAGGAAAACAATGATGATGATCAAGGTACTTGGATCAAGTTACTCTTGAACTTCGTGGGTCCACAAGGACACGCTCCGCACTGCAGTGGTACGGCAACCTGTCACGGAAATCATGTTGTTAGACAACGGTGAACCTTCGAACTATGAAGAAGCGATGGCGGCCCAGATTCCAACAAATGGCTTGAAGCCATGAAATCCGAGATAGAATCCATGTATGAAAACAAAGTATGGACTTTGACAGACTTGCCCGATGATCGGCGATCGATAGAAAACAAATGGATTTTTAAGAAGAAGACGGACGCGATGGAAATGTTACCATCTATAAAGCTCGACTTGTCGCTAAAGGTTATCGACAAGTTCAAGGGATTGACTACGACGAGACATTCTCTCCGTAGCGAAGCTTAAGTCCGTCTCAATCATGTTAGCAATTGCCGCATACTATGATTATGAGATATGGCGATGGACGTCAAAACGGCATTCCTTAATGGACATCTTAAGGAAGAGCTGTATATGATGCAATGGAAGGTTTTGTCGATCCTAAGAACGCTAACAAAGTATGCAAGCTCCAATGATCCATTTATGGGCTGGTGCAAGCATCTCGGAGTTGGAACATTCGCTTTGATGAGATGATCAAAGCGTTTGGGTTATGCACTTATGGAGAAGCCTCGTTTACAAGAAAGTGAGTGGGAGCTCAGAGCATTTCTCATATTATATGTAGATGACATACTCTTGATGGGAAATGATATAGAACTTCGGACAACATTAAGGCCTACTTGAATAAGTGTTTTTCAATGAAGGACCTTGGAGAAGCTGCTTATATATTAGGCATCAAGATCTATAGAGATAGATCGAGACGCCTCATAGGTCTTTCACAAAGCACATACCTTGATAAGATTTTGAAGAGGTTCAAAATGGATCACCAAGAAGGGTTCTTGCCTATGTTACAAGGTGTGAGATTGAGCTCGACTCAATGCCCGACCACGCAAAAGATAAAGAAGAGATGAGTGTCATCCCTATGCTTCAGCCATAGGATCTATTATGTATGCCATGCTGTGTACCAAACTGATGTAAACCTTGCCGTAAGTTTGGTAGCAAGGTACCAAAGTAATCCCGCAAGGAACACTTTGGCGGTCAAGAATATCCTGAAGTACCGAAAAGGACAAAGGACATGTTTCTCGCTTATGGAGGTGACGAAGAGCTCATCGTAAGGGTTACGCCGACGCTTAGCTTTGACTCAGATCCGATGACTCTAAGTCACAAACCGATCATATGTATATGTTGAATGGTGGAGCAAGAGTTGGTGCAGTTTGCAAGCAGAGCGCCGTGGCGGGATCTACATGTGAAGCGGAATACATGGCAGCCTCGAGGCAGCGCATGAAGCAATTTGGGTGAAGGAGTTCATCACCGACCTAGGAGTCATACCCAATGCGTCGGGTCCGATCAAACTCTTCTCGTGACAACACCGAGCTATTGCCCTTGCCAAGGAGCCCAGTTTCACAAGAAGACCAGCACATCAAGCGCCGCTTCAACTCCATCCGTGAAAATGTTCAAGATGGAGACATAGATATTTGCAAAGTACATACGGATCTCGAATGTCGCAGATCCGCTGACTAAACCTCTCATGAGCAAAACATGATCAACACCAAGACTCTATGGGTGTTCGATTCATCACAATGTAACTAGATTGGTGACTCTAGTGCAAGTGGGAGATCAAGGAAATATGCCCTAGAGGCAATAATAAAAGTATTATTATATTTCATTGTTCATGATAATTGTCTTTCATTCATGCTATAATTGTATTAACCGGAAACGTAATACATGTGTGAATACATAGACCACAATATGTCCCTAGTGAGCCTCTAGTAGACTAGCTCACAGATCAAAGATAGTCATGGTTTCCTAACTATGGACATTGGATGTCGTTGATAACGGGATCACATCATTAGGAGAATGATGTGATGGACAAGACCCAATCCTAAGCATAGCACAAAGATCGTGTAGTTCGTTTGCTAGAGCTTTTCCAATGTCAAGTATCTCTTCCTTAGACCATGAGATCGTGTAACTCCCTTGATACCGTAGGAGTGCTTTGGTGTATCAAACGTCACAACGTGAATGGGTGACTATAAAGGTGCACTACAGTATCTCCGAAAGTGTCTGTTGGGTTGACACGGATCGAGATTAGGATTTGTCACTCCGATTGACGGAGAGGTATCTCTCGGCCCACTCGGTAATGCATCATCATAATGAGCTCAAGGTGACCACTAATGGTTGGCCACGGATCATGCATTACTGAACGAGTAAAGTGACTTGCCGTAACGAGATTGAACTAGGTATTGGGATACCGACGATCGAAGTCTCGCAAGTAACATACCGATTGACAAAGGGAATTGTATACGGGTATGATCAATCTCGACATCGTGGTTCAACCGATAAAATCATCGAGGAGCATGTAGGAGCCAACATGGGTATCCAGATCCCGCTATTGGTTATTGCCCGAGAGTCGTCTCGGTCATGTCTACATGTCTCCCGAACCGTAGGGTCTACACGCTTAAGGTTCGGTGGCGCTTAGGGTTGTATGAATATGAGTATGTAGCATACCGAATGTTGTTCGAGTCCCTGATGAGATCACGGACGCCACGAGGAGTCTCGGAATGGTCCGGAGGTAAAGAATGATATATAGGAAGCCTATGTTTGAGTTCGAATGGTTCCGGTGAAATCGGATTTTACTCTAACACCGGAGGTTACCGAACCCTCCCAGGGGTTAATGGGCCTTAGTGGGCCAAGAGGGAGAAGAGGAAGGGCGGCCAGGCAGGGCAGCGCGCCTCCTCCCCTTAGTCCGAATAGGACAAGGAGAGGGGCGGCGCCTTCCTCTTTCCCTCCCCAAGTCCTAATCCAACTAGGGGGGGGGGAGTCCCACTCCGTGGGAGTAGGACTCCTCCCGCCGCCTCCTCCTAGGGCCGGCCGCACCCCCTTGCTCCTGATATACGGGGCAGGGGCACCCTAGAACACACAAGTTGATCCTTGAGATCGCTCTTAGCAGTGTGCGGTGCCCCTCCACCATAATCCACCTCGGTCATATCGAAGCGGTGCTTAGGCGAAGCCTGCGGCCGTAGAACATCAAGATCGCCACCACGCCGCTCGGTCGACGAAAACTCTCCTCCCCAAGCTCTTTGGATTGGAGCCCGAGGAGCGCCACCGAGCTGTACGTGTGTCAAGAACTCGGAGGCGCCGGAGTAACGGCGCTGGGATCGGTTGGATCGCGAGGAGAACGTCGACTACTTCCTCTACGCCAGATCGCTTCCGCTTCGGTCCACGAGGGTACGTAGACAACACTCTTCCTCTCGTTGCTATGCATCACCATGATCTTGCGGCGCGTAGGAATTTTTTTGAAATTACTACGTTCCCCAACATAAAGGTCAAACACGAGTCGTATGGAAGATACGATCAACATGAAGATGTTCACCGACGATGACTAGTCCGTCTCATGTGATGATCGGACATGGGCTAGTCGACTCAGATCGTGTAACACTTAGATGACTAGAGGGATGTCTAATCTGAGTGGGAGTTCATTGAATAATTTGATTAGATGAACTTAATTATCATGAACTTAGTCTAAAACCTTTGCAAATATGTCTTGTAGATCAAATGGCCAATGCTCATGTCAACATGAACTTCAACGCTCCCTAGAGAAAACCAAGTCGAAAGATGATGGCAGAACTATACGGATCGGGTCCGTAACTCGAGGATCATCCTCATAGCTGCCAGAAACAATATGTCCTAGAAGGACCGCTAGGTGATGCTTCCGTCCCTGAGAACCAAGACGTTATGAACGCTTGGCCTCGCTCGTCGATGATTACTCCCTCGCTTAGTGCGGCATGCTTTACAGCTTAGAACCGGGCTCCAAAAGCTTTTGAGCATCACGGAGCATATGAGATGTTCAAGAGCTGAAACTAGTTTTCCAAGCTCATGCCCGGTCGAGAGATATGATGTCTCCGACAAGTTCTACAGCTTGTAAGATGGAGGAAAACAGTTACTCGGTGGAGCACATACTCAAGATGTCCGGGTTGCACAACCGTATGACCCAAATGAACATTAACCTCCCTGATGAGGCGGTCATTGAAAGAATCCTCCAGTTGCTCCCACCAAGCTACAAGAGCTTTGTGATGAACTACAACATGCAGGGGATGGTGAAGACCATTCCTGAAGTGTTTTCAATGCTCAAGACAGCAGAGGTTGAAATCAAGAAAGAACATCAAGTGTTGATGGTCAATAAGACCACTAAGTTCAAGAAGGGCAAGGGCAAGAAGAACTTCAAGAAGGACGACAAGGATGTTGCTGCCCGCAAGCCGCCATCGGGAAGAAGTCAAAGAATGGACCCAAGCCTGAGACTGAGTGCTTTTATTGCAAGGGGAAGGGTCACTGGAAGCGGAACTGCCCCAAATACTTAGCGGATAAGAAGGCCGACAACACCAAAGGTATATTTGATATACATGTAATTGATGTGTACCTTACCAAGATTGTAGTAACTCCTGGTATTTGATACCGTGCCGCTGTTCATATTTGTAACTCACAGCAGAGCTGCGAATAAACGGAGACCTGGCGAAGGACGAGGTGACGATGCGCTGCCGGAATGGTTCCGAGTCGATGTGATCGCCGTCCGCACGCTGCCTCTACATTTACCTCTGGATTAGTTTTGAACCTTAATAATTGTTATTTAGTGCCAAGTTTGAGCATGAACATTGTATCGGATCTCGTTTAATACGAGATGTCTACTCATTTAAATCCGAGAATAATGGTTGTTCTATTTATATGAGAGATATGTTTTATGGTCATGTCCGATGGTCAATGGTTTATTCTTAATGAATCTTGAGCGTAATATTACACATATTCATAGTGTGAATGCCAAAAGATGTAAAGTTGATAACGATAGTCCCACATACTTGTGGCACTCGCTGCCTTGGTCACATTGGTGTCAAGCGCATGAAGAAGCTCCATGCCGATGGACTTTTAGAGTCTCTTGATTATGAATCGCTTGACACATGCGAACCATGCCTCATGGGCAAATGACCAAGACTCCGCTTCTCCTAACAATGGAGCGAGAACCAACTTGTTGGAAATCATACATACCGATGTAAAAAGGGTCCAATGAGCGTTGAGGCTCATGGAGGATATCGTTATGTTCTCACTCTCACTGATGACTTGAGTAGATATGGGTATGTCTACTTAATGAAGCACAAGTCTGAGACCTTTGAAAAGTTCAAGGAATTTCAGAATGAGGTAGAGAATCAACGTGACCGAAAGATAAAGTTCCTACGATCAGATCATGGAGGAGAATACTTAAGTCATGAATTTGGTACACACTTAAGGAAATGTGGAATCGTTTCACAACTCACGCCGCCTGGAACACCATAGCGTAACGGTGTGTCCGAACGTCATAATCGCACTCTATTAGATATGGTGCGGTCTATGATGTCTCTACCGATTTACCGCTATCATTTTGGGGATACGCCTAGAGACAGCTACATTCACTTTAAATAGGGCACCGTCTAAGTCCGCTGAGACGACACCGTATGAATTATGGTTTGGGAAGAAACCTAAGTCGTCGCTTTCTAAAAGTTTGGGGATGCAATGCTTATGTCAAGAAACTTCAACCTGAAAAGCTCGAACCCAAGTCGGAAAAATGCGTCTTCATAGGATACCCTAAGGAAACCGTCGGGTATACCTTCTACTTAAGATCCGAGGGCAAGATCTTTGTTGCCAAGAACGGATGCTTTCTGGAAAAAGAGTTTCTCTCGAGAGAAGTAAGTGGGAGGAAAGTAGAACTCGATGAAGTACTACCTCTCAAACGGGAAAGTGGTGCAAAAGCAGAAACCGCTCCGTGATGCCCACACCAACCAAGAGGAAAACAATGATGATGATCAAGGTACTTGGATCAAGTTGCTCTCAACTCGTAGGTCCACAAGGACACGCTCCGCACTGCAGTGGTACGGCAACCCCGTCTCCGGAAATCATGTTGTTAGACAACGGTGAACCTTCAACTATGAAGAAGCGATGGCGGCCCAGATTCCAACAAATGGCTTGAAGCCATGAAATCCGAGATAGAATCCATGTATGAAAACAAAGTATGGACTTTGACAGACTTGCCCGATGATCGGCGATCGATAGAAAACAAATGGATTTTTAAGAAGAAGACGGACGCGGATGGAAATGTTACCATCTATAAAGCTCGACTTGTCGCTAAAGGTTATCGACAAGTTCAAGGGATTGACTACAACGAGACATTCTCTCCCGTGAGCGGTCAAGTCCGTCTCAATCATGTTAGCAATTGCCGCATACTATGATTATGAGATATGGCGATGGACGCCAAAACGGCATTCCTTAACGGACATCTTAAGGAAGAGCTGATATGATGCAATGAAGGTTTTGTCGATCCTAAGAACGCTAACAAAGTATGCAAGCTCCAGCGATCCATTTATGGGCTGGTGCAAGCATCTCGAGTTGGAACATTCGCTTTGATGAGATGATCAAAGCGTTTAGTTTATGCGACTTATGGAGAAGCTGCGCTTACAAGAAAGTGAGTGGGAGCTCAGAGCATTTCTCATATTATATGTAGATGACATACTCTTGATGGGAAATGATATAGAACTTCCGGACAACATTAAGGCCTACTTGAATAAGTGTTTTTCAATGAAGGACCTTGGAGAAGCTGCTATATATTAGGCATCAAGATCTATAGAGATAGATCGAGACGCCTCATAGGTCTTTCACAAAGCACATACCTTGATAAGATTTTGAAGAGGTTCAAAATGGATCAGTCCAAGAAGGGTTCTTGCCTATGTTACAAGGTGTGAGATTGAGCTCGGCTCACCCCGACCACGGCAAAAGATAAAGAAGAGATGAGTGTCATCCCTATGCTTCAGCCATAGGATCTATTATGTATGCCATGCTCAGTACCAGTGCTCGATGTAAGCCTTGCCGTAAGTTTGGTAGCAAGGTACCAAAGTAATCCCGCAAGGAACACCGGACAGCGGTCAAGAATATCCCAAGCACCGAAAAGGACAAAGGACATGTTTCGCTTATGGAGGTGACGAAGAGCTCGTCAGAAGGGTTACGCCGACGCTAGCTTCGACTCAGATCCGATGACTCTAAGTCACAAACCGGATACGGTATATGTTGAATGGTGGAGCAAGAAGTAGTGCAACCGCAAGCGAAGCGCGTGGCGGGATCTACATGTGAAGCGGAATACATGGCAGCCTCGAGGCAGCGATGAAGCAATTTGGGTGAAGGAGTTCATCACCACCTAGGAGTCATACCCAATGCGTCGGGGCCGATCAAACTCTTCGTGACAACACCGGAGCTATTGCCCTTGCCAAGGAGCCTGTGTTTCACAAGAAGACCAGCACATCAAGCGTCGCTTCAACTCCATCCGTGAAAATGTTCAAGATGGAGACATAGATATTTGCAAAGTACATACGGATCTCAATGTCGCAGATCCGCTGACTAAACCTCTCTCATGAAAGCAAAACATGATCAACACCGTAACTCTATGGGTGTTCGATTCATCACAATGTAACTAGATTGGTGACTCTAGTGCAAGTGGGAGATCGTTGGAAATATGCCCTAGAGGCAATAATAAAAGTATTATTATATTTCATTGTTCATGATAATTGTCTTTATTCATGCTATAATCAGTATTATTCGAAACCGTAATACACGTGTGAATACATAGACCACAATATGTCCCTAGTGAGCCTCTAGTTGACTAGCTCGTTGATCAACAGATAGTCATGGTTTCGACTATGGACATTGGATGTCGTTGATAACGGGATCACATCATTAGGAGAATGATGTGATGGACAAGACCCAATCCTAAGCATAGCACAAAGATCGTGTAGTTCGCTTGCTAGAGCTTTTCCAATGTCAAGTATCTCTTCCTTAGACCATGAGATCGTGTAACTCCGGATACCGTAGGAGTGCTTTGGGTGTATCAAACATCACAACGAATCGGGTGACTATAAAGGTGCACTACAGTATCTCCGAAAGTGTCTCTGGGTTGACACGGATCGAGATCGGATTTGTCATCCGTATGACGGAGAGGTATCTCGGGCCCACTCGGTAATGCATCATCATAATGAGCTCAAGGTGACCAAGTGGTTGGCCACGGGATCATGCATTACGGTACGAGTAAAGTGACTTGCCGGTAACGAGACTGAACAAGGTATTGGGATACCGACGATCGAGTCTCGGGCAAGTAACATACCGTTTGACAAAGGGAATTGTATACGGGGTATGATCGAATCCTCGACATCGTGGTTCAACCGAAGAAATCATCGAGGAGCATGTGGGAGCCAACATGGGTATCCAGATCCCGCTATTGGTTATTGCCCGAGAGTCGTCACGGTCATGTCTACATGTCTCCCGAACCCGTAGGGTCTACACCCTTAAGGTTCGGTGGCGCTAGGGTTGTATGAATATGAGTATGTAGCATACCGAATGTTGTTCGGAGTCTCGGATGAGATCCCGGACGTCACGAGGAGTTTCGGAATGGTCCGGAGGTAAAGAATTATATATAGGAAGTGGTATTTCGCCATCGGGAAAGTTTCTGGGTCACCCAGAATGTACCGACCACCTAAGGGTCCCGGGTCCATCGGTGGGGCCACCCATCCCGGAGGGCCCCAGGGGCTGAAGTGGGAGGAGCCAGCCCATAGTGGGCTGGTGCGCCTCAGGCCCACCTCGCCTAGGGTTGACACCCTAGGGTGGGGCGCACCACATGCCTTGGGGGCACTCCTCTTGGTCGCCGCCTTGGGAGATTCAATCTCCAGGCCGGGCCCTGGGGCCTATATAAAGGAGGGCAGGGGAGGGCAGCCGCACCTGTGCTTGGCGCCTCCCCTGCTACACCTCGCCCTCCTCCCGTAGTCGCTTGGCGAAGCCCCGCTGAGTTCTCACAGATTCACCACCACGCCGTCGCGGCCGCCGATCATCATCAACCTCTCCTTCCCCTTGCTGGATCAAGAAGGAGGAGACGCTCCCCATCCCGCACGTGTGTTGAACGCGGAGGTGCCGTCCGCTCAAAGACTTGGTCATCGGTGATCCGAATCACGACGAGTACGACTCCATCATCACCATCCCCTTGAACGCTTCCGCACTCGATCTACAAGTGGTATGTAGATGCAAACTCTCTCCCATGACTCGTTGCTTAGATGAACTCATAGATGGATCTTGGTGAAACCGTAGGAAATTTTTTAATTTTCTACAACGTTCCCCAACACTCAAAAGATAAGGGAGCAAACATTTGCACTTCGGAGTGCAAAGAGAAGAATACTTGAGCTCGTCCAACAAGAATCTTGAAGAACACTTCAAGGATGAATTAAATCATGGTGAACCACTATGAAGAACTCCGTAATCGTGAGCGCGACCTCAAATAGTCGATCTCGTGCTCGTGTCATCCTCGGATCAAGAATGCCGACACCACACAAGATTTGGAGGATTTATAACAAGAGTAGCAATCACACACTTATTACATCGAATGTCTCAAAAGAGAACTTATTGAAATAAATATGGCTTAAGGCCATCTAAAATCGATAACAACGGAAGGCTTGGAAGATAAGCGAGTCCGTCAACTCCAACGGCATCACTGAGTATAGAACCATGACCTAAAAGCATCTTACTGTCGTTCAAAAAGTCTGCAACATGAAACGTTGCAGACTGAAAACGGTCAAGACATGGAATATGCTGGCAATGTAACACATAGAGAACAACAATGGAATAAGCTATACTACATGCATATATGGCTGGTGGAATAAAAGATCTAACCAGAATGTTCAACTTAAGAAATCCGGTTTGCAAAAAGAAACAAATCAAACAAAGCAACGAAAGTCAAACGGCGTAAGAAAACAGCTTCATTTTACTAATCTGGATCTATGTCAAATTTTACAGAAGCAAAAACTTGTATAAGTAGATTATTCGGAAGAGGGTTTCGAGACGAAACTCCCGGTGCTTGAATCGCCTGATTCCGATAAACGAGCAAAAAGTTATACTAAAACGAAAATTAGATCAGGAATCGCGATCAGAAAAATCGTGGATTAAATCCGAGAAAAGGAAAAACGACGAACGGGTTAACGAACGAACGTTCATTAACTAAACTAATCTGACGTACACGTTCGTTAAAACGAACGAACGAGCGAACGCTCGCTAATTAAACTAAACCAAAAATAAAAACCGATCTAATAAAAAAACCGAAAATAAAAAAAACCCGAAAATAAACCGACGGAAAATCGATCGGTTTTTCTAAAAAAAGGCACAGAAATCGAGGCGGTGGCGAACCTCGGCGAAAGGCGGGCGGCGGGGTCGGCGGGGTCCGGCGAGGCTCAGCGTCGGCGGGCAAGGCAAGGCGATCGGATCTGGCGCAAGTTAGGGTTAGGTTCTTGGTGCGTGGCGTAGGCATGGTGGGGCAAAGGGCGGGCGGGCAGCTGGGCTGGGGGCGCCGGGGTGGCGCTTTATATAGTGCCCCACGAGCGGAGTCCCGCTCGGGCACGGCCCAGAGGCGGTTCGCGTTTTTTCTAAATAATTCCGCGCAGAAGAAAAATAAAAAGAAATACTAAACGGACTCCAAAAATCCCAAAATAAATTTTCCCCGTCTTCTAAAATCAAGCCGGACAAGAAGAACATTTATTTGGGGCCTAAATACAATTTTGAAAAATGCGCATTTTTCCTAAATCCAAATAAAAGGCGAAAAACTCCAAAATAAATCTTATTTGATTTTTTATTAAATCTTTATTATTTCTTTATTTTGGGAAAGTCATTTTATTCCCTCTCTGAAATTTTGGTAGTAGAAATAATTGAAGATAAAATAAATAAAATCAAATGATCCTATTTTCAAAATTTGAGAAAACTCAAATATGAAATTAACTAAATCCCCAACTCTCTCCGTGGGTCCTTGAGTTGCGAGAATTTCTAGGATCAAGCCAACAATGCAAGAAAATATGATATGCAATTGATGATCTATGTATAACATTCCAAATTGAAAATTTGGGATGTTACAAACCTACCCCTTAAGATGAATCTCACCTCGAGATTCGGGTCAAGCTAGCAAATAGGTGAGGGTGGGCCTTGAGCAGATCTTCCTCTCGCCCCCGTGTGGCTTCCTCCTCGGTGTGGTGGCTCCAATCGAACTTTGCAAAACTTGATAACCTTATCAAGGGTAACTCGCCGCATACTCGTAATCTTAACCGGTTTCTCTTCATAAGTCAAATCATCTTTCAACCGAATCGCTTCAAAGGGCAATCAGATTCTCGGGGTATTTCAGCCATCTCTGTGGCACTTCTTCAACTGTGAAACATGGAACACATCGTGAACTCCTGACAACCCCTCAGGTAATTCCAACTTGTACGCTACTTCTCCCATGCGTTTTGAAACTTTGTATGGCCCCACAAAACGTGGCGCTAACTTTCCTTTAACTCCAAAACGCTTAACTCCTCGAAGTGGAGATACTCAAAGATAAACTCTGTCCCCGACTTCATATTCTGTTCCCTTGTGTTTTGAATCTGCATAGCTCTTCTGCCTTGACTGAGCTACCTTGAGCCTATCGCGAATCAACTTTACTTTCTGTTCAGACTCCTTAATCAAATCCGTCCAAACAACCGCGGTCTCCAACCTCATCCCACAACAACGGGTTCTGCACCTCCTTCCGCATAAGGCTTCGAAAGGGGCCATCTTCAAACTGGATTGATAACTATTGTTTTAAGAAAACTCCGCATATGGCAAGTTGTCATCCCAACTTGATCCATAATCCAAAACACAAGCTCTAAGCATATCCTCCAAAATCTGATTAACTCTCTCACCGTCCATCCGTCTCGGGTGGAATGTCGTGCTAAATTCCAGCCTGGTTCCCAATGTTTCGTGCAACTGCTTCCGTAACTTTGAGGTGAATTGGGTTCCTCATCTCGATACGATACTCCTCGAACTCCATGCAAACATACAATCCTTGTCATGTATATCTTAGCCAATTTGGCACCGCTTTGTGGTAGTCTTTATCGATGAAATGAGCTACCTTCACAAACGATCGACTACAACCCAAATCGAGTCATAGCCCTAACGAGTCCTGGGCAATCCGTGATGAAATCCATGCCTAGTTTATCCCACTTCCATTCGGTATAGGCAATGGTCAGAATAATCCTCACCGGCTTCGATGTTCGCCTTCACCTCGACATACATCACAAACTGCTACATACTCGCAATATCCTTCTTCATTCCGTCCACCGAAAGTTTCCTTCAAATCCAAATACATCTTCAGATTTCGGGTGAATCGAATATAGTGAATCATGTGCCTCTTGCGTAATCAACTTCCCGATCTCCGGATTATTGGGCACATAAACACGGTCCTCAAACCATAAGGTATCGTGCTCATCCTCACGAAATCCTTTAGCCTTTCCCTTGCTCATCCGCTCCTTGATGGAAGCAACTTCCTTATCCGCCTTTTGAGCTTCTCCGATTTTATCCATCAAAGTAGACCGAATCTCCAATGCTGCTACATAGCCTCTCGAACTATTTCCAAACATAGTTCATGAAGATCCTCGCTAACTCCTTGGGTATTTCTCCGCCATTAGTGTATTGACATGGCTCTTATGGCTCAACGCGTCTCGCTACAACGTTAGACTTCCGGGTGATAATGCAATCTCATATCATAATCCTTAATAAGCTCCAACCATCTCCCCGCCCGAGATTTAACTCCTTCGCGGAAGATGTACTTCAAACTCTTGTGATCCGTGTACACCTCACAATGATTTCCAATGAGAAAATGTCTCCACGCTTTTAAGCGCACTACGGCCGCTAACTCCAAATCACGAGTAGCATAATTCAACTCATGAGGCTTAAGTTGTCATGAAGCATACGAAACAACTCTTCCCTCCTGCATAAGCACCGCCTCCAAGTCCTCGACGTGAAGCGCCGCAATACACTTCATAATCCTTGGTCCGATCCGCAGAATTAATATCGGTGAGGTAACCAAACGCTTTCTTCAACTCTTGAAACTATCCTCACGCCCTCACCCAAATGAACTTAGTATCCTTCTTCAACAATTTCGTCATAGGCTTCGCAATCTTCGAGAAATTTTCAATGAACCTCCGGTAGTATCCTGCGAGTCCAAGGAAACTCCTGATCTCTCCAACTGTTGTTGGTGCTTCCCAGTTTGTCAGAGTGACAACTTTAGTGGGGTCTACTACGATACATTCTCCGGATATAACATGTCCGAGAAATCCAACTTCCTTCAACCAAAACTCACACTTGCTGAACTTGGCATATAACTGATGTTCTCTGAGTTTCTTGAGTACCAATCGCAAATGCTCCCTAAGTTCCTCTTCATTCTTCGAGTAAACCAAAATATCATCAATGAACACCACGACGAACTTATCCAAAAACTCCATAAACACCTTGTTCATCATGTTCATAAAATAGGCTGGGGCGTTAGTCAGACCAAATGACATAACGGTATACTCATACAGCCCATACCTGGTGGTAAAAGCCGTCTTCAGTATATCTTGCTCCTGAATCTTCAACTGATGGTACCCTAATCGCAAATCGATCTTGGAAAACACCTTAGCTCCTTGCAACCGATCAAACAAATCATTGATCATTGGTAGTGGGTACTTGTTCTTGAATGTTACTTCATTCAATCCGCGATAATCAACAACCATTCTTAACGATCCATCCTTCTTATCCACCAGAAGTACTGGCGATCCCCAAGGCGAAGAACTTGGGCGAATAAAACCTTTGTCCAACAACTCCTTAATCTGCTTCTTAATTTCCTCCAAATCTTGGGCTGGCATTGTAAGTGCATCTAGTGCCCCTTAGTGATTTTGGTGTATTGAAGACTTATAGGTTAAGGGATTAATGCGTTTGTGAGTATACACAGGTCTATAAGTCTATGAGGAGTTTGATATTTACAGAGAAAGTCGATCCCTAAAAATGAAGTTCTTCGACTGAAGACTTTGATATTCTGAAGACTTTCTGAAGACTTTGAAAGTGAAAAAATTGGTGTGACCTTGAAGACTTGATATTCATTTGAGGAACAAGAAGCGTGAAGACTTTTCTTTTCGTAGTTTCATTTTCTCCTTCTTGAGTCATAGGAAACACCGTACTGTTAAAGGGGGTCGAGGAAATACTAAGGAAAAATTTCCATGTGATGCTCAACTCAAAATCCTACACCTACCAATCCCTTAGAGTGAAGCCATTGAAATCTCATACGCTTCACCAATTTCTTCAAAGGATGAGACGCAGTTCTTCCGTCACCGAGGACTTTGCTCGATCGAGGAGTTAGGAATTCGCCAAAGGCGAATTGCCTACACAAAGGAGGAACATGATAGCCCCGAGGAATTTGAGAGTAAAATTTCCGATCGCTGTCGTGTCTTGCTACCGCTGTCCCAAAATATCTTATCCACCTAACGGTCATATCATTAAAGGGAATTTATGTATTATCATGCCGGGCTGCTCCCTAGGCTATAAATAGCCGCCCCCTACAACCACTAGTTGGTTGGCTGCTCCGAGAGAACTTGACACTTGTCATTTGAGAGCAACCCATCCTCCGAGGACTTTGAGCGAAAATCATCAAGTGAGGAAAATCCCAAAACCAAACCCCCACAAACCCAAAGTGATTGAGCATCACTAAAGAAATTGATCCTACGTGAATCCGACGCTTGTTACCTTTGAAGACTGTGCTTCTTCCAGACGGTTAGGCGTCAAGGTCTAGAGCATCTAAGAGGAATTGTGGATCGCCGAGTGACCAAGTCTGTGAAGGTTTGGAAGTCACCTGAAGACTTACCACGAGTGATTGGATGAGGCCTGCGTGGTCTTAGTTCAAGGAGAATACGGTGAGGATCGGGTGTCCCGAGTTGCGCTCGCTGATCGGGTGTCCGGACTGTGTGTCCTCGAGTTTAAATACTCACCGCTCCAACCAGATGTACAACCGAGACAAAGCAGCTTGGAACTGGTTTACCAAATCATTGTCTTCACCAACTGATCGGGTTCTATTTCCTCAACCCTTTCATTTCCTCATTATTGTGTTGAGTGTTTGTTCATATCTGTGCTTGAAGACTTTGATCAAGACTTTCTCAAATTCCTCGCCCAATTTCTTCACCGCTTTGTCTTCATCTTGTGTTATCCTCGTGATTACGCTTTCAGACTCAGATTTGTCTTCATTTCATCATGATGACCATGCTTGTATTCTGTTATGCTTACTTACGAGTACTTATTCCGCATAAGTAGTTCTTCGCTAAGGAATTTCCTCACCAAAGAAATTCCTCGATGAAGAATTCATAAAATCACCTATTCACCCCCTCTAGTCGATATAACGACTTTCAATTGGTATCGAGCTAGGTACTCCTTGTTCTCGGTGATGTTGGTTTAACCACCGAGTTTTAGTTATGTCGACCGCAGTATGAAGAAAGTGACATGCCCTATCTTTGACGGTCATGATTATCCCAAGTGGAAGGCCATGATGAGGAAGCGCCTCATGGCTATGAACAATGAGGTGTCGACCGTCACCGAGATTGGTCTTATCGATCTATGCAAGATGGCGAACGCCGATGATATTCGCAAGTACACTCGACTTGACATCATAGCTAAGGATATCATCTGCTCTCGCCTATCCGAGATCAATTATGGCGCATTATGCATCTTGGCAATTCGAAGCTTATCTGGGACCGAATCTCTGATGTGTATGAAGGTCATCGAACTCGCTATGATCCCCGGTTTGAGGACTTCAAGGAATCTCTCAAAACGATGACTTTTGAGCCGTAATCATCATCTTCGCATCATGTCTCATGGCAAACGGTGCTGAGGTAACCGAATGCTCCTCATCTGAGTCTTGTGATGATGAATCTGATAATGATGAATCTGATGATGATATTGAATCTTGTTATACCAAACTCGTTTGCATTACCACTAAACAACAAACAGCTTTAGAACAAGTTCAAGATATGCTAGACAAAAGTGATGATATGTTGCGTAAAGAAATGGATCAGTCAAAAGCATTGGGTGAATGTCTTCAGAGAATTCACTCCAAGTTTGACGCCCTTCAAGATCAACATAATACCCTCTTGACTGATCACGAAAAGCTTTCTTCTGAATCTCTTCAAGGAAAGGAAGATCTCGAAAAGCTAAGAGATCGTTATGAAGATCTTCAGAAGGAGCGCGATTCATTACTAGCTCAACAAATCAACGCTTCTCAGGAAGAATTTGTTCCTCCATGCTTAAAGTGCATTGAACGTGAATCTGCTAATTCTTCACCTGAATGTTCAAATGCTTCAACTGTTACAAATTCTTCATCTTCCTCTCGCTATCATTAATTCTCATCCGAGGACATTGCTAGTATCACCGACAATGCAGGATGAAGGAATTGTACATGACAGCATGTACAAAAGCCTCAAAGGGCATCGACACTTTGTGATGTGCTTAAAAGCATATCCTCAATGTAAACCCTAGGAAAGAGGGTATTGCCTTTGAGAGGAAACTCAATTCGATGGAACATATGGAAGCCCGAGCAGACTTCAAAACCTCATGGGTTGTCGCAAGGGACCTCCAGCTGATCCATCTAACTTATCTGGCTTTACATGTGAATCTCCTCATTCTTCCGATGAGTCATTTGACTCAACTATAAACTGCTCAAAAATCGAATGGTGAAGTATTTGCTAGATATGTTGGCACTAATCGCAGAACGGTTCCCCTATGAAGAAAATCTGGGTTCCCAAAAGTTATGTTGAAAGTCTTCGTGAATGTCCTCATGACACCACCGTGAAGAACAGAACCCAGATCAAATTCTTCATATGGACCAAATTCTTTATATGGATCCAAGTCCTCATACGGACCAAATTCCTCACATGGATCAAATTCTCAAAAGGATCAAAGTCCTCATATGATTATCATCATGCTAACAACTCGCCTCGCAGGTAGAGCTAAGGGCTATGAATATGTGCATTATTCTTCAAACCATTATGTTCATAAGTCCTCAAGAATTTCTCCGCTTATTCATATGCTTACCCTAACCCTCTTATGTGAAACGAAATGGTTTGGCATCTTTGCCACCATTCTCATATGGTGCTCGCAGAATGATGAACTCTTTGCCACCCCTTTAGATGTGGGTGGTGAAGAAAAGAACTAATTTCTTCTGCAGGTCGTCTCCAGCGCGTGCTTTAACGCTTGAAGAATTTGTCAGACCTGACAAAATGCTCGAAAGGACGCAGCGAATCATGATGAAATGAACTTTCATTTCACACGCCCTCATATCGCTATATCTGCTTCTCGCTTGATGAAATTCATCGATGAACTTGATATCATATTCTTCACCGATGAAGCATATGAGATTGTAAGCTACACTAATTCATCTGCAGGATGATCAACCCAAAACTACCGAATGGGTCCTCGATAGTGGATGTACAAATCACATGACCGGTGACAAGAATCTATTGATGGATGCTCCTTATCACCGCCACCTATGAAGCATATCATCTTTGCCGACAAAGGCAAAAGTCGTATTGGGTCTTGGTAAGGTTGCAATCTCTAAGGATAAACACATGGACAAAGTCATGCTTGTTGAGTCCTTAGGATACAATCTCATGTCAGATCTCAATGCTTTGTGATCTTGATATGGTTGTTGTCTTTGGCAAGTATCGCTGTGTTGTGATTATGGAAGTCGACAATTCCAAAGTCTTCAAGGCTTTAGGAGAGGAGATCTCAGATATTGTTGATTTCTCTACAGACCACAACCAGCCGTGTGTCTACTTGCAAAAGCTTCGTATATGGCTATGGCATCGACGACTTGGTCACGCAGCATGAGGAATTTGCACACGCTTGCGAAGAAGAAGCATGTCATTGGCATTGAGAATGTCAAATTCCTCAAGGATCACTTATGCGAGCCTGTGAAGTCGAAAATGACCAAGGCCAAGCATCCAAGAAAGACTATCATGACCACTACACGTCCATTCAATTGCTTCACATGGACCTCTTCGACCTAATCATTACTCAGCAGTCACTAATGATGCATCTCTATATGGTTTTGTCATTGTTGATGATTACTCTCGATATACATGGGTACACATTGTTACTTACAAACATGAAGTGCGTGAAGTCTTCAAACGATTTTCCTCGAGGGCTTCAACCAACTTTGGTGTGAAGATCAAGCACATCGGTGACAATGGAACCGAGTTCAAGAATTCGGTCTTGATGCATATCTTGATGAACTTGGTATTACTCATGAGTTATCTGCTCCTTATACTCCTCAAAAAATGGCGTCGTGGAGCGCAAGAAGTAACTCTTGTTGAGATGGCTCGCACTATGCTTGATGAATACAAAACGCCTCGCGTTTTGGATTGATGCAATTGATATCGCGTGCCACATCATCAACAGAGTATATCTTCACAAATTCTTCAAGAAGACGGCCTATGAACTCCTCAACGACAAGAAACCCAATGTGAGTTATTTCAAAGTCTTCGTGCTAAATGTTGGATTAGAGATCCTCACCACAACTCTAAATTTGCACCGAAAGCACATGAAGGTTTTATGCTTGGTTACGGAAGGACTCAGACACCTACAGAGTCTTCAACATTGTTCTTCACAAGATTGTTGACATCGTAGATGTGCGGTTCGATGAAACTAATGGCTCGCAAAGAGAGCACCTACCTTCGTGTTAGATGAACCAGCACCGAAGTTTCTATCAAGTTCAAGGCAACCGAGGATGTCATTCCTATCAAGAATCTGCTAAAGAATTCATCCCTGCTCATGAAGAATGTCGAATGATGCACCAAGAACATGATGAGGAAAATGGTGTCAAGAAAATGTTGATCAAAATCATCACGACAACCAGCTCATCCTCGCGTTGCAAAAGAAGTGCAAGTGGAGAAGATCATCGATGACATTAGTGCACCAGTCCTCTCACACGCCAAAAGCTTCACATTTATCTAACTTTTGTGGGCACTATGTTTTTGTCTCTATCACAGAGCCCACTAAGGTAGATGAAGCATTTCGAGCCGGAGGATTCAAAGCTATGCAAGAAGAATTACATCAGTTCAAGCTTAACAATGTCTCGAACCGGTCAATCGCCCAAATCCTCGCAAGCATAATATCATTGGCACAAAGTGGATCTACCACAACAAGCAAGATGAAAATGGCCTTGTGGTGAGGAATAAGGCACGACTAGTAGCTCAAGGCTACACACAAGTTGAAGGAATTGATTTCGATGAAACTTTTGCACTGTTGCTAGACTTGAGGCTATTCGTGATATTACTTGCCTATGCTAACCATCATGATATCATCTTATATCAAATGGATGTGAAAAGTGCATTCCTCAATGGTAAGCTTGAGGAAGAAGTATATGTTGCTCAACCCCTGTGTTTTGAAGATCCAAAGAATCGACAAAGTCTTCAGACTTAATAAGGCCCTCTATGGCCTCAAGCAAGCCCCTCGGGTGGTATGATACATTGAAGGAATTCTTCGTGAAGAATGGCTTCACACCCGGTTCACTCGACCCTACTCTCTTTACTAAATCTTATGATGGTGAACTGTTTGTGTGCCAAATATATGTTGATGATATTATCTTTGGCTGTACTGACCAATGTTATAGTGATGAATTTGCCTATATGATGAGTGAAGAATATCAAATGTCTATGATGGGAGAGTTGAAATTCTTCTTAGGTCTTCAAATTCAATCGGCAAGAATGGCATATTCATATCTCAGAGAAATACCTCAAAGATGTAATCGAGGAAATTCGCATGCAAGATTGCAAAGGCGTGAAAATTCCTATGCCCACAAATGGCCATCTATGCACCGATGAAAATGGTATTGACTTCGATCACAAGGTATACCGCCCATGATTGGTTCTTTATTGTACTTATGTGCATCTAGGCCGATATAATGCTTAGTGTTTGCATGTGTGCCCGATTTCAAGCTGCACAAGGAATCACACCATAAGGTGTGAAGCATATTCTTCGATATCTAGCTCACACACCAACACTAGGATTATGGTACCCCAAGGGCTCTACTTTTGATCTCATTGGATATTCTCGACTCGACTATGCTTTGGTGATCGTGTGGACCGCAAGTCAACATCCGCACTTGTCATTTCCTGACGATCTTTGGTCCGTTGGTCCTCGAAGAAACAGAATCACAGATCACCGCTTCATCATTGCTGAAGTGAATACATTGCTGCTGGCTCTTGCTGTGCTCAATCGCTGGATGAAGCAAACCTCAAGGACTATGGCGCTAACGTGAAGAATGTGCCTCTCCTCTGCGACAATGAGAGTGCCATCAAGATTGCTCACAACCCGCTTCAGACTCAAGACAAAGCACATTCAGATTCGCCATCATTTTCTTCGTGATCATGTGTTGAAGGGCTTACATCTCCATCGAGACGTGAAGATCAAGAACAGCTAGCTGATATCTTCACTAAGCCCTTGGATGAGAAGAGATTTAGCAAGTTGCGTGTGAGCTAAATATCTTAGAGTCTTCGAATGTTCTTTGAAAAGGACACACATCCTAACACTTATGCAAAATTGATGACTTAGATGTGCAACACATGAAGAAACGTTTTCTTCAATCAATGAAGAATAACACTCTAAGTGTGAAGAAATTAATGAAGAATTTGATTCTCGTAACCCTACGACAATTGTACGCGTGTCCGAAATCATCATTCTTATACGGTGGGTCACGCCACCACAAAAGTTGAAATTCTTCAATTTGAGTTTTTCCTCATTTTTGAAATTCTTCATTTTCAAATTCTTCAACTTTGCAAAATCTTCACTGTTTCCGTCGTTTTTCTTCATTGGCTTATGGCTATTTCTTCTACAGCATTCGCTTATGGCTATTTCTTCAAGTTGCTTTTTCTGCTAAGTGAGTGTGATCGGACCCTTCCCCCTCTATGCTATACTCAACCCAATCTATTCACAAATTCTTCATGTGCGTTCTATTTGAAACTCGTTCAAAGTCTTCACTGTGTCCTTGTCAGCTGAAGAAATTGCGAACGAAACTTTTAAACAAATCTTATCCGAATTTTCGGTTTTACCGCTCAAACCTTTCCGCATCCCACGATGCATTATTATATTCACCCACGGTCTTACACAATCTCATCTGGACAGTACGTGGGTGACACATGTCGCATGAAGGAGAAAGGGCAGGGGCATGTTCGTCCCAAAATCTTCGGGCGGACAGTTTTTACCGTGGCTATAAATACCCCTCTCCCCTTCCTCACTCCATTTACTCCGCTCGGCCGCTGTCTCTCGCTCGAGCTCCTCAAACCCTAGCGCCGCCGCTACTCCATCGTCACCGGTGAGGAAGAGCTTCGCTGCCTCGACCTCGTCGCCCGTTGTACTCGCGCCGGCTTGGAAATCTTCACTCCACCGCCGCCAGTAGCTGTCTCCCTCTGCCAAGTTAGGGCGTGGGAGATCTAACTGATGAACTTCACCTGCTCATCTCAGTTCATCGTGTTCTTCATTTCGGTAATTAAAAGTTACTTTTATTACTCACTTTGATTCTCAAGCTTTCCGAAAATCTTCAAAGGTGTTTTATTCTTCAAATCTTCACACATATGAACACCTCACACATCAGATGCTCTTGATCCATTTCTCTAAGCAATCATTTTCTTCAAGATTCCTCAATTGTGTGGATTTTCGATCTGCATAACTCGAACCTAAGACAAAGAACGCTTAGTGAAATTCCTCAAGGCTCAACTAGTCAAATTCCTCAAAACTTGTCTTTTGAAAAATCTTCGAGAACGATATGACCTCTCCAAATTCCTCACACCTACACTCTGCTCACAGTACTCATGTCCGCCATCAATCACTAGGTTCTCATCAACTTAACTCATTTGCAGCGTTCCTCGAAGAAAAACTGCATACTTCTTCAGAGTGTTCAATTGTTCAAATTCCTCATCCAAGAATATGGTCAAGGAAAGAGACCGCAGAAAGGAGGAAAGAAGCCCGAGGTCATGACTGCCGAGATCCCCGATGACATATACAAGGACTATTGACACACTGATGAAGCCAAATTTGGCAAAGAGAATAAAAATCAGCGCAAGGTGCGATTCAGAGGATTGAACGGAGATCAAGCAAGAGAATGGAGGAGTATGATATGTTACTCCAAAGTACATGAAGAAATTCTTTAAATCCTCTATGCCCAAGAGCTCCATTGGCACCGCCAGTAGCTGATCCCACCAAAGATCAAGCGTGGTGAGGACTTTCTCAAGAATGGGCTAGGCGCCAAGCTAAATTGGCAAGACAAGCCAAGGAGGCAAGTGAGAAAATTCAATGAGGATTCTGCCGCTCATCTGCTAATGAGGCCTCGGTCAAGCCGAGGAAATCAATGCCAAAGAAGCCTGCTCATAAGCCAAGTGCTTCACCAACAGCGCCTCACGGCCAAGTTCCTCGGCTATGCCCTCACGGCAAATTCCTCGCATCATGCTGCTCCATCAAAGTCCTCAACTCCTGTGCATCCGCTACATGTCAAAGGACTACAGGTTTTTCAATTGCTTCGTGTCTTAGCAAGTTCCTCACCGCACCAATGTCCTCATCAGCCCCACTGTTGAAGACTAAAGCAACAATTGACGCGTCCTCGCCAAGTCCAAGGAAGAAACAGTCGCATTCCAAGTGCCCTCTCGATGATGAAGCTTCGATGATGAACTTGCGTAAATCATCGAGATGTAAAAGTGAAGGCCGCTAGAGCCAAAGGCACATCTGTGCCACTGCTTTTGGATTTGAAGAAGATCCTCGATTACATTGATCTCTGGCACAAGGATCCAAACACTCCAATGCCTGATCTGCCTCTGACTCCCGGTCAAAGTCACATGCTGACCCATTTCATCACTCAAGAGAAATGGAAATTTGAGAAGGCCAGAGAAATCAAGAAAGCTCAATACAGGAAGGAGAAGCTCCTGAAGAAAAATGTTGTCAGAATGACACCAGAGGAACTTCTCCAGGCTCAGTCAGAAATTCAAGCCCTCAGCAAAGACTTTGATGCCTACTCTGCTGATTGGCAAGGAGCCAAAGTGAGATTCGTCAATTTGACGAAGAAAATGACAAATGATGCTGCCTCATCGCAGCAAGAAAATCTTCAGGCTGCAGACTCTGCTCAGCCTGCTAAAGAACATGCCAGCACCGCTGATGACTTTCAGCCTGCTGATGAAAATGTAAGTTCCAGGGCTGATGACTCCATCCCAGCCGCTGAAGAAATTGCCAGGGCATCCACTAGTGGTGCGCTGAAGAAATCGAAGAGATCAGGCAATCGATTAGTTGCGCTGAAGAAAATCAACCAAAGTCCTCGGCTCCTCCCCGCCTACTCCAACTCCAATTCTTCCTTCCGCCTATGAAGTGAAGAAGACCAAGGCTGCAGAGTGAGCTGCGGTGAAGAAAAGGAAGGCATCACCAAGGCCAAATTCTTCGCCAAGAAGAAAATGATGCCAATGACCAGATCAATTGAAAATCCGATTGATGCTGTTCCAATTTCCTCCATGTCATCAAAGGAAATTGTTCCTTTTGGAGAAGACTACAAGATCCCAAGCGGATCTGATGAAGAAAATCATTCTGCTGCTTCGTCAGAGCAGTTTGATGAAGAAATTGAAGTGGACGCAATCCCTTCAACGATAGTCATTTCCTCACCTATGCCTCAGTTCACAGCTAAAGAGGCTGGTGTTGAGGAAATTGAAGATGAAGATGTGGATATTGGATGCACCATACCTGTGATGAACGATGACTTTTGGGAAAGTCAACATCCCAATACTCCTCTCTTCACTCCTATCCAACAGATTCCTCTGTCCCCGGCAACAACAGTTCAAATGGGCTCTGAAGAAACTCATCCCACTTCCTCTGTTCATGAAGAAATTCCAGCCACTAGTGTCAAGAACCTCTTCTTCGCTGATCCACAGATTGCACAAGAAGAGGAACCAGAAATTCCTCAGCCTGAAGCACCTGAGCTCGCGATTCCTGAGGTGGTACTGCAAATCACTAACACCACTCTGCCAAAGCCAAAGAATCCGCTCTCAAGCAAACAAGTTCAAGGTGAAGACTTCTTTTCCGAGCATGTGTTCTTCATCGACTACAACCCATATGACTCGCCGCTTAAGGAAGAGGCGTTTACGACTGCTAGTCAAGCCAACTTCTATTCCTCGGTCTGTTTGACAAGGACAAAATCTTCGATCATGAACATATTCCTCACGTGGATATGGAATCTTTGCCATGCTTCGAGCCACCCTCGGTGTTCTTCACGATGCAGATTACTCAATTTCGCAATGACATATGTGATTGGAATGAAGAACTCATTCTTCGCCCTACGCCACATCGCATATCACCGAGACACCAAGATGTCAACTCATGGGTGTTGGATTGATGACCGAAAACACTCACTACAAGGCACCGCAACTGAATTGCTTCGTGTCCTTCCTCTTGATCCTCCCCATGACAGTTCACGCTTGCATCTACAATGACCCCGAATCGACAAATCATTATATGCAAGTGCTCATGAAGCCTTTGAAGCTCGGGTAGGCCCCACGAACCAAATTCCTCGTCAAGGAATTGCTCTATGTGCCTCGGACTGTCTATCGATTCGACGAAGACAATGAGTCCTATCAAAGGCCACGACTCAAATGATGAAGATGTCATTGGCATCATGAAGAATATGCTTTTCAACATCATTCATGGCGTTCCCGTCAACTTCCATGATTTCTTCATGAGGACTCTGGAAAATGTTGCTATGTCACCTTTTGAGCTGAAGCCCTATGCGCCTTGGATTATGAGATTCATCACGGCAAGATCTTCACTAAATCACAAAGCTGACACTCTGAACCATGGTAGCTACTTGCCTCCCATTGAAGTCCTCAAACGGCCAGTTTCATCATCTGATGATAAAGGCAAGGCAGTCTTTGGATCGATGAAGGCATTCGTCCATTGGATGGTCAATTTCGTGCTGCTACATCTTACTCTACCAATGACGACTCGCCACACATGACATTTGCCGAAATACCTCAGCTAAGCAAAATCCTCAAGCCACAACACCTGTGGTGATGATCGACCGTGAGTTACTCCTCGCCTTCATCGGAAGGTTGATCGCAATCACAAATGGGTAAAGCATCGCTTTGGTGCAATTCTTCACAACATGATCTCAACACATAATGCAAGGTGAAGAAGAACCATTACTACCTTCATGAAACCCTCAACCGCACTGGCTGTCCTCACTCATGTCTATAGCGCCAAGAATCAAGACTATGGGTCTCAAGGAAGAATTTGACTGGTTTGCACCTCCTCCAAGAAATTCAAGAGGGTCAAAGTTCCTGATCTTGTGGCCAGCTCTTATTCTTCATCGCGTGACACTGATGAATATGAAGATTTGGACGACATCTGCGGCAGGCCTGCTACAACAAAAACCCCGACAACACCGGGCGCCTCCATCGACTTGAAACTCTTCAGTATGCTAGTCCTCGCCGATCCTTTTGGTCATTTGATGACAAAGGGGGAGAAATCTGAGTTAGTCTTCAAGCAGGTCTATATTATGGGCTTTTTTTTAAGTTGCAACTCTCGTTCTTCCGAAACTCTTATTGGATCGAGTTGTAATCTTAAACCCGATGGTGCTCTGATACTTTCGGATGGTGCTTTTGTTGGACTATGCTCTGATACTTTTGATGTTTTCAGCATGCTTATTCCTCGTTAATATTATTGCACGCATGCTGAATTTCATCAGGCACCATATTTCATCATGCATTTCAAATTCTTCATATTATATATCAAATGCGTGTATGAATTACAAGATATAGGGGGAGATCTCCATGATTCAATTCTTCCAATGTGCATTGCCTCAAAAGCAAATTCCTCACAATGCACATCTTCAGGGGGAGTTCTTCTATATCTTGCAATCAAATTCCTCAATATCAGTATTTACACTTCATATATTTATCCCCGTTGAAAACTTAACCCATGTTGTCATCAATCACCAAAAAGGGGGAGATTGTAAGTGCATCTAGTGCCCCTGAGTGATTTTGGTGTATTGAAGACTTATAGGTTAAGGGATTAATGCGTTTGTGAGTGTACACAGGTCTATAAGTCTATGAGGAGTTTGATATTTACAGAGAAAGTCGATCCCTAAAAATGAAGTTCTTCGACTGAAGACTTTGATATTCGAAGACTTTCAAGACTTTGAAAGTGAAGAAATTGGTGTGACCTTGAAGACTTGATATTCATTTGAGGAACATGAAGCGTGAAGACTTTATTTTCGTAGTTTCATTTTCTCCTTTTTGAGTCATAGGAAACACTGTACTGTTAAAGGGGGTCGAGGAAATACTAAGGAAAAATTTCCATGTGATGCTCAACTCAAAATCCTACACCTACCAATCCCTTCGAGTGAAGCCATTGGAAATCTCATACTGCCTCACCAATTTCTTGAAAGGATGAGACGCAGTTCTTCCGTCACTAAGGACTTTGCTCGATCGAGGAGTTAGGAATTCGCCAAAGGTCTTGAATTGCCTACACAAAGGAGGAACATGATAGCCCCGAGGAATATGAGAGTCAAATTTCCGACCGTTCTTTGTCTTCTTGCTGTCCCAAAATATCTTATCCACCTAACGGTCATATCATTGAAGGGCATTTATGTCTTATCATGCTGGGCTGCTCCCTAGGCTATAAATAGCCACCTCCTACAACCACTAGTTGGTTGGTTGCTCCGAGAGAACTTGACACTTGTCATTTGAGAGCAACCCATCCTCCGAGGACTTTGAGCGAAAATCATCAAGTGAGGAAAATCCCAAAACCAAACCCCCACAAACCCAAAGTGATTGAGCATCACTGAAGAAATTGATCCTGCGTGGATCCGACACTTGTTACCTTTGAAGACTGTGCTTCTTCCAGATGGTTAGGCGTCAAGGTCTAGAGCATCCAAGAGGAATTGTGGATCGTCAAGTGACCAAGTCTGTGAAGGTTTGGAAGTCACCAAGACTTACCACGAGTGATTGGACGAGGCTGCGTGGTCTTAGTTCAAGGAGAATACGGTGAGGACTGGTGTCCTGAGTTGCGCTTAGTGATCGGGTGTCCGGACTGTGTGTCCTCGAGTTTAAGTACTCACCGCCCAACCAGACGCATAACCGAGACAACAGCTTGAACTGGTTTACCAAATCATTGTCTTCACCAACTGATCGGTTCTATTTCCTCAACCCTTTCATTTCCTCATTCTTGTGTTGAGTGTTTGTTCATATCTCGTGCTTGAATACTTTGATCAAGACTTTCTCAAATTCCTCGCCAATTTCTTCACCGTTTGTCTTCATCTTGTGTTATCCTGTGATTACGCTTTCAGACTCTGTGCTTGTCTTCATTTCATCATGATGACCATGCTTGTATTCTCGTTATGCTTACTTCGAGTACTTATTCCGCAGCAAGTAGTTCTTAGCTAAGGAATTTCCTCACCAAAGAAATTCCTCGATGAAGAATTCATAAAATCGCCTATTCACCCCCTCTAGTCGATATAACGCACTTTCAATTGGTATCGAGCTAGGTACTCCCTTGTTCTCGTGTGATTTTGGTTTAACCGCCGGAGTTTTAGTTATGTCGACCGCAGTATGAAGAAAGTGACATGCCCTATCTTTGATGGTCATGATTATCCCAAGTGGAAGGCCATGATGAGGAAGCGCCTCATGGCTATGAATAACGAGCCGTGGACCGTCATCGAGATTGGTCTTATCGATCTATGCAAGATGGCGACGCCGATGATATTCGCAAGTACACTCGACTTGACATCATAGCGAAGGATATCATCTGCTCTCGCCTATCCGTAGATCAATTCGGGCGCATTATGCATCTTGGCAATTCGAAGCTTATCTGGGACCGAATCTCTGATGTCTATGAAGGTCATCAAACTCGTCATGATCCCTGGTTTGAGGACTTCAAGGAATCTCTCAAAACAATGACTTTCCAGCCAGAATCATCATCTTCTGCATTAGGTCTCATGGCAAACGGTGCTGAGGTAACCGAATGCTCCTCATCCGAAGTCTTGTGATGATGAATCGATAATGATGAATCGATAATGATGAATCGATGATGATATTGAATCTTGTTATACCAAACTCGCTTGCATTGCCACTAAACAACAAACATCTTTAGAACAAGTTCAAGATATGCTAGACAAAAGTGATGATATGTTGCGAAAGAAATGGATCAGTCAAAGCATTGGGTGAATGTCTTGAGAGAATTCACTCCAAGTTTGACGCCTTCAAGATCAACATAATACCCTCTTGATCGATCACGAAAAGCTTTCTTCCGAATCTCTTCAAAGAAAGGAAGATCTCGAAGGCTAAGAGTGTGTTATGAAGATCTTCGTAGGAGCGCGATTCATTACTAGCCCAACAAATCAGCGCTTCTCGTGAAGAATTTGTTCCTCCATGCTTAAAGTGCATTGAACGTGAATCGCTAATTCTTCACCAATGTTCAAATGCTTCAACTGTTATAAATTCTTCATCCGCCTCGCTATCATTAATTCCTCATCCGAGGACATTGCTAGTATCACCGACAATGCAGGTCTGAAGGAATTGTACATGACAGGCATGTACAAAAGCCTCAAAGGGCATCAGACACTTTGTGATGTGCTTAAAAAGCAGATCCTCAACAGAAACCCTAGGATTTACATGTGCTCTTCCCGGCTCATGCCGTGATACATACTTGATTCTTGTTGCTTCAGGGGTGGTAAGCAAAATCGACTTACTGGCACAATCTATATTCCCTCCATACTTCGATAACCAATCCATGCCTAATATCACATCCAAACCTTGTGATTCCAAAACTATTAGGTCCGAGGGAAATACATGGTGTCCAATCCTTAATGGCAGTCGATCACACCATATACTAGCCGTATACTCTGCTCCGGGTCAGGTTACTAGCGTAGGTGACCTATGTGCTTGGGTCAGTAGTTTATACTTATCCACAAATCCCCTTGATATGTATGAATGCGTTGCACCAGTATCGAAAAGAACAACTGCAGTAAATGTCTTAACCAAAAACTTACCTATTACTGCGTCTAGCTGAGCTTCAACCTCCTCCACGGTAACGTGGTTCACTTGCCCCCTGTTGAAAGGGTTCGGCTTCTTTCCTGAGCTTCCATTGCCATTACCATTTTGGGCTTCGGGGCAATCATTTGCATAATGCCCAGTCTTACGACACTTATAACAGGTGATATGGCTCAAGTCTACCTTGGATGGTGTTGACGGGTTGGTGCGGCTTTGTCCATTGCTTCCTCCATTCCCGTTTCCATTCTTGGTGCCATTATGATTGTGCGAGATGCCTCCTCCGTGAGTATGCTGAAAATGTCCTCCTGACTTCGGGGTAAAGCGTGGCTTCTGCTGAGCTCCAGAATTGTACTTCCCCTGTGCATACTTCCTCTTACGATTGTCGATCTGCTGCTGCTTCCCCTCAATCATAAGAGCATGATCTACTAACTCCTGGTAGTTATTGAAAGTGGCTACCATCAACTGCATGCTCAGCTCATCATTCATTCCTTCTAAAACTTCTCCGCTTAGTCGCATCCGTAGCAACGCTATCCGGGGCATAACGTGCTAGCTTACTAAAATCATCCACATATCGCCAACCGTCCGGCCCTCCTTGGCGTAAGTTGCGAAACTCACACTTCTTCATGGCCATAGCTCCTGCCAAACATGGGCAAGACGGAAAGCTTGTCAAACGGGTTCCATGTGACGGTGTCTCTGTGGTAAGTGGTGTAAAATTCTCCCACCATGCCGCCAAGGGTCCGCTGTCGATGTGCGGCAAACTTCACCTTTTCTCCATCCGCATCCTCTCGTGGTCAACTCCTCCCTATCTTACGGAGCCAATCATCTGCTACTATCGGCTCGGTGCTACCGAAAACACCGCGGATTCAACCTTAAGAAACGTGCGGATGGTCAACAAAGCGGCGGTGGTGGGTTGTTGTTGTTGTTGCCTTGGTTCTGCATCAATGTTTGAATCAAGGTATTCTGCTGCTGAATCAACTGAGTGATCTCTGGCGGAAAACAAACTCGGGTCGATCTCGAGGCATCCGAGGGTTTAAAAGGAGAGGAGAGTTAAGAATAGAATGAGGTCTAGTGAGATAACACTACCCATATGCACATGAGACAAAAGCACACAATATCATTCCAATCAATTCAAACAAGGGCATACAACGGTCTAACTATCGTTACAAAAGTGCTTGGACTAAAACTAATTAAATGGTGGAAAATTCTACTATTGTTATGTGGTCAACTAGAAAAACTGCTCCGATGCAGATTCCATGATATCTGCTCCAGCTTCATCAACATAGTGATCATCGCTGTCGTCGGGATCCGAATCGGTGTCGTTGATGATGATATAATTATCTGGACAAGTAGGTTCATCCTCTTCTCCTCTGGGTGCTGATCCTCCCATGAATACTCCAATCTGCTCCTTAAGGTCACCGTTCTGTCTTACTAGAGCGACGATTTCTTCCATATAGTCTTTACGTGTAGCCTTGAGTTCTTCTTCTAGCTCCTTGATCTTGGTCATAGCCTTCAGAGTTCCTCCATATCTCACAAGACATCCGATTCTCCCGGCGTCGGATGTGTTGGTTTAGCTCCTGAATATAAGCTGCGATTGATCTGTCCTTCCTGGTGGTGATCATCTCCCAATGCTCATCTCGGCGCCCACAAATCTGGTAGATAGTATTCTTGAGGTCGTTGTGGTAAACTTCTCCAATTCGTCCCATGGCGATGTGAGCTGCCATGCTCTTTCCTAGGCTCCATGTTGGTGCGTCAAAGGTAAACTCTATTGGCTCTGCGGCTGGTGCAAATGTCCTTCCTAGAATGTAGACTTGAATCCTCCAGCGCTCCTCTTCGGGTAAAGTGGCATTGAAAGTCCCGGTGAAGCTTGGTACTCCTATGTTCAAGTATCTAGTGGCTTCCTTCAAGTGATATCCAAAAGGTGAGTTCTCATCTGGTTGTGTGAACTTGATCCTTGCATCCGCCATCCTAAAGAATAGAAAAGATGAGGAGTCAGAAATGAGAAGAAAGAGTAGTGATCTAAGGCTTAAGCTTAGTGGTCGTGTCCTACAGTCAACGTGTGCTCTGATACCACCTTTGTAGTGACCAGACCTCAAACAGTCTGATCTCTGTGCTCAGTGTCATCCCTGGATCAGTAATGCTGACACCACACAGTACTTAGAGGATTTATAACAGAGTAGCAATCACACACTTATTACATCGAATATCTCAAAAGAGAACTTATTGAAATAAATATAGCTTAAGGCCATCTAAAATCGATAACAGCGGAAGGCTTGGAAGATAAGCGAGTCCATCAACTCCAACGGCATCACTGAGTATAGAACCACGACCTAAAAGCATCTTACTCGTTGTCTGAAAAGTCTGCAACATGAAACGTTGCAGCCCGAAAACGGGTCAGCACATGGAATATGCTGGCAATGTAACACATAGAGAACAACAATGGAATAAGCTATACTACATGCATATATGGCTGGTGGAAAAGCTCTATGGTTACAGTTTTTGCATAAAGCCAATTTTTCCCTACTGCAAAGGAATAAATTTATTTAACTATCATGGTGGTTGTTAATCATTGAGAATGGTTGACAACATTCTCAATCCCAATTCAAAAGTACTCATTAACATCCCAACAATATTAATTTGGAAGTAACATGATGAGATTCACATGATATCCAAGTACTAGATACTCAAGATGTCCATAACCGGGGACACGGCTAACCATGATTAGTTTATACACTCTGCAGAGGTTTGCACACTTTTCCCCACATGACTCGATCTCCTCCATTTGGTTTCTCGCACTACATGGTGTTTGAGAAACGGATGACCAAGACATAGTCTTTCAGAAGCACTTGCACCTTACGTAAGGGGTAGACCATACCAACCTACATCCCCTACATCTGCTAGTCCACCCCGTAAGAGTTCGCACAACTTAGTCAACTATGCTAGAGCCCATAATAGCATGTGGCTGCACACGGAAGTTTCTAGTTTGAATAATCTCATGATCGCTTTGAGCCTGGGTGGCGGTCCGAAGAAATACAGAGCAAGTCTCGATAGAAACCAGTGCCTCAATCCACCCAGATGTGTGTTTAAGTTGCCACCTTAAATAAACCATTAATTAACAATCTCACATCATCATGGATACACTCACCCAATCCACGTCTACTAGCATAGCATGGCATAATAAGCAAACGAGAAGTAACTCCCAAAGGTTTGATAATAAAACAGTAATAGGTACTACCTCATCTACTTCCCATCCCACAATTTAAATAGAACCTAATCATGCAATGTTTGAGGATTGATCTAATGCATAAAAGCGGGTTGTAGAAAAGGTATGATCAAAGTGTTACTTGCCTTGCGATGATCCATGAAACCTAGAGACTCAAGTAACAAAGTGCACTCCGGGTATTCTATCGCAGACAAACAAACAAGCATACAATAAGTACTCATCTGATGCACAAGAAAAACTCGAATAAAAGATCTAACCAGAATGTTCAACTTAAGAACTCCGGTTTGCAAAAAGAAACAAATCAAACAAAGCAACGAAAGTCAAACAGCGAAAGAAAACAGCTTCGTTTTACTAATCTGGATCTGAGTCAAATTTTACAGAAGCAAAAACTTGTTTAAGTAGATTATTCGGAAAGAGAGTTTTGAGACGAAACTCCCGGCGCTTGAATCGCCTGATTCCGATAAACGAGCGAAAAGTTATACTAAAACGAAAATTGGATCAGGAATCGCGATCAGAAAAATCGCGGATTAAACCCGAGAAAAAGAAAAATGACGAACGGGTTAACGAACGAACGTTCGTTAACTAAACTAATCTGACGAACACATTCGTTAAAACGAACGAACGAGCGAACGCTCGCTAATTAAACTAAACTGAAAATAAAAACCGATCTAATAAAAAACCGAAGCTAAAAAAACGAAAACAAACCGACGGAAAACCGATCGGTTTTTCTAAAAAAACCGGCACAGAAATCGAGGCGGCGGTGAACCTTAACAAGCGTCTTGGCGGCGGGTCGGCAGGTCCGTGAGAGGTTCGGCGGCGGCGGCCATGTGGCGGCGGATCTGGCGGCGGCGGCGTTAGGGTTAGGGTTCGGCGTGTGGCGGCGGCCAAGGCGGGCGGCGAGGCGGGCGGTTGGGCTCGGGGCGCCGGGGTGGCGCTTTATATAATGCCCCCCGAGCGGAGTCCCGCTCGGGCACGGCACAGAGGCGATTCGCGTTTTTTTTAAATAATTCCGCGCAGAAGAAAAATAAAAAGAAATACTAAACGGACTCCAAAAATCCTGAAATAAAATTTTCCCGTCTTCTAAAATCAAGCCGAACAAGAAGAACATTTATTTGGGACGTAAATGCAATTTTGAGAAATGCGCATTTTTCCTAAATCCAAATAAAAGGCGAAAAACTCCAAAATAAATCTTATTTATTTTTTTATTAAATCTTTATTATTTCTTTATTTTGGGAAAGTCATTTTATTCCCTCTCTGAAATTTTGGTAGTAGAAATAATTGAAGATAAAATAAATAAAATCAAATGATCCTATTTTCAAAATTTGAGAAAAACTCAAATATGAAATTAATGAAATCCCCAACTCTCTCCGTGGGTCCTTGAGTTGCGTAGAATTTCTAGGATCAAGCCAACAATGCAACAAAATATGATATGCATTTTATGATCTATGTATAACATTCCAAATTGAAAATTTGGGATGTTACAGTAACAAAACGATGAGAAGTGAAGGATGAAAAGAATATGATTGAAGCCTTGCAATGATTTAGATGGATCTTCGTGATGAGAAAATTGAGAGAGCTTAGAACATCGGGAGACAAGATGAACAACTTGAAACCAAGAATTTATTCCTCCTAAACAAACTCCGAAGAAAGGAATTAATCACTGGGATGAAACAAGAATAAGAACTATGTTATGCGTATCCTTCATCAATATGAATTGATGATAAGCAATGGATTTGGCATACTAATTCTTCTTGAAAAGGATTAAGGGAGATATAGCGCAAATTTGAAGGAGTCTTCAACGAATCACTAGGAGGATTTTGGAAAGAACGAGTGAAATGATATGATAACAAAGGTAAAGGAATATTGAATGAACCATCGTAAGAATTTAAAACGAGTGAAGAAAAGGAACACGTCACCAGGAAGAATTAGAAAATGAACAAAGATACTTAAGGGAATTTATATATAAGCTAATGAGACCACGAGCTGACTAGAGAATACTTGAACGATGCACCGAAAGAATTGGGAACAAGAGCTAAACGTTGAGTATGAAGAATAAAATGATGGCCTTTAGAGAATCAAAATGAAAATAGCTCTGAAATGCTCCGGATGGTTATGAAAAGAATTCTCACAAACAAAAACAACTATGAGGATGGCATGAACTAGAACCATGAGCCTTCAAGAGAATCGGATCTAGATTGAGGAAGAAAAAAAATCTTCTTCGGTCTTCAAAATCTGAGAATGGCGACGAGATACACCACCAAAATTATTGTGACACTCCGGAAAAATTATAAGAGAAAAGGTTGGGCCAAAGATGAAAAGAATATGAAAGCAACCTTGGAGGAGGCATCCGATTGATGGAAATTCATTCTTATGTCAAACTTTGAAAAGAATTCGAGAATAACTCCGGAAAAATTAGAAGAGTCAGGTAAGATCCTGGGAAAAGACCTATTGGTCAGGGCCCACTCGAAGGAACACCGTTGAACAATTACTTGAAAGGGAGATTGCACCGGTTGATTTAAATGGCTTTAATGAGATATTGACCTGGAAATAACTTGAATGGATTAAGAATGGATACATGAACATTTTGAGGTATCTTCTACACTACGGATATGAATAGAGGTGAATAAATAAGAGAGCCTTGGATAAGAAATTGCCACATGGAAAAGCATGTGAAACAAAAGGAAGAGATATGATTAACACCAAAGCTTAAATTGACTCCACCGGAAAAGAAAAGAGAATGAATAATGATAAACTTGAAGCTCCTGAGCATCTTCATGAGGAAACACCAGATAAGAACATCGAAAGAAAAAAAACTTGATAGACTTCTCATGAATAAAATGGGTACTTGATTAAGATATATGAGTCTTTGAAGTAAAGGGTGGGATGGTGGGAAAAAACAAATGCAACTTGGGACGGGCAAAATGAACACCATTGAGAAGAAGTAATAATTGATCTTGCAAATGTTGAAGGGATCGGATTAACTTGAAGAGAAGTAGGCCAGTTGAGAAGAATTTACATGACAATCTCGATGATCAGAAAGGATTAGCACTCCCATAGAAATATGAGAACACCATTTACGAAAGGTATGGATCAACATTTCACATCGAAGCAACTCGAATACCACAACTCAAAACAAAACAAAGATTTGGCTTGCAAAATATGCCGAAAACAAATACATAATCCCTCATGCATTTGTTGGAAGGATAATCTTAGGTAACTACTTGAATTCCCACATGAGAACTCCTGAAACTTCTTGGTTATGCAATCTGGTCCCACGGCTACACAGAGCAAAATCATCACACAACTCCTAGCAAAATTCTACGCTCCAATGTTCCGAATGCGTTCAACACATAACCAAGAAATCTTAGAAACTCGTGTAGCTCAGACCTTCGAACACACAATGATACTAGTCATGGAAGATCATCCGTGCTATCTCCTACAGTATTGGGGATAAGTCACGACACTATTTGCCACCATGAAAAGTATGGGAGCGTTTCGATGTCGGCATCCTCTGGTATTCCGGAACTGAAGTGATAGCACTATGACAAAAACACATTGGAGCTCAACTCCCCGGGTCCAATCCATACAATCGGGAGGCACGAAGACAGAATTGGCGTCACATCGATATCGCAATGATTCCAACAATACCCGCGTGATCCTAAAAAAAAATTGAGTGAAAAAAGGAGAGTGAAGTCAAAACATCTACGTCACGAGTCCTCACCAGAGCGACGAGGGGATGAGGAGTAAAAAGAATTCCTACTCTCCAATATAACTAGATTCAAAATAGTTTTCTTCTAGACTCAACAGCGACATCGGTTCGATCAATCAAGGGGGATCCTAAGGTCGGTAAGGCTTGGTTACCAACTTGTCACGCCCAAGATGCGATTCTATCCCAATCACGTGATGAATTCATGGCAAGGTGGATATCATTACAACATACCATGTACTGAATAGATGAGAATACCAGATAAAGGCTTACACTTGCCACAAGCTACAACATCAATACATACAATACATCAATACATAGCAATCATCATACAGAAGAGCAGGATCCGACTACAGATGAAATCAAACAAAAAATAAGAATGACATCCACACTGTTAGCCCAGGCTCCCGACCCGAAACCTATAACCCTTGATCGAAGAAGAAGCAGAAGAAGAATTCCAAACAAGCAAGCATCGCACTCGTGTCAGATCATCGCATTATCTGCACCTACAACTGTTGTTGTAGTAATATGTGAGCCATGAGGACTCAGCAATCCCATTACCATGGGTATCAAGACTATCAAAGCTTAATGGGTACAGAATGGATAAGTGGCGAGGCTGCAACAAGCGACTAAGCATTGTTTGGTGGCTAACTTATGAGTACAAGAGTAAGAAGAGCAACTACGCATAACGGTTGCAAACTACTAATGATCAAGAAGTGATCCTGAACTACTTACGAGTCAAACATAACCCCACCCTGTTTTCTTCTCGAACTCACTCGAAAAGAGATGGTCACAGTTACACACGCGGTTGGTGTATTTTAGTTCAGATCTGGTGTCAAGTTCTCTACAACCGGATATTAAAAATTCCCATCTGCCACATAACCGCGGGCACGGCTCTCGAAAGTTTAAACCTTGCAGGGGTGAACCAACTTAGTCCATCACAAACTCTCACGATCAACGGAGGAAAATCCTCCTCCCGGGACAACCCGATCAAGCTCGGAATGCCGGTTCACAAGACATTTTGACAAGGGGCAATTGCATTTTTACCCCTAGTTGGCTCCTACCCACGGGTTTTGCCCTTACTTTTCGAGCTTGCTCAGTTTTGCCCTTACTTTTTCCATCGAGGTCCCTCGAATGCCCTTTGACCGTTTGACCAAAACTTCAAAAATTCATAACTAATTCATATGAACTCAGAAAAATGCAAATAAGATATCAAAATGTTGGATAAACATTACCTTTATGGGCATATCATTTGCATTCGGACAAAACATCATTTAAACTACCGAGGTAATTAATGTTATTAACATTATTAAAAATAAATAGGTATAAACAATTTTTTTCATGAATAAAAATTATATGCAAATGTAGGTGATGTTTTCTGAACATCCTGATACCTTATCTGCATTTTCCTGAGTTTGTGTCAACTTATTATGAAGTTTCCAAATAATGGTCAAAGTTGTTAGAACATTCATAACAAGTTGATACAAACTCAGAAAAATGCAAATAAGTTATCAGGATGTTCAGGAAACATCACCTACATTTGCATGTAAGTTTTATTCATGAAAAAAATATTGTTTATACCTATTTATTTTTAATAATGTTAATAACATTAATTACCTCGGGTAGTTTAAACGATGCTTTTGTCCTGAATGCAAATGATATGCCCATAAAGGTAATGTTTATCTTAACATTTTGATATCTTATTTGAATTTTTCTGAGTTCGTATGAATTACTTGTGAATTTTCAAAGTTTTGGTCAAATGGTCAAAGGGCATTTGAGGGACCTCGATGGAAAAAGTAAGGGCAGAACTGAGCAAGCTCGAAAAGTAAGGGCAAAACCCGTGGGTAGGAACCAACTAGGGGTAAAAATGCAATTGTCCCTTTTGACAATGGTAAAACAAGTCCAGCGAGACCTCCCGACGTGCCGACACCTAATAGTAGCCGCACATATCTCGGCTCAGGCCACGATCGGATGGGACAAGCTACGAGTAAAACCAAACCTCGAGCTTCCCCGTGGTGGCCCTGCAGGCCGCCCGTTTGGGACCAACACCATCAACACTGGCCCTGTGTATTATGTTAAATTACTCCTCGGGTAGCGCTAACTCTCTATGCGTCAAATTTAAATATCATGTTTATTATGTTGGGCAAATGTTAAAACCAATGTCGGGTCTTGCTGGAAGAGTTTTATTCAAAGCGAACTGTCAAGGGGGCCCATAAACCCCAACCGTGTTAGGAACGCAAAATCAAGTAACATAACACCGGTATGACGGAAACTAGGGTGGTAAGAGTGGAACAAAACACCAGGCAAAAGGTCGAGTCTTCCACCCCTTATCAAGTATACAGATGCATTAATTAAATAAGAGGTATTGTGATATACCATGATATCCATGTCCCAACATGGAACAACCTGCAACCAGCAATGTTATAAGAGGGGCTGAGCAAAGTGGTAACATAGCCAAACAACGGTTTGCTGGGATGGTAAAAAAGGTTAGAGGCTATTTCATGGCATATTGGGAGGCTTGACAAACATGTGGTGGGTAGCGCGACATAGTGATAGCATCGAGACAACTAGCATAACAAATATAGTAGTGAGATCCAAGGTGACAGTCATCTTGCCTGAGATCCCGCTAGGAAGAAGACTGAATCCATGAAGTAGACAAACGAGAGTAGTCAAACGAATCCTCACAGTCGCAATGTTACTGGAACTAAGAAGCAACACCGGAAAGAAGCAAACAACATGGTAAATGCACAAGTATAAACATGGCATGATGCACAAACAAGTATGATGCATATCCAGTTTAAATATGCATGGCTTGGCAAAGTGATACAAACATCACTACAATTTAAGTGGAGCTCAGTGTGCAACGAGTTGCATATTGACGAAACACCACATTTACTTATTTAGTTTTCTCCCGTTTATGATACCCATCAATATTAAATGTTGATTAACATGGAAAGAGACGAAGCATAAATAAACTAACTATTTAGGCAAGTTAAATGAGGCCGGAACAACAATCAAGAATTCCGGAAAATCCCCATATGCATATTTTGAATTTGCTATTGTTCTGCCCTATACACATTTTAGAGTTGTTAAACATGCAAAGTAAGGCCACCATGTTAAGCTATGCCTTTTTCTAGACCATTTACGTAGAAAGTTTATTTAGTTCGGAGCTACGGTTAATTAGTAATGAAACAAATCATTTTAGCATGGCATTTATGCAAATTAATGCAAACAACAAGTTTAAACATTTTAAACATGGATGATAGTTACAAATTATGAAACTAGATGAAACTCTAAGCATTTTACATATATAAATTATTTTACATATGATGCACGGTTCTGAAGTTATTAAATACATGAACATGAGGGACTTTTCTTGAAATCTAGCATCTCTGGATAATATGGAAATTCGATGGACAGAAAAAAATAGGTTATGGGCCGAAGGGGATAGGGGAGCTTCTCACATTGGGCCTTACGGCCTGTCGGTGGAGCAGCCCACCAGCAGCGCGGGGCTGGGCCTGGAAACACATTGGGCCGACTGCGTCCTGGTTGACGACTTGACCAGACCGAGCAATTAGTCAGTAAACGGCGAAGCATGACTTGGTGCTGGGGTTGTCTTCCTCGCGTGCGATGACGAATTAAAAGGGAACGACGTGCTGCAAGCGACATGAGGCGGCGAGGATCCACCGGATCTGACGAGGGGAGCTAGTTCCCGATGGTAGGAGTCGAACAGGGCGACAGTGAAGAATTCGGGCAGGCCATGGCGGTCTCCTACTACGGCAAGTATAGGGAGTGAGAGATATGAGAAAGATCATCAGGGAAGGGAAGATGCACAGGAGGAAGGATAGGGACGGCCTGGGTGCTGGTCTTGGTCGTCGGCGGCGAGGTTTTGGCAGGTTCGGGCGGCAGACGAAGCAGCTCTGGCGGTGGCGATCGCCAGCACGGTGCCGGAGATGGCAGGGAGCGAGGTCGCTCTGGCCCCACGTGAGGAAGCAGGGAGGCGGGATCACGCTGGAGCAGCGGGAGCTCGTCTATGTAGCCCTCCCGCTCGGGCGCGAGCATGAGAGGAGGTACAGGGCAGCGCAGGAGCTCGAGGAGTTCGGGGTCCTCGCTCGGGCACGCACTGCGGAGGCGGGGCTCGGCGCTTGGATCGAGACAGGTCGGTTGAGACGAATTGGGAGGTGGCTGGATTGGATTTGAGGGAGAAGGTGGTTGGCTGGCTGGTGAAAACGGGGAGATTAGCTGGGTGAGATCCCGATGGGACTAGAGGTGGCGGCCGGATGGATGGAATGGACGTGACAACTAGTGGTCTAGGTTTAATCTGCTTTATATATAGCGGTTAAGAATTGGGTAGAGGCTATCTCGTCCCTAAGATTATAATCGGACGACTAAGAAAATAAAGGCTAGGGGGTCCCAATAAGAAACCGAAGATGTTTTAGGCATGTTTGGGGATGATCCGGACCCATCGGTCATGACCGAGCGATTCAGGTTCAGGGAAGTTTCAGACGCGCACGAGGGGGCCCAGAGAGGTCGACAAGACAAGAGGGCCTACAAAAGATCAATGGAGACAAAGAGAGAAGCGGTAACTATGAACGACTATGAGTTTTACAAAAACATGCGGATACAATGCAGATGATGCGATGACGAATGCAACAAATAAATAATTAATACGACTGATGCGCAACACATGGAAGGCATCTGGAGCGTCGGTCTCGGGGTGTTACAACACCCCCTATAACTATTCCACACTCCAATCGATAAGCCCTTGAGGCACCAAGACGTAGGGCTGTTACCTTCTTCGTGAGGGGCCTGAACTCGTAAATCTGTGTGTACAACCTCGCCTGATGGTCTATGGCAACTCAGATTTGGTGGTTAATCAAGTGATGAAGGAGTGGGACGCCAGAAACCCTACCATGACTTGATACTGCAATGCAATGAGGAAGTTGGAGAAATTTTTTGAGGGTTTGGAGCTTCACCACATTCCCCGAATCAAGAATCAAGCAGCTGACAACTTGGCAAAAATAGGTTCCGAGGGTCCGGATGATCCGAGCAGCCGTCCGGATCGTCCGGCTTGTGTCATAGCCGGCGTCGGGAGGTCATCCGGGCTTGTGCTGTTGTCTTCGGGACGCGTAGCTGGATCGTGTGGGCCAGGGGCCGGATCATCCTGGCGTCGGCCAGATCGTCCGGGAGGGGATCCGGATGATCCGGGCAAGTGCAGACTTGTCTGTTCTTCCGTCTTCTTCCATCTTCTCTTCTGCGCTTCCCTCGCAGATGGTGTAGTCTTTCCTTGGTGCTTGCACTCCTCCTCGACATTTGTGAAGCTCCAATAATACCTATGCATGCATGATGGATGGTTAAGTAGTATACCATCCTCAAAGGAGTTAAGCGAGCATGTGTAAAGGAGATTATTCACCTTTATGTGTGTGAAGTAGGTGTCACACGTGTCACTTGCCAAATGGACTCTTGAAATGGTGATGTCCATAGGATGCTTCACATCATCCCCCCTGGGAAAGATTCGACCTCGGATTGAAAACGAAATCACCATGGGAGAGAGATGGTGTCGCCGTGTAGAAGTGGATGATCACCAAGTACTCGTCATCTTGAAGCTCGAAATGGGTACTCTCCTATGCCGCACCTTCTTGGGATTCCTTCAAAAGGAGAAGGACAACAAACACTTGGACAACCAAATGTGGTTAGGCGTTAGTGCAAAACCAGGCATTATTCAAGCGGTGATTCACCCAACAAGTGTCGTCATCAAGCATAGCATAGGGTGTGACAAATGATTGTGACATGGCATGTAAGCATATGAATTGAGCACAATCAAGGTCATCATAGAAACAAGCATGTAAATGTGAGGTAGCGATGCAAATATGTGTGACAAGAGAATAATCATCTACCTCAAGTTCATAGCAAGCATGCATCAAGCTCTCAACAAATGGTCGATGGTAGGCATAAGAATCATTCACAACACCCAAATAGTGTCCAAACACATGGGGCAAGACAATCCAAGCATAATGTGTATATGGTGTAGTGTAGATAGTGTGGCACTCAACACAATAGAAAGAGCAATTGTTCATCATGTGTGAGGCAATCAAGGCAAGCATGTAGCACTCAATGGGACATGGCATATGTGAAGTGATGACATTGTTGCAACCAAGCATATGATAGGAGCAAGTAATCCAAAAATTAGATGCAACACGCAAGGTATATATGTTATGAGGCATGGCAATGTGTCAATGAGAAGTCGAAGCAAGATCTCTAGCATGTGAACAATATGTCAAGGTGCAAGCAACACATGAAGTAGGATCTGACGATGACATGTACCTAGGGTAGGGTCTTAGGCCTGACCTATATGCCCTTCCCAAAGACATCACACAAGTGGCCAAGGCCTACAAAGTTAAACAGCAGATACCGGATGAAATCCCCTTGAAGTGCAATGCACTCGACATACGATTCCACTCGGATACCACAATTCCACTCGACCATCATTATCCCACTCAGAAGACAAGAATCCACTCGGAGTACAGAATACCTAGAGTCACCCCAGGATGGCAACGGTCAGACATTCACTCATTCGTCATAAAGACCATTTAATACGGGCGTTACCAGTAAAGCTCAAGACTTAACTCTCATTGAACCCCTGTGTAACTGAGGGTTCCGAGGGGCTGGCGCACTCTATATAAGCCACCCCTCCCCTCTGGCACAAGGGTCCGCACCCCCTGTAACTATTCCACACTCCAATCGAAAAGCCTTCGAGGCACCAAGACAGTGACGGGCCTAAACTCGTAAATCTGTGTGTACAACCTCGCCGTAGCTAGGGCCTGACCCTTCTCCTACGCACCCCTACTTCTACTGTCAGACTCATTCCCATGACAGTTGGCGCCCATCGTGGGGTGGGCGTCTTAGCGACTTCCGGTGAGGTTGCAGTTTTTGATCTATGTCAACATGGTTTCCGGTGGTGGATTGTCCTTGGGCCACGAGATCCGTCTCGGCACACTCACTTTCATCACGGACGATTTGGCATGGCTTCAGGAGGCCCCCCTTGACGTCGAGGCACTCCCCATCCGTGGGGCAGTGCACTTCCGCGCGAGTGCTTGCGGCGTCCTCCTACGGTAGCCGTTGATTCAGTATCGATCGGCACCCATGGCGTCTTCGCTTCCCGAGGGTCGTCACCGCAAGTGATATGATCGCTCGCGGCTCCAGCGATGGGTGAAGCACGCAGTGGCCCGTCAGTCAGCTACTCATCAGATTGCGGCAATCGAGCCCGATGAATCTCTCTATGGGTTGTTCGACCTGTCGACTGGCCATTAGGACACCCTCTCCGAGTGTGAAAGCAATGGCCCCGTGGCGGAAGTTCTCATGGTCGGCTCCCAGCGTAGCCCACCAGGATTTCCCCGTGGCATGGGTGGTAGCAGCGGTTTGGCGCACGACAACGACAAGTACTATCCCGAAGCTCTCACTGCAGAGCAGAGGGAGGAGTTGCAACGCATGCAAGATCAAGCTTTGGAAGCTCTCCAGTCCCTCATCGTAGGGGAGAGCCCTGAGGCTCGAGCCTTGGAGGCTGCGCATGTAGCCACTCTGGCTAAGCACGTGCGTCTAGAGAATCTTCAACAAGCACTCGACTACCACGCTTGTAGACATATTCCAAGTTCTCGACGACATCGGCAACTGTTTCCGACTGGACCTAAGGATGATTGTCAGGTATTCCGTACTCCAATCCAGAACGTTGCAGCAGCTGCACGTATTGCAGAATTGATCCAGCTATTCCGTTCTGAGGCTGGTAGAGGCTTACAGTAGATTCGGGCACTGCTCAGAGAGGCCGGGGAACATAACTCAGCTGTTTCTCAGTCGTGCAATAGGATTCACAACTGGTCAATTGTGGCAGATACAGTTCAGTCGGCTCAAAGCCCAAGATCACCCTTGCGGCATGAAGATCGTGGTTACCACCATGAACAGTACCCGGGAAGATGCCACGGGCAGTTAGACCTCGATATCACCGTGATGAACACCGTCGAGTGCCTACACCCCCTCCGAGGGGTGGATCGTACGCACCCCGGCAGTATGATGATATGCGCCTGAACAACGATGATCGGAGGCTCCCAGTCGACCCTAGAGAGCCTGGTTTTGATGCAAGGCCAGTTCTTGTGCAGGGCCTGGTTGACAGAAGCAGGGCTAACAGAGATGGCTTGTACAGCGATCAACCGAGTGGGAATAGAGAGTTCGTCTCTAGGCCCAAGTGTTTCAATAGAGCCATCCATGCTCCTGAGATTCCTCCCAACTTCAGGTTGGCTGCAGGACTTGGCAAGTTTACTGGCGACTCCAAGCCAGCCACCTGGTTAGAGGATTATTGAGTGGTAGTGCAGATCGGTGGGGGAAACGATGAGGTAGCCATGAAGCACCTGCCCCTCATGCTTGAGGGCTCAGCCAAGGCTTAGTTGAATCAGTTGGCCCCAACAAGCATATTCTGTTGGGAAGATTTGGCCCGAGTGTTTATCAAGACATTTGTAGGCACTTGCAAGTGTCATGCTGGACTGTCTGAGCTATAGCATTGTGTACATAAACTGAATGTAACCTTGAGAGATTATATTCTGCGGTGGACTACCCTTCACCATCTGGTGGAGAATGTTTTAGAGCATTAGGCCGTCTGTGCTTTCAAGGAAGGTGTGTGGTACAGAGAGCTCACATTAAAATTTGGTCGCTCCGGGGCCATGAGTTTGAATCGGATGATGGAGATCACCACTCGGTATGCAAATCATGAGGAAAAGGACCGACTCCGAAATGGTAAAGGGAAAACAGTCGACGCTGAGACTGGGGGCGGAAATCCCAGTCGAAAATAGAAACGTAAGGCTGAAGCCTCAGGTCAGGCTGAAGAAGTAGTGGTCAATTCACAAGGAAAGTTCAAGGGAAAGCCCAAAGGGCCTTGGGTACCCAAGAAGATGAAGGATCAGTCAGGCCAGGATGTCCTGGATTTACCGTGTCCCATTCAAACGAAGAAGGATGAGGAAGGCAACCTGATTGTGCCTAAACACACCACTCGACAGTGCAGGTTCCTCATTCAGCAGTTCCGTGAAGGACAACAGTGTGAAAAAGTCTCTGATAAGGATGAAGATGAAGAAAAGACAGATGATTACCCAAAAGTCAATGCAACTTTGATGATTTTTGCTGATGTTGAGAGCAAAAGTCGACTGAAAGTCATTAACAGAGAGGTGAACATGGTTGCTCCGGCAACTACGATGTACCTCAAGTGGTCGAAGACTCCTATCACCTTTGATCAGTCAGATCACTCAGCTCACGTTGCTACCCCCGGGCAACAAGCTTTGGTGGTCGACCCAGTTGTTGGGGGCACCCGACTGACTAAAGCTCTCATGGATGGTGTTTGTAGTTTGAACATACTATATGCTGAGACCCTCCAGGGGATGGGCATTCCGTTTTCCCAACTCAGTGAAAGCAACATGCAATTCCACGAAGTCATCCTAGGGAAGTAGGCAAATTCACTCGGGCAGATGGCTCTGGATGTGGTTTTTGGTGAATCCAAGAATTGCCACAAAGAAAAATTGACGTTCGAAGTGGTGGATTTCCACAGTGCCTATCATGCTATTCCGGGCAAGCCGGCATATGCTCGTTTCATGGCCCGACCATGTTACATGTATCTCAAGCTAAAGATGCCAGGGCCCAAAGGCATGATCATGGTCACCGGGAACAGAAAGAGAGCAGAAGAATGCCTCCAAAAGGGGACCAAGATCGCCGACGAGAAAATGGCAGTGGTTAAACTGGAGGAATATCAGAAGAACGTTGATTCGACTGATTTGCTCCGCTCCAATAAGCAATCCGAAAGATCATTTTCCGCATCCCCGCATCGATCAGATAGTCGACTCAACTACGGGGTGTGAGTGCTTGTCTTTTCTTGATGCGTATTCCGGATACCATCAGATCCGACTGTTTGGGCCAGATGAAATTAAAACAGCCTTCATCACCCCGTTCGGGTGTTTTGCTATGTCACCATGCCGTTTGGTCTCAAGAACATCGGAGCTACATTCGTGCGCATGATCTAGAAGTGCCTGCTCACCCAGATCAGTCATAATGTGGAGGCATATATGGATGATATTGTAGTGAAGTCACGCAAGAGTTCTGACCCTTTGACTGATCTCGTTGAAACTTTCGCCAATCTAAGAAGATATGATATCAAGTTGAATATGTCCAAGTGCATATTCGGAGTACCCGGAGGGAAGTTACCCGGTTTCCTCGTTTCCGAACAAGGGATATATGCTAATCCCAAGAAAATTGGTGCAATTCTCTGAATGAAATGATCTGTGCATGTGCATGAAGTTTATAAGCTTACAGGCTGTCTTGCTGCAATGAGTCGATTCACTTCACGTCTCGGTGACGAGGCACTGTCCCTCTACCGACTGATGAAATTTTTGTTACGTTCGAGTGGACTCCCGAAGCTGAAGTAGCGTTTGTGGAGCTCAAAGCCCTGCTTTCCACCCAGCTGGTGCTTGCCGCTCCAATCAGCAAAGAGCCTTTACTCTTGTACATTGCAACCACTGGTCAAGTTGTTAGCACAATGCTCATAGTCGAGCAAGAAGAAGAAGGCCAGGCCAATAAAGTTCAACATTCCGTGTACTATATTTCTGAAGTCTTGACTCCATCCAAGCAGAGGTACCCACATTACCAGAAGCTTGTTTATGGAATTTACTTGACTGCAAAGAAAGTTGCACATTATTTCCATGACCACTCGGTTTCAATCGTCAGCAATGCTCCATTGTCTGAGATCATGAACAATCGAGATGGAACTGGTCGAGTGGCTGAGTGGGCAATGGAACTTCTCCCTCTGGATATCAAGTTTGAAGCGAAGAAAGCGATCAAATCCCAAGCACTCATAGATTTCTAGGCCGAGTGGATTGAAGAACAACAACCAACCCAAGTTCACTCGGAACACTGGACTATGTTGTTCCATGGGTCCAAGATGTTGAATGGCTCTGGTGCTGGAGTGGTTCTGGTGTCCCCAAGAGGTGATAAAATCAATTATGTCCTCCAGATTCATTTTGATTCCTCCAATAATGAAGCAGAGTATGAAGCACTTCAATACGGGTTGCATATGTCCATCTCACTCGACGTCCATCACCTGATGGTCTACGGCGACTCAGATTTGGTGGTTAATGAAGTGATGAAGGAGTGGGACATCAGAAACTATGCCATGACTGGATACTGCAATGCAGTGAGGAAGTTGGAGAAAAAGTTTGAGGGTTTGGAGCTTCACCACATTCCCCGAATCAAGAATCAAGCAGCTGACGACTTAGCAAAAATAGGTTACACTCGGAAACCTATCCGCAACAATGTGTTTCTTGAGCATCTCCGTTCCCCATCAGTGCAAGAGGATCCTTTCACTGAAGAACCTCCCCAGGTGATAAGTCCTACCAATCTGACTGAGATCAAAGTACCAGCGGTGATTGATTTGGGTATGAAGATCCTGGTGATCACTCCCGACTGGACAGTACCATACATTGCATATCTGCTCAGGAAGGAGCTTCCAGAAGATGAAGTTGAGGCACGTCAGATCGTCTGCAGATCCAAGGCTTTCACAGTAAGGGATGGGCAGCTTTACAGAGAGAGCGTTACTACGTGGCTCAATGATGTATCTCCCCTGAAGAAGGTCGACTAATTCTGGAAGAAATCCACTCGGGGACCTATGGTCACCATGCGTCCTCTCGGACCATCATGGACAAAGCATACCGAGCAGGATTCTACTAGCCACGGGCCAATGAGGCTGCAAAAGAAATCGTGGAGAAGTGTGCAGGTTGCCAGTTCTATGCAAACATGTCTCACAAGACAGCATCTGCGTTGAAGACTGTTCCACTCGTTTGGCCATTTGTTGTGTGGGGCTTGGACATGATTGGGCTGCTCAGGACATGCATAAGTGGTTTCACTCATCTTCTTGTAGCAGTCGACAAGTTCACCAAGTGGATTGAGGCCAAGCCTATCAAAATTTTAGACTCAAGCACAACCATCAGTTTCATAAGAAAGCTGACATTCCGACTCGGAGTTCCCCACAACATCATCACAGACAATGGCTCAAACTTTGACTCGGAAATATTTAGAGCGTAATGCGCTTTCCAAGGGACTCGGGTGGACTACGCATCCGTTGCGCACCCATAGTCGAATGGCCAAGTTGAAAGGGAAAATGGTCTGATCCTCCAGGGTTTGAAACCACGGCTCATGCGTGACCTCAAACACGCAGCTGGGGCTTGGGTGACCGAGCTGTCGTCTCTTCTATGGGGATTGAGGACAACTCCCAACCGAACCCCATTCTTCATGGTATATGGAGCTGAAGCTGTACTGCCATGTGATCTGCTTCAGAATGCGCCCCGAGTGGAAATTTATTCAGAAACCGAGGCAGAGCAAGCGCGTCAGGGTGCGTGGACCTCCTAGAAGAAGAACGGGAGATGTCTTTGATCCGATCGGCTATCTATCAATAAAGATCTTCATCGATTCCATGCAAGGAATGTCAAGGGTCGAGCATTTCAAGAAGGAGACCTCGTGCTCCGAGTGGATCAGCAGCGACCGCACAAGCTCGCCCCTACATGGGAAGGCCCTTTCGTCGTTACCAAGGTGCTTCACAATGGAGCATACCACCTTTACAACCTAGCTCAGAAGAAAGAAGAACCGCGCTACTAGAACGCAGATCTTCTTCGTCGTTTTTATACTTGACAGTCGGATTGTCTAGATGTAATAAAAGTACTTGGTCGATTTTTTATCAAGACATGATTCCCACAATCTCTTAATGATTGTTTTTCGCATAAGCATGTGTTGAAATCCTGAAAGCACAAGCGCTCCCTAGACGATTTTGGTAATTAATGTCAACATATCTCCTGTTGGACTAATATTTTCATCTAGTATATTTCAGATAAGTTCAACATTGGAGTGGCATGGAAAAGAGGATGTGGAACCCCTTCAAGATGCTAAGGACAAACATTGGCAAAATCTCAAGACTCTACTTTTTAATTTTAGTGATCCAAGATCACATTGAGTCCATAGGAAAGCCAATACTATTAAAAAGTGGATGAGGTGTTGCTTAATGGCTTGCTTGCTCAAAGTGCTTAGTGATATGCTCCAAAGCCCTCAACCACTTTCTCATTTCCACATATGTCCTTAACCTAAAGTCAAACTCGGCCCCACTGATTTGATCTATCCGGCGCCACCGAGTTCTTTTGACATAGCCACTACCAGAAACCCTAATCAGTTCGGTCTCACTGATGGGATCTTGGTCTCACCTAGATGGGCTTGCAAACTCTCTGTTGCCTGTTACAATAATTTTGGTCTCACCGAGATATGCAATCGGTCCCACCGAGTTTGCTTGACCAATTCTTTGTTTGCTTATTACCAAAATTGGTCTCGCTGAGTTTGTGTAATCGATCAAACTGAGTTGAGGTTTTACCCTAACCCTAGCACATCGGTCCCACCGAGTTGACCTTGTTGGTCCCACCGAAAACTCTAACGTTCACATTTTGAACTGAATCATTCTGACCGAGATTCACTATTCGGTCTCACCAACTCTGGGAATTTGTGTGTAACGGCTAGATTTTGTGTGGAGGCTATATATACCCCACCACCCATTCTTTATTCATGAGGAGAGCCATCAGAACATGCCTACACTTCCACTACTCATTTTCTGAGAGAGAACCACCTAGTCATGTGTTGAGACCAAGACATTCCATTCCACCCACAAGAATCTTGATCTCTAGCCTTCCCCAAGTTGCTTTCCACTCAAATCATGTTTCCACCATAGTCAAATCTGTGTGAGAGAGTTTAGTGTTGGGGAGACTATCATTTGAAGCACAAGAGCACGGAGTTTATCATCAACACACCACCTATTACCTTTTGGAGAGTGGTGTCTCCTAGATTGGTTAGGTGTCACTTGGGAGCTTTCGTCAAGATTGTGGAGTTCAACCAAGGAGTTTGTAAGGGCAAGGAGATCGCCTACTTCATGAAGATCTACCCAAGTGAGGCAAGTCCTTCGTGGGTGATGGCCATGGTGGTATAGACAATGTTGCTTCTTCATGGACCCTTTGTGGGTGGAGCCCTCCATGGACTCACGCAACCGTTACGCTTCATGGGCTGAAGTCTCCACCAACGTGGATGTACGATAACACCACCTATTGGAACCACACCAAAAATCTCCGTGTCTCCAATTGCATTTGCACACTCTAATCCCATCCCTTTACATTCTTGCAAGTTGCATGCTTTACTTTCTGCTGCTCATATACTCTTTGCATGCTTGCTTGATTTGTATTGTGAATGTTTGACATTGTGCTAATTTCCAGCCTCAACTTGAAAACTTAAAAACTGCTACCTTTACTTATTGAGGGTCTAATCACCCCCCTCTAGACACCTCTTCTTGATCCTTTCAATTGGTAGCAGAGCATTGGTCTCCCTTGCTTTGGTTTAATCACAATTGGAGGAAGATGGATGAGTCTACGACTGGGAGTATTAGACGTAGAGTGCCTATGGTTGATGGAGAGTTCTATAGTGAGTGGAAAAATGAGATGCTTGGAATTTTTCATGAATATCACTTGAACAAGTACATTAATACTCCTTGTGAACCCCTTGTTGACCCCTTGCATCCTACCCCTGATGAGTCTCTTGACATGATTCGCAACCTTAGAACTATCAATCTTATCACTAGAGGTTTGCCTAGAAATTTGATTGGTCGCTTGCCAACTCTTGATTGTGCTTATACTATATGGAGATTTCTTGAGGAACGATTTCCGGACTATTCCTTGAAAAACTTAGATGAGATTCTTCACAAGTCTATTGCTTTGAATAAGATGAATCCCAATGATCCTAAGTTTGGAGATTGTTTATTTGAGCTTCGTGACCTTATGTGTGCCAAAGGAGATGTTGGAATCATTAGCAATATCATTTCTGAAGCCATTAGAATTCATAGAGATGAACATTGTCAAAATCACATATCTAGTGAATCACTCTCTCTAGGAAATGATCATTTGCAAGACGGTGTTGAACATGGATACTATGATGAGGATGATGATAGTGACTATGATCTCAATGAGTCTATGAGACACTTTGGTCTTATGGCTAACCTTCGCGGCTACATGGCTGGTGGAAAGGAATGGGTTCTTGATAGTGGATGTACCGATCGCATGACCGGAGACAAGGATATGTTTCATGAGCTTGCTAAAAACGACGACACTCGAAAGTATGTCACTTTTGGTGATAACTCAAAAGGTAAGGTGGTTGGCCTTGGTAAGGTGGCCATCTCACATGACAACTCCATACATAATGTTATGCTTGTTCAATCTCTTGGCTACAATTTACTTTCTGTATCTAGACTAGCCGATTTCGGTTTCAATGTCCTATTTACTGAAGTAGATTGCCAATTGTTTCGAAGAGATAATCATAATATGGTCTTTATCAACATACGTAGATGTGTCCTATACATTGTTGATTTCACTAAAAAGGTTCAACCTAGAACTTGCTTAATTGCTAAATCTTCTAAAGGCTGGTGATGGCATAGACGGTTAGGTCATGTGGGCATGCAAAATCTTGACAAGCTTATTAAAGGTGATCATATCCTTGGTGTTAAAGATGTTATATTCGACAAGGATAGACTTTGTAGTGCTTGCCAAGCAGGAAAACAAGTTGGAGGAAGTCATCCCGTGAAGAACATCATGACCACAAGAAGACCACTTGAGCTACTTCACATGGATCTTTTCGGTCCCAATGCCTACAAGAGTCTTGGTGGTAACTTGTTTGGATTGGTCATTGTTGATGATTCTTCAAGATTTACGTGGGTGTTGATAGAGGCAAAGGTGTCCCGTCTTTTGATGAGATGATGGATATCGCTTTTGTGGAAATCGACTTTTACGATCCGACTACGAACGTGCGAGGACGTCGCGCCTTAGCAACCGCTAAACCAACTCCGAGAGGTTATTGACCACGCCGGAGCACGATCAACCTGACCACGAGGGTCTGTTTCCTGCGAGCAAATGAAGAACAAGCAAGAAACTGAGATTGCAATCTGGATATTGCGAATATAAGATGAAAGCTTTATTGATCAAGGTGGGGTTACGTGGCGCCTTTATGCAGTCGTTGAACACAAGCGAGTCTGTGAAGTTGCAGCTATGGCGAACTTTAGTCTAAACAAAACCCAAAGTCTAAGCGGTGCCCTAAGGGCTGTATATATGGAGGAAGAGGGGGGAATTTCACGGTCCTTGGTGGAGGGTCCGAAATCAACCCTATCTCTTGTTTCCCCACATATCGGACTCTAAAAATAGCCTATACTTATGTATTTCGAAATTACATGGGCTGGCCCAATAATAAGGTGACGACACCTAGAATAGCCTCGGGACGAAATTTATGAAGTGGCATCTTGTATATTTCGTCCAAGGCTTCATGCACCATTGTGGTGGCTTCAAAGTCTGAAATCATCACTTGTAACTCCGTTCTTGTTCCCCTTAGCATGCCATCATCTCCATGCTTGTTAGTGCTCCAATGTCCATCCTTCTCCAAGCTAGGCCCTTCATTTGTAAGCAAAACAAATGTATCCAATTTAGACAACATCATATTCTCATGAACATTAGAATCATTACCAAGAAACGAAATTACGATAATTTAATTGGCGGTAGCGTGCTCTAGTAATTGGTCCGAAGATATGTAGCGATAGGGGCTGTGGATGTAACAATGGTATTGATGTCCTCATCATCCTCCCTTCTTGAAATGAAGTCGTCCTCGTGAGCTCATCTTCCTCACCCAAATAAGGCTTCAAATCTGGAATGTTAAAGTGGGACTAACCCCAAAATCTGCGAGCAGGTCAAGTTTATATGCATTATCATTTATTTTCTCTAACACCTTAAAAGGTCCGTCGACGTGGCATTAGCTTTGATTTGCGCAAATCAGAAATCTATCCTTACGCAAATGTAACCAAACAAGATCTCCGGTGCAAACACAACATGTTTTCTACCCTTATCTCCAGCAAGTTTATATTTAGCATTCATCGCTCAATGTTTTCCTTAGTTAACTCATGCATTTTAAAATCAATTCAGCACGTTGTTTAGCATCAAAATTAACCTTCTCCAAGATAGAAGAGGCAACAAATCAATAGGTGCACGAGGTAGGAAACCATACACAATTTCAAAAGGGCACATCTTAGTAGTAGAATGCAATGAGCGATTATAAGCAAATTCAATATGAGGCAAGCATTCTTCCCACATTTTCTTATTATTCTTCAAAACAGCCCTAAGCATAGTAGACAATGTTCTATTGACTACTTGAGTTTATCCATCGGTTTGGGGGTGACAAGTAGTACTAAAAGCGTTTAGTCCCCAACATTGCCCATAAACATCTCCAAAAGTGGCTAAGAAATTTAGTATCACGATCTGAAACAATAGTATTTGGCACACCATGCAAGCGAATAATTTCACGAAAGAACAAATCAGCAACTTTAACAAAGATCATCGCTTTTATGACATGGTATAAAGTGTGCCATTTTCGAGAATATATCCACGACAACAAATATGCTATCCCTCCCCTTCTTTGTTCGAGGTAAACCTAAAAAAAGTCCATAGATATATCTTCCCAAGGAACACTAGGTACAGGCAAAGGCATATATAAACCATGAGGATTGAGTCGTGACTTAGCTATTTTGACATGTAGTGCAGCGAGCAACAAAGCGCTCAACATCCCGTCTCATCTTTGGCCAAAAGAAATGTGTAGCAAGTACGTCCTCCGTCTTCTTCACGCCAAAGTGTCCCATTAGTCCTCCTCCATGTGCCTCCTGCAACAACAAAAGACAAACGGAGCTAGCTGGAATGCATAGCTTGTTAGCACGGAACACAAATCCATCATTAACGATGAACTTGTTCCAAGTTGTTCCTTCTTTACAATTCTGCAATACATCTTTAAAATCAGCATCATGCACATATTGATCTTTGATTGTAACGCCCCGGTTTCGATGCGCCAGGTGTCCTTCAGTTATTCGCCATCGTTGCCATGTCATTTGCTTGCGTGTTGCACTTTGCCATCTCATCATCTGCATTTCATATCATGTCATCATGTGCATTTCATTTTGCATACGTGTTCGTCTCATGCATCCGAGCCTTTTCCCCGTTGTCCGTTTTGCAATCCGGCACTCCTATGTCATCCGGCGTCCCCTTGTTGCCTCTTCTCTTGTGCGGGTATTAAACTTTCTCGGAATGGCCCGAGGTTTGTCAAGCGGCCTTGGTATAGCACCGGTAGACCGCCTGTCAAGTTTTGTGCCATTTGGAGGTCGTTTGGTACTCCAACGGTTAACCGGGTAACCGTAAAGGCCTTTTTCGTGTGCAGCCCAACACCCCTTCCAAAGTGGCCCAAAACCCAACAAACTCCCCTCCATGCTCTCGGTCGTTTGATCACGATCGCGTGGCCGAAAACCGCACCTCATTTGGACTCTCCTAGCTCCCTCTACCTATAAAAACGTCCTCCTCCTCCATTTTTCGGTGCTAACCCTAGATCAAATCGCCCCGCCGCCACCGGACGCGTCCGCCCGCCACGACGGACATGTCCGCCACGCGCGCCGCAACCAACGGAGGCCGCCCTCGGCCTCCGCCGTCAACTGCAGCGCCTTGCGCCAGCTGCCATGCCGCCACCGCCCGCCCGCCCAGCGCCGCCGCCGCCCGGCGCATCCCTTATTGCCGCCCATTCTTGGCCCGCTCCCGCCAGCGCGCCTTGCGGATCGCCCCACCTCCACCACCTCGGCCCTCCTCACTCCTCGCCGGAGCTCCACCGGTCACCGGAGCTCCTCCACCCCAGATCGGGATGAGATCCACCGGGATCTCATCCAAACGGCACGCCTGCACCGCCCCGTCCAAGAATCTCTCCGTCCAACTTTTCGCGGGGTGAGAATTCCACCAAGTCCCAGATTTTTGTCATAATCATGCCATGTTCATCGCATCACATCTCTGCATCCGTAGCACCGTTTCGTGCGTATAATATGTCAAATTGTTCGTCTCAACGAGTACTTCATTTCATTCCATTGCATCATTTTCATTTGAGCTCATCTTGGTGCCCGAAATGCTGTTGGAAGAGTGCATGTTGATGTTAATCTGCTGAAGCTGTTATAACTTGCTCATTTATCATTTTTGCCATGATTGATGTGTGCATCCTATGAGGTTGATGTCTACATGTATGTTGATCTATGCCATGCCATCTTTCGGGGTGACAACCATGTATTTTTCTGAGTTGTGTCTTTGAGTGTATCAAGCTTGCTAAGTAGGGTAGTTCTTTATTCTTTGTTTTCTGACAGATTCTCATATATTTTGTTGCTATGTTAACATGCTTCTACTAGTCATTTCGTGCATAATCTGGAGATGCTCTATAAACATGTTTTGATCTACATGTCTTGCTCTATCCATTCAAGCCCCTGGTTGCATTTATAAGTTCCTGTAACATGTTGTTTGCTTGCTCTAAACATTGCAACCTGATGTCATTTCTGCTAAAGTCTGAAACTGTTATTATTTGCAATCTTCCCATGTCCTTTTGAGCATGTTCTAGTTGTTTCTGGAGATAGCTCAGTGTTCATGTTTTGTTGTGCTTTACACTACTTCATGCCCATGCCTTTTGTTATTACGTTGAGATGCTGTAGCATGTTGTTTTGATGCTTGTAAGATGCCTAGTTGCTGTTACGGACAGATTGTTGCTATGACTTGTATAGAGTGTATGTGTTGCACCGTTGCTCCGTTTTGAGTGTGCTCTATATGGAACTTGCTTGATTTTTGCATGTAGCTTCATATTATCATGTTGCATCCTTGTTTTGAGGTGTTTGCTTGATGTTTGGGTGCATTTTTCATCAATGCCATGTTTAACTTGTTTTGCTCATATCTTCTAGGCCGTAGCTCCGAATCTAATGAACTTTATATGTAACTTGACTAGAATTTCGTGTAGATCCTCTTGGTGCTCTTTAACTTGCTGTTTAACAACTTGAACATAAGTTTTATTCAGTTCTGAACCAATTTCAAAATTTGCATATGAGGACTTAACGGAATTGTTATATGTTGTTTCCGGCCTAATTTAAACTTGCCTTGATATGTTGTTCTTGTTTGCATCATCTCTTGCCATGAGTAGCTTCATGTAGCTTTGCCATGCATCATGCTTGTTATGCATCATGTCTTGTTCATGTGTGGTGTGTTTACCATGTTGTGTGCTTCTTCTCGATAGTTCTCGTTTCGTTGCGATCGTGAGGATTCGTTCATCTACGTTTGGTTCGCCTTCGTGGTTTCATCTTCTTCATGGACTCGTTCTTCTTCCTTGCAGGATTTCAGGCAAGATGACCGCTACCCTGGATCTCACTACTATCATTGCTATGCTAGTTGCTTCGTTCTATCGCTATGCTGCGTTACCTATCATTTGCTCTTCAAGCCTCCCAAATTGCCATTAACCTCTAACCTTTGACACCTTTCCTATGCAAACCATTGATTGGCTATGTTACCGCTTTGCTCAGCCCCTCTTATAGTGTTGCTAGTTGTAGGTGAAGTTGAAGATTTCTCCATGGTGGACAGGGTTATGTTGGGATATCACAATATCTCTTATATTATTAATGCATCTATATATTTGGTAAAGGGTGGAAGGCTCGGCCTTATGCCTGGTGTTTTGTTCCACTCTTGCCGCCCTAGTTTCCGTCATACGGTATTATGTTCCCGGATTTTGCGTTCCTAGCAGGTCGGGTGATTTATAGGACCCCCGACGGTTCGCTTTGAATAAAACTTGTCCGCAAAGGCCCAACCTTGGTTTTACCATTTGCCTCACCACCACCTACCTTTCCTTGGGAGTAATTAACCCAAGGGTCATCTTTATTTAGCCCCCGGGCGGTGCTTATCTAAGTGTTGGTCGGCGAGCAACTTCTTGAGGCCACCTCGAAAACTTCGAAGTCTGGTTTTACTCGTAGCTTGACTTATCCGGTGTTGCCACGAGAGCGAGATATGTGCAGCTCCTATTGGGATTGTCGGCGCATCGGGCGGCTTTGCTGGTCTTGTTGTACCATTGTCGAAATGTCTTGTAAACCGGGATTCGAGGTGATCGGGTCTTCTGGGAGAAGATCTATTCCTTCGTTGATCGCGAGAGCTTGTCATGGGCTAAGTTGGGACACCCTGCAGGTATAAACTTTCGAGAGCCATGCCAGCGGTTATGTGGCAGATGGAAATTTGTTAATGTCGGTTGTAGATAACTTGACACGGATCCGAATTAAAATGCATCAACGCGTGTGTAGCCGTGATGGTCTCTTCTCGGCGGAGTCCGAGAAGTGAACACGGTTTTGGGTTATGATTGGCGTAACTAGGTGTTCGGGATCACCTCTTGATCATTGCTAGTTTCACGACCGTTCCTTTGCTTCTCTTCTCGCTCTCATTTGCGTATGTTAGCCACCATATATGCTTAGTCGCTTGCTGCAACCTCACCACTTTACCCCTTACTTTCCCATTAAGCTTTGCTAGTCTTGATACCCATGTTAATGGGATTGCTGAGTCCTCGTGGCTCCTGATTACTACAACAACAGATTGCAGTGTACAGGTTTATCACGATGATCTTGGCCTGGCGTGATGTTTGCTTGTTTTGGAGTTAGTCTTACGCTTCTTCTTCATTCAGGGATAGGTTCGGTCGGCTGCTGGGCTAGCGAGTGGATATTGTTTGAGTTTACATTTATGATTCATCCGTAGTCGGATGTTGTTCTTGTATATGATGGATTGTTGTATTCATGTGGCATTGTATGCCTCTTGTATATATCCCCATCTATTATGTAATGTTGATGTAATGATATCCACCTTGTAAAAGCGTTTCAATATCGGGTCTATCCTTGGTGGAACCTTCAAGTTCCTTTTGGATAGGGTTAGCATATTAAGCCTTGACTCAAGTTAATATCGAGCCTCGACCGACCTTAGGAGCCCTTGATTGATCGTGTAGTTTGGCCGTTGTTGAGTCTAGAAGAAAACTATTTTCGGAGTCTAGTTATATCGGAGAGTAGGAATTCTTTTTACTCCTCAGCCCCTTCGTCGCTCTGGTGAGGAATCTTGGCGTAGGTGTTTTGAATTACTCCTCTTCCTATTCAAAATTTTCTTTAGGATCACGCAGTTGTTTTTCCGGTAGTTGTTCCTCAGCTCTTTTTTTCCGGTGCATTTCTCGTCAAGTTGACTCGAGCCTCTTCATCGTTGCCAAGTTCAATCCTCAGTTGTCTTCTTTTCCCACCCGCCCACCCCTTTTCCTTCTCGGAACCGGAGTCCGTAATCGAGTATCCATCCTACTCATGCGAAGCATTTGTATTCTTTCAACTAGTGTTTTCTCTTCAAGATATTCGTCGATTTCCCCTTCCAAGTTTCCTTTGTTTTCCCGCCCTCCCACCCTTTTTCTTCCCGGAGTCTGACTCTCTCTAGACCATCAATTTCATTCGTGCGGAGTCTCTTTAGTCTTCCCTCAATCATTTCAACCGGTGAATTCTCGTCTCGTTCGTCATTCTTCATCCTTTTCTTTTTCCGGTGCACTCAATTCTAGTTTCTCGGGTTGATCATATTCTTTTCCGTAGATCAAGTGTTCTATCTGCTCGTTCGCCTCTCGCCAGTTTATCCTTCCGGAGTGCTCAAGACATCTCAGGAGATTCTGTTTGCACTCAATTAATTCGAGGTTGTCACCTCATTCAAATATTTCATTGTTCCGGTGCATCATCTATCTGTTCAACAATTCCTTTTCAACGGTGTTATCTCTTCAGTGGGCCCTAACCCACATGTCTTTTCCCAGGATCTTACCTGACTCTTCTAATTCCCCCGGAGTCATTCATAATTCTTTTCAAGTGTGACGTAAGAATGAATTTCATCAGTCACATGCCTTCTCCAAGATCGATTTCAAATTCTTTTCATTGTTGGCTCAACCTCTTCGCTTTTCATTCTCCCGGAGTACCTCAGTAATTTTGGTGGTTTTTCTCATCGTCATTTGAAGACCAAAGAAGAGTTTTTCCTCTAAATCTTGTCCGTTCCCCAGGAGATTCGCGGTCCTAGTTCGATGTTATCCTATCAAATTGTTTCAAGTCATGCAAATTCTTTCCATCCATCCGAAGCATTTCAGGAGTTGCTTTCTCTCTCGATTATCCAGAGGCCATCTTTTCGGAAGATTTCTTCGTTCTAAGTTTTCAGCTTCGGTCGTCCCTATATTCTTCCGGTGCTTCGTTCAAGTGCTCTTCAATCAGTTCGTGATCTCTTTGTTCTTTTGCATCTTAATTCCCTCAAGTATATTCGTGCTTTTCTAATTTTTCCCGGTGATTAAGTCTCTTTCATCAGTCATTTTCGAATTCTTACGGTGGTTCGTTCAAGATTCTTTTCCTTGATTATCATTTAATCCATTCGTTCTTTTCAATCCAACCGGTGGTTCATGAAGACTTTCTCAAGATTGCGACATCTCACTTCTCAATCCTTTTCAAGAAGAATAAGTAGTATGAAAAAAATCCTTTGCTTGTCATCAATTAGATTTGTTGAAGGATAAGCATACAATAAATCTCATTCTTATTTCATCCAAGTGAGTAATCCCTTCCTTCGGAGTTTGTTCTTGACGAATAAATTCTAGTTTCAAGTGTTCTCATCTTTTCTTTTCTGGAGTTCAATTTCCTCGGCCATCTCGTTGGGATCCTCCATCTAAATCACCGCAAGGCTCATCTTATTCTTTCATCCTTCATTCTATCTCTTCATCCTTTTGTCACCGGAGTACTTCATGGCGATTCTTCATGATTTAATTCATTCTTCAAGAGTTCATCAAGTATCATTCCATCCTCTCAAGCTCGTGTTCTATCCTCCATGTTTCAGCCGGAGTGCTATCTAAATCCTTTCAGTCTTATTCGTTTCTCTTCTCGTTCTTACCGGAGTGATTCCAGAGTCCATCTTGTTTTCCATGAGCTTTTGATTCTCGTCATTCTCATCGTCCCTCTCTTCTTCTTGAGTGCTCTCGATTCTTTGCTTCTTCTCTTGAGTTCTTGATTCACCTCATCCCTTTTCCCTTCCGTCTCGGTCCTAAGATCTCGGGACGAGATCTCTTGTTAGTGGAGGAGTGTTGTAACGCCCCGGTTTCGATGCGCCAGGTGTCCTTCAGTTATTCGCCGTCGTTGCCATGTCATTTGCTTGCATGTTGCACTTTGCCATGTCATCATCTGCATTTCATATCATGTCATCATGTGCATTTCATTTTTCATACGTGTTCGTCTCATGCATCCGAGCCTTTTCCCCGTTGTCCGTTTTGCAATCCGGCACTCCTATGTCATCCGGCGTCCCCTTGTTGCCTCTTCTCTTGTGCGGCTATTAAACTTTCTCGGAATGGCCCGAGGTTTGTCAAGCGGCCTTGGTATAGCACCGGTAGACTGCCTGTCAAGTTTCCTGCCATTTGGAGGTTGTTTGGTACTCCAACGGTTAACCGGGTAACCGTAAAGGCCTTTTTCGTGTGCAGCCCAACACCCCTTCCAAAGTGGCCCAAAACCCAGCAAACTCCCCTCCATGCTCTCGGTCGTTCGATCACGATCGCGTGGCCGAAAACCGCACCTCATTTGGACTCTCCTAGCTCCCTCTACCTATAAAAACGTCCTCCTCCTCCATTTTCGGTGCTAACCCTAGATCAAATCGCCCCGCCGCCACCGGACGCGTCCGCCCGCCGACGGACATGTCCGCCACGCCCGAGCCAACCGGAGGCCGCCCTCGGCCTCCGCCCGTCCCAACATGCGCCGCCATCCCAGCCGCAACGCGCCGCCGCCGCCGCCCAGCGCCGCCGCCGCCCAGCGCATCCGCCCGCCGCCGCCCGCCCATTCTTCTCGCTCCGCCCGAGCGCGCCTTCGCCGGATCGCCCCACCTCCACCACCTCCGGCCCTCCTCACTCCTCGCCGGAGCTCCTCCGGTCGCCGGAGCTCCTCCACCCCAGATCGGGATGAGATCCACCGGGATCTCATCCAAACGGCACGCCTGCACCGCCCCGTCCCCGAATCTCTCCGTCCAACTTTTCGCGGGGTGAGAATTCCACTAAGTCCCAGATTTTTGTCATAATCATGCCATGTTCATCGCATCACATCTCTGCATCCGTAGCTCCGTTTCATGCGTATAATATGTCAAATTATTCGTCTCAATGAGTACTTCATTTCATTCCATTGCATAATTTTCATTTGAGCTCATCTTGATGCCCGAAATGCTGTTGGAAGAGTGCATGTTGATGTTAATCTGCTGAAACTGTTATAACTTGCTCATTTATCATTTTTGCCATGATTAATGTGTGCATCCTATGAGGTTGATGTCTACATGTATGTTGATCTATGCCATGCCATCTTTCCAGGGGTGACAACCATGTATTTTTGTGAGTTGTGTGCTGAGTGTATCAAGCTTGCTAAGTAGGGTAGTTGCTGTTGCTGTTTTCCTGACAGATTCTGTTATATTTTGTTGCTATGTTAACATGCTTCTACTAGTCATTTCATGTATAATCTGGAGATGCTCTATAAACATGTTTTGATCTACATGTCTTGCTCTATCCATTCATGCCCCTGGTTGCATTTATAAGTTCCTGTAACATGTTGTTTGCTTGCTCTAAACATTGCAACCTGATGTTATTTCTGCTAAAGTCTGAAACTGTTATTATTTGCAATCTTCCCATCTCCTTTTGAGCATGTTCTAGTTGTTTCTGGAGATAGCTCAGTGTTCATGTTTTGTTGTGCTTTACCTGTACTTCATGCCCATGCCTTTTGTTATTACGTTGAGATGCTGTAGCATGTTGTTTTGATGCTTGTAAGATGCCTAGTTGCTGTTATGGACAGATTGTTGCTATGACTTGTATAGAGTGTATGTGTTGCACCGTTGCTCCGTTTTAAGTGTGCTCTATATGAAACTTGCTTGATTTTTGCATGTAGCTTCATATTATCATGTTGCATCCTTGTTTTGAGGTGTTTGCTTGATGTTTGGGTGCATTTTGCATCAATGCCATGTTTAACTTGTTTTGCTCATATCTTCTAGGCCGTAGCTCCGAATCTAATGAACTTTATATGTAAATTGACTAGAATTTCGTGTAGATCCTCTTGGTGCTCTTTAACTTGCTGTTTAACAACTTAAACATAAGGTTTATTCAGTTCTGAACTAATTTCGAAATTTGCATATGAGCACTTACCGGAATTGTTATATGTTGTTTCCGGCCTCATTTAAACTTGCCTTGATATGTTGTTCTTGTTTGCATCATCTCTTGCCATGAGTAGCTTCATGTAGCTTTGCCATGCATCATGCTTGTTGTGCATCATGTCTTGTTCATGTGTGGTGTGTTTACCATGTTCTGTGCTTCTTCTCGATAGTTCCCGTTTCGTTGCGATCGTGAGGATTCGTTCATCTACGTGTGGTTCGTCTTCGTGGCTTCATCTTCTTCATGGACTCGTTCTTCTTCCTTGCGGGATTTCAGGCAAGATGACCGCTACCTTGGATCTCACTACTATCATTGCTATGCTAGTTGCTTCGTTCTATCGCTATGTTGCGTTACCTATCATTTGCTCTTCAAGCCTCCCAAATTTCCATGAACCTCTAACCTTTGACACCTTTCCTATGCAAACCATTGATTGGCTATGTTACCGCTTTGCTCAGCCCCTCTTCTAGCGTTGCTAGTTGCAGGTGAAGTTGAAGATTTCTCCATGGTGGACAGGGTTATGTTGGGATATCACAATATCTCTTATATTATTAATGCATCTATATATTTGGTAAAGGGTGGAAGGCTCGGCCTTATGCACAGTGTTTTGTTCCTCTTGCCGCCCTAGTTTCCGTCATACGGTATTATGTTCCCGGATTTTGCGTTCCTACGCGGTCGAGTGATTTATGGGACCCCCTGACGGTTCGCTTTGAATAAAACTTGTCCAAAAGGCCCAACCTTGGTTTTACCATTTGCCTCACCACCACCTACCTTTCCTTGGGAGTAATTAACCCAAGGGTCATCTTTATTTAGCCCCGGGCGGTGCTTGTCTAAGTGTTGGTCGAATCGAGCAACTTCTTGAGGGCCACCTCGGGAAACTTCGAAGTCTGGTTTTACTCATAGCTTGACTTATCCGGTGTTGCCACGAGCGAGATATGTGCAGCTCCTATCGGGATTGTCGGCGCATCGGGCGGCTTTGCTGGTCTTGTTTTACCATTGTCGAAATGTCTTGTAAACCGGGATTCGAGGCTGATCGGGTCTTCTGGGAGAAGGTCTATTCGCCGTTGATCGCGAGAGCTTGTCATGGGCTAAGTTGGGACACCCTGCGGTATAAACTTTCGAGAGCCGTGCCAGCGGTTATGTGGCGAGATGGGAATTTGTTAATGTCGGTTGTAGATAACTTGACACCAGATCCGAATTAAAATGCATCAACCGCGTGTGTAGCCGTGATGGTCTCTTCTCGGCGGAGTCCGGGAAGTGAACACGGTTTTGGGTTATGATTGACGTAAGTAGGTTTCAGGATCACCTCTTGATCATTGCTAGTTTCACGACCGTTCCTTTGCTTCTCTTCTCGCTCTCATTTGCGTATGTTAGCCACCATATATGCTTAGTCGCTGCTGCAACCTCACCACTTTACCCCCTTCCTTTCCCATTAAGCTTTGCTAGTCTTGATACCCATGGTAATGGGATTCTTTGAGTCCTCATGGCTCACAGATTACTACAACAACGATTGCGGTACAGGTTTATCACGATGATCTTGGCCTTGGCGCAATGTTTGCTTGTTTTGGAGTTCATCTTACGCTTCTTCTTCGTTCGGGGATAGGTTCGGTCGGCACTGGGCTAGCAGGGTGGATATTGTTTGAGTTTCTGTTTATGATTCATCCGTAGTCGGATGTTGTTCTATTATATGATGGATTGTTGTATTCATGTGGCATTGTATGCCTCTTGTATGTATCCCCATCTATTATGTAATGTTGATGTAATGATATCCACCTTGTAAAAGCGTTTCAATATGCGGGTCTATCCTTGGTGGAACCTTCGAGTTCCTTTTGGATAGGGTCGCATATTGGGCGCGACATTGATGGTCTCCAAACCAAATATTTTGAAGTCAAGTTGTGAAAGCATAGTATAGCGACGAGACAATGCATCAACAATAACATTTTCTTTACCCTTCTTGTGTTTAATGACATAAGGGAAAGACTCAATGAATTCAACCCATTTAGCATGTCTACGATTCAGTTTAGCTTGACTTTTAATATGTTTCAAAGATTCATGATCAGAATGTATAACAAATTCTTTGGGCCATAAATAATGTTGCCATGTTTCTAAAGTCTGAACAAGAGCATATAATTCTTTATCATAAGTAGAATAATTCAGACTAGGCCCACTCAATTTTTCAGAAAAGTATGCAACAGGTTTGCCATCTTGTAATAACACACCTCCTAATCCAATTCCGCTAGCATCACATTCAAGCTCAAAAGTCTTATTAAAATCGGGAAGTTGGAGTAAAGGGCATGTGTCAACTTATCTTTCAACCTTTGTGAAGGCTTCTTCATGTGCGGTACCCCAAACAAAAGGCACATCCTTCTTTGTAAGCTCATTGAGAGGTGCAGCAATGGTGCTGAAATCTCTCTAAAACGCCTATAGAATCCAGTGAGGCCAAGAAAACTCCTCACTTGTGTGACCATTTTGGGCTGCGGCCAACTCTCAATAACTTCAATCTTGGCTTTATCAACTTCAATTCCTGTGGAGTAACAACATAGCCAAGAAAAGACACTCGATCGGTGCAAAGGTGCACTTCCCAAGGTTACCAAACAAGCGTGCATCACGTGAGCAATAAAAACAACACGTAAATGTTCCAAATGTTCCTCCAAAGATCTGCTAAAAATCAATATGTCATCAAAGTAAACTACCACAAATCGTCCAATGAAAGCACGTAAAACTTAGTTCATTAATCTCATGAAAGTACTAGGTGCATTAGTTAACCCAAAGGCATGACTCACCACTCATATAATCCAAACTTAGTTTTAAATGCTGTTTTCCATTCATCCCCCAATTTCATACGAATTTGATGGTATCCACTCATAAATCAACTTTGGAGAATATTGTAGAGCCACTCAATTCATCAAGCATATCATCTAGCCTAGGAATAGGATGGCGATAACGAATAGTAATATTATTAATGCCTCTACAATCAACACACATCTGCGATGTACCATCCTTTTACGGCACTAGAATAATAGGAACAACACAAGGACTAAAGGGATTCACGTATATAACCTTTGTCGAGAAGCTCTTGTACTTGGCGCATAATCTCCTTCGTCTCCTCGGATTGATGCGGTATGGCGCCGCGGTTTGGTAGTGAAGCACCGGAATTTAAGTCAATCGATGCTCAATCCCTCGAATAGGCGGTAATCCGGTGGCACGTCTTGTGGAAAGATGTCGTGAACTCCCTGCAAAATGTTAGTGACAGCAGGAGACAAAGAGGAAAACACGTCCTCGAATGAAAATAATGCCTCTTTGCACATAAAAGCATAGCAAACAGATTTGCTAAAATCTAGCTCATCAATATCAGTTTACTACGCAAGTAAACATGCACTTTTCAATTTAATTTCAGAAGCAACACTAGATGGTTTACTATTAGGCTTCAATTGTTGCTCAAATTCTTTTGCCACAATCTGATTTTCACTCTTATTTTTCTCTGTTTTGCTTTATTAGCTCTATTAATATCATCTTTCAAAATGGACTCGGAGTCATAGGAAGCAAAGTAATATGTTTATCCTTATGAACAAGAGTATCTTGATTGTTTCTACCATGGTGTACATAATTTTATCAAATTGCCACGATCGACCAAGTAATAAGGAACATGCTTGCATAGGTACCACATTACAATCAACATAATCAGCATATGTAGAGATACTAAAATGCACACGAGCAGTCGTGTTACCTTAACCTTGCCGCTGTTGTTGAACCATAGGATGTAGTAAGGATGTGGATGTGGTCTTGTGGTGAGAGGTAGCTTCTCCACCATCTCCATGCTAGCCAAGTTGTTGCAGCTCCCTCCATCTATGATGGCCAGCACGTAGCGTTCCTTCACAACTCCTTTGTATGGAACAAATTGTGCCTCTGATTTTGCTCGGCTTGTGTGACCTGCACACTCAAAACACGTTGAGCAACTAAACATTCATACTGTCGGCGTCTTGAGGGCCATGTATTGTGTGTCATGATCGAATCATCTCCACCATGTTCTTCACGTGTAATAAGAGCCAAAGTCTCCTCATCGTAGTCACTCATGGACCCATACCCACCATCCTCGTGTAATCATCACACATTGAGATTTGCATTCTCTCGCATAATGACCTCTTCCCTTAAAGCGACGACAAATAATATCACTTGTGTGCCTGTTGATGCCATGGAAGAAGAAGAGCTCTGTGTAGGCCCGGCGGTGCGCTCTTAGCGAGATAGTGGTGGTTGTGCACCTTTCTTGTATCACGGTGGAGGTAGTAGCTGATGGAGGTGCTGGTGTAGTGGAAGTAGAGGATGCCGCGGTGTCCATGATGAAAGTCGACTGCGAGAAAAGTTAGTTCACGCCAATGCTTGTCGATCCTGCACTTCACGTTCAACTTTACAAGCAAGATGGAATAAGCAGTGATATTAGTATACTCCTTATACTCTAGAATGGTGCGAATCTCTCTATTTAATCCACCTATAAAATGTGCAAGCGTAGCTTCATTCTCCTCAACAATACCACATCTAATCATGCGGTTTGTAATTCACGATAATATTCTTCTACAGAATTTTTTCCTTGTCTTCGCGCTACAATTTTTGAAGCAATTCACGTTGATAATATGGTGGAACCCAGCGCATGCATAGCAGTTTTCAAAGCAGCCCAAGTAGTTGGAATAGGATATAATCTACAATGTTCAGACCACCATACACATGCAAAACTAGTGAAAGCACAAACAACAGCAGCAACCCGTCTCTCCTCGGGATATTGTAAACATGTAAAACGTTGTTTAGTTTCTAACTCCCAAGTAAGATATATATCACGAACATATCTACCCTCAAATGGTGGAATATTCAATTTTAGTTTCGGAATATGGTCATTATCTCGTACCTGAGGTGGTAGTGCAGGCCTACCGTTGCGAATATATACACGAGGTCGACCTCTTTGGTGGTGGTGCTTTGGTGGCTGCACGTAGTTCGATTTTGATCAACCTCATCCTCATAATAGTCCTCCACCTCTGCGATAATAAGCAGGAGCTCTGAAGCACCAACAGCATGGCAATGACACCGAGTTTTGTCTGGCTCAATAGGAACACTGTGTGCTCGTCCATCTTGATTCGGAAGAGGCGTTGTTGTAGTTGTTGTTGTTGCAGAGGTGCGATAGGTGCAGCCGGCGGTGGTTGTGGAAAACAGCGAGCAATTCATTAAACTTGCTATCAAGCTTTGTTTGACGTCTTCTCAATGCCATCTATCTTCTCCATGGCCTTGTCAAATCTGTTTAGCACATCTTGCACTGTCCACTCATCATTTGCTGAAATTTATCATGTAGCTGTTTGTTAGTCGAGTTCTCCCAATCAGTCTCATCGACTTGTGATCCTACCATGGTTAGCAAAAGAATAGAAACACACAAGAATATGATCCTCTGAGACTACTAAGAAGTGGTGGTGGTGTATCACAAACCCGTGAAGCAAATCTCAAATTCTTACCGGTTCTTACCCAAAGAAGAAAGTGATCGGCAACCGTTATAGTCAAAACTCTCAAAGCTTGGATACAGCGATTACGGGGAGAGTCAAGCGCACGGCGTAGATGTATGTGGAGCTGGGAAGGCTTATAATATGGTAGCAAAAAGGTCAACAATAATCAATTCAGAGATGCAAAGTTGAAGAAAGCGCTCAGCAGCGAGTGCCGTGCTGGTCCTAGGCTGGGCATGCTAGAGGCGAGCCTAGAACACCAACAAAATCACGGCGCGACACGTAATCAAGAGAGGAGCACACTCTGAATTTTTTTCCCTTTTTCCCCTTTTTTGCACTTTTTCCTCTTTTTTGCTCATAACAATTTTTTTTCAAAAAGTCTACAAATGGTCTAAAACTGCCTAGCTAAATTTTCGGACTTAGTTTTTTGAGTTTGGAACTATTTCTCTCTTTGGGTATACGGAAATTGGGAGTCCTTCTCTGTCCCAACTCGGAGTATGGCATGATCTAGAAAACCAAAGCAGTAACAAAATCTTGGACTCGGAATAGGACTGTGGCGGAGATGGCCCAGGTGGAACTCGGATGGTGGCGGAGATGAATCTGGTGGAACTTCGGATGGTGGCGGAGATGAATCTGGTGGAACTTCGGACGGTGGCGGATTTATGTTGCGGTGGACTCGGATTGGCGTGATGGCGGCGGATATGTGGTGGCGTATATGGATTCGGATTGGCGGTGAATATGTGGTGGTGGTATATGGCAGCGCGACGATGATGATGTGGTGGTGATATATGGCGGCGGCGACGTGACAACCGATGAATGAACTCGAAACTCTAAAAGACTAGACTCTAAGACCAGCAACTTGACACGGCGATGCAACCGCAAATTCAACAAAGCAAATCTGAAAAAAGATTATGCAAAGGCTCGATTGGTTCGGATGGGATGAACTAACCTAATTTTTTGGCTTTTTCGTGGACTAAGGTATGAAGAACAGACTCGATCTAAACTACGAAAAACCGTAAAATCTCACCGAGCAACACGGAAATCGATACCACTTGATAGAGGCAAAGGTGTCCCGTCTTCGATGAGATGATGGATATCGCTTTTGTGGAAATCGACTTTGACGATCCGACTACAACGCGTGCGAGGGCGTCGCGCCTTAGCAACCGCTAAACCAACTCCGAGAGGTTATTGACCACGCGAACACGATCAACCTAACCACGAGTGCATTTCCTGCGAGCAAGCGAAGAACAAGCAAGCTGAGATTGCAATCTGGATATTGCGAATATAAGATGAATGCTTTATTGATCAAAGGCGGGGTTACGTGGCGCTTTATGCAGTCGTTGAACACAAGCGAAATGCGAAGTTGCAGCTATGGCGAACTTTAGTCTAAACAAAACCCAAAGTCTAAACGGTGCCCTAAGGGCTGTATATATGGAGGAAGAGGGGGGATTTCGTGGCCCTTGGTGGAGGGTTCCGAAATCAACCCTATCTCTTGTTTCCCCACACATACGGACTCTAAAAATAGCCTGGCCCAATAATAAGGTGACGCAGCACCTAGAATAGCTTCGGGACGAAATTTATGAAGTGGCATCTTGTATATTTCGTTGTAACGCCCTCGATGCGGCTATATCTCCCACGTGTCGAAGCACGACTTAGAGGCATAACCGCATTGAAAGCAATGTCGCAAGTGAGGTAATCTTCGCACAACCCATGTAATACATAAGGGAAAAGAGATACATAGTTGGCTTACAGTCGCCACTTCACATAATACATAAATAAACATCCATCATTCAGTTTACACTCAAGGTCCGACTACGGAACCAAAATAAAAGAAGAATACCCCAAATGCAACACCCCCGATCGCCTCAACTGGGCTCCACTACTGATCGTCTGGAAAAGAAACATAGTAACGACCAAGGGCCTCATCAAATTCCCACTTCAGCTCGATTCGCCATCTGCTACCGGCATCACGGTACTGCATCTGTTTTGGTAGAATCTGAGAGCCACGGGGACTCAACAATCTCACACCCGAGATCAAGACTATTTAAGCAAGGGAAGTGCGGTGTAATGAGGTGGAGCTGCGACAGCGACAAGCATATATGGTGGCTACGATCGCAATAGAGAACGAGAAGAGAAGCAAAACGCAGTCGTGAAGCTAGTAGTGATCAAGAAGTGATCACGAAACTACTTCGTCTAACATAACTCCAACACCGTGTTCACTTCCGGACTCCGCGAGAAGAGACCATCACGGTTACATACGGTTGATGTATTTTAATTAAGGTCAACCGGGTTTTCTACAACGGACATTAACAAATTCCCATCTACCTCATAACCGCGGGCACGACTTACGAAAGGTAATACCTGCAGGGTGTCCCAACAAGCCCATCACAAGCTCTCACGGTCAGCGAAGAATAAACCTTCTCCGGGAAGACCCGATCGATCTCGGAATCCCGTTCGCATGACATTTCGACAATGGTAAAACTAGACCAGCAAGACCACCCGACCGTGCCGACAAATCCCGATAGGAGCTGCACATATCTCGTTCTCGGGGCACACCGGATGAGGCAGGCTCTGAGTAAAACCAGACTTGAGTTTCCCGAGGTGGCCCTTGGTGGCTCGGTTCGGACCAACGCTTCGAAGGAGCACGGCGGGGGCCTAAAATAAAGATGACCCTCGGGCTCGCGAAAACCCAAGGGAAAAAGGGGTGTAGGTGGCAAATGGTAAAACCAAGGTTGGGCCTTCTTTGGAAGAGTTTTATTCAAAGCGAACTATCACGGGGTCCCATAAATCACCCAACCGCGTAAGGAGCATAAAATCAAGGAACATAACACGGTATGGCGGAAACTAGAGGCGGCAAGAGTGGAACAAAACACCGGGCATAAGGCCGAGTCTTCCACCCTTTACCAAGTATATAGATGCATTAACTAAAACAATAGATATTGTGATATCCCAAAATATCCGTGTTCAACAAGGAACAAACTTCATCTTCACCGCAACTAGCAGCGCTATAAGAGGGCTGAGCAAGCGGTAACATAGCCAATCAACGGTTTGCTAGGACATGGATGGTTAGAGGTTTGACATGGCAATATGGGTGGCATGATATAGCAAGCGGTAGGTATTGCAGCATAGGCATAGCAAAAGAGCGAGCATCTAGCAAGCAAAGATAGAAGTGATATCGAAGGTATGGTCATCTTGCCTGCAAGGTTCTCAGAGTTGTCGAAGGCTTGATCCTCATAGGCGTTCTCAACAGGTTCCTCGTTCACATACTCGTCTCCCGGCTCTACCCAAAGCAAGAAGACAAGCAACGGAACCACAATCAAACAAGGAACAATGCACAAGCAATATGATGCAATACATGACATGCTATGCGAGATGTGATATGCAATGCATTTGTGTGCTCCGGAAGGAAAATGATGAACTGGGCATCAACTTGGCAAACCAAGTATGCCGCTGGAAAGATGAGATAATTTCGGTTGAAATCGATATAAAGATCACCGGAATCGGATGCACGGTTTGCAAATGACAAGCAAAACAAGAATGACGCAAATCTGCGTTTAACAGCACGATGCCACTTATCAAGCAACAAGAAACTATGCTACAGCACCCCAACATAAACACAAAGCATATGGCAATGATCTACAGGAGATGCTTAACAAAAGAGGAACACTGAGCTACGGCTAAATCACATCATAACATGTTCAAACAAGCATGGTGAAAGTGCAAAAAAATATCAGGTTCACACACTTGGTGAAAATACTAGCATGCCAGAAATTAACATCAGGAAGGCATGTTTAGAGCAAGCAAACAACAAGCTACAGGAACTTATAATAGCAAAATAAGACATGGCAGGAATCTACTCAAAGCATAGATCAATAGTCCCTTACTGACCATAAGCCAAAAAGGACCAGAGGATATGATGGCACCCATGTAAACATTGCAAGTTTTATTACAGATCTCAGACTTAGCAGAAAAACTGGACATGGCAAAAACAGATATCAAGTAGGCATGTTCGTGAGCTCGATGCACTCACTACAGAGCATCTCATGATAAACTAAGCATACACCCATCAAGAAGACATGGCATATAAGCTATACATGGCAAGTACAACATCATAGCATACACGGTTCAACGACATCAACCTTGTGAAAATTGAATCTCATGTAAACAATCTGCCAGGAAACATTTTGAAGCAAAAGTAGAGCACGAAATGACATGCTAGACTACTCCATAAATGCCAACAAAGGCATGGATGGATAGAAACACATCCATATGTACAAAACACCCTTCTTGATCATGCTCAAAAGGGCATAGATCTCTCTAACAACATGAACATATGGCATGAAAATAACAACGAGGACAAGACTTGGTGAAAACACTAAGTTCTGAAATCAACAACATTATCATCCCTAGTTTGCATGCTTGTTCTAGTCACCACATAACTCACAAAAATACATGGCATACACCCTGGAAAGATGGCATGGCATAGTTCAACACACATGTAGGGCTCAAGTTCATAAGGTGCACACATTAATCATGGCAAAATGATAAAAGTGCAAGTTACATTAAGAAAGCGAAACTAACATCACATAGCCCTCTTCGGCACATTTGGGCATCAAGATGAGCTCAAATGAAAATGGTGCAATGAGATGAAATGATCTACTCTTCGAGGCGAACAATTTGATATGCTACACGCCCAAAACGAAGCCACGGTTGCGGAGATGTGATGCGATGAAAATGCAAGAAAATATGACAGAATTATGACGGTGGAATCGGGGGTCGGGAAAAAAGTCAACCTAAGCAGTTTTGGATCTGGATCTCGCCGAGTGCTCGAGTCGTCGGCGGAGTTAAGTGTGGCGGCCGGCGAGGGAGAGGACGTCGGAGGAGGCCGGCCGGAGGAGGCCGCGGCTGGCGACGGCCGGCGGCAGCGAGGTGGCCATGCTCCGGGACAGCGAGTCCGTCGGTGGGGCAGCCTTGACTGCCAGGCCTTGGGGCGGCGCGGGCGTGGGCGGCGGCGCGGCGTGATGGCGCGGCGCCGGCGCAGCCTTGGCGTGGCGGGCGGGCGGCGGCGCGCGAGAGACAGGCGTGACGGCGGACTTCGCCGGCCGAGGAGGGCGGCGTGAAGGGGCGGCGCGGCGCCGAGGCGGCGGCGGAGGAGGTCACCGGCGCGGGAGGCGGCCTCGAGCAGCGGGCGGCAAGCAGGCTCGAGGGCCCGCCCGCGAACTGGCGGGCAGGCGCGGTCGGCGAAAGTGGGGAGCAGGGCGCCACGTGGTGCGGCCTGATTCGTCCGGCGGCGCGGGCGGACGGACTTTCGTCCGGCGGCGTGAGGGGAGCGGGGAGACTAGGGTTTCGTCCGGATTTCGGGGAAGGGGTCTATATTTATAGGTAGAGGGAGCTAGGAGACTCCAAATGGGGTGCGGTTTTCGCCCACACGATCGTGATCGAACGACCGAGAGCATGGAAGGGTGTTAGATGGGTTATTGGGCTGTTTTGGAGGGATGTTGGGCTGCAACTTAAAAGAGGCCTTTGCGAGAGTGCGGTTAACCGTTGGAGTACCAAACGAGCTCCAAATGACCCGAAACTTGACAGGTGGTCTACCGGTGCTATACCAGGGCCACTTGGCAAGGCTCGGTCTAATCCGAGAATGTTCAACACCCGCACACGGAAAAATGTAAAAGGGGCGCCGGGGAACATAGGAGTCTTGGGATTACAAAAGCAGACAACGGGAAAAAGCTCGGAATCATGAGGCGAACACGTATGCAAATGAGATGCACATGATGACATGATATGAGATGCATGACATGGACAAAATGCAAAACGAAAACAAAACCCAACCACGGAGGGAATATCATAGCACATATCCGAAAATGGCAAGAGTTGGAGTTACAAATATGGAAAGTTACATCCGGGTGTTACAACACTCCACCACTACAAGAGGATCTCGTCCGAGATCTAGGACTGAAAAGAACTCCGGATATTCGAGCGGAGGTGATCCTCGTGCTCCCGGTGGCTTCTCGGTGAATGGTGTGACCACTTCACTTTCGGAATTTGATTGACTTGTTGCGAGTCTTGCGCTCGGTTTCTTCAAGAATAGCAGCGGGTGCTCATGATAAGAGATCTTCTTGGAGGTCAATTTCTTCAAAGTTGATAGTGCGCTCAGGAATCTTGAAGCACTTGCGAAGCTATGACACGTGAAACACATCGTGCACGTTTGCAAAGTTGGATGGAAGCTCAAGTTGATAGGCGAGATCGCCTCTTTTGCCAATGATCTTGAAAGGACCCACGTATCTAGGGGCAAGCTTCCCTTTGATACCAAAGCGATGAGTGCCTTTCATTGGAGAGACGCAGAGGTAGACATGGTCTCCGATTTCAAAAGCCACATCACGGTGCTTGTCATCATAATAGCCCTTCTGGCGCGATTGCGCGGCTTTGAGATTCTCACGAATGACTTTGCACATTTCTTGACTTCGTGATCAAGTCGTTGCCAAAAGTTGGCGTTCACATGTCTCGGACCAATTGAGAGGAGTCGACACTTTCGCCATAGAGAATTTCGAATGGGGCCTTGCGAACTTGCTTGGAAGCTGTTGTTGTAGGAGAACTTCGGCATATGGAAGACAATCTTACCACTTCATGCCAAAGGAAATGACACAAGCCCTAAGCATATCTTCAAGGATTTGATTGACTCGCTCGACTTGGACACTTGTTTGAGGATGGAAAGCTATGCTGAAACGAATGTTAGTGCCCATGGCCTTCTGAAAAGAATCCCAGAACTTAGAAGTGAAGATGCTTCCACGGTCTGAAGAGATCAATTGCGGAATACCGTGCAAGGAGACAATGCGGAGGTGTATAGTTACGCGGTGAGCTGCTGTGATAGATTCTTTGATAGGAAGAAAATGAGCCACTTTAGTAAGCTTGTCAATGACAACGAAGATAGCATCATTTCAACGCTTGGACTTAGGAAATCCAGCCACGAAGTCCATCTTGATATGATCAAACTTCCATTCCGGAATAGCAAGAGGTTGTAGGAGACCAGCTGGTCTTTGGTGTTACCTTTCACCCTTACTGCGGACATCACATTCATTCACGAATTGAGCAATTTCTCGCTTCATTCGAGTCCACCAATCTGATGCTTGAGGTCATGGTACATCTTCGTACTTCGGGATGAATGGATAGGAGGGAATTGTGTGCCTCATTCATGATGACTTTTCTCGGATCGCCTTTAGGAACCACAATCCGATCCTCGAAGAAAAGAGTGTCTTTGTCATCAGCGATAGCACTTGTATTTGGAAATGCCCTTGTCAATACCACGTTTCACCTTCTTCACCATGGTATCCAGGAGTTTTGCCTCACGAATTTGATCTTCCAAAGTAGGAGAGACTATGAGGTTGGCAAGAAAGCCTTGAGGAACAACTTGAAGATTCAGCTTGCGGAAAGCTTCACAAAGATCCGGTTGGAAGGGCTTGAGAATTAAGCTGTTGCAATAAGCCTTTCTGCTCAAAGCATCTGCAATCACATTCGCCTTGCCAGGAGTATATTCAATACTTGGATTGTACTCTTGAATCATTTTGACCCATCGAGTTTGCCTGAGGTTGAGGTTTGGTTGAGTGAAGATATACTTGAGACTCTTGTGATCGGTGAAAATGTCCACTTTCCTTCCCAATAAGAGATGTCTCCATGTTATCAATGCATGGACAACTGCCGCCAACTCGAGATCGTGAGTGGGGTAGTTCTTTTCGTTGGGCTTCAACTGGTGAGAGGTATATGCCACAACTTTCTTCTCTTGCATTAACACAGCACCGAGACCTTGCAAGGAAGCATCATAGAAAACTTCGAATGGCTTGGATTCATCAGGGGGAGTCAAGACATGAGCTGTAACTAGCTTCTCTTTGAGGGTGTTGAAAGCGACATCACACTAAGGCGTCCAGACATACTTGACATGCTTCTGGAGGAGGTTGGAAAGAGGCTTTGCAATCTTAGAGAAATTCTCAATGAATCTTCGGCAATAGCTTGCAAGACCGAGAAAGCTGCGAGCTGCTTGACATTCGAGGAGGTTCCCAATCGAACCGCGAAACCTTCGCCGAATTAACAGCAATTCCCTTGGCGGAGATGATATGACCAAGATAAAGAACTTCATCAAGCGTAACTCACATTTGGAAAACTTTGCATAGAATTGATGCTCTCACGAGCTTGTCGAGCACCAATCGCAAATGTTTGGCATGATCCTGCTTGTTCTTGGAAAGACCAAAATATCATCGAGATACACCAAGACGAAATCATTGGTGCGGGGTTGAAGATGAAGTTCATCATTCGAGAGAATGTTGGAGGAGCATTGACAAGGCGAAAGACATGGCGGTATATTCATAAGAACCATAGCTTGTTCTCAATCTTTGTCTTGGGAATATCTTGTTCACGAATGCGAATCTGATGATAACCCATCTGAAGGTCAAGCTTGGAGAATACTTTAGCACCTTTGAGTTGCTCGAATAGCTCATTGATGTTGGGAAGTGGATACTTGTTCTTGATTGTCTTCTTGTTCAATGGACGGTGTCGGCGCAAAGTCGGTCCGTGCCATCCTTCTTCGGACAAAAAGAACTCCACATCCCCATGGAGATGAACTTCGATGCGATCAAACCAGGCGCTCTTGTTCATCGAGCTGCTTCTTCAATTCTTTCAGCTCCTTGGGTCCAAGCTTGTAAGGACGCTTGCAAACGGGTTCAGTGCCAGGCTCAAGATCGATAACGAATTCGACTGCTCGAGCATTGGCTGCCACATATAACAAAAGTGGCTCCTTGTCAACCGGAGCCGCAAGAACAGGTGGGTTGGCCAATTGCCGCTTTAGATCCTCAAAGGCTTCATCGGCAGCTGGACTCCAGACGAAATTATCTGTCTTCCTCAGCATCTGGTATAAGGGATGGCCTTCTCCCCGAGGCGGCTGATAAACCGGCTCAACGCAGCAATCCGGCCCGCCAGGCGTTGAACATCGTTGATACACCTCGGTTTAGCCAAGGAAGTGATGGCTTTAATTTTCTCCGGATTGGCCTCGATTCCTCTGTTAGACACCAGGAACCCCAATAACTTGCCAGCCGGAACACCAAACACACATTTGGCCGGATTAAGCATCATCTTATAAATGCGCAAGTTGTCGAAGGTCTCCTTCAAATCTTCCACCAGCGTCTCCTGTTGTCTTGATTTCACCACAATGTCATCTACATAAGCGTGCACATTGCGCCAATCTGCGTATGCAAGCAATTACAGTACACACGGTGATAAGTAGCACAGGCACTCTTGAGCCCAAAAGGCATAGATACATAGCGAAGGCTCAAAGGGAGTTATAAGCGCCGTCTTCTCCTGGTCCTTAACCGCCATTTTGATCGATGATATCCAGTATCGTCCAAAAACTTAAACGCTCACCTCCTGCCGTGGCATCAATAATCTGATCGATGCGGGGGAGAGCAAAAGGATCTGCTGGGCAGGCCTTGTTGAGATCTGTGTAATCTACACACATACGCCAGGTGCCGTTCTTCTTAAGGACCAGCACCGGATTAGCAAGCCACTCTGGATGAAATACTTCAACGATAAAGCCAGCCGCCAGGAGCCTGGCTACCTCTTCCCCAATAGCCTTGCGTCTCTCTTCATTAAACCGGCGGAGGAACTGTTTCACGGTTTATACTTAGGATCCACATTAAGTGTGTGCTCGTGAGTTCCTCGGTACACCCGGCATGTCGATGGCTTCCATGCAAAGATATCCGGTTCTCACGGATGAACTTCGATGGCGCGCTTTCCTATTTAGGATCGAGTTGGCACCGACGATGGAATGCTTGGACGAATCGCTGGCACAAAGTCAACAAGCTTGGTTTGACTGCCGATTTGAATTTCAGATCCGATTCATGCTCCGTAGTAGGCTTCTTGGAGGGTCATATCTGCGGATCAACATTGTCCTTATAAAATTTCAACTCCTCAAGTAGCACAGACCGCCTCTGCATAAGCTGCATCTCCTTCCTCACATTCCAAAGCGACTCGGCGGCTTCCATGCACCGTTATTGTACCTTTGTAACCCGGCATTTTGAGCTGCAAGTAGATATAACAAGGTCGTGCCATGAACTTAGCATAAGCCGGCCGTCCAAACAAGGCATGGTATGGGCTCCGGATTTTCACCACTTCGAAAGTTAGCTTTTCAGACCGGGAATCATGCTCATCTCCAAAGGCCACATCCAGGGCTATCTTACCAATAGGATAAGCAGATTTGCCTGGTACTACACCATGAAACACCGTATTGGATGATGCGAGATCCTTATCCGTGAGACCCATGCGACGGAAAGTGTCATAGTACAATATATTGATCTGCTTCCTCCATCCATAAGTACCTTAGTAAACTTATAGCCCCCAACACGGGATCTACTACCAAAGCCACCGACCGGATTATCAACCCGGGGATGGTCCTCTCGCTCCATATGATAGGCTGCTCGACCAATGCAAATACCGTGGCAAAGTCGGTTCAACAAATTCTTGCCCGTTTGTGAAGCTTCGATCCCGCTTGTCCAAGCTGGTTGTGAAAACATGATCTTGCCCGCCATTCAAGCTGCTTTGGCTGGCTCGATAGCTCGATATTTGCTGCTGCTGGCTACCTTGATTACTCGGTTATTGAAATTGCCTGGTTATGTCACTGAACCGGAAGCTCCGTCTGACCCGGCCCATGAAAACCGGATCTGAACCACCACGATCCTGGTCATATCGAAAAGCATCGGAATTCTTGAATTCTTGCATAATAGAACAATCTTTCCAAAGATGATTCGATGGGTTTTCTTTCGTCCCGTGCTTGGGACAAGGCTGATTCAACAAGTAATTCAAACGGTTTGCACCAGCATTTGGACCCCGATTCGCCTTGCCTCTGCGCGCGAACCTCATCTGCGCATTAGTGTTAACTCTGAAATCATCAGCCTTGCGCTTGCCCCCGTTCCATGACCTGCGGTTTGAAATCTGCTGCTTGGGTTGCCATTCTTCTTTCCCTTCCTGCTTCGTCATCATCGCGCTTGGGATCCTTGAATGCTTTCTCAGATCGGCATATTTTACCAGCGGTCATGAGGGTTCCGTATCATTGCGAACCGCTTCATACATCCCAACTTAAGTTTCAGAGGCTCAAACCGGCGGTTGCCTTCCAATGTGATGATCGCCGAGTCGGCATTGATCCGGTCCGAGGAGTGCAAAATCTCGGACACAGGCGTACCCAATGGGTTGTTGACTCTCCTTCTTCTGAACGCATAAACGCCCGGTCTACTATGGACTTGGGCTGCTTACATGTATCCTTGAAATTTTGGATAAAGCGGGCCCGTAGAATCGACCCCACGAGTGATAGAATTGGGCGGCAAGCTTTTCAACCAGTGCAGGCTGTGCCCTCCATCATCATGGTGAAGTACTTTGCACACGCTGCTTCATCAACATCTAGCATCTCCATGGCCATCTCATAACTCTCAACCCACGCTTGAGGATAGATCTGCGGTGTAATTTGGCACCTTGCGCTGGCCCTTAAAATCCTTAGGCGAGCGCACATTGCGTGGGCGGGATTAAGCAGGTACTCCCAGAGCGGGCGCGACTCTGGACCGGTGGCGGTGGTAGGGCGAACGGTGTGTGTTGACCCGCATCATCTGTCTGCTAACTCGGCCTCCTGCGTGCGGGCCCGATCCACCACCTCCCGAGCATTACGAAGCGCTGCCTATCTGGTGATTGCCTCGGGCGCTTCACGATCCAGCGTTACTTGATAGGGCGGTTCATCCATGCGCTTCTTTGTAGCTCCGGCTTGGGCGGGGCGTGGAGTGAATCCGATCGCGATCAGTATGAATCGCTTCTGCTGGATTAGTGCGATCCGAGCAGCTCCTTAACCCGCGCGTCTCAAGCGCTTGTGGGAATCTCCTTCGATCGGATCGCCTCCAATCGTCGCGGCGGCTGCAACAAGGTTGTCCATAGGGTTAGAGTAATGGCCGGGCGTCATGCCGCGGAGGAATCACCGTGATTCTGCAGTGGGGGCTCCATCGGGCGCGGTTGGACCGTTGCTCCTGCTCCTGGTGCCTCAATCCGGTTCACCTCCTGTCTTTGGGGCGGATTCTTGGGACCGCTCGGGTCTGAAAGAGGTTTCTAGGGTCAAATCCGGATGGCAGGCGCGATCTGTACTTCCGCCTTAACACCTCCTACGACGCGCTCTGGTCAAGCATGAGTCTGTAAGCTTGTGCATCTAAAGCGGCCGCCGGCGCTATCGCTCCTTCTCTGCCGCTAGATCCGCTTTGGCTTGCGTGATCTGCTCTCTCACCTTCGCAATTTCTGCGTTATGAGCCTCTGATCTGCTGGGTTATCCTCCGCCATGGCGCCGCTAGCGCATCAAACAGATCGACAAAACTTGAACCGGCGGTCGGACCGGCCGCTTGCCCTCTGCTGCTTGCTGAGCGGAAAGCATTATCACTGCTGCGGTTGAAGAGAGGTTTGCGACTGCGTGCCGACCATGAACACACCGATCCGGTTTAGGCGGCTTGGGGGTCCGGAATCTGTCACCATCGGAACAGCCCCGATCATGCCATCCTGCAGCTGGTACAATGACTCGGTCTCTCCGCTGAAGATTCATCGCGGAGTAAACAGCGGTCTCGCTACCGATGCTCTCGAACCGCATCATACTCCCTCCATGGGTAGCTCCAACGAAGACATGCTTCACGGCGGTTTAGCCGGGCTGGTCGCGCGCGATGAGCCGTCTCAACGAAATCGGTGCAGGTGTCGGCTCCGGCCCGAGCCCTCCGGTCTTGCCGATGAAAGCGTGTATGCGCCGAACAGGACCCGTATCCATATTCGATTGAATCGGCCTCGGGACCCCATCGGCATCGTCGATGTAGATCCGCCGCGACGACTCTTGGTCATCGGCCCACGGCGTAGCCTTCGAGTCCTTTGAGCTTGCCCTCCAAGATCGTCAAACCATCGTCACGATAGCCCCACGGTGGCGCCAAGCGTCGTGGATTTGTCACGGCGGATGTCCTAACATGAGGACTTAGTCGTGGAGCCATCGCTACGAGTTTACTTGCGAGGGTTAAAGCGGACACAAAGACATGAGGGTTTATACTAGTTCGACCCCTTCGATGAAGGTAAAAGCCTACGTCTAGTTGTGATGGAATTGATGTGGTCTCGATGGCTAAGGAGCAAATAAGCCGCCTAGGCTCGAGTTGTGGTTATCGTCCTTGAACCGCCGGGTAGTCCCTTATATACAGTGGCGCCGTCGGTTTGCAGTCCCAACGGTTCATATTCATATCCCGGTTGGTATCTCTCTATTCCTAACTTACAATACAAGTATACATCAGGCCGGTTTACGGCTACAAGTTCTAAACCAACTACAGGCCTTGGGCCTTTCCATGATTATACTACAAACGGAGTTAACCCGGCCCAAACTTGGCCGGTTTACACCTAGTGGTAATATCCCCAACAATGACCGAGACGACTCTCGGGCAATAACCAACAGCGGGGTCTGGATACCCATGTTGGCTCCCACATGCTCCTCGATGATTTCATCGATTGAACCACGATGTCGAGGATTCGATCAAACCACATATGCAATTCCCTTTGTCAATCGATGCGTTACTTGCCCGAGACTCGATCGTCGGTATCCCAATACCTTGTTTAGTCTCGTTACGGCAAGTCACTTTACTCGTCTCAGAATGCATGATCCGTGGCCAACACCTTGGTCAACTTGAGCTCATTATGATGATGCATTACCGAGTGGGCCCAGAGATACCTCTCCGTCATACGGAGTGACAAATCCCATCTCGATCCGTGTCAACCCAACAGATACTTTCGGAGATACCGTAATGCACCTTTATAGTCACCCGATTCGTTGTGACGTTTGATACACCAAGGCACTCCTACGGTAACAAGGAGTTACGATCTCATGGTCGAAGGAAGAGATACTTGACATTGGCAAAGCTTCTAGCAAACGAACTATCGATCTTTTATGCTATGCTTATGATTGGGTCTTGTCCATCACATCATTCTCCTAATGATGTGATCTCGTTATCAACGACATCCAATGTCCATAGTCGAAAACCATGACTATCTATTGATCTGTGAGCTAGTCGACTAGAGGCTTACTAGGGACTCATTGGGTCTAAGTGTTCACACGTGTATTATGATTTCGGATAATACGGTTATAGCATGAACAAAAGACAATTATCATGAACATTGAAATATAATAATACTTTTATTATTGCCTCTAGGGCATATTTCCAACAGTCTCCCACTTGCACTAGAGTCACCAATCTAGTTACATTGTGATGAATCGAACACCCATAGAGTTACGGTGTTGATCATGTTTTGCACGCGAGAGAGGTTTAGTCAATGGATCTGCGACATTCGGATCCGTGTGCACTTTGCAAATCTCTATGTCTCCATCTTGAACATTTTCACGGATGGAGTTGAAGCGGCGCTTGATGTGCCTAGTCTTCTTGTGAAACACAGGCTCCTTGGCAAGGGCAATAGCTCCAGTGTTGTCACAGAAGAGTTTGATCGCCCCGACGCATTGGGTATGACTCCTAGGTCGGTGATGAACTCCTTCACCCAAATCGCTTCATCGCTGCCTCCGAGGCTGCCATGTACTCCGCTTCACGTAGATCCCGCCACGACGCTCTCGCTTGCGGTACCGCACCAGCTCTTGCTCCACCATTCAACATATACACGTATCCGGTTTGTGACTTAGAGTCATCCAGATCTGAGTCGAAGCTAGCGTCGGCGTAACCCTTCTGACGAGCTCTTCGTCTCCTCCATAAGCGAAACATGTCCTTTGTCCTTTTCGGTACTTCAGGATATTCTTGACTGCTGTCCGGTGTTCCTTGCGGGATTACTTTGGTATCTTGCAACCAAACTTACGGCAAGGTTTACATCGGTCAGTACACACATGGCATACATAATAGATCCTATGGCTGAAGCATAGGGATGACACTCATCTCTTCTTTATCTTTTGTCGTGGTGGGTGGTGAGCCGCTCAATCTCACACCTTGTAACATAGGCAAGAACCCTTCTTGGACTGATCCATTTTGAACCTCTTCAAAATCTTATCAAGGTATGTGCTTTGTGAAAGACCTATGAGGCGTCTCGATCTATCTCTATAGATCTTGATCCCTAATATATAAGCAGCTTCTCCAAGGTCCTTCATTGAAAACACTTGTTCAAGTAGGCCTTAATGCTGTCGAAGTTTTGTATCATTTCCCATCAAGAGTATGTCATCTACATATAACAGAGAAATGCTACTGAGCTCCCACTCACTTTCTTGTAAACGCAGCTTCTCCATAAGTCTCATAAACTAAAACGCTTTGATCATCTCATCAAAGCGAATGTTCCAACTCGAGATGCTTGCACCAGTCCATAAATGGATCGCTGGAGCTTGCATACTTTGTTAGCGTTACGAGGATCGACAAAACCTTCCGGCTGCATCATATACAGCTCTTCCTTAAGATGTCCATTAAGGAATGCCGTTTTGGCGTCCATCGCCATATCTCATAATCATAGTATCGGCAATTGCTAACATGATTCGGACGGACTTAAGCTTCGCTACGGAGAGAATGTCTCGTCGTAGTCAATCCCTTGAACTTGTCGATAACCCTTAGCGACAAGTCGAGCTTTATAGATGGTAACATTACCATCCGCGTCCGTCTTCTTCTTAAAAATCCATTTGTTTTCTATCGCTCGCGATCATTGGGCAAGTCTGTCAAAGTCCATACTTTGTTTTCATACATGGATTCTATCTCGGTTTCATGGCTCCAAGCCATTTGTTGGAATCTGGGCCCGCCATTGCTTCTTCATAGTTCGAAGGTTCATTGTTGTCTAGTAACATGATTTCCATGACAGGTTGCCGTACCACTGCAGTGCGGAACGTGTCCTCGTGGACCTTCGAAGTTCAATAGTAACTTGATCCAAGTACCTTGATCATCATCATTGTTTTCCTCTTGGTTGGTGTGGGCATCACAGAGCGGTTTCTGCGCTGCACCACTTTCCCGTTCGAGAGGTAGTACTTCATCGAGTTCTACTTTCCTCCCACTTACTTCTTTCGAGAGAAACTCTTTCTCGAAAGCATCCGTTCTTAGCAACAAAGACCTTGCCTTCGGATCTTAAGTAGAAGGTATACCCGACAGTTTCCTTGGGGTATCCTATGAATCGCATTTTCCGACTTGGGTTCGAGCTTTTCGGGTTGAAGTTTCTTGACATAAGCATCGCATCCCCAAACTTTTAGAAACGACGACTTAGGTTTCTTCCCAAACCATAATTCATACGGTGTCGTCTCAGCAGTTTAGGCGGTGCCCTATTTAAAGTGAATGTAGCTGTCTCTAGGCGTATCCCCAAAATGATAGCGGTAAATCGGTAAGAGACATCATAGACCGCACCATATCCAATAGAGTGCGATTACGACGTTCGGACACACCGTTTCGCTGAGGTGTTCCAGGCGGTGTGAGTTGTGAAACGATTCCACATTTTCTTAAGTGTGTGCCAAATTCGTGACTTAAGTATTCTCCTCCACGATCTGATCGTAGGAACTTTATCTTTCGGTCACGTTGATTCTCTACCTCACTCGGAAATTCCTTGAACTTTTCAAAGGTCTCAGACTTGTGTTTCATTAAGTAGACATACCCATATCTACTCAAGTCATCAGTGAGAGTGAGAACATAACGATATCCTCCGCGAGCCTCAAGGCTCATTGGGCCGCACACATCGGTATGTATGATTTCCAACAAGTTGGTTGCTCGCTCCATTGTTCCGGAGAACGGAGTCTTGGTCATTTTGCCTAAGAGGCAAGGTTCGCATGTGTCAAACGATTCATAATCAAGAGACTCTAAAGTCCATCAGCATGGAGCTTCTTCATGCGCTTGACACCAATGTGACCAAGGCGGCGATGCCACAAGTATGTGGGACTATCGTTATCAACTTTACATCTTTTGGCATCCACACTATGAACATGTGTAATATTACGCTCGAGATTCATTAAGAATAAACCATTGACCATCGGAGCATGACCATAAAACATATCTCTCATATAAATCGAACAACCATTATTCTCGGACTTAAATGAGTAGCCATCTCGTATTAAACGAGATCCGGATACAATGTTCATGCTCAAACATGGCACTAAATAACAATTATTAAGGTTCAAAACTAATCCGTAGGTAAATGTAGAGGCAGCGTGCCGACGGCGATCACATCGACTGGAACCATTCCCGACGCGCCGTCACCTCGTCCTTTGCCGGTCTCCGTTTATTCCGCAGCTCTGCTGTGAGTTACAAATATGAGCAACGACACGGTATCAAATACCGGAGTTACTACGAGTCTTGGTAAGGTACACATCAATTACATGTATATCAAATATACCTTTGGTGTTGCCGGCCTTCTTATCCGCTAAGTATTTGGGGCAGTTCCGCTTCGAAGACCCTTCCCTTGCAATAAAAGCACTCGATCTCGTGCTTGGGTCCATTCTTTGACTTCTTCCGGCATCGCCTTATCGGGCGCGGCAACATCTTTGCCGTCCTTCTTGAAGTTCTTCTTACCCTTGCCCTTCTTGAACTTAGTGGTCTTATTGACCATCAACACTTGATGTTCCTTTTTGATTTCAGCCTCTGCTGACTTGACATCGAGAACACTTCAGAATGGTCTTTACCATCCCTCGCATGTTGTAGTTCATCACAAAGCTCTTGTAGCTTGGTGGGAGCGATCGAGGATTCTGTCAATGACCGCCTCATCTGGGAGGTTAATGTTCACTTGGGTCATACGGTTGTGCAACCCGACATCTTTAGGATGTGCTCACCGACAAAGCTGTTCTCCTCCATCTTACAAGCTGTAGAACTTGTCGGAGACATCATATCTCTCGACCGGGCATGAGCTTGGAAAACTAGTTTCAGCTCTTGAACATCTCATATGCTCCGTGATGCTCAAAAGCGCTTTTGGAGCCCGGTTCTAAGTCAGTAAAGCATGCCGCCTTGAGCGAGGGAGTAATCATCAAGACGAGTTTGCCAAGCGTTCATAACGTCTTGGTTCTTCGAGACGGAGCGGCACCTAGCGGTCCTTCTAGGACATATTGCTTCTGGTAGCTATGAGGATGATCCTCGGGTTCCGGACCCGATCCGTATAGTTCTGCCATCATCTTTCAGCTTGGTTTTCTCTAGGAGCGCGTTGAAGTTCATGTTGACATTAGCGTTGGCCATTGATCTACAAGACATATTTGCAAAGGTTTTAGACTAAGTTCATGATAATAAAGTTCTAATCAAATTATGAACTCCCACTTAGATTAGACATCCTCTAGTCATCTAAGTGTTACACGATCCGAGTCGACTAGCCCGTGTCCGATCATCACGTGAGACGGACTAGTCATCGTCGGTGAACATCTTCATGTTGATCGTATCTTCCATACGACTCGTGTTCGACCTTTCGGTCTCCGTGTTCGAGGCCATGTCCGCACATGCTAGGCTCGTCAAGTTAACCCTAAGTGTTTTCACTGTGTAAAACTGTCTTACACCCGTTGTATGTGAGCGTAAGAATCCATCACACCCGATCATCACGTGGTGCTTAGAAGCGACGAACTGTAGCAGCGGTGCAGTTAGGGAGAACACTTCTTGAAATTTTGTAAGGGATCATCTTATTTACTACCGTCGTCCTAAGTAAACAAGATGCATAAACATAATAAACATCACATGCAATTATATAGTTGTGACATGATATGGCCAATATCATCAAGCTCCATTGATCTCCATCTTCGGGGCTCCATGATCATCTTGTCACCGGCTTGACACCATGATCTCCATCATCATGATCTCCATCATCGTGTCTTCATGAAGTTGTCACGCCAACGACTACTTCTACTTCTATGACTAACGCGTTTAGTAATGAAGTAAAGTAGTTTACATGGCGTTCTTCGATGACACGCAGGTCATACCAAAAATAAAGACAACTCCTATGGCTCCTGCCGGTTGTCATACTCATCGACATGCAAGTCGTGAATCCTATTACAAGAACATGATCTCATACATCACAATTCATCATTCATCACAACTTCGGCCATATCACATCACATGATCAATCGCTGCAAAAACAAGTTAGGCGTCCTCTAGTTGTTGTTGCATCTTTTACGTAGCTGCGATTGGGTTCTAGCAAAACGTTTTCTTACCTCTGAATCACCACAACGTGATTTTGTCAACTTCTATTTACCCTTCATAAGGGCCTTGTTCATCGAATCCGCTCCAACTAAAGTGGGAGAGCGACACTCGCCAGCCACCTTATGCAACTAGTGCATGTCGATCGGTGGAACCGGTCTCACGTAAGCGTCACGTGTAAGGTTGGTCCGGGCGCTTCATCCCACAATACCGTTGAGCAAGAAAAGACTAGTAGAGGCAAGAAAGATGACAAGATCAACGCCCACAACAAATTGTGTTCTACTCGTGCATTAGAGAACTACGCATAGACCTAGCTCATGATGCCACTGTTGGGGAACGTTGCAGAAAATTAAAATTTTTCCTACGGCTTCACCAAGATCCATCTATGAGTTCATCTAAGCAATGAGTAACGGGAGAGAGTTTGCATCTACATACCACTTGTAGATCGCGTGCGGAAGCTTGCAAGGTGATGATGGAGTCGTACTCGAACGTGATTCAGATCACCGATGTCCAAGTGCTGAACGGACAGCACCTCCGCGTTCAACACACGTACGGGACGAGCGACGTCTCCTCCGTCTTGATCCAGCAAGGAGGAAGGAGAGGTTGAGGAAGACAACTCCACCGGCAGCACAACGGCGTGGTGATGGTGGAGAAGAAGTACTCCGACAGGGCTTCGCCGAGCTCTTACGGAGGAGGAGAAGTGTTGGGGAGGGGAGGGGCTGCGCCTTGGAGATTTGGTACAGCAGCCCCTCTCCCTCCCCCCTTTATATAGGCCCCCAGAAGTGGCGGCCTGAGATCCAATCTCCGGGGCGGCGGCCAAGGGGGTGGAGTGCCCCCCAAGCTAGGTGGGGCGCCCCCCCACCCCTAGGGTTTCAACCCTAGGCGCAGGGGGTGGGCCTAGGGGGGCGCACCAGGCCACTATGGGCTGGTTCCTCTCCCACTTCAGCCCATGGGGCCCTCCGGATAGGTGGCCCCACCGGTGGACCTCGGACCCTTCGGTGGTCCCAGATTTTACCGAGACCCCAAACTTTCTCGATGGCGAATCACCACTTCCTATATATTATTCTTTACCTCGGACCCTTCCGAACTCCTAGTGACGTCCGGATCTCATCCGGACTCGAACAACATTCGGTAGTCACATACTTGACTTCCTACTAACCCTAGCGTCACCGAACCTTAAGTGTGTAGACCCTACGGGTTCGGAGACACGCAGACATGATCGAGACGACTCTCGGGCAATAACCAACAGCGGGTCTGGATACCCATGTTGGCTCCTACATGCTCCTCGATGATTTCATCGGTTGAACCACGATGTCGAGGATTCGATCAAACCCGTATGCAATTCCTTTGTCAATCGATGCGTTACTTGCCCGAGACTCGATCGTTGGTATCCCAATACCTCGTTCAGTCTCGTTACGGCAAGTCACTTTACTCGTACCATAATGCATGATCCGTGGCCAACACCTTGGTCAACTTGAGCTCATTATGATGATGCATTACCGAGTGGGCCCAGAGATACCTCTCCGTCATACGGAGTGACAAATCCCAGCCTCGATCCGTGTCAACCCAATGATACTTTCGGAGATACCTGTAATGCACCTTTATAGTCACCCGATTCGTTGCCAGACGTTTGATACACCCAAGGCACTCCTACGGTAACCGGAGTTACGATCTCATGGTCGAAGGAAGAGATACTTGACATTGGCAAAGCTTCTAGCAAGCGAACTATACGATCTTTTATGCTATGCTTATGATTGGGTCTTGTCCATCACATCATTCTCCTAATGATGTGATCTCGTTATCAACGACATCCAATGTCCATAGTCGAAACCATGACTATCTATTGATCTGTGAGCTAGTCAACTAGAGGCTTACTAGGGACTCATTGGGTCTAAGTGTTCACACGTGTATTACGATTTCCGGATAATACAGTTATAGCATGAACAAAAGACAATTATCATGAACATTGAAATATAATAATACTTTTATTATTGCCTCTAGGGCATATTTCCAACAATATGCTCCAAAGCCCTCAACCACTTTCTCATTTCCACATATGTCCTAAACCTAAAGTCAAACTCGGCCCCACCGATTTGATCTATCCAGCGCCACCAAGTTCTTTTGACATAGCCACTGCCAGAAACCCTAATCAGTTCGATCTCACTGATGGGATCTCAGTCTCACCAAGATGGGCTTGCAAACTCTCTATTGCCTGTTGCAATAATTTCGGTCTCACCAAGATATGCAATCGGTCCCACCGAGTTTGCTTGACCAATTCTTTGTTTGCTTATTACCAAAATTGATCTCACCGAGTTTGTGTAATCGGTCAAACTGAGTTGAGGTTTTACCCTAACCCTAGCACATCGGTCCCACCGAGTTGACCTTGTCGGTCCCACCGAAAACTCTAACGTTCACATTTTGAACTGAATCGGTCTGACCGAGTTTCACTATTCGGTCTCACCGAGTTTGGGAATTTGTGTGTAACGGCTATATTTTGTGTGGAGGCTATATATACCCCTCCACCCATCCTTCATTCGTGAGGAGAGCCATCAGAACGTGCCTACACTTCCACTACTCATTTTTCGAGAGAGAACCACCTACTCATGTGTTGAGACCAAGACATTCCATTCCAACCACAAGAATCTTGATCTCTAGCCTTCGCCAAGTTGCTTTCCACTCAAATCATCTTTCCACCATAGCCAGATCTATGTGAGAGAGTTGAGTGTTGGGGAGACTATCATTTGAAGCACAAGAGCAAGTAGTTCTTCATCAACACACCATCTATTACCTTTTGGAGAGTGGTGTCCCCTAGATTGGTTAGGTGTCACTTGGGAGTCTCCGTCAAGATTGTGGAGTTGAACCAAGGAGTTTGTAAGGGCAAGGAGATCGCCTACTTCGTGTACCCAAGTGAGGCAAGTCCTTCGTGCGCGATGTCCATGGTGGGATAGACAAGGTTGCTTCTTCGTGGACCCTTTGTGGGTGGAGCCCTCCATGGACTCGTGCAACGGTTACCCTTCGTGGGTTGAAGTCTCCACCAACGTGGATGTACGATACCACCACCTATTGGAACCATGCCATAATTATCCGTGTCTCCAATTGCGTTTGCACACTCCAATCCCATCCCTTTACTTTCTTGCAAGTTGCACGCTTTACTTTCTGGTACTCATATACTCTTTGCATGCTTGCTTGATTTGTATTGTGAATGTCTGAAATTGTGCTAATTTCCAACCTCAACTTGAAAAACTTAAAAAACTGCTACCTTTACTAGTTGAGGGTCTAATCACCCCCCTTAGCTGCGGAACCCGATTTCGCCTAAGTTGAAAAAAACTCGGGGGCATAGTCGTGAACCAGTTTCGCCTAAGTTAAAAACTTCTCCGAGTGGAGAGAAATCCTCCCACTCGGGGGCTTAGCCGTGAACCAGTTTTGCCTAAGTCAAGACCTACTCCGAGTGGAGAGCAATCCTCCCACTCGAGGGCTTAGCCGTGAACCAGTTTCGCCTAAGTTAAAAAACTACTTCGAGTGGAGAGCAATCCTCCCACTCGGGGCTTAGTCGCGAACCAGTTTTGCCTTAGTTAAAAAACTACTCTGAGTGGAGAGTAATCCTCACACTAGGGGGCTTAGCCACGAACCAGTTTCACCTAAGTTAAAAAAACTACTCCGAGTGGAGAGCAATCTTCGCACTCGGGGGCTTAGCCGCGAAGTAGTTTCGCCTAAAACTACTCTGAGTGGAGAACAATCCTCCCACTCAGGGGCTTAGCCGCGAACCAGTTTCACCTAAGTTAAAAAACTACTCCGAGTGGGGAGCAATCCTCCCACTCGGGGGCTTAGCCGCGAATCAGTTTCGCCTAAGTTAAAAAACTACTCCGAGTGGAGAGCAATCCTCCCACTCAGGGGCTTAGCCACAAACCAGTTTCGCCTAAGTTAAAAAACTACTCCGAGTGGAGAGAAATCCTCCCACTCGGGGGCTTAGCCGCGAACCAGTTTCGCCTAAGTTAAAAAACTACTCCGAGTGGAGAGCAATCCTCCCACTCGAGGGCTTAGCCGTGAACCAGTTTCGCCTAAGTTAAAAAACCACTCTGAGTGGAGAGCAATCCTCTCACTCGGGGGCTTAGCCGCGAACCAGTTTCACCTAAATTAAAATACTACTCCGAGTGGAGAGCTCTCCTCCCACTCTGGGTCTTAGCCGCGAACCAGTTTCTCCTAAGTTAGAAAACTACTCCGAGTGGAGAGCAATCCTCCGACTCGGGGCTTAGCCGCGAACCAGCTTTGCCTAAGTAAAAAAATTACTTCGAGTGAGAGCAATCCTCCCACTCGGAGGCTTAGTTGTGAATCAGTTTTGCCTAAGTTAAAAAGCATTTTGTAAGAAGAAAAGCAATATTCAGATAAATCCACCAAGTTCAGATAAAACCGTCAAGTATGGAAACACAAGCAAACGTCTTCAGATATCAAGCCTGAAGCAGTTTAACTATTACAGGATCACTCAGCATTCCGAGGCAAATAAATCAAGTGTTTTTGTTCACTCAGCAGGAGGAGGGCTCGCTAGCTCAACGAAAGTGTCCAAGTCGATGCCTTCAGCTATGCGAGTGGCCGTCTCAATGAAAGTCTCCATGAAGGATTTGAATTGGAGTTTGTTTGTGTTCGACACTTGGAGAGCCTTCAGCTTCTCTTCTTTGGCATCCTTGCAATGGACTCTAACGAGTGAGAGGGCCATGTCGGCTCCACAGTGAGCAACCGATTTCTTCCACACCTGCACTCGACTTGGGATATCATTGAGCCGAGTCATCAGAGACTCGAGGTTGTTCTGAAGATTGTACTCTGGCCACAACTCTTGATCTATCCTTGACAGTGCCACCTTCAGTCGAATGATATAATCCAAGACGCTCTAGAGTCAAGCTTCGAGTCACAGTATGTTCAGGGCAGCTTCATTCTTGACGAGTGACTTCATGGGGTCTAGGCCTGGTTCAATCCGGTCGGTCTCCTATTCAAAATTCTAGCAGAATTCTGCGCAAAAAGGGAAAATATGAGTCAGTAGCAACATCGTATGAGTCGGCAATGTAACATAATTCACTCGAGCGAGAAAGGTTACCTTCGAGCATGATGTACAATTTCTTCGCAAGGCTTCCCAAGTAAGCCTTCAGGTCTCTCTTCCGAGTGAGCTTGTCCACCTTGTTCGTCAAGACGACCTTCTCCTCCTTCAGCTGAGTAGCCTCTTTCTTCACCTCCTCAACAGCAGCTTTCAGAGTTTCATTCTCCTTTTCCAATTTGCCGACTAAAGCAAGCTTCTTCTCAGCTGCTTCAGTTTTCTCTTGCGCCACCTTCTGCGCTCCCGCTAGTTCGGTGTCTTTCCTCTCCAGGGCCTGCTTCATGGTGTCTATAGAAATAACATTTTTCAGTCGTGCTTGGAGTTGACGATTTTCACTACGCACATCTGTTAGAGTGGAATCACTCAGTTCAAAGGACGGACAAGAAGAAGTTGTAAAGCTTACAGTCAGCAGAATATTACCTCCCATGGTCTTCACTTCAGCCTGTGCGTCCTTCAGGCTCTTCTTGGCATGCTTTAGTTCGAGCTGGAGTTGGATCTTCTCCTTCTCCAGGGAGACATACTGGGTTCCAAGTTCACAAGATTTCAGATCAAGAAAATGAGAATTCAGTCGACAAAATGCAAAGACCCTCCACTTTCGAGTGGAGAGGATCAAGTTTAGATTGCTCTTATGAAAAAGAAGTGTTCTCAGACCCCCGCCAACTGCCCGGAGTTGACAGCGGTCTCGAGGACTACACCCAATGGGTGCACTCAGCATGCCCCCACTGGACCAATTGACCACTTGGTACGGCCCGACCGAACCGAGTGAAAAAGTAAAAAAGAACTCCTTGTTCTCAGACCCCGTCGACTGCTCGCAGTCGACAGTGGTCTCGGGGACTACACCCAGTGGGTGCACTCAACATGCCCCCACTAGTTTAGTTACCCACTCAGTATGGCCTGACCGGATCGAGTGAAGAGCGGCAAACAAACATATTCTAAGGCCCCCGCCAAATAAACCATTCAACACGGGTCTCGGGGACTACACCTAGTGGGTGACCAAAAACCTTGCTCGACACGGCCTGAGCGACACGAATGGAAGAAAAACTACACAACAAATGAAAACACCCAGTGGGTGTATAGATTCAAGGCACAAACCCATGATAGATGCACATTAAAGGTTCCAAAACGCTCATCTACGGACATCTTGCGAGTAATGAAGCAGTAGTTCCAGATAGCATATCCTAACAGAGCAAAGTTCTAGTCGACCACCAATATAGTTAACAAGGCATAAGCATATTTGCAAAGTCATACCTGCTCGAGAAGTGTCCATGTTCGCAGTATCCACATCAACTTGCTCGTTGTCAATCTCCATGTGGGACACCCCAAAAGTTGCGCCCGTGGAGGTCCAAGATCTCACTCGATCAAACACAAACAAAAAAGTCCACAACAGCAATGAAGAAACGAAAGAAATACTTACGCCGAAGCAATAAGCACGACAACTTTGATTCTGGGCAGAGCCTTCCAAGGTTTAGGAGGAACGACCTTTGCCCGCTTGGCAAGTTTCTCACTCGGCTCAGGAGTAGTCGTCCGACTGCGCTTCTGGGTCTTCACACTCGACACCGCAGCCTTGCCATGATCAGCCACATGGTCTTGTGACTGCTTGGATCAACGCTCGGAGCGTGGCGGTGACTTGACCTCATCATCATCATCATCATCATCATCATCATCATCATCATCATCAGAGTCATCACTAACATCATCACTGCTGTTTTCTGCATACTCAATGTTGTCACTGCCCTCGCTCTCCGCTCCTCCATGGTGTGGTTCTCCGTTTGGCACGGGCGAGTACATGTTTGTGAATGCCTAAAAGACACATATTACACAGTTCAGTCGGATTCCAGTACAATTGCATATTGAAGGCAAAAAGGAAAAACACTCGACAAGTCAGGCCAGACCTCTCCGGGAGGATGTTCAGCGTTGAATGGCAAGATCCATTTCGCTTTGCGTGGGTTGTACTTATTCCTAGTGATTCTCGGAAGCCACTGTGCCACCGTCTCCTCTCCGACCTCCTCTGGGTGGGTCCAAGCGGTGTCTTCTGGGCCTGAGTACATCCACATGGGGTGGTCGTGGGCTTGCAAAGGCTGGATGCATTGATTGAGAAACACCTTTAGTAGATCCATGCCAGTCACTACGCCTAGGATCACCGCCACGACTGCTTCAACCAAGATGGCCACCTCTCCCTTCTCATGTTCTTCTACAGTCAATGAGCAAGGGGTGCGGAGTCTCTCCAGAGAAAAAGGAGGAAGACCAGTTGACTGACCAGGAGTCAGGACATCTTTACAATAGAACCAGGTCGACTGCCACCCTCTAACAGATTCAGGAAAGGTCATAGCAGGAAAAGGGCTCCTACCCCTCATCTGGATTTCTTACCCCTGCACATTTGGATCACGTTCGTCCTTTCGTCAGTCGGATTAGCTTTCTTCACTGACTGAGATCAGCAAGTGAAAATATGCTTGAACAATCCCTAGTGTGGTTGACACCCCAAGAAATGCTCACGCATCGAAACATATGCAGCAAGATAAGAGATGGTGTTGGGAGGAAAATGGTGGATCTGAGCACCAAAGAAGTTCAAGAAACCTCCGAAGAATGGGTGAGGGGGCAGAGAGAAACCTTGATCGACGTGTGTTGTGAGGAGAATGCGCTTGCCCTCACGTGGCGCGGGATCGATCTCCCCCTATGGCAACCTCCAAGACCCCTCCGCAGTCAGGCCATTGGTGGTGAGATTCAGCAGATCCTCCTCCGAGACGGTGGAGGGGATCCAATCTCTGTGGATCCAACCAGGCGGAAGTGCGAACCACGAGGTCGACCCCTTCACCGCCTCCTTGCCTTTAGCCGACGTCTTCTTTGCATGCTCCAGAGCCGCAGTCTTGTCCTTTGCCATTGATGCGGAGCTCGAGAGGAGTTGGTTGAAGGGCGAGGCACTTGGGAGAGAAGAGGCGGAGAAGCAGAGAGGAAAGAGGTAGATGGGGAGCACAGTACCACGCATCGGCAACAGTGCCTTTTATGGCTTAGCACCTGAGTGACTGCCCCGTGGGCCCGTGCGATCCTAGCACATCCCGCAACCGACATAGTCCCGATACGTGGAAAAAAACGTGGTGCGAGGATCAAGGAGTCCCTATCCACCTGCCCCGCTTACCGCGCCACGCCCCGTCCCGCGCGCTTCTCAAAATTTTGAATCCCGTGAAATCTGGACACGGCGAATCATTTGATAGCGCCGAAGATATCCAAACCCAATCTGCTCAGAGCCGTGCTGCATACTCCACTCGGAAATTCTAAAACCCATAATCGATCTAGGCGACTCACGAAGAATTAAATGTCAAGTTTATTGTCAGGCACTCCTGAAAAAGTGTGTTCAGGACACTCAACCGGGCTGAAGACAATTCCAACCCTTCTTCACTCAACCCATGATTCATTCGGGAGCTGATGATGGTGGCATGTACCTAGGGTAGGGTCTTAGGCCTAACCTATATGCCCTTCCCAAAGACATCATACAAGAGGCCAAGGCCTACAAAGTTAAACAGTAGATACCGACTGAAATCCCCTTGAAGTGCAATCCACTCGACAGACGATTCCACTTGGATACCACAATTCCACTCGACCATCGTTATCTCACTCGGAAGACAAGAATCACTCGACTAGAGAATACCTGGAGTCACCCCAGGATGGCAACAGTGAGGCATTGAGTCTGTCATCATAAAGAACATTTAATACAGGCGTTACCAGTAACATTCAAGACTTAACTCTCATTGAACTCCTGTGTAACTGAGGGCTGCGAGGGGCCAGCGCACTATATAGGCCACCACTCCCCTCTGGCACAAGGGTTCGCACCCCTTGTAACTATTCCACACTCCAATTGACAAGCCTCCGAGGCACCAAGACGTAGGGATGTTACCTTCTCCATGAGGGGCCTGAACTCGTAAATCGATGTGTACAACCTCGCCGTAGCTAGGGCCTGACCCTTCTCCGACGTACCCCCTACTTCTACTGTCAGACTCATTCCCACGACAGCATCCACAATATTCATTCTCATGGTTTGGGGGTTCTCAAAAGAGAACGATATCACCTTGAAAGCATGTCCTAGTGCGTCCTTCACAATGCCGAAGTACAAGCAAGTGCGATGTAGAATCGTCGTGGCAGAAGGTGGTTCGCTCTCAAGAGCTTGGATTGTCAACTCACGTGACGTGGAAGTTGAGACGAAGTCCAAGTTTCCTACACATACACACAACAAAGCAAAGAACGTATGTGCATGATAGATAAACATATCATCCATCATGATGGTTCTCTTCTCTTGCACATAATCATTAGAAGCACAAAGTGCATGAATGATATGATGTGACAATGGAGATACTCATGGCACTAGGTATATGGTGTAAAGAAGAAAGACAAGCATGCTTCACAAGAAATATGTCAAAATATCCAAATATATGCAATAATGCTATGGGGTCAATCTCATAAGCAAGACTAAAAGAATTGTTGCACTCAATACAAGGCAAATCATCTAGCATGAGAGAGGCAACACATGGAGATAGATGACAAAAAGCAATAGCAATCATGTGCAAAGCATGGCAATGATTGTCATCAACCGCATGAAACGAGCAAGTACGAATCATCGGCGATGCAACAGGGCAAGCGGTCATAGTAATCAATTCGTGCAAACTAGTGGAGCAAAGATGCAACACACTAGAGGAAATCATGGCAGTCATGTCATGTGAGCAAATAATAGGCATAGACATAGCACATGACATATCGCAAGTACGAACACAAAGCAAAATCATAGTATCATCATAGGAATGGGGCACAGAACTAACAAGGCAATAACAAGTGATAACTCCACCAAGCTTGCGAATACACATACAAGTTCTAGAATCAATCATCATGTGTAAGGCAACACATGGGTCACAAATGCATGGCAAAGGCAGAGTAATGAGCATATCATGCAGAGTGAACATGGCAATACGGGCAAAGGATATTTAATGGAAAATAACCCATAACCATGTGAGGGCCATGTAGAGGAAATGCATGAAGTTTTTGTGCAATGGATCGGTGTGAAAGACAATCCACGGGATCCCAAGTCATCATTGCTCTTAGAGCTCATTTCGTCAACTCATGGGATTGTGAGGTTGACAAGTACTCATGGGTACCTACACAAAAGAGACACAAACTAAAGAATGTGTGTGCATGGTAAGTGTACACATCATCCATCATGATGTGTATGTGCATGTGAAAGTTAGCACAAGCGCTCGAAGAAATTTGAATCATGCTATAAGAGCATATCATCCATCATGAAAGAATAGTTGTTATGTATAACACGATGGGGACACCAATTGAGCATACAAGTATATGACACAACAATATAAATTTCATTGATGGGGATCATATTGTGCACACAATCATGGGAATCATGCAATGGATGGGATGGATCAAAATCTCGTAACATGCATGAGGAAGCTATGGGGGTCTCCTCATGAGCAATAGGAAGCATAATATGGAGAAGTGGAACAACATCCATAACAAGGCATATCCGTAGCATGGTGGTCATGGCATGGCATATGATTGAAATGATGCAAAGGGAGTATATCAATATCAGCACAAGAAAAACAAATGCCAATAACCATGGGCTTGTCATCTATGCCATAAGTGGAAATTGGGTTTATTTTAATGGCATATGTATAGTCATTACGATGAGATTGCAAATATGGCATACGGTTAATCTCATGCATAGCATATGACAAGTCGAGCAGATTAACAAACATGATGTGACCGAGAGAATTATCATAAGAAATCCTATGCAACATGGCATCACAACGAATAGACTCCACATGGAAATCATAAAACTCATCATAAATGGGTAAATCGTCGCATGGGGAAATCATACTAGCATGAAGCATGTCAATAGGTGGATCAACATCATGCAAGCAATCAATGTCAAGATAGTCCGCTAGTGGAACAATAGCATCACCTTCACCTATGTTACATTTGTCATTCCACTCATGTGGTGTAGGTGAGGTGGTAGAGACCAAATGCTGGTCATCATCATCAACTTGATGGAACCATGTGGGGGGTGCATCATACTCCTCCATGGCCATCATCTTGTGCAAAGGAAGGACAAAGTCATTGAGTATCGGTGCGTCATCATATATGGGACCTAGCATCACATGAGAAGACACAGTAGAGGTAGAGGTTAAGTCGTTAGTGTTAAAAGTGGCCTCACATGACCTATCAACTATCACACTCTCTCTATGTGGTGGCTCACTCATTCTCTCAAAATAGGTGCACTCAAACTCACATATGGTGTAGTCACTCATTTCACACAAGTAGAGGGGGTTGTGGCTCTCCTCACAAGGGAATTGGGGCAGCTCATCATATATAGGGCTAGCGGTGAAGTCACTCTCACTCTCAATATGAAGGCAAAAGTCACTCAAGTCATCATGCGTCACCGTGGTCGAAGGGAAAATCCCATGCTCAACCATCTCGTCACCATCACCGTGGATGAAGGCTTAAGATGGCACATCATCACTCTCGCCTCCAAAGATTGAAGTATCATCCTTGCTCGTCACCATGTCGCTCGCCTCCAAAGCATGGTCCTTGAATGGCTCCGTAGTCGTAGTCGTCGCCGCGCCGTCTTCGAAAAGAGTCGTGGTAGACTCGGCATCATCAAGGCCACAAAGAGGAATGACGGTGAAGTCAAACTTAGGAGCGTCATCTTGGAGCTCATCGGGCTTGCACATCTTGGTGGTACTATCCTCATGCTAATTGTCGTGGAGCTTGGTCATCATGAAGTGTGCTTGGGGTGGAGAAGCCTTGGCCTTCATGAGTTCTTGTTGTGCCTCGAGAGCACCAATGTATTTATCGTCGAGGGACTTGTAGTTCTTGAGGAAGATAGTCTTGGAGATGTCTTTGTTCAATCCCATCATGAAGTGGAACTTCATTGAAATGGGGTCGTGCGCGCCTTATCGTCGCAAGGCTTTCTTCTTCTCATTGAAGTACTCGTCGATGGACTTGGGTCTTTGTACAACATTCTCGAATTGGCGTCGAATATGTTCCGTGTAGGTGGAAGGCAAAAACTCTCGCCTCATAGCTCTCTTCGTCTTGGGCCAACTCGTGTTGAAGCTCTTTGAAGCTGTGTGTGAAGCCACCATGTCATCGCGTAGTCGTGGAAGGTACATGTGGCACACTTCACTTGATCTTTGTAGGGGACTTGATGTAGCTTGAGGTAGTTGTCCATCTTGCGCTCTCACTCAAGATACTCCCCGGGGTCTTGAGTCCCATAGAAAGGAATCTCGTGGTCGGTGTCGAGGTCGTAGTAGCTCGTGGAAATCACAGACTTGAGCTTGGGGAGCTTCTCATGAGCTTAATCTTGAGGTGCTTGTTGGAGAAGATCCCGTATGTCCAAAGGCGAGGATGCCTTGAAGTCGCTTGGCAAAGATGCCAATGTAGATGGTAAATTCGTAGAGTGGTGGTTGGTGTCGAGCTCTTTACCTTCACGTTCTCATTGGTGATGGTGTCGATGCTGTTGCGATCTTGCCGGAGATGGTAGCTCGGAAGCATATGCACTTGAGTGTCTTCTCGAAGACGAGGAAGACCGCTTGTAGGTCTTGATGAGGGCTTTGAGCTCCTCCATTTGAGCATCCATCTTGGCGTCGAAGAAGTTTTTCGTGGCATCAAACTCGTCGTTGTTGGTGTAGACTGAAGTAGATGTGCTTTGCCTATCCATCAAAAGACTGAAGCAAATGTGAGTGGAAGAAAGGAAATAACTAGACCAAATGTACCTTTTCCAATTTTGAAGATGGATCAATGATCACCCAATATGGTATTATGAAAGTAGCACAGTTGGTACCGGATCTTGTCAATTCTCACACCTACACAAGTAAGGTTTATGGAGTAGCTTGGTGAGGATAGTGGCACAAAAATTTGATGCAATTGCTAACAAGAGTCAAATAATTGTGAAAGAGATTCACAAATTCGCAAGTGAAACAAGTAGACCAATAGCAATGAATGGCACATGGAAAAGCCCACACAGATAGATAAATGGGGTCGTGCAACCAAGGAATGAACACAAAATGTGGAATCCACGGAAAATGCTCATGTTGCACAATTCTAGAGAGACGCCACACCATTGCCGAATAGGCGGATACGACACTTGTGCACAACCTATAAGATGCAAAATGTATCAATTTTCTATCCCAAGTATGCTATGTATGTATGATTCCCAGTGTTTCGCACACGATGATCCAAGATGATCAATGGTCCAAGATAGCATCGCCACATTGCATATCATATCACCACATTCGCACATGATGATCCAGCGATTTTATGTTAACCATAAAGATCAATGGTTGAAATTTGAAAGGAGATTTATTTTTTACATCAAACCCCCAATGCTGCGTTCTAAGTAACATGTTCGTTTTTTAGAATCCTAATACAAAATGATCAAGCCAGGCAGCAAGGCCACACGTCGATCAACCAAGCCCAGCCAAGGACAAAATCAACAAGTCGCATTCGAGTTGGACGAGGAATAGCTAGCGCTTGGTTCTAAATAAAAGATAGGTAGCTTAGTGCCAAGCGGGTTCATGGTGGGTCAACAACGAGGGAGCGGTCGAGCACCGGCGCCGGCACCATGGCAAGGTTATCATCGAGTCCGCCGAGCTCAGAGGCAGCATGCAGGGGGGGTGTAAACCACCAAGTCGTATCCGAGTAGGACAGGGAGTACAACTAGCTAGCTTGGTTCTAAAAACACCTAGCTAGCTTACTGTTATACTGCTATATACTACATGGTGCTTATAGAGTGGGTTGGTTCATCGGGGTCAAATGAGGGAGCGGTCAAGTACCAACGTCGGCAGCATGGCAAGGTTATCGTCGAGGCACCAAGGCGGCATGGAGCAGCTCAGGTCCGGAAGAAGAGCGTGGTGGAGGCATCGTCTCAGGCGGCTTCGTGGATGGAGGTGCCGATGCAAACACTGCGGCTAGGGACACAAGGTGGCATGCACTGCAGCAAGCACGAAAGCCTTGTTGTTTCCTAGCTGGGGCAACCCCTCGCATGAGAAGGCGCAGCACAATATCAGACTTTGGTCCTGGGAGCCGGCGGAGATGAGGCATCCTCCTCCTGGGACTAGGCGAGGACGAAGGTCAGGGGTCAGGGCATCGTGACCGCTGGAGTAGGAGCAACCGCGGTGCTCGGGGTGCCGACGAGTAGGAAGAAATGGCGTCGCGTGTGCAGCAGGAGGCAGTGAGGAGCGGGAGTACGGTGGCCAAGTCGACGACATAGTAGTAAAAGATGAGGCACTTGACGGGCCGGTGAAGAGCCAGGCAGCATCGAAGAAGGCGATGGGAAGCTCCATGGGGGACTTGCGTGACGCATTTCGGGAATGGATTAGATTTGGATGGTCGTTGGCTGGCCCGGTTGGGTGAATGATCGATCTGATCTAGCTTCCGCCCACCTACCACTTGTCTGCTTTCACTATGCTCTACTTTGCTATGTTCGACTAGATTTTTGGCATCCGTGAGTGACTGGTGGGGTGGGTTTGGCACTAAGTTAGCTAGAGTGATTAGCTTTGTCCTGAGCACTCTCAGTCTAATATGATTAGAAATTAGAATGATGTCACACTTCATGTTTAGAGCAGAGTCCACGTGATGCTCAAGTGAGGGTCTAAATGTTGCTCCATCTTCTCGCCACCACTACTATGACATAAGACATCTATGTTTTTGTAAGGAAATATAGTACAAACACAAATGTTTACATGCATGAACGTGTATATTTGTTCATCCTTATAAATGAACGAACTCATATGATCATATGCCACCTTTATAAGCACCTCCTGGAGACAAGCTACACACAGGGATAATTTCTCCATTGGTTACAGTGGTAGTAAATCACCTTATGCCCTCTACAACTATTTGTGATCTTATGTTCTTGTGATGGAAGGCCATGATTCCATCTAGCCATGCTCCTCCTCTGACTTCTCTAGCAGAGAGAAAGTGCTAATCTCGCCTGATACAAACAAGCAAGTTCTACTTACGTGTTATTACTCTAGATTTGTTACTGCCATCTCTTCCTATTGTATTCAACATTGATAAATCTCAGTCGATTGAGACTTCGCTAGGTCTTAGTCGATACTATATTCTTGAGATCTTGCATGAAGATTCATGTTATTTTTTTAGAATTTTTTTTCTTTCTTATATGTTATGTCACATGATTGAGACTTGGTTAAATCTTAGTCGACTGAGACACAACCACACCTTATTTTATTTTTAAATTTCAAAATGAACTAATTAACTAAACCTACCTTCACATGGATCGACTTACTCGGAATCATATCTTATGTTCTGAACTGGCATCCTGGAGAACCCTGACTTTAATTGATCTATCTTTTTTTCTTAGACGACCGTTGACCTGCGACACGATGACATTTTCTCTATAGAGAAACATGAACATTGTGCTTATTGCGACAGGGAACTGTGTTTTCACTCACCCGTTGCAATGCACGGGCATATTTTCTAGTATCACTAAAATGCACAAGTAACGTTACCAGCAATACTCGATGGCTAGTCTCAATAGGCAAGTGACGCAAAATGGGCTCGGGGGGTTAACAATGCAATGGCAAGGGAATATACAATGGTGTCGTCGAAGTTACAGTCCTTGCATATGGTTGATGGTGCCAAAATGGTGAAGTGGTCAATGTCGATGACGACCTCATGGAGATGATGAGTGGTACTGTTCTTGATGTTGAACCACTCCTAATTAGCCGAAACACCTTAGGAAATGGAAAAACCGCAAACTCAAAATGTCAAATGTCAAATGGTGGTAGTGTAATGCTGTGGTGGTTTTGCGGAAGCTCAATGAAATTGCCGAAGTGCAATGATGGGATTTGGAGTAGGCAATGCAGAAGTGGAGGTGGTTGGTTGTGTGAGTCGGATTTGAAGCCACCATCCCTAAGTAGCCGAAACACCTTAGGAGACACAAACCACAACTCAAACAAGCTCAAACAAAATTGGGTTAAGCTGGGGTTGCGGAAGTGTATGGTGGGCAAGGTTATGCGGAGGTGTGGTGGTGGTTGATGAAGAAGTAACCATCCCTAAGTAGCCGAAACACCTTAGGATACTCAAATCACAACTCAAGCAACCACAAATGCAATGGGGATCAAAATGGGTTAAGTTGCAGAAAGCTATGGTGGTATGGCGGATGATATGGTGGAGGGCCTAGGCAAACGTGTCTAAGTTCCAAACATTTGATGAAGTCACATGATGTTGAAAGTATTTTTTGGGATGGGGTATGTCAATAGCTTCATAACTAGCTAAAGAACATAAAAAACGGACTCCGAATGAATTAGTTATGGCTGAAACAAGATTACAGTTGTGTCAGTTTCAGGGTTATCCGTACTTCCGGGAGTTGGTCCAAATGATCCGGGTGAGTCAACCAGATTCGGGCGCGTGGGGTGTCCGGACATCCGGCAGATGGTCCAACTGATCCGAGTGGGTCTGGATGATCCGGGACCTTGTCCGGATGATCCAGACAGGTCAATGCACTTGGGATTTCCTCTTGGGGATGAATTTTTGGGGCAGAATTTGATGATTTCGGGGTCAAAATTGAGGAGATTTCGTGGATGCAAGGTGGGGAAAATTGTGGGGAAGCTAGATCCACTTGAAACACAGCAAATCCATGGGTCAAATTCAACAAAACATCATCAAACCAACAAATCACAAAAAAAATTGGGGCTATTTTTTATGGGGATTTTTGAATTTAGGACGATGCTACTTCTTGAGCTTGCGTTGGTTTTTGACTTGAAGAGGAAATGGTGACGCAGCAAAGTAGAGATACGTATTTCTCTCAGTTAAGAACCAAGGTATCAATCCAGTAGGAGGAACACACAAGTCTCCAATGATAGCACATGCACAAACAAACAAATACTTGCACCCAATGTGTAAAGGGGTTGTCAATCCCTTCATAATTATTTGCAAGGATGAGATCTGATAGAGATAGGTATAAAAGATAAATAAAAGTGCAAAATAAAGTAAAGGTAAATAAATTGTAGCAACGTATTTTTGGGTTTTTGATTTTATAGATCTGAAAATAATATGATAAAAGATAGACCGGGGGGGCCACAGTTTTACCAGAGGCTTCTCTCTTGAAAGAACGCATACGGTGGGTAGACAAATTACTATTGAGCAATTGATAGAAAAGTTATAACGATATCTAAGGTAATGAGCATGAATATAGGCATCACATCTGTGACAAGTAGAACCGACTCCTGCCTGCATCTACTACTATTACTCCACATATCGATCGTTATCCAACATGCATCTAGTGTATTAAGTTAAACAGAACGGAGTAATGCCTTAAGTAAGATAACATGATTTAGATGGATAGATCCAATCAATGTGAATAAAACCACATTTTTATCCTTAATGGCAACAATACAAATACATGTCATGTCCCCTTTTTCACTGGGATTGAGCACCGCAAGATTGAGCCCAGTACAAAGCACCTCTCCCATTGCAAGTAATATCAATCTAGTTGGCTAAACCACATCAATAGATCGGAGAGAAATACAAAGCTATCTTCATCATGCATAAAAGAGTTCAAATAAGACTAAAAAATATTCATAGATAATCTGATCATAAACTCACAATTCATCGAATCTCAACAAACACACCGCAAAAGAAGATTACATCGAATAGATCTGCAAGAACATCGAGGAGAACATTGTATTGAAGATCAAAGAGAAAGGAGAAGCCATCTAGCTATTAGCTATGGACCCATAGGTCTGTGGTATACTACTCACACATCATCAGTAGGGCAACGAGGTGGATGTAGAGGCCCTCCATGATCGAATCCCCCTCCGGCAGAGTACTAGAACAGGTCTCCAGATGGGATATCACGAGGACAGAAACTTGCAGTGGAGGAAAAGTATTTTTGGTGTGCCCTCTGGTATATGGGAAATATTTGGGTATTTATGGAGCTTAATTAGGGTTGGAGGAGTCCTAGGGGGACCACAAGCTCATGCCCCCCATAGGCCGCGCCTGGTGAGCTTGTGGCTCACCCATGGCTCTTCTAGCCTCCTCCCAAAGCTTCGTGGGTGTATTGTTGTCCAAGAAAATTCGTCAAAACATTCCATTCTGTTTGGACTCCGCTTGGTATTGATTTTTTCATAAAAAATAAAACCAAGGAAAAAACAGCAACTGGCACTTGGCACTAAGTTAATAGGTTAGTCCCAAAAAATGATATAAAATAGCATAATAATTCATATAAAACATCCAAGATGGATAATATAATACCATGGAACAATAAAAAATTATAGATACATTCGAGACGTATCAAGCATCCCCAAGCTTAATTCATGCTCGTCCTTGAGTAGGTAAATGACAAAAACATAATATTTGATGTGGAATGCTACCTATCATGTTTATCAATGTAATCTTTCTTTATGTGGTATGAATATTCAGATCCATAAGACTCAAAACAAAAGTTGAATATTGACATAAACACAATAATACTTCAAGCATACTAAAAAGCAATTATGTCTTCTAAAAATATCGTGGCAAAAGAAGTTATCCCTATAAAATCATATAATCCTGTCATGCTCTATCTTCATCACACAAAGTATTTATCATGCACAACCCCGACGACGATCCAAGCAATTGTTTCATACTTTTGACGTTCTCAAACTTTTTCAACTCTCAAGCAATACATGAGCATGAGCCATGAATATAGCACTGTAGGTGGAATAGAATATGACGGTGGAGGTTGTGTGCAGAAGACAAAAAAGGAGAAAGTCTCACATCGATGAGGCTAATCAATGGGCTATGGAGATGCCCATCAATTGATGCCAATGCAAGGAGTAGGGATTGCCATGCAACGGATGCACTAGAGCTATAAGTGCTTGAAAGCTCAAAAAGAAAACTAAGTGGGAGTGCATCCAACTTGCTTGCTCATGAAGACTGATACGTCTCCAACATATTTATAATTTTTGATTGTTCCATGCTATTATATTATCTATTTTGGATGTTTAATGGGTTTTAATATGCTCTTTTATATTATTCTTGGGACTAACCTATTAACGGGAGGCCTAGTGCCAGTTTCTGTTTTTTTGCCTATTTTAGAGGTTTGTAGAAAAGGAATACCAAACGGAGTCCAATCGGAATGAAACCTTCGCGATGATCTTTCTTGGACCAAAAGCAAACCAGAAGACTTGGAGTTGAAGTGAGAGATGCAACGAGGCGTCCACGAGGCAGGAGGGCGCGCCTAGGGGGTTAGGCGTGCCCCCACCCTCATGGGCCCCTCGTAGCTCCACCAACCTAGTTCTTTCCCCTATATATATATACTCTTATACCCTAAAATATCAGGGGAGCCACGAAACCACTTTTCCACCGCCGCAACCTTCTGTACCCATGAGATCCCATCTTGGGGCCTTTTTCGGCGATCTTTCGAAGGGGGAACCGATCATGGAGGGCTTCTACATGAACACCATTGCCTCTCCGATAAGCACGATTAGTTTACCACAGACCTTCGGGTCCATTGTTATTAGCTCTACGGTTTCTTCTCTCTCTTTGATTCTCAATACCAAGTTATCCCCGATGTTCTTGGAGATCTATTCGATGTAATACTCTTTTTGCGGTGTGTTTGCCGAGATCCGATGAATTGTGGATTTATGATCAAGATAATCTATGAATATTATTTGGTTCTTCTCTGAATTTTTATATGCATGATTTGATTTGTTTGCAAGTCTCTTTGAATTATTGGTTTAGTTTGGCCTACTAGATTGATCTTTCTTGCCATGGGAGAAGCACTTAGCTTTGGGTTCAATCTTGCGGTGTCCTTTCCTAGTGACAGTAGGGGCAGCAAGGCATGTATTGTATTGTTGCCATCGAGGATAAAAAGGTGGGGTTTATATCATATTGCTTGAGTTTATCCCTCTACATCATGTCATCTTGCTTAATGCGTTACTCCGTTCTTATGAACTTAATACTCTAGATGCATGCTGGATAACGGTCGATGTGTGGAGTAATAGTAGTAGATGCAGGCAGGAGTCGGTCTACTTGACACGGACGTGATGCCTATGTTCATGATCATTGCCTTAGATGTCATCATAATTATGCGCTTTTCTATCAATTGCTCGACAGTCATTTGTTCACCCACCTTAGTACATGCTATCTTGAGAGAAGCCAATAGTGAAACCTATGCCCCCAGGTCTCTTTTCCATTATATTAAAGTTTCTTTTCCATATTGTTGAATCTCGTTTACTATTTTGCAATCTTTACTTTCCAATCTATACATCAAAAATACCAAAAATATTTACTTTATTATCTCTATTAGATCTCACTTTTGCGAGTGACCGTGAAGGGATTGACAACCCCTTCATCGCGTTGGTTGCAAGTTCTTGATTGTTTGTGCAGGTATTCGGTGACTTGCGCGTTGTGTCCTACTGGATTGATACCTTGGTTCTCAAAACCGAGGGAAATATTTACGCTACTTTGCTGCATCACCCTTTCCTCTTCAAGGGAAAACCAACGCAAGCTCAAGATATAGCAAGAAGGATTTCTGGCGCCGTTGCCGGGGAGATCTACGCCAAGTCAAGCCATACCAAGTACCCATCATAAACTCTTCTCCCTTGCATTACATTATTTGCCATTCGCCTATCGTTTTCCTCTCCCCCACTTCTAAAACGATTTTCGGAAACCGTTGCCTTTTCTTCGCCCCTCTTCCGTTTGCCTCTTTTCGCTTGCTTCTTGTGTGCTCATTTGTTAGTGCGGTTTGTTGCCATCATGTCTGAAACTGGGGAGGTTATCATTGAAAAAGATAGTAGTAACGATGGGGGAAACTTTGATGCTTTTGGTAATCCTCATGAAGAACCTACTATTTTGCACACTAAAAAGTTCCAGATTGGTAGTGGTAACATTATTGGAAAAGGAGTTATTCAAGATTTCTTTACTTGCGCCGGTGCTTTGCCCACCATGGGTGGATCTATTCTTCATAGAACGAGTAGTCTTGCCGATGCTATATCTTTGCTCGTAGTTGAACTTGAAAGACAATTTATCCACATGCATCCTTGCATACTAAGGATTTTTCTAGAGTTTTCTAATATTGAGCATTCTTTTGTTAAGCGAGCGGCTACCATCTTTCTAGCACATGAGTTTAGATTTATAATGAAAGAGGCCAATGAAATTTTTGTGCATTATAGCGTGGACACTAGTCGTCCTCCCATAGAAGCGATTCTTTTTAATGAAGAAGACATAATGAGTTTACGATCTTTAGATCATGTTGCTTATAATGAAAATCTTAGAAAGAGGGTTCCTACTGATGTTCTAGTTGATAGGATTTCTGAACTTAATGATAATTTTTCTATTCAGAACAACGGGTTAGGTTTTCCTCTTGAACAAAGGCTCATGACTTTTTGCCAAAAGAATGCTTATAATGATGAATTGGTTGTGCAATATGAAGGGCCAAAGGAGGAACCAATTCCTCCCGAGCTTGATCTTGGGGACTTTTGTCCCATTAAATTTAGCCCTTTTGATTACTTTTGCTTGCCACAAAGAAAACTTGCTGCTGAACGTAGGGAGTACGAGATGAGTTTTTGCGATTTTCCCTATCATTATTATGGCAATACCTAGATCTATTCTTGTTTTTATGCCTAGCTAGGGGCGTCAAACGATAGCGCTTGTTGGGAGGCAACCCAATTTTATTTTTGTTATTTAATTTTTGCTCCTGTTTAGTAATAAATAATTCATCTTGCTTCTTTTTAGATGTGGTTTTATGTTTTAATTAGTGTTTGTGCCAAGCAGAACCTTTGGGAAGACTTGGGTGAAGTCTTTGCGATCTTGCTGTAAAAAACAGAAACTTTTGCGCTCACGAGAATAGCTGTAATTTTTTACAGAAGAGTGCTTTTATGTTGATTCTTTTTGCAAATGATTAATAGACAAATTCCTCACGTCCACAAGTTTATTCTAGAATTTTTGGAATTACAGAAGTATTCGAAAGTTACATATTGCTAGAGATTGTTCTGTTTTTGACAGATTCTGTTTTGTGTGTGTTGTTTGCTTATTTTGATGAATCTATGAGTAGTATCGGGGGGGGGGGTAGGAACCATAGAGAAGTTGGAATACAGTAGGTTTAAAACCAATATAAATAAACAATGAGTTCATTACAGTACCTTAAAGTGGTGGTTTATTTTCTTATACTAACGGAGCTCATGAGATTTTCTGTTGAAGTTTTATGTTGTGAAGTTTTCAAGTTTTGGGTAAAGATTTGATGGATTTTGGAATAAGGAGTGGCAAGAGCCTAAGCTTGGGGATGCCCAAGGCACCCCAAGGTAAAATTCAAGGACAACCAAAAGCCTAAGCTTGGGGATGCCCCTGAAGGCATCCTCTGTTTCGTCTTTGTCTATCGGTAACTTTACTTGAGGCTATATTTTTATTCACCACAATATATGTGTTTTGCTTGGAGCGTCTTGTATGATTTGAGTATTTGATTTTTAGTTTACCACAATCATCCTTGATGTACACACCTTTTGGTAGAGACACGCATGAATCAGAATTTAGAATACTCTACGTGCTTCACTTATATCTTTTGAGCTAGACAATATTGCTCTAGTGCTTCACTTATATCTTTTTAGAGCACGACAGTGGTTTTATTTTATAGAAATTGTTGATCTCTCATGCTTCACTTATATTATTTTGAGAGTCTTTTAGAACAGCATGGTAATTTTCTTTGGTTATAAAATTAGTCCTAATATGATGGGCATCCAGGATGGGCATAATAAAACTTTCATATAAAGTGCATTGAATACTAGGAGAAGTTTGATTCTTTATGATTGTTTTGAGATGTGAAGATGGTTAGAGTCATGCTTGTAGAGTAGTTGTGAATTTGAGAGATACTTGTGTTAAAGTTTGTGATTCCCATAGCATGCACATATGGTGAACCGTTATGTGATGAAGTTGGAGCATGATTTATTTATTGATTGTCTACCTTATGAGTGGCGGTCGGGGACGAGCGATGGTCTTTTCCTACCAATCTCTCCTACTAGGAGCATGCGCGTACTACTTCATTTTGATAAATAATAATTTTTTGCAATAAGTATGTGAGTTCTTTATGACTAATGTTGAGTCCATGGATTATACGCACTCTCACCCTTCCACCATTGCTAGCCTCTCTAGTACCACACAACTTTTGCCAATACCATACACCCACCATATAACCACCATATACCTTCCTCAAAAGAGCCACCATACCTACCTATTATGGTATTTCCATAGCCATTCCGAGATATATTGCCATGCAAATTTCCACCGTTCCGTTTAATATGACACGCTCCATCATTGTCATATTGCCTTGCATGATCATGTAGTTGACATCGTATTTGTGGAAAAGCCACCGTTCTTAATTTTTCATACATGTCACTCTTGAATCATTGCACATCCCGGTACACCGCCGGAGGCATTCACATAGAGTCATATTTTGTTCTAAGTATCGACTTGTAATTCTTGAGTTGTAAGTAAATAAAAGTGTGATGATCATCATTATTAGAGCATTGTCCCAGTGAGGAAAGGATGATGGAGACTATGATTCCCCCACAAGTTGGGATGAGACTCCGGACAAAAAAAAAGAGGCCATAAAAAGAGGGAAAATGCCCAAATAAAAAAATGAGAGAAAAAGAGAGAAGGGGCAATTCTACTATCCTTTTCCACACTTGTGCTCCAAAGTAGCACCATGATCTTCATGATAGAGAATCTCCTATGTTGTCACTTTCATATACTAGTGGGAATTTTTCATTATAGAACTTGGCTTGTATATTCCAATGATGGGCCTCCTCAAAGTGCCCTAGGTCTTCGTGAGCAAGCAAGTTGGATGCACACCCACTTAGTTTCTTTTGTTGAGCTTTCATACACTTATAGCTCTAGTGCATCCGTTGCATGGCAATCCCTACTCACTCACATTGATATCTATTGATGGGCATCTCCATAGCCCGTTGGTATGCCTAGCTGATGTGAGACTATCTTCTCCTTTTTGTCTTCTCCACAACCACCATTCTATTCCACCTATAGTGCTATGTCCATGGCTCACGCTCATGTATTGCGTGAAGATTGAAAAAGTTTGAGAACATCAAAAGTATGAAACAATTGCTTGGCTTGTCATCGGGGTTGTGCATGATTAAATACTTTGTGTGATGAAGATAGAGCATAACCAGACTATATAATTTTGTAGGGATAGCTTTCTTTGGCCATGTTATTTTGAGAAGACATGATTGCTTTGTTAGTATGCTTGAAGTATTATTATTTTTATGTCAATATTAAAATTTTGGCTTGAATCTTTCGGATCTGAACATTCATGCCACAATAAAGAAAGTTATATTGATAGATATGTTAGGTAGCATTCCACATCAAAAATTCTGTTTTTGTCATTTACCTACTCGAGGACGAGCAGGAATTAAGCTTGGGGATGCTTGATACGTCTCCAACGTATCTATAATTTTTGATTGTTCCATGCTATTATATTATCTGTTTTGGATGTTTAATGGGCTTTAATATGCTCTTTTATATTATTCTTGGGACTAACCAATTAACGGGAGGCCCAGTGTCAGTTCTGTTTTTTTGCCTATTTTAGAGTTTTGCAGAAAAGGAATACCAAACGGAGTCCAAACGGAATGAAACCTTCGTGATGATCTTTCTTGGACCGAAAGCAAACCAGAAGACTTGGAGTTGAAGTGAGAGACGCAATGAGGCGTCCAAGAGGCAGGAGGGCGCGCCCCCACCCTCGTGGGCCCCTCGTAGCTCCACCGACCTAGTTCTTTCGCCTATATATACTCTTATACCCTAAAAACATCAAGGGGAGCCACGAAACCACTTTTCCACCGCCACAACTTTCTGTACCCGTGAGATCCCATCTTGGGGCCTTTTCCGGCAATCTGTCGGAGGGGGAATCGATCACGGAGGGTTTCTACATCAACAACATTGCCTCTTCGATGAAGCGTGAGTAGTTTACCACAGACCTTTGGGTCCATAATTATTAGCTAGATTGCTTCTCCTTTCCTTTTGATTCTCAATACCAAGTTCTCCTCGATGTTCTTGGAGATCTATTCATTGTAATACTCTTTTGCGGTGTGTTTGCCGAGATCCGATGAATTGTGGATTTATGATCAAGATTATCTATGAATATTATTTGGTTCTCCTCTAAATTCTTATATGCATGATTTGATATCCTTGCAAGTCTCTTCAAATTATTGGTTTAGTTTGGCCTACTAGATTGATCTTTCTTGCCATGGGAGAAGTGCTTAGCTTTGGGTTCAATCTTGCACTGTCCTTTCCTAGTGATAGTAGGGGCAGCAAGGCACGGTTTGTATTGTTTCCATCGAGGATAAAAAGATGGGGTTTATATCATATTGCTTGAGTTTATCCCTCTACATCATGTCATCTTGCTTAATGCGTTACTCTGTTCTTATGAACTTAATACTCTAGATGCATGCTGGATAGCGGTCAATGTGTGGAGTAATAGTAGTAGATGCAGGCAGGAGTCGGTCCACTTGACATAGACGTGATGCCTATGTTCATGATCATTGCCTTTTATCGCGTGAAGGGATTGACAACCCTTTTATCGCGTTGGTTGCAAGTTCTTGATTATTTGTGCAGGTACACGGTGACTTGTGCGTCGTCTCCTACTGGGTCGATACCTTGGTTCTCAAAATTGAGGGAAATACTTACGCTACTTTGCTGCATCACCCTTTCCTCTTCAAGGGAATACCAACGCAAGCTCAAGAGGTAGGAAAGACCTAGGGAATTGGAGGAAGCCCATTTTTGGAATATACAAGCCAAGTTCTATAATGAAAAATTCCCACTAGTAATATATGAAAGTGACAAAATAGGAGACTCTATCATGAAGAACATGGTGCTACTTTGAAGCATAAGTGTAGAAAAGGATAGTAACATTGTCCCTTCTCTCTTTTTCTCTCATTTTTTGGGCTCTTTGGCCTCTTTTTTGGGCTCTTTGACCTCTATTTATTTGTTTAAGTCCGGAGTCTCATCCCGACTTGTGGGGGAATCATAGTCTCCATCATCGTTTCCTCACATGGGACAATGTTCTAATAATGATGATCATCACACTTTTATTTACTTACAATTCAAAAATTACAACTCAATACTAGAACAAAAATATAACTATATATGACTGCTTCATGCATATGATCATGCAAAACAATATGACAATGATGGTGCGTGTCATAATAAAATGTATGGTGGAAGTTGCATGGCAATATATCTCAGAATGGTGAAAAAAATGCCATATAGGTAGGTATGGTGGCTGTTTTGAGGAAGCTATATGGTGGCTTATGTGTGAAAGAGCATATCATATCATGGGTTTTGGATGCACCGGCTAAGTTTGAACCAACTCTCAAGGTGAGAAAGGGTAATGCACAGTACCGAAGAGGCTAGCAATGGTGGAAGTGTGAGAATGCGTATAATCCATGGACTCAAGATTAGTCATAAAGAACTCACATACTTATTGCAAAAGTTTATTAGCCCTCAAAACAAAGTACTAATACACATGCTCCTAGGGGGATAGATTTGTAGGAAAAGACCATTGCTTGTCCCCGACCGCCACTCATAAGACAATAAAAAATAAATCATGCTCCAACTTCATCGCATAAGGAGAGACCATACATGCATTCTTCGGGAATCACAAACCTTAACACAAATATTCTGGCTAATCCATAATTACTCACTAGCATGACTCTAATATCACCATCTTTATATCTGAAAACAAATGCAAGGAATCAAACTTCTCATATATTCGATGATCTTCATGAAAGTTTTTATTATATCCGTCTTGAATACCCATCATATTTGGACTAAATTCATAACCCAAGAAAGTTGCCATACTATTTTCAAGACTCTCAATTTCTTCAAAATAAAACCACCGTCGTGCTCTAAAAGGATATAAGTGAAGCACTAGAACAACTACCTAGCTCAAAAGATATAAGTGAAGCACACAGAGTATTCTAATAAATTCACGATTAATTTGTGTCCTTCTCAAAACGTGTGTACATCAAGGATGATTGTGGCAAACTAAAAATCAAAGACTCATATAATACAAGATGCTCCAAGCAAAACACATATCATGTGGTGAATAAGAATATAGCCTCAAGTAATTTACCGATGGTTCGTAGACAAAAGAGGGGATGCCAACCGGGGCATCCCCAAGCTTAGATGCTTGGTTGTCCTTGAATATTACCTTGGGGTGCCTTGGGAATCCCCAAGCTTAGGCTCTTGCCACTTCTTATTCCATAGTCCATCGAAACTTCACCCAAAACTTGAAAAACGCACAACACAAAACTCAACAAAAAACTAGTGAGATCCGTTAGTGAAACAAAGCAAATAACCACTTTTAGATACTATTTTAAACTCATTCGAATTTTATATTCGTATTATATCAACTATATTCTAACTTCTCCATGGTTCATACCCCCCGATACTACCCATAGATTCATAAAATAAGCAAACAAAACAATGAAAACAAAATATGTCAAAAACAAAACAGTCTGTAGTAATCTGGACTTTAGCCAAACTTCTATAACTCAAAAAATTCTGAAAAATTAGTACAACGTGGGCAATTTGTATATCAATAAAGTGGAAAAAATTCAGAATTTTTTGTCACTCTTGCAGATCAGATCAATTCTGTTACTTGGCCTAAAAGTATATGTTTTCTCATAGAATCAAATCAACAATCTTCCAAACCATCCCAAAGGTCTTACTTGGCACAAACACTAACTAAAACACTAAAACACAGTTATAACAGAAGTATAATTGCATAAACACATAACAGAAAAGAAAAATATTGGGTTGTCTCCAACAAGCGCTTTTCTTTATAGGCTTTTAGCTAGGCATTGATAATTTTAATGATGCTTGCATGAAAGACAAGAGTTGAAGCACAAAGAGAGCATCATATAGCTTGTGAAGAACAAGTTTAAGCCTAACATACTTCCTATGCATACGCATTTTATAGGGAAAACATTTAAGAAGACAAGCAAACACTAGCATATTCAAGGAACAAGAAAGAAACAATAGCAATATCAACATAATGAGATGCACTTCCTCTGTCCCAAAATAGAAGAATGTTTTTAGCACTACACTAATGTCAAAAATGTTCTTATATTATGGGACGGAGGGAGTAATTTAGTAACATGAAAATTTCTACAACCATATTTTCCTTTCTCATAATAGTTACATGTAGGATCATAATCAAATTCAACAATATAGCCATTACATAAAATATTCTCTTCATGATCTACAAGCATGCAAAGTTGACACTCTTCCAAAATAGTGGGATTAACATATAATAAATTCATTACTTACATTATTATCAATATCATATTCATCATGAGGCTTAAACAAATTTTCAAGATCATAAGATGCATCACCCAATCATGATCATTACAATAAGTAGTGGACATAGCAAAATTAGCATCCTCAAGCTTGGGGTTTTGCATATCATTAACACAATTGACTTTAATAGAATTTATAATAACATCATGGCAATCATGCTTTTAATTCAAGGAGCTATCATGAATCCCTATATAAATTTCTTCTTTTAACACTTCACCACTGTCGTGGGAAACGAACACCTATGGGGCCGGCGGACCGGGCCCCTTTCGGTTCGGCGGGGGGCGGAGGTCGCACGAAGAGCAGATCGAGGCGAGGCACATGAGTGATTTACCCAGCTTTGGAGCTCTCTAGAGAGATAATACTCCTACTGCTGCTTGTCTGATTGTATTGTGTTCTTGCTCGGGAGCGCTGAGCGCTACAGTACACACGAGACCGAGCGTGAGTGTTTTCTGGCTTCCAACCCTTCGAACCCCCCCTCTACGTTGTGCATGGGCCTCCTTTTATATGCTCAAGGGGTCACCGACAGGTGGCAACGTAGACGAGGGTAAAAGTGGAAAAGGAATGCGGTTGGTACAACTACTTGTACAGTGTATCATACCTAACCCTGACGGCAGGGGAGAAAGGCATTAAATGCCCGTCTGTGTCGCCCAAACAGTGCATACGTTATCCTGCAATTCTCACAAACACATTAGTCCCTCAACCAACTTTGTCGTCAATACTCCAAAACCAACTAGGGGTGGCACTAGATGCACTTACAATCTCCCCCTTTTTGGTGATTGATGACAAACTGGTTGAAGTTTTCAACGGGGATAAAGTATGTGCAATTGTAAAGGATAGGGTATTGTCTTCATAAGTAGCAAGGGCTCCCCCTGAAGATGTGCATATAAGTAATTTGCTTTTGGAATGCAAATGCACATGGCAGGTTGTACTTGTGGAGATCCACTTCAACTTATATATGAAGATAATTCATCATGCATGAAATGATATAGCAAGTAGAATGACATGCATAATGAAAAATGGACGTCTGCAGAATGATCTAAGTGCGGAAGTTATCATCGCACATGCGGAATTTATCATCGCATCATAGTAAAGCAAATAAGTAGCAGACGACCATCAAGTTTAGGTGTTACAACTCAAAGAACCAAATGTTTCAAAAGAAAGAGTTGTAAGCACGAGGCAAAATATAATGCAACCGCCCATATGAACCCGCTTGAAGACTATCAACTCATACGCTTCTCCCCCCTTTGTTAGTAATGACCAAAAAGGTTTGAAGACATAGAGCATCTACTCATCCTCATGAGTAGGTGAAGCAGCGGGGTTGTCGTTGTCGGTTGGCGGTGCAGACGTACTTGGTGCAGTGTCGATGCGTGTAGTAGTAGGAGGTGGTGAAGTAGCATCATCTTCATCATCGATCACTCTGGCATTTACCCCAGGGCCGTAGTTTTCACTGGAGGCTTCTCTCTTGAAAGAACACATACGTTGGGTAGACAAATTACTGTTGAGCAATTGATAGAAAAGCGAATAATTATGACGATATCTAAGGCAATGCTCATGAATATAGGAATGATGCCCACGATAAGTAGATCGACTCCTGCCTGCATCTACTAGTATTACTCCACACATCGACCACTATCCAGGATGCATCTAGTGTATCAAGTTAACAAGAAGGGAGTAACGCCTTAAGCAAGATGACATGATAAAGAGGGATAGATCCAATCAATATGAATAAACCCCACCTTTTTCTCCTTGATGGCAACAATACAAATATGTGTCATGTCCCTTTCTGTCACCGAGATTGAGCACGACAAGATTGAACGCATTACAAAGCACCTCTCCCATTGCAAGAAAAATCAATCTAGTTGGCCAAACCAAATCAATAGATCGAAGAGAAATACAAAGCTATCTTAATCATACATAAAATAATTCAGAGAAGACTCAAATAATATTAATAGATAATCTGATCATAAACTCATAATTCATCGGATATCAACAAACGCACCGCAAAAGAAGATTACGTCGAATAGATCTCCAAGAACGTCGAGGAGAACATTGTATTGAAGATCAAAGAGAGAGAAGAAGCCATCCTGCTACTAGCTATGGACCAGTAGGTCTATGGTATACTACTCACACATCATTAGTAGGGCAACAAGGTTGATGTATAGGCCCTTCGTTATTGAATCGCCCTCCGACAGAGTACCGGAACAGGTCTCCAGATGGGATCTCACGAGGACAGAAACTTGTGATGGCAGAAAAGTATTTTGGGTGTGATCTCTAGTACACGGGGACTATTTGGGTATTTATGGAGCTGAGATTAGGGTTTGGAGGAGTCCCAAGGGGCCCATAAGCTCATAGGGCACCCCCTAGGGTACGCCTGGTGAGCTTGTGGCACACCCGTGGCTCTTCTGGCCTCCTCCCGAAGCTTTGTGGGTGTCTTCTTGTCCAAGAAAAACCATCAAAAAGTTTTGTTCAATTGGTATTCATTTTCTGTAGAAGACAAAAACAAGGAAAAAATAGCAACTGACGCGTGGCACTAGGTTAATATCTTAGTCCCAAAAAAATGATATAAAATAGCATGATAATGCATATAAAACATCCAAGATGGATAATATAACAGCGTGGAACAATAAAAAGTTATAGATACGTTGGAGACATATCAGACGAACTCACCAAAATTAGGCTAAAAAAAGGTCTAGGGACTCCAAATTCGTGATCAACGTGGCTTATGATACCAAGATGATGTACGGTGGAGCCATAGGGGGCGATCTTTCATGATTTGGAGGGGGATTCCCGAAGAACACCAAGAACATGATGAACACAAGATAAGGGAAACACTCAAATCAGCGAGGTCCGATCACACATATGCTAAACCCACATACACAAAGAGGGATACAAAGGTCCAAATCCAACACAAGATGATACAAGAGGTAACTAGTTCATCCCAATCCTTGGAGGAGTTGAGGTCTTGAATCCTAGAAGGATCTTCCCATGATGGGGTCTTGATTCCCCTATGAGATCTTCTCCAAAGGGGGTCTTGAACCCCAATGGAGTGGTCTCTCTCTCTCTCAAGAGAAGAGTAGTAGGAGCAAAGCTCACATACAAATGAGCTATCCCATTTGCTGCCCTAAATGGTATAGGAGGACGAGTATATATAGTGTTAGTCCATGAAGGGGTAAGTGAGGGGTGAATGGGTACATGGACCTCGGGCTGAGTCATGCATGCAGGAAAAGGCCGGATGATTCGAGAGGTGGTCCGGATGATCCGGGCTCTAGGGGTCCAGATGATCCGGGCGGCCGTCTGGATCGTCCGGCTGTGTCACAGTCGTCGTCGGGGATCCGGATGTCCGGGTGGTCGTCCGGATGTCCCGGTGGGTCAGGATGATCGGGAGGTGGTCGGGATGATCCGGCTTCGTCCGGGCTTGTGCTGTAGTATTCGGGGCACGTAGTTGGATAGTCCGGGCCAGGGGCCGAATCATCCGGGCATTGGCCAGATCATTCGGGAGGGGGTCCGGATGATATGGGAAGTGCAAACTTGTCCGTTCTTCCGTTTTTCTCTTCCACGCTTCCCTCATGGATGGTGTAGTCTTTCCTTGGCGCTTGCACCCCTCCTCGATATTCATGAAGCTTCGACAATACCTATGCATGCACAATGGAGGGTCAAGTAGTATACCATCCTCGAAGGAGTCAAGTGAGTACGTGTAAAGGAGATGATTCAGCTTTATGTGTGTGAAGTAGATGTCGCACGTGTCACTTGCCAAATGGACTCTTAACATGGTGATGTCCATAGGATGCTCCAAATCATGAGTGGTGGTGGAGGGGTATATATAGCCATCACCAAAAATCCCACAGTTACAAACTTTATGCACAACTTGGTGACACCAAAGAGAATTCTTGATGAGACCAAATAGTGTAAAAGATCCAAACATTAGGTTTGTCGGTGATATTGAACGAATCCACTCGGTGAGACCGATTAGCAGTGACCTAAGCAGATATCGCGTTTCGGTAGTTTCGATCGTTCAACTTGGTAATTTCAATATGACTTTGACTGGGTACAGAAACTTGGTCACTGCACTTTGGTGGGACCAAATGCCATCTCAGTTGTACCGAGTTTCTAGGGTTTGGCTTATGGCTTTGTCTTGGGTAAAGGTGGGTCCAGATAGGAGTGGTTCAATGGGTCCGAGTTTGACTTAGGTGACGGTGTCCTGGACTAGGGGGTACTGTAACACCCCGGGACCGATGTGCCAGGTGTATTTCAGTTATTTGCCGTCATTGCCATGTCATTCGCTTGTGTGTTGCACTTTGCCATGTCAACATGTGCATTTCATCTGCATGTTTTTCAAAAACTTGCATCCATCCGGGTACCCCAGTTCTCTCTGTTGTCCATTCTGATCCAACCACACTCGCACGCGCTCGCGACACCTCCGTGTTGGGGAACGTAGTAATTTCAAAAAATTTCCTACGCACACGCAAGATCATGGTGATGCATAGCAACGAGAGGGGAGAGTGTTGTCTACGTACCCTCGTAGACCGAAAGCAGAAGCGCTAGCACAACGCGGTTGATGTAGTCGTACGTCTTCACGATCCGACCGATCCAAGCACCGAACGTACGGAGCCTCCGAGTTCAGCACACGTTCAGCTCGATGACGATCTCCGGCCTCCAATCCAGCCGAGCTCCGGAGATGAGTTCCTTCAGCACGACGGCGTGGTGACGATGATGATGTTCTACGGCGCAGGCTTCGCCTAAACTCATGACGATATGACCGAGGTGTAATATGGTGGAAGGGGGCACCGCACACGGCTAAGGAACGATCCGTAGATCAACTTGTGTGTCCATGGGGTGCCCCCTGCCCCCATATATAAAGGAGGGAGGGAGGAGGAGGCCGGCCATCTACTATGGCGCGCCATGGGGAGTCCTACTCCCACCGGGAGTAGGATTCCCCCTTTCCTAGTCCAACTAGTAGTCCTTCCATGTATTAGGAGTCGGAGACAAGGAAGGGGAAGAGAGGAGGGAAGGAAGGAGGGGGTGCGGCCCTTCCCCCTAGTCCATTCGGACCAGGCCATGGGGGCGCGCAGCCTGCCCTAGGTAGCCCTCTCTCTTTCCCTTGAGGCCCAATAAGGCCCAATACTTCTCCCCGGCGAATTCCGTAACTCTCCCAGACTCAAAAATACCGAATCACTCGGAACCTTTCCGAACTCCGAATATAGTCGTCCAATATATCGATCTTTACGTATCGACCATTTCGAGACTCCTCGTCATGTCCCCAATCTCATCTGGGACTCCGAACTCCATTGGTACATCAAAACTCATAAACTCATAATATAACTGTCATCGAAACCTTAAGCGTGCGGACCCTACGGGTTCGAGAACTATGTAGACATGACCTAGAACTATTCTCGGTCAATAACCAATAGCGGGACCTGGATGCCCATATTGGCTCCTACATATTCTACGAAGATCTTTATCGGTCAAACCGCATAACAACATATGTTGTTCCTTTGTCATCGGTATGTTACTTGCCCGAGATTCGATCGTCGGTATCCAATACCTAGTTCAATCTCGTCACCGCAAGTCTCTTTACTCGCTCAGTAATGCATCATCCCGTAACCAACTCATTGGTTACATTGCTTGCAAGGCTTATAATAATGTGCATTACCGAGAGGGCCAGAGATACCTCTCCGACAATCGGAGTGACAAAACCTAATCTCAAATACGCCAACTCAACATGTACCTTCGGAGACACCTATAGTACTCCTTTATAATCACCCGATTCGTTGTGACGCTTTGGTAGTACCAAAGTGTTCCTCCGTAAACGGAGTTGCATAATCTCATAGTTACGGGAACATGTATAAGTTATGAAGAAAGCAATAGCAACATACTAAACGATCAAGTGCTAAGCTAACGGAATGGGTCAAGTCAATCACATCATTCTCCTAATGATGTGATCCCGTTAACCAAATGACAACTCTTTTGTCCATGGCTAGGAAACATAACCATCTCTGATAAACGAGCTAGTCAAGTAGAGGCATACTAGTGACACTATGTTTGTCTATATATTCACACATGTATTATGTTTCTGGTTAATACAATTCTAGCATGAATAATAAACATTTATCATGAAATAAGGAAATAAATAATAACTTTATTATTGCCTCTAGGGCATATTTCCTTCAGTCTCCCACTTCCACTAGAGTCAATAATCTAGTTCACATCGTCATGTGATTTAACACCAATATTCATATCTCAGATATGATTAACACCCATAGTTCACATCATCATGTGACCAACACCCAAAGGGTTTACTAGAGTCAATAATCTAGTTCACATCGCTATGTGATTAACACCCAAAGAGTACTAAGGTGTGATCATGTTTTGCTCGTGAGAGAAGCTTAGTCAACGGGTCTCATCACATTCAGAGCCGTATGTATTTTACAAATATTCTATGTCTACAATGCTCGCACGGAGCTACTCTAGCTAATTGCTCCCACTTTCAATATGTATCCAGATTGAGACTTAGAGTCATCTGGATCGGTGTAAAAGTTTGCAATCGATGTAACTTTTACAACAAACTCTTTTATCACCTCCATAATCGAGAAACATCTCCTTAGTCCTTACTAAGGATATTCTTGACCAATGTCCAAAGATCTACTCCTAGATCACTATTGTAATCCTTGCCAAATTCGAGCAAGGTATACAATAGGTCAGTACATAGCATAGCATACTTTATAGAACCTCGACTAAGGCATAGGGAATGATTTTTCATTCTCTTTCTATTTTCTGCTGTGGTCGGGATTTGAGTCTTACTCAATTTCATACCTTTGCAACAGGCAAGAACTCTTTCTTTGACTGCTCCATTTTGAACTATTTCAAAATCTTGCCAAGGTATGTACTCATTGAAAATCTTATCAAGCATCTTGATCTATCTCAATAGATCTTGATGCTCAATATGTAAGTAGCTTTTCTCGAGGTCTTTTCTTTTAAAGAACTCCTTTAAAACACTCCTTTATGCTTTGTAGAAAAATTCTACATCATTTCTGATCAACAATATGTCACTCACATATACTAATCAAAAAGGCTGTAGTGCTCCCACTCACTTTATTGTAAATACAGGCTTCATCGTAAGTCCATATAAAACTATATGCTTTGATCAACTTATCAAAGCGTATATTCCAACTCCGAGATGCTTGCACCAGTCCATAGATGGATCGCTGGAGCTTGCACATTTTGTTAGCACCTTTAGGATTGACAAAACCTTCTAGTTGCATCATATACAACTCTTCTTTAATAAATCCATTAAGGAATGCAGTTTTGACATCCATTTGCCGATTTCATAAAATGTGGCAATTGCTAACATGATTCAGACAGACTTAAGCATCGATTCGAGTGAGAAAATCTCATCGTATTCAACCCCTTTGAACTTTGTTGAAAACCTTTTGCAACAAGTCGAGCTTAGTGGATAGTAACACTACTATCAGTGTCCGTCTTCCTCTTGAAGATCCATTTATTTAACATGGCTTGCTGATCATCGAGCAAGTCACTCAAAGTCCATACTTTGTTCTCATACATGGATTATAGTCTCAGATTTTATGGCCTCGAGCCATTTCGCGGAATCTGGGCTCATCATCGCTTCCTCATAGTTCGTAGGTTCATCATGGTCTAGTAACATGACTTCCAGAATAGTATTACCGTACTACTCTAGTGCGGACTGTACTTTGGAAGACCTACTAGGTTTTGTAGTAACTTGATCTGAAGTTTCATGATCATCATCATTAGATTCCTCACTAATTGGTGTAGGAATCACTGGAGCTGATTTCCGTGATGAACTACTTTCAAATAAGGGAACAGGTACAGTTACCTCATCAAGTTCTACTTTCCTCCTACTCAATTCTTTCGAGAGAAACTCCTTCTCTAGAAAGGATCTATTATCAGCAACAAATTTGCCTTCGGATCTGTGATAGAAGGTGTACCCAACAATTTCCTTTGGGTATTCTATGAAGACGCACTTCTCCGATTTGGGTTTGAGCCTATCAAGTTGAAAAACCCTTTTTCATATAAGCATCGCAACTCCAAACTTTAAGAAACAACAGCTTAGGTTTACTGCTAAACCATAGTTCATACGGTGTCGTCTCAACGGATTTAGATGGTGCCCTATTTTAAACATGAATGCAGCTGTCTCTAATGCATGACCCCAAAATGATAGTGGTAAACTGATAAGAGACATCATAGATCGCACCATATCAAATAAAGTGCGGTTACGACGTTCGGACACACCATAACGATGTGGTGTTCTAGGTGGCGTGAGCTGTGAAACTATTCCACATTGTTTTAATTGAAGACCAAACTCGTAACTCAAATATTTGTCTCTGTGATTAGATCGCAGAAACTTTATTTTCTTGTTACGATGAGTTTTCCACTTCACTCTGAAATTCTTTGAACCTTTCAACTATTTCAGACTTATGTTTCATCAAGTAGATATACCCATATCTGCTCAAATCATCTTGTGAAGGTCAGAAAATAATGATACTTGCCACGAGCCTTCATACTCATTGGTCTGCATACATCAGTATGTATTATTTCCAATAAGTCGGTAGTTCGTTCCATTGTTCCGAAGAACGGAGTTTTAGTCATCTTGCCCAAAAGGCACGGTTCACAAGCATCAAATGATTCATAACCAAGTGATTCCGAAAATCCATCTTTATGGAGTTTCTTCATGCGCTTTACACCGATATGACCCAAACGGCAGTGCCACAAATAATTTGCACTTTCATTATTAACTTTGCATCTTTTGGCCTCAATATTATGAATATGTGTATCACTACGATCGAGATCCAACAAACCATTTTCGTTGGTGTGTATGACCATAGAAGGTTTTATTCATGTAAATGTAACAATAATTGTTCTCTAACTTAAATGAATAACCGTATTGCAATAAACATGATCAAATCATATTCATGCTCAACGCAAACACCAAATAACATTTATTTAGGTTCAACACTAATCCCGAAAGTATAGGGAGTGTGCGATGATGATCATATCAATCTTGGAACTACTTCCAACACTCATCGTCACTTTCCTTCAACTAGTCTCGATTATTCTCAGAACTCCTGTTTCGAGTTACTAATCTTAGCAACCGAACAAGTATCAAATACTCAGGGGCTACTATAAACACTAGTAAAGCACACATCAATAACCTGTATATCAAATATACCCTTGTTCACTTTGCCATCCTTCTTATCCACCAAATATTTAGGGCATTTCCGCTTCCAGTGACCAGCTTGGAGCTTCTTCGCGGGAGTGACAACTTGCTTGTCTTTCCACTTGAAGTTCCCTTTCTTTCCCTTTGCCCTTTTCTTGAAACTAGTGGTCTTGTCAATCATCAACACTTGATGTTGTTTCTTGATTTCTACCTTCGTCGATTTCAACATCACGAAGAGCTCGGGAATCGTTTTCGTCATCCCTTGCATACTATAGTTCATCACGAAGTTCTATTAACTTGGTGATGGTGACTAGAGAATTCTGTCAATCACTATCTTATCTGGAAGAATAACTCCCACTTGATTCAAGCGATTGTAGTACCCAGACAATCTGAGCACATGCTCACTAGTTGAGCGATTCTCCTCCATCTTTTAGCTATAGAACTTGTTGGAGACTTCATATCTCTCAACTCGGTATTTGCTTGCAATATTAACTTCAATTCTGGAACATCTCATATGGTCCATGACGCTCAAAACATCTTTGAAGTCCCGATTCTAAGCCATAAAGCATGGTGCACAAAACTATCAAGTAGTCATCATATTGAGCTAGTCAAACGCTCATAACGCCTCGCATCTGCTCCTGCAATAGGTCCGACACCTAGCGGTGCATTAAGGACATAATTCTTCTGTGCAGCAATGAGGATAAACCTCAGATCACGGATCCAATCCGCATCATTGCTACTAACATCTTTCAACACAATTTTCTCTAGGAACATATCAAAATAAACATATGAAAGCAACAACGCAAGCTATTGATCTACAACATAATTTCTAAAATACTACCAGGACTAAGTTCATGATAAATTTAAGTTCAATTAATCATATTACTTAAGAACTCCCACTTAGACAGACATCTCTCTAGTCATCTAGGAGATCACGTGATCCAAATCAACTAAACCATGTCCGATCATCACGTGAGATGGAGTAGTTTCAATGGTGAACATCACTATGTTGATCATATCTACTATATGATTCACGCTCGACCTTTCGGTCTCCGTGATAGAGGCGGGGGTGTCCCGATCTTTCGAGGAGATGATAACTATCGATTTGGTGGAGACAACTTTGACGATCTGACTACAAACGTGCACGACGTTGCGCCTTAGCAATCGCTAAACCAACTCCGAGAGGTTATTGACCACGCCGGAGCACAATCAACCTGACCACGAAGGTCTATTCCTACAAGCAATCGAAGAACAAGCAAGAATATGATAAAAGCAATCTGAATATTGCGAGTATGTATGAAGTATTGATAAAGGTGGGGATCCGTAAGCGGTCTTGGTCTGGTCGTTGGACACAAACGAAGTACACGAAGTTGCAATGGCTAACTTTTAACTAAACAAATCCCAAGGAAAAAGCTACTAGATGGATCTACTTATATAGGAGCAAGGGGTGGCGGCCAAGGAGGTGGGAGAACGTCCCAAGGCAGCCTAAAACTAACCCTAGGTCGTACAAGGCCAATGGGCCCAAGTGGAGGTGACGAACACCTTTGGACTTGTAGTTTGACTCGGATTCTGGTGCAGCGTCAGATTGTTTCGTCTATAACTCAACGCTCCAGACGTATTTTAAGGTGATTCCAACTGTGCTGGAAAGAGCATGAAATATACTTTCCAACAAAAAAGAATCACCCAATTCGAGTCCGTATGAAAAGTTGTTGACGTTTTGAGTCAGGTATGTCTGTGCAGTCCGAATCTGAATCCAGAACGTGAGAGACTTGGACTCTATCTTCTCTTGGCCCAAAAGTGACGTGAGAAAACTTTTTGAACAGCACCTAAACTTATCCTTTTCCCTTATCTTCATATGTGGATTGTACAAATGTCCCATACACCTGCAATTAGACAAAACACAAAAATATGTGAAGTATTTTTGTTCTGGATAACATAAATATATTATTGAATAGTTTGCACTAGAAATTACCTGACAAATATGCATGTATGCAATATTTTTGGTCTTATCCAAGGTAGTCATGTCCTCATCATCCTCCCCTTCTTGAAAACAAAGCCGTCCTCGGCGTTGCTTAATCTGAAATGTGGCTAACAAAAGAGACAAGGTGTACATGTTGTATATGTATATGTCATCCATTTTTACTTCCCTTGATTTTTGCATATATGACACATGAATAGATGAGTAACTTGCATAGTTCATAAAATCTAAAGCCAAAAAATTAGCACAAGAAGTAGAAGGCATGAAAATATTGCAACTCAGTTTGCACATATAAGTGAAGCTCTTATTCATTTCAAAAGATTGACAATGTTCATCATTAAACCATCCCAACATTGGTGAATAAACCTTACTTGCATCAAATTTACATGCTACAACATGCTTAAATAAGCAAATATGCAATGAGTCATTCGACACAGAATCATCACCAAGATTAGAGGTCATATCAAAATGATTAAACATTGATTCTTTTGCATCAACAGTTAATTCAATGGGTGCACTCAAAATTGTTGGTATTTTAGTTGTTTGATCACATGACGCATTCATGACAGTTTCAAGATTCTCTAAAATAGGTGATGTGCTCAAATCACCAGGTAACTCAACACATGATGCATTCAAGTTAACTACGGATGCATCATTCTCATGTAAAGTTATATCATCAATACCTTTACTGTTACCTTGTCGCAAAGACGTAGCTGATGTAGGTACAGACGTAGACAATGCACCATGCTCTTGAGATGATGTTGCGCTCACAATCCGAGGTGGGGCTGCTCTAGTAGGTGCAACGGTGGAGGAACCAACCGGTGGTGGTGAGCATGAACTGGAATAGTAGTTGTTGTAGTCACCCAATGCATCATCCTGTATCTATCTCTCAAAGGTACAAGCACGAACATACATACCAGTAATGCAACGAGGAATATACTGAAATCTTTCCTGAATATCATGGTTCAAACCACCAAAAAATCTATTCATTGTATCATCCTTAGATTCTTCTATGTCACAATGATGCATATAAGATTTGAACTCTTTGTAGTAAGCATGAACAGTGTTGTTGCCTTGTTTAAATTGTTCGAATTTGCGAAGCAATTCACGATGATAGTAAGGAGGGAAAAAATGTTGTCTCATTACATCTTTCAAATCTTTCCAAGTTGTGGGTTGGTTATCAATATTTTTCTTACAATGCACACTCCACCAAACTGAAGCAAAACCAGTAAATGCTCTAGTGGCAGCTCGTACTCGCTCAAGTTCAGAAAAGTCATGGTTACTAAAAACTTGTTCTACTTCAAACTCCCAAGCAAGATAAATAGCAGGATTAAATCTACCCTCAAATGACGGTAAAGAGATAACCTGACCATGTGGTTGTGTGTGCTGTCCCAACTCTCGTGATGGTGAAGATGTGTCTATCGTGCAAGAACTTCTATCTCCGGAACCTGTCATGATTAGTAGAAACAAGAAACAAAATTCCAGAATAATGTTCCTATGAACTACTAGGATGTGGTTGTAAAGTGCTCACAGTAAAGCAAATATCAATATCTTACAAGTTCTTACCATGCGGCGGTGGTGACAGCAACCAGCGATGTCAAATAACTCAAGATTGTGTAAGGCGATTGCCGGTGAACATACGATACACGGTGTAGAAATATGTGGAGCTGGGTTGGCTATATATGGTAGCAAAAGATTAGCAATAATCAATTCAGAGATGCAATGTTGAATAAACGCTCAACGATGGTACTGTGCTAGTCCTAGGCTAGACCGGACTAGAGACGCGAGCCTAGAACACTAATGAGGTCACAGCGTAGCACAACTAGCATCAATGAAGGATACTAAGTAGCTCTTGACAGCAAGATATAAGCGAAGATCACAACGGTAGTGAAGATAATGATGAAAAACAACTACCAAGCAGGACATACAACAACTCTCTCTCCAACTTTCCTCTTGAAAAGTTTGAGCCAATTTTCTGATAAATTCTTTCAAAGAATGCTACTAACTCATGCTTTCCAATGCAAAAAGAATCACTCAATTCCGAGTTGATATGAGGAGTCAAAGAATTCTAAAACTGGCCTGAAAAATTGGAACAAGCTGTGTTCATGAACTTCAGAGGGCAAAAAGACCAATTTAGAAGCCGATTTTGAGGTGTCAAATAATAAACTTGCTTCTGCAACTATTTAGATGCGGCTCGTTGCTAGCTTCAATTTGAGTACTCACGGAGCCAAAACGGACTTCGTATGAGGAAGATACCCCTGTTTTACTGAACAGTGCGCAAAACAGATTCCAATCCGAATTCAGGTACGAGATTGATTCTAGATAGATCTGAATTTTTTTTTCTTCTCTCTTTTTTTTTCTCACACTTTTTTTTCTCTTTTTCTTCTCTCTATTTTTCTTTTTTTTTCTTTTTTCTCTCTCTTTTTTTCTATCTTCTTTTTCTCCCTCTTTCCAAGACAAACTAGATAAGATGCAGATTGGATCAAAGCGAAGATGTGAGTAACCTCAACTATGATTATGACAATGAACAGTCGTAGCACGTGATGGAAATTAATGGATAGGATGGTGGATAGCGGAAGGATAATGATGCAGCGGCGTGACTAATGTGAACAGAACTCAAACTCTAAAGGAACTAGACACTAAGACCAGCAACCGACACGACGATGCAACCGATAATTCAACTATGCAAGCAACGGATAGAAAATTGCAAAGGCTCAGACTGGCTTTGATAAAGGATGAACAGATCTAACTATTTTTTGTGGCTTTTTCATGGACTATAGGTATGAATGACAGATGCGATCTAAACTATAAAAAACTGTAAAATCTCACCGAGCAACCTGAAAACTGATACCACTTGATAGAGGCGGGGGTGTCCCAATCTTTCGATGAGATGATAACTATCGATTTGGTGGAGACGACTTTGATGATCTGACTACAAACGTGCACGACGTTGCGCCTTAGCAATCGCTAAACCAACTCCGAGAGGTTATTGACCACGCCGGAGCACAATCAACCTGACCACGAAGGTCTATTCCTGCAAGCAATCGAAGAACAAGCAAGAATATGATAAAAGCAATCTGAATATTGCGAGTATGTATGAAGTATTGATAAAGGTGGGGATCCGTAAGCGGTCTTGGTCTGTTCGTTGGACACAAACGAAGTACACGAAGTTGCAATGGCTAACTTTTAACTAAACAAATCCCAAGGAAAAAGCTACTAGATGGATCTACTTATATAGGAGCAAGGGGTGGCGGCCAAGGAGGTGGGAGAACGTCCCAAGGCAGCCTAAAACTAACCCTAGGTCGTACAAGGCCAATGGGCCCAAGTGGAGGTGACGTAACACCTTTGGACTTGTAGTTTGACTCGGATTCTGATGCAGCGTCAGATTGTTTCGTCTATAACTCAACGCTCCGGACGTATTTTAAGTTGATTCCAACTGTGCTGGAAAGAGCATGAAATCTACTTTCCAACAAAAAAAGAATCACCCAATTCGGAGTCCGTATGAAAAAGTTGTTGACGTTTTGAGTCAGGTATGTCTGTGCAGTCCGAATCTGAATCCAGAACGTGAGAGACTTGGACTCTATCTTCTCTTGGCCCAAAAGTGACGTGAGAAAACTTTTTGAACAGCGCCTAAACTTATCCTTTTCCCTTATCTTCATATGTGGATTGTACAAATGTCCCATACACCTGCAATTAGACAAAACACAAAAATATGTGAAGTATTTTTGTTCTGGATAACATAAATATATTATTGAATAGTTTGCACTAGAAATTACCTGACAAATATGCATGTATGCAATATTTTTGGTCTTATCCAAGGTAGTCATGTCCTCATCACTCCGTGTTCCGAGGCCATATCTGTATATGCTAGGCTCGTCAAGTATAACCTGAGTATTCCGCGTGTGCAACTGTTTTGCACCCGTTGTATTTTAACGTAGAGCCTATCACACCCGATCATCACGTGGTGTCTCAGCACGAAGAACTTTCACAACGGTGCATACTCAGGAAGAACACTTCTTGATAATTAGTGAGAGATCATCTTAAAATGCTACAGTCAATCAAAACATAATAAGATGTATAACAGATAAACATCATATGCAATCAAAAATATGTGACATGATATGGCCATGATCATCTTGCGCCTTTGATCTCCATCTCCAAAGTACTGTCATGATCTTTATCGTCACCAGCACGACACCATGATCTTCATCATCTTGATCTATATCAATGTGTCGTCACATGGTCATCTCGCCAACTATTGCTCTTGCAAATATTGCTATCGCATAGCGATAAAGTAAAGCAAATATTTGGCACTTGCATCTTTATGTAACAAAGGGACAACCATAGGGCTTCTGCCAGTTTCCGATAACTTCAACAAAACATGATCATCTCATACAATAAAATATAGCATCACGTCTTGACCATATCACATCACAACATGCCCTGCAAAAACAAGTTAGACGTCCTCTACTTTGTTGTTGCAAATTTTACGTGGTTGCTACGGGCTTAGCAAGAACCGTTCTTACCTACGCATCAAAACCACAATGATAGTTTGTCAAATAGACTCCGTTTTAACCTTCGCAAGGACCGGGCGTAGCCACACTCGGTTCAACTAAAGTTGGAGAATCTGACACCCGCCAGCCACCTGTGTGCAAAACACGTCGGTGGAACCAGTCTCGCGTAAGCGTACGCGTAATGCCGGTCCGGGCCGCTTCATCCAACAATACCGCTGAACCAAAGTATGACATGCTGGTAGGCAGTATGACTTATATCGTCCACAACTCATTTGTGTTCTACTCGTGCATATAACATCAACGCATAAAACCTAGGCTCGGATACCACTGTTGGGGAACGTAGTAATTTCAAAAAATTTCCTACGCACACGCAAGATCATGGTGATGCATAGCAACGAGAGGGGAGAGTGTTGTCTACGTACCCTCGTAGACCGAAAGCGGAAGCGTTAGCACAACGCGGTTGATGTAGTCGTACGTCTTCACGATCCGACCGATCCAAGCACCGAACGTACGGAGCCTACGAGTTCAGCACACGTTCAGCTCGATGACGATCTCCGGCCTCCGATCCAGCCGAGCTCGGAGATGAGTTCCACAAGACCTGACGGCGTGGTGACGATGATGATGTTCTACCGGCGCAGGGCTTTGCCTAAACTCCACGACGATATGACCGAGGTGTAATATGGTGGAAGGGGGCACCGCACACGGCTAAAGGAGAGAGGGAGGAGGAGGCCGACCGTCTACTATGGCGCTCCATGGGGAGTCCTACTCCCACCGGGAGTAGGATTCCCCCTTTCCTAGTCCAACTAGTAGTCCTTCCATGTATTAGGAGTAGGAGACAAGGAAGGGGAAGAGAGGAGGGAAGGAAGGAGGGGGTGCGGCCCCTCCCCCTAGTCCAATTCGGACCAGGCCATGGGGGGGCGCGCAGCCTGCCCTAGGTAGCCCCTCTCTCTTTCCCGCAGGGCCCAATAAGGCCCAATACTTCTCCCCGGCGAATTCCCGTAACTCTAGGGTACTCCGAAAAATACGCGAATCACTCGGAACCTTTCCGAACTCCGAATATATTCGTCCAATATATCGATCTTTACATCTCGACCATTTCGAGACTCCTCGTCATGTCCCCGATCTCATCCGGGACTCCGAACTCCTTCGGTACTTCAAAACTAATAAACTCATAATATAACTGTCATCGAAACCTTAAGCGTGCGGACCCTACGGGTTCGAGAACTATGTAGACATGACCTAGAACTATTCTCGGTCAATAACCAATAGCGGGACCTGGATGCCCATATTGGCTCCTACATATTCTACGAAGATCTTTATCGATCAAACCGCATAACAACATCGTTGTTCCTTTGTCATCGGTATGTTACTTGCCCGAGATTCGATCGTCGGTATCCAATACCTAGTTCAATCTCGCCACCGCAAGTCTCTTTACTCGCTCGTAATGCATCATCCCGTAACCAACTCATTGGTTACATTGCTTGCAAGGCTTATAATGATGTGCATTACCGAGAGGGCCCAGAGATACCTCTCCGACAATCGGAGTGACAAAACCTAATCTCGAAATACGCCAACTCAACATGTACCTTCGAAGACACCTGTAGTACTCCTTTATAATCACCCAGTTATGTTGTGACGTTTGGTAGTACCCAAAGTGTTCCTCCGGTAAATGGGAGTTGCATAATCTCATAGTTACAGGAACATGTATAAGTTATGAAGAAAGCAATAGCAACATACTAAACGATCAAGTGCTAAGCTAACGGAATGGGTCAAGTCAATCACATCATTCTCCTAATGATGTGATCCCGTTAATCAAATGACAACTCTTTTGTCCATGGCTAGGAAACATAACCATCTCTGATAAACGAGCTAGTCAAGTAGAGGCATACTAGTGACACTATGTTTGTCTATATATTCACACATGTATTATGTTTCCGGTTAATACAATTCTAGCATGAATAATAAACATTTATCATGAAATAAGGAAATAAATAATAACTTTATTATTGCCTCTAGGGCATATTTCCTTCACTCCAAATATTATTTTATAAGTGGCATAAAAATGTTCTTGGAATGGGGTGAAAGTTGGTGTGTGGTCTTGTTATAGTCTAGGCAGACAACCTGCCAAATTTCATCGCATTCGGTGTCCGGTTGATAGCCCAACCATTAAACATATAGTTGCATATAGCCGATTCATCCGTCAGACGTTTTTGGTCTCCGGAAAATGTCGCCGAGCCTCTCTCTCACTTCTCTTCTCGGCCCACAGCCCTCCTACACAGCCTACTAACCCCACCTAGGCCCAGCTACCCCCTCCTCTACCAGCAGATGTCTGATCGTCATCGGAGGGTCCAAAAATCCCCTTAGATCCCCACTAACCCTAACCTGCCATATATAAACCACCCCTTTCCATTTTTGGGTAGTAGCCATCCTCCTCCTCAGTTTCCGCGCCGCCTAGTCAGTAGTGCCGCCGCTCCTCCGTTTTCCGCACTGGCCACCTCGTCGGTGCCACATGGTAAGCCGCCAATGGTCGGACCGCTGCCCCCAGCCACTCCACTGCTGCCACGTCGCCTCCCTGCCGCCAACCAGCGCGCCTCCACCTCCCACCTTCCCGCACGGCCCAAAGGACCCAGATCGGGCCCTCAGAAGCCCATCTGGGTTGTAGGAGCTCCTGCCCCGAGCTCCTCCTCCTGTACGCCTGCTCCCCGTTGCCCGCGACCTCGCCTCCCTCTTGCGCTAGAGTGCGCCCCCGCCTGCTCGCCGGAGTGCCGCTGCCGGTGACGACCTCCACCAGGCCGGCCCTGTCTCCTCCTCCCTCTCTCTCTCTTCCTTCCCCGTGCTTCTCTCTCCCGCTCACGGTCTCCCTCTCTGTCCCGAACTCTGCACGCCGCCGCCGCCATGTGATGTAATCCATTTATTTTGATATGCCCTATGGTGAGTGCATTAGGCTTGTGAAGTGGGCTACTTGTTGTTAATGTTCTGCCAAGTCTAAATCTGTCATATCATGTTGCTATGTTTGCTTGATGCTACCATCAAATCCATGAATAATCTGGAGATGCTTAGTTGACATGTTTTTGATGCCATGTGATGCTCTATCATGCCATGACATTAGATGCCTTGTATAAGTCCTGTAGCATGTGCTTTCATGTCTATGAACGTTCCTAAATGATGTTCCAGTTTTCTGTTAACTTCATGATGCCATGTTGTGAGCTTGATATTAATTAATCTATGCCTCTTTTGGAGATGCTCCAGATACTTGTTTTGAAATATGCTATGAGTACTTTGTCCACATGCCATGCTTAATAATTTTGGACATGATATGACCTCTATCCCAAGATTGCAAGCATGCTATGATAATGTTGTTGTTTTACACTTGCCGAAACTGTTTCAACATTCAAACTTGTCTTGATGGTTCCCAATAATCCACGAGCCATATGCATATGATGCCTTCATGTTAAATTCTCTTTGTTATGTGTAATTTGATTCCATGCCCTTGGTTGCTATGTATAGTTGCGGTAGCATCTTTGTTTCATGCCTCCAACATGTCATCATATTAACTCTGCTCATGCATAGGCCCTGTTTTTCACCGTCATAATCTGTGTTATAAAGTTGCTTTTTGCATTGCTCAATTTGGACTAATCTTGATGCCTATGAACCTGAACCTTAATGATATTTAAAGCATGCAACCTGTACTTTGAGTGAATATCAAGTTTGTGTTCATATGTTTCCTATAGCATGTTGTTTTGATGATTGCAAAGTGCCTACTTGCTGTTTTGGGCAGATTGTTGTTATAACTTGTTTGGAGTGTATGTGTTGAACTGGTGCTCCGTTTTGAACATGCTCCATATGAAACTTGCTTAGAATTGCATGTAGTTTCATATTATCTTGTTGCATCCATGTTTTGGGGTGTATGCTTGATGTTTGTATGCATTTTGCATCAATGCCATGTTTAACTTGTTTTCCTCACATCTTCTAGGTCGTAGCTCCAAATTAAATGAACTTTATATGTAACTTGATTAGAAAATCATGTAGATCATCATGATGCACTTTAAATTACTGTTTAACAACTTAAACTTAATGTTTTTTTCAGATCTAGACCAATTTCGAAATTTACATATGAGGACTTATCGGAGTTGTTATATGTTGTTTCCGGCCTCATTTAAACTTGCCTTGGTGTGATGTTCCTGTATGCATAATCTCTTGCCATGAGTAGCATCATATAGCCTTGTCATGCATCATACTTGGTTTAGCATCATACCATGTTTATGTGTTGTGTGTTTACAATGTTGTTTGCTTCTTTCTAGTTGTGCTTCTTCTCGATAATTCCTGTTTCATTGCGATCGTGAGAATTCGTTCGACTACGCTTGGTTCGTTTACGCCCGTTCATCTTCTTCATGGACTCGATCTTCTTCCTAGCGGGATTTCAGGCAAGATGGCCGTTACCATGGATCTCACTACTATCATTGCTATGCTAGTTGTCACGATGCTATCGCTATGTCGCGCTTCCTACCACTTGTTTATCAAGCCTCCCTATATGCCATGAAACAGCCTCTAACGTTTTCCACCATCCCAGCAAACCGTTGTTTGGCTATGTTACCTCTTTGCTCGGCCCCTCTTATAGCATTGCTAGTTGCAGGTGCAGTTGCAGGTTGTTCCATGTTGAGACATGGATATCTTGGATATCTTGGGATATCACAATATCTCTTATTTTAATGAATGCACATATATACTTGGTAAAGGGTGGAAGGCTCGGCCTTATGCCTGGTGTTTTGTTCCACTCTTGCCGCCCTAGTTTCCATCATTCCGGTGTTATGTTTCTTGATTTTGTGTCCCTAACACGATGACTATTTATGGGCCCCTCTTGACAGTTCGCTTTGAATAAAACTCTTCCAGCAAGGCCCAACATTGGTTTTAACATTTGCCAACATAATAATACTGAATTAATTAATTAACTCTGAAAGTACTAGTATCGACTAGAGGGGGGGTGAATAGGCGATTTTTATCAAAGTCTTCAAAACTTGGAAGTTTTGAAGACAAACAATAGAAATGACCTAGTTGATATGCAGCGGAAGATAAACTACCATAAGCAAGCCATAGTCAAGTATGCAATGATGTGTAAGTACAGGACTAATAGCAGCTAAGTAGTAAGGATCAGGATGGAAGATAGTATGAAGCCAATCAACAGTAGTAGTCGAGCAATGAAGTCAAACAGATAAACAGATAGGCAATGACTTCACGAAGACAAACTTAAACTAAAGGATGGGAAGGGATAGAACCGATTAAACTTCTTGAAGACACACGAGATTTGTTGGACCAGTTCGATTCTTTGTGACAAGCTGACGTCAGTTAGGGAGGCTGGGATTCAACTCAAGACCGTGTCTTCACCTTATTTCCCTTGAGCTAAGGACACCCAGTCCTCGCCCAATCACTCTGTTAAGTATTCAAGGTAGACTTCCAAACCTTCACAGAATCGTTCACCAAAGAATCCACAATGACTCTTGGATGCTCGAGACGCGACGCCTAACCGGCCGGAGGATTCACAGTCCTCAAGTGTAATAAGTCTTGTGTCACACAAGCAGAAAGACTTCAGTGATGCCTAACACTCTTTGGCTCTGGGTGTTTGGGCTTTGTCCTCGCAAGGATTTCTCTCTCTCAAAGGCTTCGAGGTGGGTTGCTCTCAAACGACAAAAGCCGTGCACAAACTCTGAGCAGCCACCCATTTATGGTGTAGGGGGTGGGCTATTTATAGCCACTAGGCAACCCGGCCTGATTTGTCCAAAATGACCCTGGGTCACTAAGGAACTGACACGTGTTCCAACGGTCAGATTTCAAACACACACGGCAACTTTACTTGGGCTACAAGCAAAGCTGACTCATCCAGCTCTGGATAAGATTTGCTCTCATTGTCTTCGCTCAAAGACATAGGATTTGGGTTGAGCATCACTTCAGTCACTCTGACTTAGTTCACTTGGACCCCACTTAATAGTACGGTGGTTCCTATGACTCAACAAAGAAGAAAAGGAAACAATGAAACCACATAGTCTTCGCCCTCCATATTCTTCACGCAATGTCTTCTCATGTCATAGTATTCAATATGAATATCTTCTCATACCACCATTGTCTTCAATGTCTTCATACATTTTTAGGGGTCATCTCCGGTAGGTAAACCGAATCAATGAGGGACACTACCTGCGTTATCCTGCAATTCTCACAAACGCATTTGTCCCTCAACCAACTTTGTCGTCAATACTCCAAAACCAACTAGGGGTGGCACTAGATGCACTTACAATCTCCCCCTTTTTGGTGATTGATGACAAACTGGTTCAAGTTTTCAACGGGGATAAAGTATGTGAAATTGTAAAGGATAGGGTATTGTCTTCATAAGTAGCAAGGGCTCCCCCTGAAGATGTGCATATAAGTAATTTGCTTTTGGAATGCAAATGCACATGGCAGGTTGTACCTGTGGAGATCCACTTCAACTTATGAAGATAATTCATCATGCATGAAATGATATAGCAAGTAGAATGACATGCATAATGAAAAATGGACGTCTGCAAAATGATCTAAGTGCGGAAGTTATCATCGCACATGCGGAATTTATCATCGCATCATAGTGAAGCAAATAAGTAGCAGACGACCATCAAGTTTAGGTGTTACAACTCAAAGAATCAAATGTTTCAAAAGCAAGAGCTGTAAGAACGAGGCAAAATATAATGCAACCGCCCATATGAACCCGCTTGAAGACTATCAACTCATAGGCTTCTCCCCCTTTTGTCAGTAATGACCAAAAAGGTTTGAATACATAGAGCATCTACTCATCCTCATGAGTAGGTGAAGCAGCGGGGTTGTCGTTGTCGGTTGGGGGTGTAGACGTACTTGGTGCAGTGTCGATGCGTGCAGTAGTAGGAGGTGGTGAAGTAGCATCATCTTCATCATCGATCACTCTGGCATTTACCGTTGCCGCAGAGGAAGAATAGTCAAAGTCTTAAAGGGATGGAGTTCGACATAGGACATCAGTCCGTGGAGGAGTGGAGTCAAACTGGAATCTTTCATTGAAGCCATCGTCTTGAAGATCTGCTTTAGCACTAAGCAGCGTCAAACTCTTCCATGATCGCCGGCAAGTCTCATGAGCAACAAATGCATTCTTGGTGGCAAGGTTTCGAATGCAATTGACATCCACCAAGAGGCTTTGCATCTGTCTCTTGAGCCAATAATGATGCTTATCTTGTTTCTGATGAAGGGCCACAAAAGTTCTCGATCGTTGAGAACGCGAGAGCGCTTCCGAGGCCTTTGGGCAATGGTGCTTTCAGTGGCTTTAGTAGGTGCATGATGAGGCAGACGAGTATTTCCAGCCATTGGATAGATTCGTGTTGCAGCTTGGACGCATTCGATGGGTTGAGTGAAGCTTTGGTGCTCGACATTCTGAAGACAAAGAGGCTTCTTGGCAGGGTCAGAGTATATGGCTTCAACTGACATATCAACCTCTGGTAAGAAGATCAGATGATTGAGTGCAGAGGGTTGATAGTTGACAGATGAGTGTCGCTTGATGAGGCGCATGACCCATGGAGCATAAAACTTCAGACCAAAAAGATCAGATCCAGAAGTAGCAAGTTGCCTGATGAAGAATTCTTGAGTATTGAAGCTGATGCCATTGAGAATGTAAAAGACCAAAGTCTTCATAGCTCCTTCAAGCTTCGCCGCCGATGAATGTCCTTTGATAGGCCATAGAGTTCGCCTGATAATATGATATATTGTGCGCGGCAGATACTCAAGGTCGTTGAGGGAGTCCTGGACTAGGGGGTGTCCGGACAGCCGGACTTTTATCGTCCGCCGGACTCCAAGACTACGAAGATACAAGATTGAAGACCCCGTCCCGTGTCCGGATGGGACTTTCCTTGGCGTGGAAGGCAAGCTTGGCGATACGAATATGTAGATCTCCTACCATTGTAACCGACTCTATGTAACCCTAGCCCTCTCCGGTGTCTATATAAACCGGAGGGTTTTAGTCCGTAGGACACAACAACCATTACAACAATCATACCATAGGCTAGCTTCTAGGGTTTAGCCTCCTTGATCTCGTGGTAGATCCACTCTTGTACTACCCATATCATCAATATCAATCAAGCAGGAGTAGGGTTTTACCTCCATCGAGAGGGCCCGAACCTGGGTAAAAACATCGTGTCCCTTGTCTCCTGTTACCATCCGCCTAGACGCACAGTTCGGGACCCCCTACCCGAGATCCGCCGGTTTTGACACCGACAGTCGTCAACAAAGAACTCTATTGGATATTCAGCGTCAGATGGCAAAGGCTTCATCATGCTCAACATCTGGCTCATGTTGGGTTCTGGCTTATGGAAGATGCTCTCCAATGCATTGCGGTGTAGTTGACAATCAGGTTCATATAGCTCTCTAGGAGTGGCTAGGCCTGTAAGCTCAATGATATCCAGAGCTTTGGCTTCATGATGAACATTTCCAGTCATCCACTCGAGAACCCATGTCTTGATGTCTCTGTTGTAGCTGCGAGTGTGTAGAGTGGCATAGAATTGAAGCAATAGCTCTTCATTCCAGTGTTCTTTGTCTGTCACAAAGTTGAGCAGACCAGCATCACGAAAGCAATCAAGTGCTTCTTCTAAGCACGGCAGTCCAGCAATGGCTTCAGTGTCGAGGCGCATATGAGGGAAAATGTGGCCTTGATCATACAGAACATAGGAGTAATAGCTTCGCTGTTGATAGCTCCAGAAACGATCTGATGATATCCTTGCCTTTGAGTAGGGGTTCTTGGCGCTGTCAAAGAAGGTATTGTGGCTTTTGAAGCCATTAGCATTGAAGGACCCTGGTGAGTTTGCAGTACCTGGAAATCTTGGCAGTCTTGGCTTTGGCTTCTGGACCTGAGGCCTATGCTCAACATGATAATCAAATTGAGGTCCAGAGGCAGTAGGCGGAGGTAATAGAATGGGCCATCAAACAGTGGTTAGCTGACCATGACTGTATGCTTGCTCAATTGTATGGGGCCTTGGTGGCGGAACAGGAGCAGTGGCAACAACTGAGGCTTCGGGCTGCACAACAGGTTCTTCGGGAGCAGTTGCCTCATTAACTTCAGGTGCAGTGGCCTCATTAGCTTCAGGCACACCGGTTGGTTCAAGCTCCACATTGGCTTCAGCCATGACTACGTCATTGGCTTCATTGGCGTTGGTGGTGGCAACTTCAACATTTTCAACCTCCACTTGACGAGCTGGAGGGTCGGGCACTGGCACGTTCACATCAGGAACAGCTTCTTCAATCACTGGTGGAGTAGGGACACGTACGTCTTCTTGATTCTCATCGGCTAATGCAGCCGGAATGTCTTCAGTAGCTTGGGCTTCAGACACGGAGACATTCACAGTTAGAGTGGGTTCAGAAAATACTTGACGTGCAACAGATGGGCGTTGCACTTCTCCTTCTGGAACGCTCGACAGAGGTACTTGAGGCCTTTGTCCTTTGCAAAGCCTGCAAAACGCTGGCAATGCCTTTGGAGATGGAGTTGGCTGGGCCTCAAAGTCTTCATCTTCTTCTTGCACAGGTGGTGTAGCTTGTTATTGTTGTTGGGGAGTACTTGGGGAGTCTTGTTGCTGTGGGTGATCAGCCCACGATGCATCCTGAGCAGTTGGCGTTAGAGGACGACCAATGCTGATGAGTTTGCTGTTCGTAAGAACAGGCGATGATACCACATTGTGTTCGATCTGAGGAAGAACTTCATCATCTCCAACATTGTCATCATGACCAATGTCTTGGCAGCGTGGGTTCAATTGCTGGAATATCTTCACTTCATGAGCCTCTGTGGAAGCGGGCTCATGAACTATCATCCTTCTTTCTTGATGTTTTGACGCAGGCAAACCATCGAAATGGGTTCAACAACTAAGGGCTCTGTGGGAGCAGCCCTAGTCTTCTTGGTCTTGCGCTTCTTCTTGGAGGCGCGCATCGATGGCTTCAATATTCTTTCTCTTTACGGCTTCACCTCTGCAGCCCTCGTCTTCTTCATTCAAGCGGTTGTGGTGACCTTTGGCTTCGAGCCACCATGCTGCTTGGGAAGATAATGCGAGGGCTTCTTGACTTGAAGGTGCGGTGGAGCGGTAGATGGCTTCTTCTTCTTTGCAGCCATCCCGGTCAATGCCAGACGGCCAAGAGATTTGCGCTTCTACGCCTCATTGTAGGCAAGCACACTTATCGGCCAAACTCTTCATGCGCTCACGAGAGCCTTGAGCTTCTTCACGCTTCTTCAGAAAAGCTTCTTTAAGCTCATGCAGCATGACCTTGAAGTTTCTGACGTCTTGAACACTGAGCTTTGCCACATGCTTCTTGAATTGAGCCTTCTCATAATCAATCTTGTTCTTCAGCTCAACGATGCGCTGAGCGAGAGCTAGCTCAGAAGCAATGGCGCCATTGAAGGTGACACTGAGGCCAATGGGAAGCTGCAAATCTTCAAAGCTGAGATTTGGCATGTCAAACCACTCATCAATGAGGTTATGGATGATTGCCACATCAAAGAGAGGCAAGTTGTTGAAGATTTCTTCTTCTTCCTTGCTCTTTATCAGTTGCTCAAGGGCATCATCAGCAAGATCTTCATCACTGGACAGATCAATGGGTTCTTCACGCAGAATGGCGGCGAGTCAAGGCTTGATCGGTATGCACGACAAGTTGCTTTTATTCTCCGTCTTCTTGGAGATCTGGGATTGATCTTCGATCGCACTGCGGCTTCGGGAGGTGCGATGGCGATTAACCGCACAAGAAGTTTTTGGAGGTGCAGCTGATCTTGAAGCCTTTGGCTACTTTTGCTTCTGCGGCTTTGGAGGAGGAGCTGGAGCTTCATCAGTGTCAGCATCATTATCAGAATGATCTACTCTGGCACCCTGGACCAAGATGTAGGTGATGATGCCGTCAAGGTTGGAGAAGGGGCCGATGACATTGGGTTCTGCATCACGGGAGCCGTCAGCACGGGGAGCAGAGGGACCAGGATTGAAGTCTAATCCCAATGACTTCTTGTTTTTCTTGGCCGAAGCCTGAGCGAACTGAAAGTTGCGCTTGAAGAGAGCATCGTCACGACACCAGAGTAATGATGTGGGATCGGCGTTCTCAGGCTGAGGTCCACGGACCATGCAAGGATAGAAGCCTTGCGCAATAGCTTCAGCTCTGTTCTTGGGTTGAAGGCCTCGATAGAGAATATCACCCCAAGGTCTCTTGATAGCATTCTTCTCTGCATATTCATTGGTCACAAACTTGTACTTGAACCATTCTTCAGCCCAATAGCGTCGAATTTATTGGATTCGTGTCTTGCGCTGATGATAATTCTCTTCGGGATCTGTCTTGTAGAGCTCTGCTAGGTCATCAGGAAGATCTTTGGATGTTCCTTCTCTGCGCTGTATGCCACCCTTCCTTGCTGATTTTTCTGCAGCCATGAACTTCAAAGTGAATGGCTTCAATGTGTTCAAAGGCTTCAGAGACTTATGCTTGCTGGTCAAGCAGGAACTGGCTTCAGGAGAATTGATATGATGCTGTAAGTATTCTGCAAACAAATGCAGACTATGAGAACCAAGGGATTCTCCCATGGACATGTACTGTGATGACATTAGAGATGCGAGGAAGGGAAGAGGTCATATGCATTCTCGTAAGATTTTGAAGATAAATCAGTTTGAAGACATTGACCTCATGATGCGAAGACATTCACTTATATGAGTTGAGTTGGTTCCAGATTTGTACGAATCCGTGAATAAGTACAAGTGTGGAATCAAACTTGATATGAAATCTAAGTGAATAGACTAGGCAGTATGAGAAGCAGACAGAATAGATCTAACTTGTGTGAGCAGAAACCACTTTCGGTAAATAGGATGAAATCTTGAAGATCAAAAAGGTGGTAAAAATAGAGTTATAATTACCGCACGATGAACTGCTAGATGGGATGAATAGGAGACCGAGCAGTTCAGCCCACCGTGCCCTAACTTGGCGACGGAGGACACCTACGGCGACGGCGGAGAGGACGATGTCCGCGGCCGGTGTGAGGACGGCGTCGGAGAAGTCGCGGCAGCTAAGCGCTTCGTCACCGACGTCGTCGAGAGCTAGCGGTGGCGCTAGGGTTTTGACGAGGTGGAGAGGTGGAAGAAGGATTTCTTTACCGCAGGGGACAAGTATTTATAAGTAGGTGTGCGGCACAACGCAATTACGCTGGTGCCCCTGGCGGTTCACATCTGAGGGGCACATGGCAAGCATGCAACATACTCAGAGTTGTCCCACGTTCCCACGCCCGCCAGGCATGTCGGATGGTTGTTCCGGCTTCTCCGGATTTCGACAATAAAGATGAGTTATATAAAATAGACTTAATGTTTGTCTCTGTGCCTTCTGCTGACTAGGATGCAGAGAAGACATTCGATAGTTTCAATAGAATGCATATGATTTGGATAGATAGAGTTTGAGATTGAAAGCATAGAGAGGTTAGGGTCCGATCACATTCACTTAGTTCAAAAGATTCAACTTGAAGACATAGCTATAAGTGAATGTTGTAGAGGACAGAACACTAGTATATATATATATATATATATATATATATCAGAAAGCAATCAACTCATCATAGTGAAGAGAATCATGATGATAAATTGAAATTGAAGACAAACCAAATGCGAAGTCTTTGCAAAAATAACGCCATGAGTGAAACACTTCAAACAGAGAAATTTGGTGGTGGCGTTACCCACCGTATAGGAAGTATTAGACCCAGACATGGCGCACAATTATCGTGGTGCTCCGAAGTCAAATTCCATATTAATGTATTCACACTCAGAGTGTAAGTCTTCATTGATTGAAGATATACATTACTTTGTGCGTTGCACATCTAAGTCATCAACATGCATAAGTGTTAGGATGTGTGCTTGTTCACAGGACATTCGAGTATTCCAAGATATTTAGCTCACACCATAACTTGCAAAACCTTTTCTCATCCAAGGGCTTTGTGAAGATATCTGCCAGTTGCTCTTCAGTGTTGACGTGAATGATATCAATATCTTTCTTCATGACATGATCTCTGAGAAAGTGATGATGAATTTCAATGTGCTTTGTCTTCGAGTGCTGGACTGGATTGTTGGCTATCTTGATGGCACTTTCATTGTCGCAGAAGAGAGGTACTTGTTTCAGATTGATGCCATAGTCCTTGAGAGTTTGCTTCATCCATAGAAGCTGAGCACAACAGGATCCAGCAGCAATGTATTCAGATTCAGCAGTTGAGAGTGATACACAATTCTGCTTCTTTGAAGACCAACAGACAAGTGATCGACCAAGAAAATGACATGTGCTTGATGCAGACTTGCGATCCACCATGTCACTAGCATAATCAGCATCCGAGAATCCAACCAAATCAAATTTTGAGCCCTTGGGATACCATAATCCGAGTGTTGGGGTGTAAGCCAAATATCAAAGAATTCGCTTCATAGCTAAGTGATGCGATTCCTTTGGTGCCGCTTGGAATCGAGCACACATGCAAACACTAAGCATAATATCTGGCCTAGATGCACATAGATAAAGTAAAGAACTAATCATGGAGCGGTATACCTTTTGATCGAACTCTTTACCATTGTCGTCGGGACCAAGATGGTGTTTGGCTAGCATTGGCGTCGTGTAACCTTTGCAGTCTTCCATTCCAAACTTCTTCAGGCAATCTTTGAGGTATTTTCCCTGAGATATGAAGATGCCATTCCTTTGCTGACGAATTTGAAGACCAAGGAAGAACTTCAGCTCACCCATCATGGACATCTGATATTTCTCTTGCATCATGTACCCAAACTCATCAGTATACTTCTGGTTAGTGCAGCCGAAGATTATGTCATCCACATATATTTGGCACACAAACAGTTCACCATCATATGTCTTCATGAAGAGTGTGGGATCGAGGGATCCTGGTTTGAAGCCTTTGCTCTTCAGGAAGTCTTTGATCGTATCATACCATGCGCGAGGAGCTTGTTTGAGGCCATACAATGCTTTGTTTAGCTTGTACACCATATCAGGATGTTTTGGATCTTCAAAGCCAGGTGGTTGAGCGACATATACTTCTTCTTCAATCTTGCCATTGAGAAATGCACTCTTCACATCCATTTGATATAGCAATATGTTGTGATGATTGGCGTAGGCTAGCAGTATGCGAATAGCTTCAAGCCTAGCCACAGGAGCAAAAGTTTCATCGAAGTCAATTCCTTCAACTTGAGTATATCCTTGAGCCACAAGACGTGCTTTGTTTCTGACGACTTGACCATGCTCATCTTGCTTGTTTCGATATATCCATTTTGTTCCAATAATGTTATGCTTGCGAGGGTCAGGTCGCTTGACAAGTTCCCAAACATTGTTCATCTTGAACTGTTGAAGTTCTTCTTGCATAGCTTGAATCCATTCAGGTTCCATAAAAGCTTCAGCAACTTTCTTGGGTTCTGATATTGACACAAATGAAAAGTGCCCACAAAAGTTTGCTAACTGTGTTGCTCTTGAGCGAGTAAGTGGACCAGGCGCATTAATGTTGTCAATTATCTTCTCAATTTGTACTTCATTTGCAACACGAGGATGAACAGGACAAAGACTTTGCTCTTGCTGATCATTGTCATCATTGGGAGGATTGTCTTCGGTCTGAGCATTGTCTTTAGGTTGATTTGGGGCAGAAATGATAAGTTCCTCTTCAGGCTGTGCTTCAGAAGGCATGATTTCACCAGTTCCCATCAGCTTGATAGATTCGCTGGGAGGAGCTTCATCTAGTGTATTTGGAAGGAGTTCTCTTTGTGAACCATTGGTTTCATCAAATCTCACATCCACAGTTTCGACGATTTTGTAGAGATAGAGGTTGAAGACTCTGTAGGAGTGTGAATCCTTTCCATAGCCAAGCATGAAGCCTTCGTGAGCTTTAGGTGCAAATTTTGACTTGTGATGGGGATCCTTGATCCAGCACCTTGCTCCAAATACTCTGAAGTAACTGACATTTGGCTTCTTGCCAGTTAGGAGCTCATAGGATGTTTTGTTCAGAAGCTTATGGATGTAGACACGATTGATGATGTGGCATCTTTGTATCAATAGCTTCGTGACGAACTTTCTTGGTGTCTTGTATTCATCGAGCATTGTACGAGCCATCTCAATGAGGGTTCTGTTCTTGCGTTCAACGATGCCATTTTGCTGAGGTGTGTATGGAGCAGAGAACTCATGAGTGATTCCCATTGTATCCAGATAAAGATCAAGACCGGTGTTCTTGAATTAAGTGCCATTATCACTTCTGATATGCTTGATCTTCACACCATAATTGTTCATTGCTCGATTGGCGAATCGTCTGAAGACATCTTGAACTTCAGTCTTGTAGAGAATTATATGAACCCATGTGTATCTTGAGTAGTCATCAACAATGACGAAGCCATAGAGACAAGCAGTTGTTGTGAGGGTGGAGTAGTGAGTAGGTCCAAATAAGTCCATGTGTAACAGCTCGAAGGGTTGAGATGTTGTCATGATTGTCTTCGAGGGGTGCTTTGCCCTTGTCATCTTTCCAGCTTCACAGGCACCACATAGATGATCCTTCTTGAACTTGACATCTTCGATGCCAATGACATGCTTCTTCTTGACGAGTGAGTGTAAGTTCCTCATGCCAGCATGCCCTAGCCTTCGATGCGAGCCAAGATTCAAGCTTTTGTGAGAAGACATACGGCAAGTTGTGGACCTGTTGAGAAATCTACCATGTATAGATCATCTTTTCGATACCCTTCAAAGACTAGAGACTTGTCAGATTCCATTAGTACAAGGCAACGATATTTTCCGAATATCACAATCATGTTCAAGTCACAAAGCATTGAGATGACATTAAGTTGAAACCAAGGGATTCAACAAGCATCACTTTATCCATGTGTTGATCCTTTGAGATTGCAACTCTACCTAGACCCAATACCTTGCTTTTACCAAAGGTCAAGAAATGTGATGTGACTCTTGTCGGATGGACGTAAGGTTGAGTCCATGAGAAGACTTGATCACCATCATATGATTTGTGCATCCACCGTCCATAATCCATTCTCAAGCTTTTGGTGATGTACCCTACAAAGCGATTAGGAGGATAGGCTTCACAAGAGTGTTGTGAAGCATAAGCATTTGACACATATAGGGATTGTCACAGCTTATATCAAGGTTAGGATACATAGTATGACAGGTAAGCGATTCAGATATGAAGTATATAGAATGACATTTTATCATGCGTCCTTAATGTGTTTTAGGTCCCCAGCAATAGTATTGGACGCCATTGATTGCTGGCTGGAAACCGTTCTCTGCAAAATAAAGTTAATTCTTCTTCGCCACCCACATTTTCAGGGGTGTCTTGGAAGCAATGAGTCTAAGTGCAGCATCTGAGAACTTCGGCTTTGAAGCCCTAGCAAATGGCCTTGCAGGAGAAGAATGATACTCATGAATAAGAAGAAAAGTTCTTAGTCCTATGAACATAGTGGTTCGAAGATACACGCTCATATTCATAAGTATGAGCATGATTTCCCTGCAAAACATTGGCGTTAGGGCGACTCAAGTGAGTCATGTATCTGTATGAAGCCTTTGGGCCATATGAAGCTATAGGTCTGGGGTTTGTCTTCTTCCTTGGTGGTGTCATGACAACATTCACAGGAAGATTCTCAATGTACTGCTTAGGTACCTAGATCTTCTTCATAGGTGGTCCATTCCTGCAGTTAGTACCAATGTACCTGGCAAACACTTCACCATTATGATTCTTGAATAGTTTATAGTTTGCATCAAAGGATTCATCAATGATAATAGGATTAGCACAGGTAAAGCCAGATAAAGTGGATGGATCTACTGAAGGTTCCTTTGCAGCAACCCATGTGGTTTTGGGGTACTACTCAGGCTTCCAGTATGAGCCATCAACATTCATTTTCCTCTCGAACCCAACACCCTCTTCCCTAGGGTTTCGGTTCGAGATCGCTTTTGAGGACATCGCAGAGTGTCGATGTCCCTTCAAACTTTTGTACATCCTGTTTCAAGCAATGTCTTCAACATAGCATTTTCATCGACAATAGGTATCCTCCGCAGAGGGTTAGTAACCACATCGGTAGGTGAAGACAATGAAACAATAGCAGCGGTGGAACATTCAAAGAACAGATGTAGCGTTATCACGCTCAATGCATTTTAGACATGGTGGTTCAAATCCATCCTGAGCGGGACTGATCTGTTGAGCGTGAAGTGACTCATTCACTTTTTGAAGATCTTCATGAGCCGCTCTCAATTTCTCAAGCTCTTGTTTCCTTTGAAGATAATCATAGGAGAGCCTTTCATAAGTAGTTGAGAGTGTTTCATGACGACCTTCAAGTTCTCGGTACTTAGCATGAAGATTTTTTATGTCTTCAACTAAGGACTGTGAACGTGTCATTTCCGCGTCCAACAGGTCATTGCTTTTGTCTAACAGTTTTTGAGTATGTTCCATAGGCTTTTTTTGTTCAGTTGCAATTTTAGCAAGTGTTTTGTAGCTTGGTTTGGATTCACAATCAGAGCCATCTTCACTTGATGTTTGAAAGTAAGCATCGCGTGATTTTACCTTGGCACCACGTGCCATGAAGCAGTAGGTGGGAGTAGGATCGTCTTCGACATCAGCTTGAGCGTTGGTGTGGAAGTCATTATCTTCAGTGTTGAAGATGGACTTGGCAACATAGGCTGTGGCTAGAGCCAGACTTGCTACGCCAAGGTCAGACTCCTCTCCAGACTCCACCTCCGCCTCCTCAGAAGCAGACTCCTCCTCTGAATCCATTTCCTTGCCAACAAAAGCACAAGCCTTGCCAGATGAGCTCTTCTTGTATGATAAAGACTTGGAAGAAGACTTAGAAGAAGACTTTGAGGATTTCTTCTTCTTCTTGTCATCAGAATCATATTCCTTGCTCTTCTTCTTCTTCTTCTCATTATCCCACTATGGACACTCATATATGTAGTGACCAGGTTTCTTGCACTTGTGGCAGGTTCTCTTCTTGTGGTCATGGGTGGAAGCTTCATCATTCCTTGACCTAGATCGTGAAGACTTTCTGAAGCCTTTCTTCTTGGTGAATTTCTGAAACTTCTTCACTAGCATAGCAAGCTCTTTTCCAATGTCTTCATGATCTTCAGAACTGCAGTTAGATTCTTGTTCAGATGAGGAAACAACTTTTGCCTTCAAAGCGCGAGTTCGGCCATAGTTTGGGCCATAGATATCTCTTTTCTCAGATAGCTGGAACTCATGTGTGTTGAGCCTCTCAAGTATATCGACGGATCGAGTGTCTTGAAGTCGGGGCGTTCTTGTATCATGAGGGCAAGGGTGTCAAAGGAGCTGTCGAGTGATCTCAGTAAGGTCTTGACGATTTCATGCTTGGTGATCTCAGTTGCGCCAAGAGCTTGAAGTTCATTTGTGATGTCAGTGAGGCGATCGAACGTGAGCTAGACATTTTCATTGTCGTTTCTCTTGAAGCGGTTGAAGAGGTTGCGAAGAACACTGATTCTTTGACCTCTCTGGGTTGATACGCCTTCGTTGACCTTGGATAGCCAGTCCCAGACTAGCTTTGATGTTTCCAGAGCACTCACACGGCCATACTGTCCTTTGGTCAGATGACCACAGATGATGTTCTTCGCAGTAGAGTCCAGTTGAATGAACTTCTTGACATCAGTAGGGGTGACACCTTCACCAGTTTTGGGAACGCCGTTCTTGACGACATACCAGAGGTCGACATCAATGGCTTCAAGATGCATACGATCTTATTCTTCCAAAGAGGGATATTCAGTTCCATCGAACACGGGCAAGCAGCGGAGACTTTGATTATCCTGCAATCGACATAGCTAAAACTCCGGTGGTTAAATCAATCACACGTAACAAGGAGTACCTTGCTCGATACCAATTGAAAGTGCTAGTATAGACTATAGGGGGGGTGAATAGGCGATTTTTATCAAAGTCATCAAAACTTGGAAGTTTCGAAGACAAACAATAGAAATGACCTAGTTGATATGCAGCGGAAGATAAACTACCATAAGCAAGCCATAGTCAAGTATGCAATGATGTGTAAGTACAGGACTAATAGCAGCTAAGTTGTAAGGATCAGGATGGAAGATAGTATGAAGCCAATCAACAGTAGTAGTCGAGCAATGAAGTCAAACAGATAAACAGATAGGCAATGACTTCACGAAGACAAACTTAAACTAAAGGATGGGAAGGGATAGAACCAGTCGCTTATTGAAGACACATGATTTGTTGGATGAGTTCCAGTTGTTGTGACAACTGTACGTCTGGTTAGGGAGGCTAAGATTCAACTCAGAAGACCGTGTCTTCACCTTATTCCCCTTAAGCTAAGGATACCCAGTCCTGGGCCAACCACTCTGGTAAGTCTTCAAGGTAGACTTCCAAACCTTCACAGACTTCATTCACCGGCAATCCACAATGACTCTTGGATGCCCAGAACGCGACGCCTAACCGGCTGGAGGATTCACAGTCCTCAAGTGTAATAAGTCTTCAGGTCACACAGACAGAAAGACTTCAGTGATGCCTAACACTCTTTGGCTTTGGGTGTTTGGGCTTTGTCCTCGCAAGGATTTCTCTCTCAAAGGCTTCGAGGTGGGTTGCTCTCAAACCAGCGTAAGCCGTGCACAAACTCCGAGCAGCCACCCATTTACGGTGTAGGGGTGGGCTATTTATAGCCACTAGGCAACCCGACCTGATTTGTCCAAAATGACCTGGGTCACTAAGGAACCGACACATGTTCCAATGGTCGATTTCAAACACACACGACAACTTTACTTGGGCTACAAGCAAAGCTGACTCATCCACTCTGGATAAGATTTGCTCTCATTGTCTTCGCTCAAGACATAGGATTTGGGTTGAGCATCACTTGATCACTCGACTTAGTTCACTTGGACCCCACTTAACAATGACGGTGGTTCCTATGACTCAACAAAGAAGAAAAGGAAACAACGAAACCACACGCCTTGGCGCCCATAGTCTTCACCCAATGTCTTCTCATGTCATAGTCTTCAATATGAATATCTTCTCATACCACCATTGTCTTCAATGTCTTCATACATTTTTAGGGGTCATCTCCGGTAGGTAAACCGAATCAATGAGGGACACTACCTGTGTTATCCTGCAATTCTCACAATCGCATTAGTACCTCAACCAACTTTGTCGTCAATACTCCAAAACCAACTAGGGGTGGCACTAGATGCACTTACAAACTCATAGGGCGTCATGAACCCGAGGATTCTTTCCACATAATATAGGGGGCCAGTGCTAATGGTGTTGGTCCCAAACTAGAGTCGTGTGCAGCTTCCCCCGGGGAAACTCGGGTCTCGGTTGCTGTAGGTTGTGCTCATCCGGACGTGCCCTGAGACAAGATACACGCGGCTACTATCAGGGTGTCGGCACGCCGGGAGGTCTTGCTGGATTTGTTTTACCATTGTCGAAATGTCTTGTGCACCGGGATCCTGAGTCTAATCGGATGTCCCGAGATGGATGATTGTCTCCGCGGATTGTGAGCTTGTCATGGGCTAAGTTGGGACACCCCCTTAGGGTTTAAACTTTCGAGAGCCATGCCCGCGGTTATGTGGCAGATGGGAATTTTTAATGTCCATTTGTAGAGAACTTGACATGAGATTCAAATTAAAATACACAAACCATGTGCATAACCGTGACAGCCTCTTTTTGAGTGGGTCGAGAAGAGAACACGGCGGGGTTATGTTTGAACATAAGTAGTCCAGGATCACTTCTTGATCATTACTAGTTTGCGACTGTTTGAGTAGCTTCTCATCTTACTCTTGTACTCGTAAGTTAGCCACCATATCTTTCTTAGTCACTTGCTGCAACCTCACCACTTATCCATTCCATACCCATTAAGCTTTCCTAGTCTTGATACCCATGGTAATGGGATTGCTGAGTCCTCGTGGCTCACACATCACTACAACAATAGTTGCAGGTACATGTAATGCCATGATCATGACGTGAGAGCGATGTTTACTTGTTTTGGAGTTCTGCTTCTGCTTCTTCTTCATTCAGGGGATAGGTTCCTGGTCGGCAACCTGGGCTAGCAGGGTGGATGTCGTTTGAGTTTCTATTTGTGTTTTTGTTTGTGTTTCATCCATAGTCGGATGTTGCTTTTATGTATAATGTTGTTGTATTCATGTGGCATTGTATGCCGTTTGTGTGTATCCCCATCTATATTATGTAATGGTACGATGTAATGATATCCAGGTTGCAAAAGCGTCTCAATATGCGACTCTATCCTTGGTGGTACCCTCGAGTTCCTCTCGAATAGGATCGCATATTGGGCGTGACAGGTACCAACCTAGTCGGCCCACAGTCCTCGGACCGAGCTTATGGGCCCTCATTATCATAAGGAAGGACTCCGGAAGCCCCGTACCTCGACGTGATCAACACAACTTCTACCGATGACTTGACGTGTACGACTAGGACATCTTTGCCCGCCGCCATGTGCATCCTTCGATCCGCAACCGATCATGTAACCCTAGGTACCCCTTTGGCGTGTATATAAGCCAAGGGATTTAGCCTGTAGAGGGGATCCAATCATAATCACATCCTCCTAGCCTTAGGGTTAGAACATAACTTACGACCTCGAGGTAGATCAAACTTGTACTCGATACACAACCATAAATACAATCCAAGCATGACGTAGGGTATTACCTCTTTCAGAGGGCCTAAACCCGGGTAAATACTATCTCCTTTGTCCCTTGTTACCCACTGATCCGAGATCCACATCTCAGGACCCACTACCCCGAGGTCTGCTGGTTTTACCACTGACATTGGTGCTTTCATTGGAGTTCCGGTGTGTGAGAAAAAAAGGATCACGACTAATCTGCGGATCAACTGCAATGCTGGCCAGGACGACATCTTCGTCCCTGGCTAACTATTCGTGTTCAGCAGCATGGTTATTCACACCAACTCAACAGGCCATCTAGCACCCGTCGAGAACTTCACCCCGGACCAGGTGGTCACTTTTGGAAGCTTAGAGTACACCGCAAATTCCCGTGGTGAGCTCTTCCTTTCTGGATGGGCTCCAGACTAGATCAAAGACACCTTGGCAATGCGGGCTCAACCCCGAAGCCGATCTCCGATCTGAACCTCGGATCCGACCTCCTGATGGTCTAGACCCCATCCGAGCAATCGGCCGCTGCTACACCAGGCAAGGGCCTCGACCCCAATCTTAGTTTAAACAAGGACCCTACATCAAGTATGGATCAGATCTCCCCAACTGGTGGCCTAGAGTCAAACTAGGCCAACCAACACTCCGAGCTCACGTCAAGCAGTGCCCAGATCGTGCTTCGAGTCTGCCCGACCTATAGCCAGGCCATGAACCCCGAAGATCTATCCCGCCTTAATGAGATGCAGGATCATATTCAGAGTTTATCAATCTCGAACGATCAGACTTCGGTCTATGACAAGATCGGACTTAAATATGATGACAGGGAAATTTACACCCCACCCACCACCCACCTAGTCACCATAGGCGATGACTTAACCGACGTGCTAGACTATGAAGAGGCCACCGACATGGATGAAGATGTCGATGGCCCTCCGGAAACTACTACGCCTCTGGCTAATACTGGCAGATGGACTACAACATCAACTTACGACGTATATATGGTGGACATGAAGGAAATATGCCCTAGAGGCAATAATAAAGTTATTATTTATTTCCTTATTTCATGATAAATGTTTATTATTCATGCTAGAATTGTATTAACCGAAAACATAATACATGTGTGAATACATAGACGAACATAGTGTCACTAGTATGCCTCAACTTGACTAGCTCGTTAATCAAAGATGGTTAAGTTTCCTAACCATAGACATGAGTTTCATTTGATTAACGGGATCACATCATTAGGAGAATGATGTGATTGACTTGACTCATTCCGTTAGCTTAGCACTTGATGCTATTGCTTTCTTCATGACTTATACATGTTCCTATAACTATGAGATTATGCAACTCCCGTTTACCGGAGGAACACTTTGTGTGCTACCAAACGTCACAACGTAACTGGGTGATTATAAAGGTGCTCTACGGGTGTCTCTGAAGGTACTTGTTGGGTTGGCGTATTTCGAGATTAGGATTTGTCACTCCGATTGTCGAAGAGGTATCTCTAGGCCCACTCGGTAATGCACATCACTATAAGCCTTGCAAGCATTGTAACTAATGAGTTAGTTACAGGATGATGTAGTACGGATCGAGTAAAGAGACTTGCCGGTAACGAGATTGAACTACGTATTGAGATAACGATGATCAAATCTCGGGCAACTAGCATACTGATGACAAAGGGAACAACATATGTTGTTATGCGGTTTGACCGATAAAGATCTTCGTAGAATATGTGGGAGCCAATATGAGCATCCAGGTTCCGCTATTGGTTATTGACCGGAGACGTGTCTCGGTCATGTCTACATAGTTCTCGAACCCGTAGGGTCCACATGCTTAAAGTTTGATGATGGTTATATTATGAGTTTATGTGTTTTGATGTACCGAACGTAGTTCGGAGTCCCGGATGTGATCACGGACATGACGAGGAGTCTCGAAATGGTCGAGACATCAAGATTGATATATTGGACGACTATATTCGGACACCGGAATGGTTCCATGGGTTATCGAATATATACCGGAGTACCGGGGGGTTACCGGAACCCCTCCCGGAGGTTAATGGGCCTCATGGGCCCAAGTGGTAGAAGAGGAGAGGTGGACAAAGGCGAAGCCACGAGCCCCTTCCCCCCAAATCAGAATTGGACAAGCAGGGGCGACGCCCCCCCTTTCCTTTCCCCCTCTCTCTCCTTCCCTCTCCTCTCCTACTCCAACAAGAAGGGGGGGAGTCCTACTCCCGGTTGGAGTAGGACTCCTCATGGGGTGCGACAAGGGTGGCCGGCCCCCTCCCTCTCCTCCACTCCTTTATATACGGGGAGGGAGGCACCCCCTAGAGACGCAACAATTGATCCTTGAGATCTCTTAGCCGTGTGTGGTGCCCCCCTCCACCATTGTCCACCTTGATAATATTGTAGCGGTGCTTAGGCAAAGCCCTGCGTCGGTAGAATATCATCATTGTCACCACGCCATTGTGCTGACGGAACTCTCCCTCAAAGCTCGGCTGGAACGGAGTTCGAGGGATGTCATCGAGCTGAACGTGTGCTAAACTCGGAGGTGCCGTGCGTTCGGTGCTTGATTGGTCGGATCGTGAAGACGTACGACTACATCAACCGCGTTGTGCTAACGCTTTCGCTTTCGGTCTACGAGGGTACGTGGACACACTCTCCACTCTCGTTGCTATGCATCACCATGATCTTGCGTGTGCATAGGAATTTTTTTGAAATTACTACGTTCCCCAACAGTGGCATCCAAGCCAGGTCGGATCGTGAAGATGTTATATGGACGAGTAGAACACAAGTGAGTTGTGGGTGATACAAGTCATACTGCTTACCAGCATGTCACACTTTGGTTCGGTGGTATTGTTGTATGAAGCGGCCCGGACCGACATTACGCGTACGCTTACGCGAGACTGGTTTTACCGCCGTGCTTTGAACACAGGTGACTAGCGGGTGTCAGTTTGTCCAACTTTATTTGAACCGAGTGTGGCTATGCCTGGTCCTTGAGAAGGTTAAAACATCACTAATTTGACAAACTATCGTTGTGGTTTTGATGCGTAGGTAAGAACGGTTCTTGCTTAGCCCATAGCAGCCACGTAAAACTTGCAACAACAAAGTAGAGGACGTCTAACTTGTTTTTGCAGGGCATGTTGTGATGTGATATGTTGAGATGGTCATGTTTTGTAATCGAGTTATCGGCAACTGGCAGGAGCCATATGGTTGTCGCTTTATGGTATGCAATGCAATCGCCCTGTAATTGCTTTACTTTATCACTAAGCAGTAGAGATAGTCGTAGAAGCAATAGTTGGCGAGACGACAACGATGCTACGATGGAGACCAAGGTGTCGTGCCAGTGACGATGGTGATCATGACGGTGCTTCGGAGACGGAGATCACAAGCACAAGATGATGATGGCCATATCATATCACTTATATTGATTGCATGTGATGTTTATCTTTTATGCATCTTATCTTGCTTTGATTGATGGAAGCAATCTAAGATGATCTCTCACTAAATTTCAAGATAAAAGTGTTCTCCTCGAGTATGCACCGTTGCCAAAGTTCGTCGTGCCCAGACACCATGAGGGAGTCCTGGACTAGGGGGTGTCCGGATAGCCGGACTATCGATATCCGCCGGACTCCCAGACTACGAAGATAGAAGATTGAAGACTCCGGCTCGTGTCCCGAAGGTACTTTACTTGGCGTGGAAGGCAAGCTTGGCAATACGGATATGTAGATTTCCTACCATTGTAACCGACTCTGTAACCCTAGCCTCTCCGGTGTCTATATAAACCGGAGGGCTTTAGTCCGTAGGACACAACATTACATCTCAACAATCATACCATAGGCTAGCTTCTAGGGTTTAGCCTCATTGATCTCGTGGTAGATCTACTCTTGTACTACCCATATCATCAATATTAATCAAGCGGGGCGTGGGTATTACCTCCATCGAGAGGGCCCAACACAGGTAAAAACATTGTGTCCCTTGTCTCCTGTTACCATCCGCCTAGACGCACAGCTCGGGACCCCTACCGAGATCCGCCGGTTTTGACACCGACATTGGTGCTTTCATTGAGAGTTCCTCCGTGTCGCCACCAATAGGCTCGATGGCATCTTCAACCTCCAACGCTGTCCAGGGTGAGACTTTTCTCCCCGGACAGATCTTCGTATTCGGCATCTTTGTACTGCGGGCCAATTCTCTTGGCCATCTGGAGCAGATCGAAAGCTACGCCCGCCGTCAGTCGATTCGAAGTTTAAACTTCACGGCCGATGACCGCGGAGACTTGGTCTTCGACGGACTCGAGCCACAGCCAAGCGCGCCAAGACCGCGATGACGGCACGATCTAGCTCTGCCGCCGGACAGTGCTTTGGTGGCCGCACTTAAATCCGCCCCGGCTACTTACCCGGAGCCGATTGCCCATAACGAGGGTCGGTGGATAGACGCCGCCCCGGGGGCTTCAACATCTACGGCGATGGAGCCGAATACCAATTTTGTCCCTTGCGAAACTCATGATCCCGAGGCACCGGACTCCTCGCCGGACTCCGAGCCTCCCACACCCCCGCCAATTAAGCCAGATTGGGCACCGGTTATGGAATTCACCGCCGCGGACATCTTTCAACACTCGCCTTTTGGCGATATCTTGCATTCTCTAAAGCATCTCTCGCTATCAGGAGAATCCTTTCCGGACTATGGCCAGGACGGTTGGAGTTCGGACGACGAAGAAATTCGGAGCCCACCCACCACCCACTTTGTAGCCACTATCGAGGATCTAACCGACATGCTAGACTACGACTCCGAGGACATCGACGCTATGGACGATGATGCCGGAGACGATCAGGACCCAGCGCCCACGGGACACTGGAAGGCCACCTCGTCATACGACGTCTACATGGTGGATACCCGAAAGAAGGGATGGCGAAAAAGCAGCGGAGGAAGATTCTTTGAAGAAGCAGCCTAAACGCCGGCGTCGTGGCGCCGCTCTAAATCCCGCCACAACAAGAATGGAGAATCCGCACGGAGACAATAATACTCCGGAGAGTGCCGAAACGATCCCTCTGCAAGACTCAGCGCAGAGGACGCAGGCAAGCCCTCACGATAGGGCGGCGCATTTAAGGGGTTGAGGACGATAACTATATGCCTCCTCCAAAGACGGCGAGCCTCAACGATGACGAATTCGTCATACCCGAGGATCCCGTCGAACAAGAGCGCTTGAGCGCAGGCTCATAGCCACGGCAAATAGCCTAAAGAAAAAGCAGCAGCAGCTTCAAGCTGATCAAGATCTGCTAGCCGATCGATGGACCGAGGTCCTCGCGGCCGAAGAGTATAAACTCGAACTCCCCTCCAAAAGTTACCCAAGACGCAAGCTGCTCCCCGATTAGAGGAGGAAGCATACATACCTTTATCACCAGCGACGACATGGCTGACCGACCGCCCAGCGATCGCGACAGAGGCATTCAAGGCCCCAGCCAAGACCGTACCCGACATCGATCCAGAGTACGGGCCAAAAGGAACGCTACCGGACTTGCAAGACATCTTGGAGGACAAAGCAAGGCAATCTAGATCCATCTATGGATCACGTGGGCGCCCTAGAATCCACGACGAACACCGTCGCGCCGGACATAACACCGGCCGAGCCGAACACAGCAGACAGCGCTCCCTCGAGCTGCGTCGCGATATTGCTCAATACAGGGGCGCCGCACACCCGTTATGCTTCACTGATGAAGTAATGGATCACCAGATCCCCGAAGGGTTCAAACCCGTGAACATCGAATCTTACGATGGTACAACAGACCCCGCGGTGTGGATCGAAGATTATCTTCTCCACATCCATATGGCCCGCGGCGCGATCTCGCACGCCATCAAATATCTCCCGCCAAGCTTAAAGGACCAGCTCAGATCGCTTAACAGCCTGCCCGCAGAGTCGATTGGGTGTTGGGAAGACACGAGGCGCGTTCCTTGATAACTTCCAAGGTACATACGCGACCACCGACGCCGATGACCTAAGCCATATTATCCAGCAGCCGATTTAATCGCCGCATAGTTCGACGCGGTTCTTGACGAAGAAAAATCAAATCGCCAATCGTCCGGATGCGGAGGCCCTCACAGCCTTCAAACACAACATCCGGGACGAATGGCTAGCCCGCACAGGGGCGGAGAAGCCAAATCCATGGCAGCCCTCACATCATTAATGACCCGCTTTTGTGCAGGAGAGGATAGCTGGCTAGCCCGCAGCAATAATCTCCGCAAAAATTCTGGCAGCCGGACTCCAAGGACAATCACGGCAGGTCGCGTCGAATCAAAAACAAACGTCGTACTAACGGTGATGACAAAGAGGATACGACAGTCAATGCCGGATTCCGAGGCTCCAAACCCGGTCAACGGAAGAAGCCATTCAAAAGAACAACTCCGGGCCCGTCCAATCTGGACAGAATACTCGACCGCTCATGCCAGATACATGGCACCCCCGAAAAGCCAGCTAATCACACCAATAGAGATTGTTGGGTGTTCAGGCAGGCTGGCAAGTTAATTGCCGAACACAATGACAAGGGGCTAAATGCGACGACGAGGAAGAGACCCGGCCGCCGAACAACAGAGGACAGAAGGGTTTCCCCCCTCAAGTGCGGACGGTGAATATGATTTACGCGACCCATATACCCAAGAGGGAGAGGAAGCGCGCACTACGGGACGTCTATGCAATGGAGCCAGTTGCCCCGAAGTTCAATCCATGGTCCTCCTGTCCGATCACTTTCGATCGACGAGACCATCCGACTAGCATACGCCATGGCAGATTCGCCGCATTGGTCCTAGACCCAATCGTCGATGGATTTCACCTCACAAGAGTCCCGATGGACGGCGGCAGCAGCCTGAACCTGCTTTATCGGACACGGTCGCAAAATGGGCATAGACCCATCCAGATCAAACCTACTAAGACAACCTTTAAAGGTGTCATCCAGTGTTGAAGCCAATCAGCAGCTCACACACCGAAGTGGTCTTCGGATCCCGGATAATTTCGGCGAAGAGTTAATCTTCGATATAGTGCCGCTCAGAGCGGCTATCATGCCTGCTTTCCGGACGCACCGCGCTTGCAAAATTCAACGCGTGCCGCATTATGCATACCTAAAGCTCAAGATGCCGGGCCCTCGTGGAGTCATTACGGTCAATGGAAATACGGAACGCTCCCTCCGAACGGAGGAACATACAGCGGCTCTCGTGGCGGAAGTACAGAGCAGCCTCCTACGGCAATTCTCTAGTCCGGCAACTAAAAAGCCGGACACATTAAAGCGCCCGAGCAACACTAACTAAGACCACCGGCGCGAACGGAGCATCGCCAGAGTAATGCAGCCCCCACCCTCGCCCGCGTATGATCACAAGAATAACACTCCGCGTACATCATTATGCTTTGGAGATACCATGGGCACGGGGGAGGGGCTTAAACTCAAGGATTGAAGAGTGCGGCTCGACCGCACCAGGGGCTCGTGCTAGCGCCCCCCTTGGTGTTAGTTTTTATCTTTTTTTTTGTATATGCAGGACTCTACCAAATAGAACCCCTGCCCGACGGCGAACTTGCCGAACTTACGATACAACAGTCAGGGATTAAAGAAGGCTGCGACGAACACTCAGGTGGTCTCCATTACGAGCATTAAATTCAATTACATACACCAAGTCTGCAGCTTATCCTCGAGGGGACATGTTAATTTAGTCCTAATCCCTTGCTTATCAAGACTATTTGTATCACCGCTTTATTAGCAGACCTTCCATCATAAATAACGCAGCACTTCCTTTTGCAAGTTTATTACCTTTTCATGGCAATTGCGTTATCCTTTACAAATGTTCACTATATGACATATTGCACCTGTACACTTTGGTACGGCCGAATACACCAGGGGCTTTTGTTCCCCATATTACGGTGTGATTAAGTCCGAACACTTTCACAAGTGCGGCACCCCGAACTTATAGCATTATATGAATCAGCTCCGAATCATGTCTTGGGTCAATAGTTGGGTTTGCCCGGCCCTATGTTTTGGTGCCTTACGCCCGCTCCATCGGCTAAGGTAGCACTAGGAGAACCATCTGCGATTGCGCCCCGGTTTAGCCGGGTTAACGCCTCAGTGGAGAAAGCTAAAACTGACTGGCATGATAAGGCGAGAGACTGGTCGCTGTTCGAGAGGTTCTTTCGGGTCCTTAAAGGCTCATGCCGCTTCGAGCGAAGTTCCGGATGATGTCCGACGAAGGCATGGATAGTGCCCCGGATTCGGTCTTCCGAATACCAGCGGCTTCGCCGAAATTTAAAATTATAGAATTCTATGGCTAAGTGAGAGTGTTCAAGCATTATAAGTCCGGTCGCCTTTGTTCGTCGTGTTGAGCGCCTCCTAGATGGACCCAAAGATGGGGACAAGAGTGCTCAAGTTTATCACCAACACCCCAAAGACTGTGGCTCGGGGTGAAGCCAACGACTTGCCATCTCTCGATTTAATAAACGGTCGCATGTAGGTAATATTTTAAATTAAACAAAGCGTTGCTCATAGCGCATATAAACGAGGTTCTCGGCGCACAGGATAAACATACAGCGAATTCACTCAAGGATTACATTAAGGGGGCACTCATCCGCAATATCGCGGGCTCCCTTCAGGACAACTTTATAATATCGCTCTGGCGTGCGGTGCTCCTTGCCCGGCGGCGGCGGATCCCTGAGAAGCTTCTCCGCATCCAGCTTGCCCCATTGCACCTTTATGTGGGCAGGGGCTCGACGAGCACCTTCAATGCAGGCGGATCGCTTGATCACATCCAGCCTTGGGCACGCATCAACTAGGCGCCAGACTAGGCCAAAGTAGCTGCCAGCGGGGCCTGCCCGAACCTGACCGGATTGTGAGGCCCTTCATGGCCTCCTCGGCTACCTTAGGAGTTCGACCAGCCGCTTCACCTGGTCGCTTGGGGGCACTGGATGGCCGGCCTCAACAGATCGAGACCAAAAGACCTTCTCCGTTGAGCTCCCCTCCTCACCACGATAGAACGCAGCGGCATCAGACGCACTACGCGGCAGATCTGCAAATGCCCCTGGAGAGCTCCGAATTCGGGTAAGTATCCGGTAATTTACATTAACATGCTTGCTCTGCATGAAAAACGCCTTACCCGCTGCTATCTTCCTCATGTCCTCTATTTCCATATGGGCCCTCTAGGCCTCGGCCTTGGCGGACTCGGCTCCATCGAGAGCCGAGGCAAGCTCGGACTCTCTAATCTTCGAGTCACGCTCCAAACTCTCATGCTTTTTCATGAGAGCTTGGAGCTCTTGCCGAACTTCCGCCACCAGCGCCGCTTGCTTTTCTCGCTCAGTCCGTTTTGTGGCCGCATTGCGTTCGGCCACGAACACGGCATCCTTGAGGGCTGCCACCTCGTTAGTGGCCCCTGCATTGCACATATTATCCTTGTTTATCTTGTTTGCAACCAAAACCCTTTTCTGTAAGGTGCACATTTAAAGTGGTGTTTTTCACCTTCTTTTTCCTTGAGCTGCCTCTTGGCATGGCCGAGCTCTTGCTCCGACCGCTCAAGGTCCTTCTTCAGCGCCTCGACCTCCGCTGTTAGTGCGGCAGAGGTCAACAATGCCCCTGCAAACCCATATTGACATATTTTAGAAACCTCACAGATATCTTGTTAAAGATCCTTAGTCCGGCTTTTCTTCCAACACCGGACTAAGCATCGAGGCTACCGTCTATGCGGTATTATATTGCCTAATTTTAAACTTCTTACCTCGAAGCTCGTTAGAAGGCTGTTGCAGAGCTTCGGTCAACCCGCCTTGGCGAAGGACCTTCTCAATCACCGCACTCATGAGAGTGCGGTGTTCTTCCTCGATGGAGGCGCTTTGAGTGCCTCCAAAGAGGTTGTCCGTGCCTCCGTTGGGCGGAGGCCGCCGGTCACGGTCCTGCCCCTCCTTCGAGGGCTGCTCGCCGACTCTGAACCGCCACGGGTTCCGGAGTAGAGTCCGCACAAAGTCCGGAGGCTGCCCGACGGCGCCCGAGCCTCCTCCCGGCGCGGCCCCTATGGGATTCCGCCGCCGTCTTTGGCTCGTGGGGTAGAGGCGCCGGGATGGAATTACATCCGATGGCGCCAACGACCCGCCATCGAATCGAAAGTCGTCACCACGGACTACGTAAACAGTGCGGCATTAGAAGGACACCGCGTGACATATTATAATACGACATATGAATGATCCGGATACTCACGATCTTGCGGACGCCGGGCCCTTGAGGCCACTCTTCCTCGCCAACGCCGATGTTGGCGAACCGTCCGGGGATGGTTCTCCTCTTGACCCTTCGCCGCCCGATTGGGGAGGCCTTCCTCTTCTTCTCTCCCTCCTCCGGGAGAGAGTATTCCTCCTCCTCCTCCTCGTCTTCGGGGGAGGAGTCCTCGTCGTCGTCGTCGGACGCTTGATTGCGGGAACTCTTTCGAGTCCCCGCGGCCACCTTCTTGGCCTTCTTCTCCGGCACCACGTACGGTGCCGGGACCAGCAGCCTCGCTAAACGGGCATTCACTGGTTCTTCTGGCATGGGAGCCGGGCTGATAAGCAGCTCGGCCTTCTCCATCCATTCCTGTCAAAGGAAGAGGCAGATTAAGAACCTCGCTAGAGTCAATCTAATTACTACAAGTGTCCCGTAATGGGGTCGAATCACTTACCCCGTCAGACGGAGACTGCAAGCTGAATCCGCGGTCTTCGGTCGCGGATGCGGGCGCATTGGCGCTCTTGCACAGCACCCTCCAGGCCCCTTCGTATGTTGTATCGAAGAGCCCGCTCAACGTCTGGTGTTGTTCCGTATTAAACTCCCACAGATTAAATGCCCTTTCTTGGCATGGGAGAATCCGCCGGAGGAGCATGACCTGGACTACGTCGACGAGCCGGAGCCCATTGCTCACCAGCTTCTTGATGCAGTTCAAGTCCCGTCACCTCCACGGGTCACCCCACCGCAAGCCCTTCTCTTTCCAGGAGGTGAGCTGCGTGGGGATTCCAGATCTAAATTGGGGCCGCCCCCATGTAGGCTCGCGGCTCGGTGATATAGAACCACCCCGATTGCCACCCCTTGACGGAGTCCACGAAGGTCCCTCCTAGCCAAGGGACGTTGGGCAACTTGCCCAACATAGTGCCTCCGCATTCCGCTTGTGTCCCCTTCACGATCTTCGTCTTGACGTTGAAGGTCTTGAGCCACAGGCCGAAGTGGGGCCGGATGCAGAGAAAGGCCTCGCACACGATGATAAACGCCGAGATGTTGAGGACGAAATTCGGCGCCAGATCGTGGAAATCCAGGCCGTAGTAGCACATGATCCCCCGGACGAATGGATGGAGCGGGAAGCCCAGTCCGCGGAGGAAGTGGGGAAGGAAAACAACCCTCTCGTGAGGTCCTGGGGTCGGAATGAGCTGCCCTACGTCGGGCAGCCGATGCGCGATGTTTCCGGAAAGGTATCCGGCGTCGCAGCTTGGTGATGTCCTCCTCCTTGGCGGTGGAGGTCATCCACTTGCCTCCCCCTCCGGACATGTTCGGAGAAGGGTCGAGGCGGAATGCGCGAGCTTGAGCGTTGGAGCTTGGGTTCGCGGGGATGGATGAGCAAAGGAGGAAGAAGGCGTAGGTGAGAAGGTAAAACCTTATCCCTTATATATAGGCGACAAAACTATGCGCCCCTCACCGCCCGGTAAAACTCGCTTATCTCCCAAGCGCCACCATCAATGGCGCGGTCGGGTTACCCACGCACGTATTGATGAGAATCCGGAAAAGGGGAACACGATCACCGCTTTGACAGACGTGCCAAGAAACCGCTTCGCTAAACGTGTCAAGTGGTACAAGAATTCAAACAAAGGCTTGGTGCGGCGTGATGTCATGCCGCATAATACGCCGCAGATTGGATCGGTGTATATGTTTTATTCTCTACGTTGGAATGTGGAAATTATTTTGCGAGCGGACACTATCCTGGTGTTCATTATCTTCTCCGGACTATTCAAGGGAGGAACCCGCCTTGCAATGCCGAACATTATGCACGCCGGACTTATCGTCATTGAAGACTGGTTCGGGGCTACCGAGGAGTCCTCGACTAGGGGTGTCCGGATAGCCGACTATCGATATCCGCCGGACTCCCGCACTCACGAAGATAGAAGATTGAAGACTCGGCTCGTGTCCGAAGGTACTTTACTTGGCGTGGAAGGCAAGCTTGGCAATACGGATATGTAGATTTCCTACCATTGTAACCGACTCAGTAACCCTAGCCTCTCCGTGTCTATATAAACCGGAGGGCTTTAGTCCGTGGACACAACATTACATCTCAACAATCATACCATAGGCTAGCTTCTAGGGTTTAGCCTCATTGATCTTGTGGTAGATCTACTCTTGTACTACCCATATCATCAATATTAATCAAGCAGGACGTAGGGTATTACCTCCATCGAGAGGGCCCGAACCTGGGTAAAAACATTGTGTCCCTTGTCTCCTGTTACCATCCGCCTAGACGCACAGTTCGGGACCCCCTACCCGAGATCCGCCGGTTTTGACACCGACACACCATGTGATGATCGGGTGTGATAAGCTCTACGTCCATCTACAACTTGACGAGCCTAGCATATGCAGATATGGCCTCGGAACACTGAGACCGAAAGGTCGAGCGTGAATCATATAGTAGATATGATCAACATAGTAATGTTCACCATTGAAAACTACTCCATTTCACGTGATGATCGGTTATGGTTTAGTTGATTTGGATCACGTGATCACTTAGATGATTAGAGGGATGTCTATCTAAGTGGGAGTTCTTAAGTAATATGATTAATTGAACTTTAATTTATCATGAACTTAGTCCTGATTGTATTTTGAAAATATGTTGTAGATCAATAGCTCGCGTTGTTGCTTCCCTATGTTTATTTTTGATATGTTCCTAGAGAAAAACTATGTTGAAAAATGTTTGTAGCAATGATGCGGATTGGATCCGTGATCTGAGGTTTATCCTCATTACTGCACAGAAGAATTATGTCCTTGATGCACCGCTAGGTGACAGACCTATTGCACGAGCAGATGCATACGTTATGAACGTTTGTCTAGCTTAATATGATGACTACTTGATAGTTTAGTGCACCATGCTTAACTGCTTAGAATCGGGACTTCAAAGACGTTTTGAACGTCATGAACCATATGAGATGTTCCAGGAGTTGAAGTTAATATTTCAAGCAAATACCCGAGTTAAGAGATATGAAGTCTCCAACAAGTTCTATAGCTAAAAGATGGAGGAGAATTGCTCAACTAGTGAGCATGTGCTCAGATTGTCTGGGTACTACAATCGCTTGAATCAAGTGGGAGTTAATCTTCCAGATAAGATAGTGATTGACAGAGTTCTCTAGTCACCATCACCAAGTTACTAGAACTTCATGATGAACTATAGTATGCAAGGGATAACGAAAACGATTCCTGAGCTCTTCATGATATTCAAATCAACTAAGGTAGAAATCAAGAAAGAGCATCAATTTTTGATGATTGACAAGAACACTAGTTTCAAGTAGAATGACAAGCAAGTTGTCACTCCCGTGAAGAAGCCCAAAGCCGGACCAAAGCCTAAAACTGAGTGCTTCTACTGCAAAGGAAATGGTCACTGGAAGCGAAAAATTGATGTGTACTTGATGTAGGATGGCAAAGTGAACAAGGGTATATTTGATATACAGGTTATTGATGTGTACTTTACTAGTGTTTATAGTAGCCCCTGAGTATTTGATACTTGTTCGGTTGCTAAAAATTAGTAACTCGAAACAGGAGTTACAGAATAAACAAAGACTAGTTGAGGGGTGAAGTGACGATGTGTGTTGGAAGTAGTTCCAAGATTGATATGATCATCATCGCACTCTCCCTATACTTTCGGGATTAGTGTTAAACCTAAATAAATGTTATTTGGCGTTTGCGTTGAGCATGAATATGATTTGATCATGTTTATTGCAATATGGTTATTCATTTAAAATCAAAGATTGTTCTGTTTACATGAATAAAACCTTCAATGGTCATAGACCCAATGAAAATAGTTTGTTGGATCTCGATTGTAGTGATACACATATTCATAATATTGATGCCAAAAGATGCAAAGTTAATAATGATAGTGCAACTTATTTGTGGCACTGCCATTTGGGTCATTTCGGTGTAAAGCGGATGAAGAAACTCCATTAAGATGAATTTTTTGGAATCATTTGGTTATGAATCATTTGATGCTTGTGAACCGTGCCTTTTGGGCAAGATGACTAAAACTACGTTCTCCGGAACAATGGAACGAGCTACTGACTTGTTGGAAATAATACATACCGATGTATGCGGTCCAATGAGTGTTGATGCTCGTGGCGGGTATCGTTATTTTCTGACCTTCACAGATGATTTGAGCAGATATGAGTATATCTAGTTAATGAAGCACAAGTCTGAAACATTTGAAAAGTTCAAAGAATTTCAGAGTGAAGTGGAGAATCATCGTAACAAGAAAATAAAGTTTCTACAATCTGATCATAGAGAAGAATATTTGAGTTACGAGTTTGGCCTTCATATAAAACAATGTGGAATAGTTTCACAGCTTACGCCACCTGGAACACCATAGCGTTATGGTGTGTCCGAACGTCGTAACCGCACTTTATTGGATATGGTGCGATCTATGATGTCTCTTACCGATTTACCACTATCATTTTGGGGTTATGCATTAGAGACATCTGCATTCACTTTAAATAGGGCACCATCAAAATCCATTGAGACGACGCCTTATGAACTGTGGTTTGGCAAGAAACCAAAGTTGTCGTTTCTTAAAGTTTGGGGCTGCGATGCTTATGTGAAAAAGTTTTCAACCTGATAAGCTCGAACCCAAATCGGAGAAGTGCATCTTCATAGAATACCCAAAGAGAAACTGTTGGGTACACCTTCTATCACAGATCCAAAGGCAAGACATTCGTTGCTAAGATGGATCCCTTCTAGAGAAGGAGTTTCTCTTAAAAGAAGTGAGTGGGAGGAAAGTAGAACTTGATGAGGTAATTGTACCTTCTCCCGAATTGGAAAGTAGTTCATCACAGAAATCAGTTCCAGTGATTCCTACACTAATTAGTGAGGAAGCTAATGATGATGATCATGAAACTTCGGATCAAGTTACTACCAAACCTCGTAGGTCAACCAGAGTAAGATCCGCACCAGAGTGGTACGGTAATCCTGTTCTAGAGGTCTTGTTACTTGACCATGACAAACCTACAAACTATGAGGAAGCGATGATGAGCCCAGATTCCGCGAAATGGCTTAAGGCTATGTAATCTAAGATGGGATTCATGTATGAGAACAAAGTGTGGTCTTTGGTTGACTTGTCCGATGATCAGCAAGCCATAGAAAATACATGGATCTTCAAGAGGAAGACGGACACTGATAGTAGTGTTACTATCTACAAAGCTAGACTTGTCGAAAAAGGTTTTTGACAAAGTTCAAGGTGTTGAATACAATGAGATTTTATCATTCGTATCAATGCTTAAAAGTCTGTCAGAATCATGTTAGCAATTGCCGCATTTTATGAAATTTGCAAATGGATGTCAAAACTACATTCCTTAATGGATTTCTTAAAGAAGAGTTGTATATGATGCAACCAGAAGGTTTTGTCAATCCTAAAGGTGATAACAAAATGTGCAAGCTCAATCGATCCATCTATGGACTGGTGCAAGTATCTCGGAGTTGGAATATACGCTTTGATGAGTTGATCAAAGCATATGGTTTCATACAGATTTTTCGAGTAGACCTATATTTACAAGAAAGTGAGTGGGAGCTCTGTAGCATTTCTAAAACTATACGTAGATGACATATTGTTGATTGGAAATGATATATAAATTCTGGATAGCATAAAAGGATACTTGAATAAGAGATTTTCAAAGAAAGACTTTGGTGAAGCTGCTTACACATTGAGCATCAAGATCTATAGAGATAGATCAAGACGCTTGATAAGATTTTTCAATGAGAACATACCTTGATAAGTTTTTGAAGTAGTTCAAAATGGAACAACCAAAGAAGGAGTTCTTGCCTGTGTTGCAAAGGTGTGAAATTGAGTAAGACTCAAATCCTGACCATGGCAGAAAATAGAAAGAGAATGGAAGTCATTCCCTATGCCTCAGTCATAGGTTCTATAAAATATGCTATGCTGTGTACAAGACCTATTGTATACCTTGCTCTGAGTTTGGCAAGGGAGTACAATTTTTGATCCAGGAGTAGATCACTGGACAGTGGTCAAGAATATCCTTAGTGAGGACTAAGGAGATGTTTCTCGATTATGGAGGTGATAAAAGAGTTCATCGTAAAGAGTTACATCGATGCAAGCTTTTACACTAATCCAGATGACTCTAAGTCTCAATCTGGATACATATTGAAATTGGGAGCAATTAGCTAGAGTAGCTCCATCCAGAGCATGTAGACATAGAATATTTGCAAAATACATACGACACTGAATGTGACAGACCCGATGACTAAACTTCTCTCACGAGAAAAACATGATCATACCTTAGTACTCTTTGGGTGTTAATCACATAGCGATGTGAACTAGGTTATTTACTCTAGTAAACCCTATGGGTGTTGGTGACATGACGATGTGAAATGGGTGTTAATCACATAGTGATGTGAATATTGGTGTTAAATCACATAATGGTGTGAACTAGATTATTGACTCTAGTGCAAGTGGGAGACTGAAGGAAATATGCCCTAGAGGCAATAATAAAGTTTTTATTTATTTCCTTATTTCATGATAAATGTTTATTATTCATGCTAGAATTGTATTAACCGGAAACATAATACATGTGTGAATACATAGACAAACATAGTGTCACTAGTATGCCTATACTTGACTAGCTCGTTAATCAAAGATGGTTAAGTTTCCTAACCATAGACATGAGTTGTCATTTGATTAACGGGATCACATCATTAGGAGAAGAATGTGATTGACTTGACCCATTCCGTTAGCTTAGCACTTGATCGTTTAGTATATTGCTATTGCTTTTTTCATGACTTATACATCTTCCTATAACTATGAGATTATGCAGCTCCCGTTTACCGGAGGAACACTTTCTGTGCTACCAAACATCACAACGTAACTGGGTGATTATATAGGTGCTCTACGGGTGTCTCAGAAGGCACTTGTTGGGTTGGCGTATTTCGAGATTAGGATTTGTCACTCCAATTGTCGGAGAGGTATCTCTGGGCCCACTCGGTAATGCACATCACTATAAGCCTTGCAAGCATTGTAACTAATGAGTTAGTTACAGGATGATGTAGTACGGATCGAGTAAAGAGACTTGCCGGTAACGAGATTGAACTAGGTATTGAGATAACGACGATCGAATCTCGGGCAAGTAGCATACTGATGACAAAGGGAACAACGTATGTTGTTATGCGGTTTGACCGATAAAGATCTTCGTAGAATATGTTGGAGCCAATATGAGCATCCAGGTTCCGCTATTGGTTATTGACCGGAGACGTGTCTCGGTCATGTCTACATAGTTCTCGAACCCGTAGGGTCCGCACGCTTAAAGTTTGATGAAGGTTATATTATGAGTTTATGTGTTTTGATGTATCAAACGTAGTTCGGAGTCCCGGATGTGATCACGGACATGACGAGGAGTCTCGAAATGGTCGAGACATGAAGATTGATATATTGGACGACTATATTCGGACATCAGAATGGTTCCGGGGGTTATCGGATATATACCGGAGTACCGGGGGGTTACCGGAACCCCCCGGAGGTTAATGGGCCTCATGTGCCCAAGTGGTGGAAGAGGAGAGGTGGCCAAAGGGGCAGCCGCGCGCCCCTCCCCCTAGGCCCGAATTGGACAAGGAGGGGGGGCAGCGCCCCCCTTTCCTTTCCCCTCTCTCTCCTTCCCTCTCCTCTCCTACTCCAACAAGGAAGAGGGGGAGTCCTACTCCCGGTGGGAGTAGGACTCCACATGGGGCGCGCCAAGGGTGGCCGGCCCCCTCCCCCGCCTCCACTCCTTTATATACGGGGAGGGAGGCACCCCCTAGAGACACAACAATTGATCCTTGAGATCTCTTAGCCGTGTGCGGTGCCCCCCTCCACCATTGTCCACCTCGATAATATCGCAGTGGTGCTTAGGCGAAGCCCTGCGTCGGTAGAACATCATCATCGTCACCACGTTGTCGTGCTGACGGAACTCTCCCTCAAAGCTCCGCTGGATTGGAGTTCGAGGGTCATCATCGAGCTAAACGTGTGCTAAACTCGGAGGTGCCGTGCGTTTGGTGCTTGATTGGTCGGATCATGAATACGTACGACTACATCAACCGCGTTGTGCTAGCGCTTCCGCTTTCGGTCTACGAGGGTACATGGACACACTCTCCCCTCTCATTGCTATCATCACCATGATCTTGCGTGTGCGTAGGAATTTTTTTGAAATTACTATGTTCCCCAACAGGACACACCTAAGAACCCATCAAGGCGTCGGTGCAAACGCGCGAAAGGTACCAAAAGGGCCCCCGGTGGGCGCGACACCATTGCCACTGACAATGGCGCAGCGGCCGACGAAGCTGAAAACCAGGGAGAGAACATCCAAGCCTCCCCAAGACAGCAAAACAGCTCCGTGGGAGTCCCTGAAGATGAGGACCCCGATGATCTATTCGACGGGGCCGAAAATTATTATTTACCATAATCCAAGGAGGATGTAAGCCTCAGAACCGAGGACTATGTAGTCCCCGAGGACCCTTTTGAGCAAGAACAGTTCAGACGGCGCCTGGTAGCCACTGCCAGGAGTATGAAGAGGAAGCAACAATAACTGCAAGCCAATCAAAATGCACTGAATGACAAGTGGCTAGAAATCCTCTAGGCCAAGCAAGATCTTGAAGAACAATGCCATACCGCGCCTAAATCTTACCGACGCAGGCGTGTGGTGCCAGAATTGAATGAAGAGGTAACTGATAATGTGCTCTTAACACGTGATCAGGCTGATCAACCTGATCGACCCCCTAAAGGGCGCGACAGGCTAACAAGGGAAAATATACATGCCCAAACAGTGACACGACGTCACGACAAGGATCCTGTTGAATACTGCTACTTGTGAGATGCGTTGGGATTTCCTCGAAGAGGAGAGGATGATGCAATACTATAGAGATAAATATTTCCCTTGGTACTGAAGAGGAGAGGATACTGCTACTTGTGAGCTGCGTTGTCAATTCCCTTTGCGGTTATTTACAAGAATCAAATCTTATAGTGATAGATAGATAAATAAAAACACAAAAATAAAATAACGATAAATAAATTGTAGCAAGGTAGTTTTGGATTTTATATATGATAAAGGTAGACCCAGGGCCATAGTTTTTGCTAGAGGCTTCTCTCTCGAACAAAAAGCATACAGTGGGTAAACAAATTACTGTTGGCAACTGATAGAAAAGCAGATAGTTATGACGATATTCAAGGCAATGATCATGTACATAGGCATCATGTCCGAGATAAGTAGACCGACTCATGTGTGCATCTACTACTATCACTCCACCCATCGACCGCTATCCAGCATGCATCCAGGGTATTAAGTCCATGAAAAATAGAGTAATGCCTTAAGCAAGATGACATGATGTAGACAAAGTAAACCCAAGCAATTTGAATAAACTCCATCATTTTCCCATTAATGGAAACAATACAAATACGTGTCATGCCCCCTTCTGTCACTGGGATTGAGCACCGCAAGACTGAACCCATTACAAAGCACCTCCCCCATTGCATCATAAATCAATCTAGTTGGCCAAACTAAATGGATAGATCAGAGAGAAATACAAAGCTATAATAATCATGCATAAAAGAATTCAGAGAAGACTCTATTAATATTCATGAAAAATCTGATCAGAAAACCACAATTCATCAGATCCCAACAACACACCGCAAAACAAGATTACATCTGATAGATCCCCAAGCACATCGACGAGAACATTGTATTGAAGATCAAAGAGAGAGAAGAAGCCATCTAGCTACTCGCTATGGACCCATAGGTCTATGGTAAACTACTCACACACCATCGGAAGGGCAACAAGGTTGATGTGGAAGCCCTCCGTGATCAATTCCCCCTTCGGCTGGGTGCCAGAAAGCCTTCAGATGGGATAGTGAAAGAACAAAAACTTGCAGCCGCGAAAAAAGTATTTTGACTGTTTCTTTGATGTATTGGGAATACTTGGGAATTTATAGAGGTGGAATTAGGTCAAGAGGTGCCATGAGGGGCGCACAATCTTGGAGGGCGCGCCTACCCCCTGGGGGCCCCCCGAGCTTGCCACTCCCTCATGGCTCTTCAGGTCTTCCCTCAAACCTTGTAGGGTCCCTTCTGGTCCAGAAAAAATTAATCCAAAGTTTTTTCTCCATTTGGACTCAGTTTTTATTGATTTTCTGAAAAACAAAAAAACAAAAAAAAAGCAATAACTGGCACTGGGCACTGGGTTAATAAGTCAGTCCCCAAAAATGATATATAATTGCGTATAAAACATCCAAGATTGATACTATAATAGCATGGAATAATAAAAAATTATAGATACGTTGGAGACGTATCAAGCATCTCCAAGCTTAATTCCTACCCGTCCTCGAGTAGGTAAATGATAAAAACAATTTTTTTAATGTGGCATGCTACCTAGCATGCCTATCATGTAATCTTTCTTTTATGATATGAATATTTATATCTGAATGATTCAAAGCAATAGTCTATAATTTAACGTAAAGACATTAATACTGACGCATACCAACAAACAATCGTGCCTTTCAAAATATAAATGCTAAAGAATACTATCCCTACAAGATCATATATCGTTGTCATGCTCCATCTTCTTAACACAAAGTATAAATCATGCACTACCCCGGTGTCAGCCAAACAATTGGTTCATACTTTTTAATGCGCTTCAGATTTTTCAACCCCCACGCAATACATGAGCGCAAGCCATGGATAGAGGACTATGGGTGGAATAGAATATGGTGGTAGATATTTTTTTGAACATTTAAAACAACATGAGAGGCTCCTACTGTTGCTCCATTAAAATATATACAAAGTTTAGGTTACCAAATCGCCGCACTCAACAAAAAAGCACTATAAAATGTAGAATCATGGTATTCATAGTACCACAAAACCAATAACAATATTGCATGGTTTTCTCAACAAACTAAAAACACTCACGCTGAAACCAGAGATTCTTCTGCTGCAATTATATCCAAACGCATTCCATGAACATTACTACAAGTAGCAGCAACAGTGTGGTCAGCATGTAAGTCGTCCAATCGTATTCAAGAGAATTCCCGAGCCGTGGCTATGGAGCCACCACAACATGTTGGTCAGCGTTTTGCCATCGTCGTGTGATGCTAGTGCCCTCATCTATGCTAGCACCAACTCCTTATTGTAGACCCTCTACAAGGCGTACACGAACCTCTTCCACTCACCGCCAACGTCGTCCCTGGCCAACTCCGGCGCGGTCCAGCTCATCATCTCCTTGACAAATTGGCATCCGGGAAGCAGGCCTCGCTGATGGGCCCAATCAATAGGAACTTGCGGACGAGGATAGCAGCCATGGCACGGAGCTGGGTAGGGATGGTCGTCACCGCGAGCGATGAGGCAAGGCTGCAAGGCACAACGTGAGGGGCTCCGGGTGGGAGCCGCGATTGGCGTTGGAGGTTGATATGGCCGTGGAGAGCAGCGCGTCCAACGCTGATCAGGTGACTCTCCAGCAGAGCCATGGCCGCGGCCTGCTCTTCCATGGACGACATCGGATCGGGCACGAGCCTTGTTTGCGGCAGGCGACGACTGATATGTGGGGGGAGACAGAGGAAGGGGATGGAGCGATGTGTGCTTCCCTTTCATCTACTACCTCCATCCTAGTTTATTAATCCCCTTTGTAATTTGTGCTAAATTTTGACCAAACATGTAACTGATAAAATGTTATTGCATGTCAAAAAAAATATATTGTTGGATTCATATTCAAACATAGTTTTCAATGATATATTTTTTGGTAACATGCATGACCATTTTGTTAGTTCAATTTATGGTCAAAATTTGGCATAGATTACAATGGGGACCAATAGACCAGGACGGAGGTAGTAGTGTGTGTGCTTCACATCTGCATCATTAGTTCAGATCGAGCGGTCGAGCCGCGGCTGTTCGCTTCGACAAGATAGCACACGCGCACGACGAAGTAAGTAGGATAAAATAAATTTAATTTTTACCGGAGAGCTTTTTGCAGTAGTGGATGCTTTTGAGGATGAGCTGCTTCAGATTTGGAGGATTTAATGGTTAGTTTTCTTCCATTATTTCTTAGTGGTTAGCACCGATTAGTGATATCTTCAATCAATTTAAAGTTGCAATTCTGATTTCTCTTGGATGTTTGTGGATGGTGGATGCTGCTAGGTCAGCATCGAGCAGAGAAAATCATATCTTTAATTAATATAACTCGCATTAGGTTTCTTCCATGAGAAGATGTCAAATGTTGGTTTGGAAGTCTTACTCATATGCAAAGTAACTCAATCGTTGAATTAAAGGTTACATGATGAATTAACCTGATAATACTATCTTCTCATTGGAGTACCTGGTACATATAGAAATATTTTTTCTCCTGGTGACTGAATCATGTTACCGAAATCATCAACATAGTTCTTTCTGACCAATAAATCCCTGGCAATCTTGAATTTGCAGAGCAATTCCTTGATTTCTTATAGATACAAATGTTTTGAGGGTCTGCACTCTCCATATTATTTTTACTAAATGACCCCTGAGAAACCTTATTTCGCTCACTAACCCCTCCCCCCCCAAATTTATTTCATCGCCTGACCCCCCCTTCGCGTCGGGCCACAAGGTGCATCACATGCACTTCGGTGCGCCGCCCGCCAAGGCGCTTTTGACCAGTCATGGTCCATGGTCGTCGATTACACTGCAGCGTGGCGCCGGCCTGACGCGCCACATGCTAAGGTGTGACTGCGGTTAGAATATCTAGACTGGTTGCAATGCCCAGAACTGTCGCGTCAGTACATCCACTTTCCTGCTCAGATGTTCTGATGTACAGCTGAAACACCTAAGTGGAAGGCGTTTTCACATGAATATGAACACGTCAGTAAATATGGCGTCTCCACTCCCTGACACGCCTTCTTGTTTGGCATTTCTGCATCGTAAGTACGCCCTTGTGTATGGTGTGATTGTACACCGCCTTTGTCGCCTTTCAAATTGGAGATATACATCCTTGAGCCGCCTGTGTACTTGGCATGTCAGGTCGTCTATGGTGTCGCCTTAGAATTAGGCGTTTCACGTCAATATGGCTGGTCATGCTGTTTGTCATGTCGTCGAGTGACGTGTCCTTTTTAGGGCGCCTTGGAATTTTCCATTTGAGCTCCGCTCGCCCCACCCACCTCCCCCCCCGAAACAAGTCGTCCCCTCCACAGCACCACACTCTTAGTTCACCGACCTCGTCGGCTCCTCTGGGTATTCCCTATGGAAGCGGCGGCCCATTTAAGTAAGGCTTGTTGCCAGCAGCAGACCCCTCTTCCCTATGGCCCCTATTACCAACCTCGAACCTAACCCCAAATCCCCGTTGGTCGGAATGTCCGAGGGTGGAGACGACACAAAAGCTTCCAGATCTGGGAAAACCAGCAGGTAATCTTGTTACAAATCAACTTGAGAGGATGTATATCAGTTGTTCATTAGGTAATAGGAGGGTACTAGCCAATGGAAATCATTTCTTGTATGCCAAACCTATAACTGGGTTAATGTTGGCTATAAATCCTTTTTATGTATGATGGCGCATCATAACATAGTGCATTTACATCATGGTGGTGTTCTTAACACCCAATCTGGCAGCACCGGTGTGGAGCCACCCAAAGCCGTGCGTTATGTTTTCCTAAGGATCCAACTCTTGTTGAACTTGTTGATAATGTGAGGAAAGTGATGGATGTCGACGGAAGTTCTATAGTAAGGTTGGAAGGAAGATATGACACCGGCACAGGCCCTAGGTCGTTCTGCACCATGATCCCCTTGGTCGAGGATTATGCTTGGGATAACTACAAGGCAATGGTCGGTGAATGTTGCATGAAGATCTTTGTTATATTTTTGTAGTGGTCGGGGAAGGTCAGAACCTCTTAGACATAGACCTCAATCGCATGCCTCAATGCTGTGATGGTCACGACCATAGGTCAGGTGCAGGCAGCCATAGTGTACCTAGTCATTGTGTTCCTAGTCCAGAGATCTACGATACCATGACCGACAATCAGCCAACTGCAGAAGGTAGCACCCCTGTAACACAAAAGTTTGTAGAAGCTGGGGAAAATGTGGTTGGTGGTTTTGATCTGAACAACGATGTGGCGACCGAGGAAGAGAGTGATGCGGTTTTGCCAGAAAGGACTCAGTTGGAGGTGGATGCAGAGGAGGTGGATGGAGAGGGCGAGGATGCAGAGGAGGTGGATGCAGGGGAGGTGGATGAAGCACTAACAGAGAAGACACATCCGTGACATTATGGCCTGAATGATTTTTTCTGTCATGGTAATGACACTTCTATGACGATAATTGTGACAAAAACACGTATCATCATAGATTTGGTGGGCTCCTACTTCTATGACAAAAAATCATGACAGAAAATGGGCTTTTCATGCTAGGCAGGCCGGGGACGCACCTGCATGACATTCTTTGGGCCGTCCATGACGAAAAAAAATCATGCTAGAAGCGAGGGCGAGGAAAATATTGTGGAGTTCCCGGTTACGGTGGGTGGTCGGGGCCGAGCGATGCCGAGAGGTTTGTGCATTTATCTCGTACACGTACGCGCATGTGTGTGAGGCATTGGGCTCTAACTGAACCCGAGCGACGCGTTCGCTTACTGGACCCGAGTGATCAATCCCTTGGCTGTTAACTAAACCCGAGCGATTCCTTCGCTACTGCTACTAAATAAAGCCGATCAAACCAACCTCTTGATGAATAGTGACTGTTGTTGGGGGTTGGATGAATAGTTCCCGGTGGGGGGTGGATGAATAGGACCGCGTGGTAGTAGGCCGTTGCCGTTGGATGAACAGGACCCTAATCGAGGAGGCCTCCACACCCGAGCCGGTTGAGGGTGGATGAACAAGACCCCGTGGAGGGCTGGTTGAACAGTAGCCAGTGGAGGCTAGATGAACAGTAGCTGGTGGAGGTAGGAGGAAGGTCGCGGTGGATGAACAATAGCTGATGAAGGCTGGAGGAAGTCGACGGTGCATGAACAGTAGCCCGTGGATGAATAGTAGCTGGTGGAGAGGGGAGGAAGGTCGCGGTGGATGAACGGTCGCAGGTGGAGGCTGGAGGAAGTCGACGGTGGATGAACAGTAACCTGTGGAGGCTGGAGCGAGGCAGTAGACGGTGGATGAACAATAGCCTGTGGAATCCCAGTTTGCGGTACGCCACACCCATCCCGATGAGCAGGACCCTGTTTCAATCGTAGGCGCTCCAACTCAAGTCTGTTTCCTCCATTTTTCGATACGCCACACCCCTCCCGATCAACAGGACCCCGTTTCAACTGTAGGCGCTCGAATAGAAATCCGTTTCCTCCATTTGCGGTACGACAGACCCCTCCCGATGAAGAGGATCATGTTTCTAACATACGCGGTCGAACACAAGGTCGTTTCCTCCGTTCTGCGGTATGCCATACCTTGTTTTGGCTATTCCGTCGAAGCCGGTTGGCTCTCGATGAACATGACGTATTCCGACCCAGTCGGTTGCCTCCCGATGAACGCGACGCTGTTTCCTCCATTGTGACACAGCCGGTTGGCTGCCGATTAACATGATGCCATTGATGTACGCATTCGAAACCCCGCCCGTATGTACGTATGTAGCCGTATTTACTTTCTTCTAGCGTGGCTGTAAGTACGTGTACACGATATAGATGGGACTGCGTGACATGCTACATCGGCGGTTCTACTATGACACCTGCCGCTCTGATGTCTACTACGCACCATTTCTTATTGTAGACGTCGTTGGGCCTCCAAGTGTAGAGTTTTGTAGGACAGTAGCAAATTTCCCTCAAGTGGATGACCTAAGGTTTATCAATCCATGGGAGACGTAGGATGAAGATTGTCTCTCTCAAACAACCCTGCAACCAAATAACAAAGAGTCTCTTGTGTCCCCAACACACCCAATACAATGGTAAATTGTATAGGTGCACTAGTTCGGCGAAGAGATGGTGATACAAGTGCAATATGGATGGTTGATATAGGTTTTTGTAATCTGAAAATATAAAAAAACAGCAAGGTAACAAGTGTAAAAAGTGAGTGAAAACGGTATTGCAATGCTTTGAAACAAGGCCAAGGGTTCATACTTTCACTAATGCAAGTTCTCTCAACAAGGATAACATAATTAGATCATATAACAATCCCTCAATGTGCAACAAAGAGTCACTCCAAAGTCACTAATAGCAGAGAACAAACGAAGAGATTATTATAGGGTACGAAACCTCCTCAAAGTTATTCTTTTCGATCAATCTATTGGGCTATTCCTATAAGTGTCACTGTCGGTGTACTAAGGTAGGGGTACCTCAATACCCCAACTTGTGCACGGGCAGTTGCAGCTTCCCGCGGCGGGGTTTACCACGTGCTTGCCGGAGACCTTCCTACTCCATGTCAAGCCATTCAAGAACAAAGTATACAAGACAGAAGATCAAGACCCCGGCAAGCGGAGCTTGCCGGGAAGGCCGTCCCAGGCAAGATCGAAACCCCGGCAAGTGGAGCTTGCCGGGAAGGCCGTTCCAGGCTCAAGATTACATCACTCACGAAGGCCCGGCGAGAGGAGCTCGCCGAAGACTAGAAGATTACATCATAGAAGATACGCCTCGGCGCTATATGCGTCCCGGCGAGGGCCCGGGGAGCGACAAGTTACAGAGCCCGGCAAGCTCCCGGGCCCGGCAAGATCAAGACCCCGGCAAGGTGCTTGCCGGGAGAGTTGCGCTGTGTGCCCGCGCCCAGCTCATCAGCCCACGCGCCGCCTGGGCCTTTCCAGAACGCGTGGCGGATGGTCAGGCAGCACTGGGGACACGGTGGCACTTCACGGTGGTGGATCCATCGCCGCGGCGACGGAGACGCAAGGGCGGAGCTTTTGGGGTCGACGGCGACGGGCATTAAATGCCCTTGTCCCCATCGACAAAAGTAGGTAGCAACCATCGCTCATGCATCGTAGCTCACCGTTCCCGCGACCGCTCCAACTACCACCTCTTTTACTTTTTACCCTTTCTCCTACGCTGACACTGCCGGTGACCCTTGCACTATAAAAGGAGGCCCATGCACAACGAGAGAAGGTTCGCCTCATCGATACACGCAACGCCACCATACGCCAGACTCTCGAGCAAGCTCAATACAAACACAAAGCAGCAGAGGAGTTTTATCTCTCGGAGAGCTCCGGCCGGGTAAAACCCGCCTGCGTGCTCGCCGATCTGCTCTCTCAGCTCTCTCCGCCTCGCATCAAGACTCACAAGGGGCCCCGCCCCATAGGTGTCCGCGGCGGGCAGCATTTCTCGACATCTCTCGCGCGCGCCAGTAGGGGCGCCGAGGTTATGCGGACCTGATCCGGCGTTCGCGCGCCGCGTTCTTCATCAACCTCTCCAATTTAAATCGCCGACTTCATCAACAATCGCGCTATGGCCCCAAGAAGAAGGCTTGGGCTGCAGGTCTGCTCGCATCTCTTCCGCCGCCACCGAGCCAACGGTGGGCGGAGGAGACGCTGTCGGAAGGGTGGTCGCCGGCGAGGACACGACGGCGCCACGGATCCAAGGACAAGACGGATGACCGCGCCGGTCTCCGTGGACATCCCGCGTCCATCTCAACGACGACAACCCAAAGCAGCGCCATACCACGGAGGTGGTACCCGCCCGCCGGAGCAAGGATAGCTCGTGCCCACTCCGCGACCGCACCTCCCGGGCGCTGCGTTGCCGAGGACGCGCCATCGAGCTCCACGCCAAGTCCGCAAGGACAGCTCGTGCTCGCTCCGCAAGCGCGCCTCTCCGAGTGCTGCGCTGCCGAGGACGCACCATCGAACTCCGCCGGCAAGTGCGAGGAGACAAAGGTAGATCTGCCAAAGACTAAGCCCGCAAGAACAGCTCGTGCCTACTCCGCAAGCGCACCTCCCCGGAGTGCTGCGTCGCCGTCGAGGACGTGCCATCGAGCTCCACCGGCAAGTAAAGCAAAGAAAGCAATCGGTTTCAAACTTTTGAGCCGTGTCCCTTGAAAGTCCGTACCTTGTATGGAAAACCTGTGCGCAAGGGGGACGGATCGTGGCTAAGTTGCGCCCCTAATCCGTTTCGAGTCCGCTCAACGATGAAGGCGCGCTGCAACTAGCCCGACAAGTCCTTCCTGTCGGAGGCAACACCGCCAGCGGGCTGCTGATGTTCCGCACTCAGCAAGTGTGTTTGCGCCGGCAGGTTCCCTGGAAGCGTGAGGGTGAAAACGTACAAGGGAGGAAATCAAGGGAGAAGTGCGGCCTTGCCGGATCGCAGAAGAATGGAAAAGCTAAGTTGTCCGAGCTTTTGTACAGAGCACTCCTTAGTTCCATGCTTTTTATGTTATGTTCCTCGTGCTTTCGTTCTTTGTACGTGATGCCTATGCGCGGAGGAACCTACCCGTGGGTAGCCGCACCCTTATCTTGCTTCCGAGCACACTCAACGATTTAAGTGAGCTGCGCTAAGTGTCGCGCCCTTGTTTCGTTTTCGAGTCCGCCAGCAAGCTAAGTCGTCGCGACTAGTCAGCAACAAGGTTGCTTGCCGGAAGGACCTTGGCCAGCGGGCTGCTTCGAGTTCAGCATCTCAGCGCTCGCGACAAGGGCCCTTTTGCCGGCAAGTTTCCCTAGAAGCGTAGGGAAAGAGCGCACAAAGGGTGTAAAGTAGAGGGCGTAACGCAGCAAGCCTTGCCATGGGACGCCCTTTGTATGGAAACTTGTGCGGAGGAGGAGCCGAGTCATGGTTGTTGCGCCTTGCTTTGTTTCGAGTCCACTCAACAATACAAGTGCGCTGCAAATCGCCCGACAAGGTTTCTTGTCGGAACAACACCGCCAATGGGTTGCTGATGTTCCGACTCAGCAAGTGTGCTTACGCCGCAAGTTCCCTAAAAGCGAGAGTATGAACATACAAGGATGAAACATGGCATTGCATTGCCCGGATGAAGTTACGCTACAAAAAGTAACTTATTACAGCGCTGTCTAAGTTGTTCTCATGATCGGAATAACAGCGCAAGGAAAAGCGAAGAGCGCACCGCACTGGCCCCGCAAACCGGCATTGCCGGGGGCTGCGAGTACCAAGGTCCCTTCGCGGCAAGTCAGGGTCGCCGGGGGCTGCGATGCCAGCGGCAAGAACGATGCAAGGAGCGCCAGCACCTGGGTCCCGGCGAGCCAGTGTTGCTGGGGGCTGCGAACGACGAGATTCATCCCCGGCAAGCCAGAGTCGCCGGGGGCTGTGATATCAGATAAGTTTTTCATCCCTCATCATGCATCCTCTTATGGACTGGGAAATGCAAAACCGTGTCTCTTCCCAGGAACTGTTGTACCTTGTATGAACGACCCATGCGTGGAAGGAACGGCGTCGTGGCTAAGTTGCGCCTTGACTCGCTTTGAGTCCGCCACGATACAAGTCTGGCCAGAACTAGCCCCGCAAGGTTCTTGCCGAGAGCAGACCGCCAGCTGGCTGTCGATGTTCCAAGACTCAGCAAGTGTGCTTCCTCCGACAAGGTTCCTCGAAGCGTAGGGGGAAATCATACAAGGGATACAACAGAGCAAAGGATATGACCCGGCAAGCATTCCTTTCTTTTCATTAAAAACATCCTAGTTTAGTACGAGTCCATAGAGGATGAAAAACATGATAGAGAGGATTACAAGTTTTAAATGCAACTAAGGCCCGAGGGCTTACAAATTGAAAGATAAGATGCCCGTAATCCCTCTCCTGTTTCTCTGTTCAGGAGTTCAGGAGGTAGGTCAAGGAGTCCCCGGCAAGAGAAGCTTGCCGGGAAGGGCAAAAGGGGCGCCTAGGAGAGCTACGAGCGCCAGAAGACACCAAGAGAACTTCCCGGGGGCCGGCCAGGAGCTTGGCGGAGACGAAGGCGTCGGAGGCAGAGCTTGAAGACGAGGTGGTGGAACGTCGGCCTGCTGCCGAGGGCTCCTCGCCCTCGATTCCGACGAACGGCCTTGCCGCCACCCCTCTTCCTCTTCAAAGCCTCCCTCACGCCACCGCCCAAGAAGACGGCCCGGGAGTTCGAGGCGGCGACCGGAAGATGGGGTCGCCGGTGGCGCTGCGGGCAGATCCGACGCCTAGTCGGACCCGCCATCCTCCTCGTCGCCGCTGCGCGCCCCTCCTCGTCACTCTCGCCGAGGAGGGACCTTCGCTATCGGAGGAGCTGTCCACACAAGATCTCACCCGGTCTCGGAATCCCGAAGACCTTGACGGCGAGAAGGTCGCCTCCATTAACTTGAAATGGAGGGTAAACCCGCCGTCAAGCTGTGGATCCGCAAACGTCTTCCACCCTCGGTCGAAGTACATCACGCCGGGGCTGGGGACACGACACTCACTCGAGTGCCGCTGATCCCGCAGCCCTCATGCGCAACTCCATCACCTCGGCGGATCCGGTTCCATCGCGCTTGAACGGAGCCGGCAGCCGGAGGCGGCGACGAGGCGCTCGGCGCAGCTTGATGAAGAACTCCCAGGGATCGTCTCCGGTATGAACCGCCTCGAGGACAGGGGCCGCCGGAGGAGACGGGGGAGGCACATCACCACGACCGCCTCCCCGTCCGCCTCGACCACGCCTCGCCTCGTCCGCGCCTCGCCTCTCCCTCTCCCCTCGTGGCGGCTCCGCCGCCATGGGTGCGGGATAAGGAGAAGTGCGCTGCCTGGAGGCGACCCTCGCTGCCACCGTTGAAGAACTAGGGTTTCCTCTCTCCATGGCGGAAAGAGGAACGGAAGTCAAGACGAAGGGAGAAGAGGAAGTGCGAGTCCATTATGCTCCCCTTCCGCCTTTTTTAAAGGGCGAGGTGGGGCTCAACCGCCTGCCGCCAATCGGGAGGCGAGAAGGGCGAAGAGCGGGTCGACTCGCCATCTCCGCGCCCGGACGGCTCGGTCTCCCACTTCGCCGCCCACGACCCCGTGCATGAGGGCTGCGTGGCGGCGAGCCGAGCGACGGGTGAAGTGACTCGCCTGCACCACGATCACGGGCGTGGATGCCTTAGGACGCCGCGCCGCCCACTTCTCCCACGACGCCGCAATCGACGCGTGCGTTCTGAGGATGCGGCAGATGTGGAAGTGGATTCGACGCGCCGTGGGCGCGTGTGCCGCAGACTGCTTTTGGGCCTGGCCCAACAGCGCTTCGGCACTGTGTGTGGCCCAGCCCGGGCTCTGTCGGTGTACTAAGGTAGGGGTACCTCAATACCCCAACTTGTGCACGGCAGATTGCAGACTTCCAAGGGGGGTTTACCACGTGCTTGCCGGAGACCTTCCTACTCCATGTCAAGCCATTCAAAAACAAAGTATACAAGACAGAAGATCAAGACCCCGGCAAGCGGAGCTTGCCGAGAAGGCCGTCCCAGGCAAGATCGAGACCCCGGCAAGTGGAGCTTGCCGAAGGCCGCCTGTGCTCAAGATTACATCACCACGCAAGGCCCGGCGAGAGGAGCTCGCCGGGAAGACTAGAAGATTACATCATAGAAGATACGCCTCGGCGCTATATGCGTCCCGGCGAGGGCCCGGGGAGCGACAAGTTACAGAGCCCGCAAGCTCCGGGCCCGCAAGATCAAGACCCGGCAAGGTGCTTGCCGGAGAGTTGCGCCAGTGCTGCGCTCCAGCTCATCAGCCCACGCCATACTGGGCCTTTCCAGAACGCGTGGCGGATGGCTGTGCAGCTTGGGGACACGGTGGCACTTCACGGTGGTGGATCCATCGCCGTGGCAGACGGAGACGCAAGGGCGGGAGCTTTTGGGGTCGACGGCGACGGGCATTAAATGCCCTTGTCCCCATCGACAAAAGTAGGTAGCAACCATCGCTCATGCAATCGTAGCTCACCGCTCCCGCACTGCTCCAACTACCACCTCTTTTACTTTTTACCCCTTTCTCCTCGCTGACACTGTCGGTGACCCTTGCACTATAAAAGGAGGCCCATGCACAACGAGAGAAGGTTCGCTCATTCGATACACGCAACGCCACCATACGCCAGACTCTCGAGCAAGCTCAATACAAACACAAAGCAGCAGAGGAGTTTTATCTCCGGAGAGCTCCGGCTGGGTAAAACCCGCCAGCGTGCTTCGCCTCGATCTGCTCTCTGTGCTCCCTCCGCCTCGTCAAGACTCACAAGGGGCCCTGCCCCATAGGTGTCCGCATGGCGGCAGCATTTCCCATACCACAAACAGCCCTAGAGTTTGTAGTAAAATAACACCTTAAGACACACATCAACCAAAACCCTAATTTCACCTAGATACTCCAATGTCACCACAAGTATCCGCGGGTTTGATTATACGATATGCATCACACAATCTCAGATTCATCTATTCAAACCAACACAAAGAACTTCAAAGAGTGCTCCCAAAGTTTCTACCGGAGATTCAAGACGAAAACGTGTGCCAACCCCTATGCATAAGTTCACAAGGTCACAGAACCCGCAAGTTGATTACCAAAACATACATCAAGTGGATCACGTTAATATCCCATTGTCACCACAGATAAGCACATGCAAGACATACATCAAGTGTTCTCAAATCCTTAAAGACTTAATCCGATAAGATAACTTCAAAGGGAAAACTCAATCCATTACAAGAAGATAGAGGGGGAGAAGCATCATAAGATCCAACTATAATAGCAAAGCTCACAATACATCAAGATCGTGCTAAATCAAGAACACGAGAGAGAGTGAGAGAGAGAGAGAGAGAGAGAGAGAGAGAGATCAAACACATAGCTACTAGTACATACCCTCAGCCCCGAGGGTGAACTACTCCCTCCTCGTCATGGAGAGCGCCGGGATGATGAAGATGGCCACCAATGATGGATCCCCCCCGGTAGGGTGTCGATTGGTTTTCGTGGCTACAGAGGCTTGCGGCGGTGGAACTCCTGATCTTGGTTTCTTTTCGGGGGTTTTTGTATTTATAGGAATTTTAGGCATCGGTTTCACATCAGGGGGGTCTCCGAGTCAGCCACGAGGTAGGGGGGCGCGCCCTCCACCTTTGTGGATGACTCAGGACTCTTCTGGCCCAACTCTTTTGCTTCAGGGGTTCTTCTGGTCCTTAAAAAATCTCCGGTAATTTTCAGGTCAATTGTACTCCGTTTGATATTCCTTTTCTGCGATACTCAAAAACAAGGAAAAAAGAAACTAGCACTGGGCTCTAGGTTAATAGGTTAGTCCCAAAAATCATATAAAATTGTAGATACGTTGGAGACGTATCAAGCATCCCCAGGCTTAATTCCTGCTTGTCCTCGAGTAGGTGAATGATAAAAACAGAATTTTTGATGTGCAATGCTACCTAACATATTTATCAATGTAATCTTCTCTATTGTGGCATGAATGTTCAGATCCGTAAGATTCAAAACAAAAGTTTAATACTGACATAAAAATAATAATGCTTCAAGCATACTAACAAGGCAATTATGTCTTCTCAAAATAACATGGCCAAAGAAAGCTTATCCCTACAAAATCATATAGTCTAGCTATGCGCCATCTTCGTCACACAAAATATTCCAATCACGCACAACCCCGATGACAAGCCAAGCTTTCATACTTTGTGTTCTCAAACCTTTTCAACTTTCACACAATACATGAGCGTGAGCCATGGACATAACACTATATGTGGAATAGAATGGTGGTTGTGGAGAAGACAAAAAGAGGGAGATAGTCTCACATCAACTAGGCGTATCAACGAGCTATGGAGATGCCCATCAATAGATAGCAATCTAGCGACCCGACCCGAATGGATCAAAGTCTCTATGCTTAAGTGTCATCCCTGGATCGGTATGCTGACACACACAGTACTCGAGGATTTATAACAGAGGTAAATACTATTACCTCAATCCATATTGCGGAAGTAACAACAAAGCTGTGGATTCCCATCAACACCAACGGCAAAGTTGAGTGTAGACATCGTAACCCTAACGTATCACTTACTCGCCGTAAGATTCCTGCAACATGAGATGTTGCAGCCATGTAGGTCAGTACATTGAATGTATTGGAAAATTCACACCATAGAGCAATGATGAATAATAGCTATCACTACATGCATATTTGGCTGGTGGAGGCTCTAAGTTTATTTTTGCATAAAGCCAATTTTTCTCTACAGCAAAGGAATATGTTTTATTTAACTACAAACTGTGTTGAAAATATTGAGAAGGTAACCCCAACTCAATCCCAAATTAACATGGACAACCCAACAAATTTATTAAGTAGAGTGATGAGATCAAATCAATAATTCAAGTACCAGCTACTCAAGATGTCCATAACCGGGGACACGGCTAATCATGATTAGTTTGTACACTCTGCAGAGGTTTGCGCACTTTTCCCCACAAGACTCGATCTCCTCCATTGGATTTCTCGCACTACATGATGTTTGAGAAACGGATGACCGAGACATAGTCTTTCAGAAGCATTAACTCTTTACTCTGGGTAGACAGTACCACCTACAACCCCCCTACATCTGCTAGTCCACCTCTTCAAGAGCTCACACAACATACTGAGCTATGCCAGAGCCCATAATGGCTGGTGGCTGCACACAGAAGTTTCTAGCATGAATAATCTTATGATCCCTTTGAGCCTGGGTGGCATTCCATAGGGTGATCACGTGGGTACTCTGGGATCCCCTTGGGCAAACAATGGGTTCTCTAGGTGCCCAGGCAAGACACTGGGTTCTCCAGGGTGCCCCAACCATTCCACCCAGATGTGTGTTAAAGTTGCCATCTTATGTTGTCCAAAATTATTATCTCTCGCAACTTGCATGAATCACGCATACCAATACCCGTCTACAAGTATGGCTAAGCAATATATGAGCATAACATATAAACCCGGGGTGTTTCAAGGATCATAGGTTCCTACCTCATGAACTACATAACAATGCCCAATTCCCAATCCTACTCATGCAAATCTTTGAGGGTGAAACTAATGCATAGCAAAAAACTGGGTATTGAAAAATATGATCAAAGTGTGAACTTGCCTTGTACTGTTGATGAAGATGATTCGCACTCAGAACTCCTGTAGTTCTATTCGTCACACTCGGTTCAATCTATCATGAGCAAGCAATTGCATACATAAGCACTCAAGCATAAAATTCAAAGAAAAAATCTCGAAAAACTTCGAAAACAAGCAATTCACTCTTGCAACAGAAATAAATTTCTAAAAGTACCAAAATTGGGTGAATTTGGCCTTATTAGAAAGTTTAGGTCAAGAGCTTCGATTTGCAAAAAGAATCAACTAAAACGGAGTTACGAAACTCAAGAAACAGACGAAACAAGATTGAATACTAATCTGAACTAAACTCAAATTTTAAATTGTCAAAAGCATGTTTAAGATGGTTTACTAGACAGAGGGGATCGTTACAAAGATTTAGGCGTTGTTTCATCAAAAACGGAGGTACGGATAAAAAGATATGATCAAAAAAATATTGAGTATGAATCTAAACAAATTTTATATTTTAAATTGTCAAAAGCATGTTTAAGTTGGTTTACTCGAGAGAGGGGATCGTTACGAAGATTTAGGTGTTGGTTTCATCGAAAACGGAGGTACGGATAAAAAGATATGATCAAAAGAAATTTGAGTATGAATCTGAACAAATTTTGAAATTTGAAAGTTGTAAAAAGTTTATTTGATAGCTTCATTAGATAGGTGGAATCAAGACAAAAATATTGGCGTTGGTTTCGTCTAATTTGAAAGAACGAGTACAAAGTTATGGCTATTTAAAAAATCAAGGCCAAGCTGTTTTAAGAAGAAAAAGGTCTATGGCTAAAAGAATTCTAGTCCTAAAATGTAAATACAGAGACTAATTTATAAATCTAATTATTCTACTGTACACTAGTCTAATTATAATAAGCTATGGAAGTATAAAAAAATACGAAGAAAGGTATCTTTATAAAGTAGAGAAAAGACTTCAGAGAGAGGAGACGACTTTCAGAATTTCCGCCGGTGAGGAAAAAATATTTTCTTTAGTGAATGTAGTCAAACCAACGGGGTCTATATTTGTAGATGGAAAAGAGGCTTCGAGGTGAAAGGCTAGGCAATATGGGACTAAACGTAGACAGAATATAGAAAAGGGAGAAGATAAACGCCATGGGCCAAACGGTTCGACCGGCCACGCGCACGCACCCCCGCTGCGGTTTTTTTTCTTCCACTTTTTTATAAAAAAATATTTCTGAAAATATTTTTTTCTCCAAGCATAACCGAAAAATAAAGAAAAACAGTTACGACCTGTCTGATAATTATGTTGCGCATGTGGGCGTCGGATAGTTATGGGCCGCACATAGAGTTTTTTTTTAAAAGTAAAAACAGAAAAGGAAAAAAATGAATAACGAAAGTAAAACTAAAATTGTACATAGGCATATTATATATCAAAATTTTCAGAAAAATATTTTATACAACATGAGCTATTTCTTGTAGTCAAATTAAATACAACCAAATTCATATAAAACAAATAGTGCTACAGGAGCAATAATACCCCATAAAAATCATTTTAAAAATACCAAAATTATTTCAAATTTATTCCTCTCCAATTTTCTATTGTAGGGAATCATTTTACCCTATTTTCCATATATTTTATTTTTGGATAAACATAATTTGAATAAAAACCAAATAACTCCAAATTGAAAATAATTTCAAAGGGACTTTAAATTTGATTCTTTTAAGCTTCCAACTCATATTTCATATGTTTTGAAGAAGTCATTTTATCTTATCTCATGAAAATCATTGAGTTGCTTAAAGTTTCTGAATTGAAAATATTTCCAAATGAAATTCAAATCTTTTCAAAACCCTTTTTATTTAATTATATGGAAGAAGTCATATTATCTTCGCTCTAGGGTCTTGTAATGAAATAAATTTGAATTCATGGAGATCATAAATGCAAGATGAAAATTTTGGGAAAGTCATTTTATTCCCTCTCACTTAACTTTCAAAAAGTTTCAAATTTCACTCAGTTTCACACAAGCAACCACACCAAATCAAGAAATCAATCAAAACTATTTATTTAATATAACATTCCAAAATTTATAATTTTGGGATGTTACAAACCTACCACCCTTAAAATGAATCGCGTCCTCAAGATTTAGAGAGGCTAGCAAGAAATAGGTTAGGTTCGGGGACTTCTCAAAATCCATCGATCGTCATAGGGGGTCTGGGGTGCTACCACCCTTAGAAGCATGGTTACGGTTCCATCAAACTCATATACTCCATCCTTTTTGTTGACAGGGTCAGTCTTCTGAGATCTTCAAGATAATTCCTTCTCTGGGCTCTTCCGGTAGTGGCATATCCTTTTTCCTTGTCCTTTTATCTTGGTAAGGTTCTTCCGAGATTGGATCTTCTTTGCTGACAGGTCTGGCGCCAATACTAAACAACTATCGATATCTCATGGCGGTCAACAATTTATGGTTTCTCCTGTAGAATACGGGTCTGGGTTGAACCTCACCGTATGTCCTCCGATTGGCAACAACTGCCTTGTACAAGAGAAAAATTGTCATACCATTCTAAGGTTTAAACAAGGTTTTGATCGTCGTCTCTCTACTATAGGTAAGTCACTCAGATTTACCATCCAATATAGCAAGGCGAATAATAAGAGTAAGTCGGTATGGTGATCAATCCATCCCGCACCCAAATCATTACCTTGTATATGGTTTAGCGAATCTCGCATTCTAACACTCGGTCATCCTCACAAGCATTGCAGAATTTCTCTTGTCGACGAAACAAGTTCGGATAAATCCATTGATTCTGCAAGCCAAATGAACATCGATCGTTCCTTCACAACTCTCAGGTTTTTCGTTACACCTATAAGATCGTCTTTTGTTAAAGTCGTAACTTGTTCCAGGGTTTTTCCTTCAGCAAGAGTGTGCTTGCTTCTTGGCAGGTCCTGGAGCCTGTGGGTTATGGCCCATCTCAACACTTGTAAACCTTGAACTCATCGTCGGGGCAACTGATCATTATTCCAACATCCAGCTTCCTAGCATTCTTAAATCCATCCAATTGTACTGTCTCCCTTCCTTCTATTGGTACCAAACTAATACGTGATTACTCAGGCTCATCATGGATTTACAATTTCTCCATATTACCTAGCATTATACCTCCTTTTATTCAATAGTACTTCATCCCTTCATATTCTTGGGGTATTCCCACTTATTGAGACAAAACCCGTACTTATTCTGTCCATAGTCCACTTCGTGGGATATCATTATCTTTTCCAGGGGTAACGTGTCCTCACAGGGTACTACCACCCATGGAATTACACAAGTTCTTCCATAGACCATATTTCTCATATCCTTGAAAATGGTCAAAATCTTTCTTCCAAGAGTAACAACTCGTAAAGTTCCTCGTATGAAATCATGACACATGAACTTTATTTATTTCATGAATTTATTGCAATCTTTTGCATTTACATTACATGCCTCAACTCAACACCTTAATATTAAAGAATTGTTCCCACTACTACTACTATATTCCTCACAGACTCAACAATTTAACACGAATATCCTCATTGGGACAATCTCTGGCAAAGTGCCCTGCTTCATTACACTGGAAACATATTACTTCTAACAAGTCTCGGGGTTTCCTTATGATCACATAGCCTCCTTGGGTCCTCGGCTTCCTTTTTGGGCAACCGTTGAAGTAGTGCCCTGAATCTTTGCACCTGAAACATGTGATATGACTCAGGTCCTTCCTGGAATCCAATCTATTTCTCTTCCTGGACTTTTCCGTTCCAATCAGGGCTTCTATTTCCTGTGGGTCATACTCTACTTCCTCTGTCGTGAATTCTACTAGATCCCCATTCACACAATTCTGGGAGATGTGTCCTTCCTCTCCACATGAAAAGCAAGACTTGGTGCAGGGTTTAATTGGATTTTCTTTGGGTATGTCCTCCACCTCTTCCTTCATCATAGGTTCTTCTAAAACTTCCATGAGGGTTCCTTTCATTGCTTCTTTCTTCTGCTGGATGGTTCTTTGTACCATGGGGTAAATGTGACACAGAGCAGGGTAGTGGGTAGTTCTTTCACACAAGAAACAAGTAATCTGCCTAGTTGGGCATTCTTCAGCTGGGTGACTTCCTTCACAATTGGGGCATTCATCCTTGTGTTCTTTATGGTTGTGTCTTATTTCTCCACAAAGCTTGCATGCATAGAGTTTCTTCATATCATTTCCATAAGGCTTCAAATTCGTGGACACAAGACGAGACTTTAGCAAAGTAAACTTAAATTCCTTCCAAGTGGTTACTCCTTTCCATCCATTGATGTTTTGGTACATCCTCCACATAGTAGCAACACCTCTTTCAAAGCACTGAAGAGCATGCTGGGCCATATCCTTTTCGGCTATAGTGTCATTCTTCATGTGACCTTCCATGTTTTGAATCCATAGGCCCGTCTACAATTGACTTACCGGTCCAGGAAATGTGAGTTCATCTCCATTCATCCTCTATTGGTTCCAAGGGTTTTGGGGTGAGATAAGAGAGATAGAGAGGGATGCACGCAATACAAACAATAGTTTTGAAGAGACATATTTTATTTTGTGGCTGTCGAAAACAACAACAAACAAATGACAGCTCACAATCGTCGCATCTAACGTAGGTTTATAACAGGGGTTTGGTCTTCCAAGGGTCAATAAAACTTCAAAGTCGCCAATCTCTTGAAGTCTTGTTCATGTCTCCGATGGCTTCTTCCGATCGTGCTTGTCCTTCTCAAGTTCTTCTATCAGGCCATTTCTATTGACACGAAGTCTCTCATGACGTCCTTTAATATTTTGGAGTTGCATTCCAAACTCTTGGGTTTCAACATCCTTAGCATTAACCATGATCCTACTGTTCTTCAGTTCCTGACGAATCTCCGGTATCTCGAGGTTTTGCTCCTCCAGCTTGGCTACTTTCAGCTTCTGGGTCCCAAGTTCTTCACAAAATGCTCCCTTGTCAAATACGGCTTCCTAATTTTCCACCCTAAACTTCTTGATGTAATACTCCAGATCCTAGTGATACACCAGCTAAGGTTAAACTTCGTCTTTTGCTGACAGGTGCTCTATCAGCCTGTTACCATCCAATCCTTCCGAAGAAATGCATGCTTAACTCAGCACGGTGACAATAGCATAAGCGGGCGATATAATCTTGGATATCCATGTTTCTGCCCTGGTCATTGACATGAACTATCATTCCATAGTTGATATCTCATGCCTTAGGGTTTTCTTGACAAAACTTTGAGTTTTACGCTCCATGTTCAGTTCTTTCTCCTACACACGTTGATCTCGGGTATTGACAACATCCATAGTCTGCCAAGTTCCATAAGGGTAGCCTTCCTAGGTCATACTAATCTGGAAATTCTTCAGAACCTTCAAATTCTCCTAGTTTTCGGAGTCTTCAACTGTTGTAGTTTCCATCATTGTAATGCACGGTCAAAATCCTCTTTATTCCAAAGTGGTCTTAGTTGTCTGATATCTTGTACTTCTTGGAGTGGTCTCATCAGTCGTATCTTCGTGTGGTCAAAAGGGGAAAGGGGTATGCTCTAACTAAAAGGGAATATTGATAAATCTCAGAAAATAAGAGAGGTAAAAGATCTTTTTGAAAATAAAATTTTTAGAGAAAATCTTTCCTATGGGCTTGCCAGTCTCTAGGGTCACGTCCTACCGTCAACATGTGCTCTGATACCATCTTGTAGCGACCCAACCTGAATGGATCAAAGTCTCTGTGCTTAAGTGTCATCCCTGGATTGTTATGCTGACACACACAATACTCGAGGATTTATAACAGAGGTAAATCACATGTATCAAGTAACGTAAATACTATTACCTCAAACCATATAACGGAAGTAACAACAAAGCTGTGGATTCCCATCAACACTAATGGCAAAGTTGAGTGTAGACATCATAACCCTAATGTATCACTTACTTGTCGTAAGATTCCTGCAACATGAGACATTACAGCCATGTAGGTCAGTACATTCAATGTACTGGCAAATTCACACCATAGATCAATGACAAATAATAGCTATCACTGTGCATATTTGGCTGGTGGAGGCTCTAAGTTTATTTTTGCATAAAGCCAATTTTCCCTACAACAAAGGAATATATTTTATTTAACTACAAAGTTTGTTGAAAATATTGAGAAGGTAACCCCAACTCAATCCCAAATTGACATGGATAACACAACATATTCATTAAGTAGAGTGATGATATCAAATCAATAATTCAAGTACCAGATACTCAAGATGTCCGTAACCGGGGGCACGGCTAATCATGATTAGTTTGTACACTTTGCAGAGGCTTTCGCACTTTTCCCCACGAGACTCGATCTCCTCCATTGGATTTCTCGCACTACATTATGTTTGAGAAACGGATGACCGAGACACAGTCTTTCAGAAGCATTAACTCTTTACTTTGGGTAGACAGTACCACCTACAACACCCCTACATCTGCTAGTCCACCTCTTCAAGAGCTCACACAACTTACTGACCTATGCCAGAGCCCATAATGGCTTGTGGCTGCACACAGAAGTTTCTAGCATGAATAACCTTATGATCCCTTTGAGCCTGGGTGGCATTCCATAGGGTGATCACACGGGTACTCCGGGATCCCCTTCGGCAAACACTGGGTTCTCTAGGTGCCCGGGCAAGCCACTGGGTTCTCCAAGGTGCCCCAACCATTCCACCCAGATGTGTGTTAAAGTTACCACCTTATGTTGTCCAAAATTATTATCTCTCGCAACTTGCATGAATCACACATACCAATACCCGTCTACAAGCATGGCTAAGCAATATATGAGCATAACGTATAAACCCGGGGTATTTCAAGGATCATAGGTTCCTACCTCATGGACTAAATAGCAATGCCCAATTCCCAATCCTACTCATGCAAATCTTTGAGGGTGAAACAATGCATAGCAAAAAACTGGGTATTGAAAAATATGATCAAAGTGTGAACTTGCCTTGTACTGTTGATGAAGATGATTCGCACTCATAATTCCTGATAGTTCTGCTCGTCACACTCCGTTCAATCTATCATGAGCAAGCAATTGCATACATAAGCAGTCAAGCATAAAATCCAAAGAAAAGATCTCGAAAAACTTCGAAAACAAGAAATTAACTCCTGCAATAGAAAACAATTTCTAACAGTACCAAAATTGAGTGAATTTGGCCTTATCAGAAAGTTTAGTTCACGAGCTTCGATCTGCAAAAAGAATCAACTAAAACGGAGTTACAAAACTCAAGAAATAGATGAAACAATATCGAATACTAATCTGAAGTAAAATCAAATTTTAAATTGTCAAAAGCATGTTTAAGTTGGTTTACTGGACAGAGGGGATTGTTATGAATATTTAGGCATTGGTTTCATCGAAAACGGAGGTACGAATAAAAAGATATGATCAAAAAAAATTTGAGTATGAATCTGAACAAATTTCGAAATTTGAAAGTTGCAAAAAGTTTCTTTGATAGCTTCATTGGATAGGTGGAATCAAGAAGAAAATATTAACGTTGGTTTCGTCTAATTTGGATGAACGAGTAAACAGTTATGGCTATTTGAAAAATCAGGGTCAAGCTGTTTTACGAAAGAAAAAGGTCTATGGCTAAAAGAATTCTAGTCCTAAAATGTAAATACAGGGACTAATTTATAAATCTAATTGGGTTAAAACTAATGCATAAAACTTGGTATGAAAAATATGATCAAAGTGTGAACTTGCCTCTACTGTTGATGAAGATCCTTCGCACTCATAACTCCTGATAGTTCTACTCGTCACACTCAGTTCAATCTATCGTAAGAAATCAATAGTAACCACACACAAGCAATCATGCAAAATAATCGAAGAAAAGATCTCAGAAAACAGCGAAAACAAGAAATTAACTCTTGCAATAGAAAATAATTTCTAACAGTACCAAAATTCAGGGAAATAAATCATGGCGGTCAAGTTTCAAGGCTTTCATGATGGCGGGTTTCAACGGCGGCGGACGCTTGCAGCAGCGAGGCGAGGCAGCTCCGGCGGTGAGGGGCGATGTGGCGCGGGCGGTGCGGCGAAGCGGGCGGAGGCGGCGCGGCGGGGCGCGGCTTGGGAGCGGCAGCAGAGGTGACGGCGTGATGCGAGAGAGGCGGCGGCGCAGACGAGGAGAACAGGGGTCTGGGGCGAAGGAATTTAAAGAGGGGGGAGGGCGGTGGCATGGAGGAGGGGCAAAGGCGGCGGAGGAGTCTGGAGGCGGCACGACCTCCGATGGCGGCGCGGCGGCTTGCCCGAGCGGGACTCCAGCTCGGGGAAGGAGATGGGCAGCACGCTGGGCTAGGCCGCTGCCTGGCTGGAGCTGGGCCAGCCCAGTCGGCGGAAGGAAGTTTTTTTTATTTTTTTTGAATAATTTTTCAGAGAAGTAAATAAGAATAAATAACAAATAATATGTCACACCTTAATTTTCATGCCACTACTTTTGAGTGGTGTGATATGTCACACCCTAATCATGATAAAATGTGGTGTGACAAAAACTTTTGAGTGTTTTGGACCTTGCCTTGATTGGTTTTTGTCTGTTGTTTGCAAGTGCTCTAAAAATCAAATAAATCCTCCAACTCCTATACTTCATCTCCTTGCTCCAAACTCTTGAAACCAATGATCATGCCATGTGTATAGGACATAAAAATAATTTCTTGCAAAAATAATTTGGCCAAATAGTATTTTCAAAAATTAGTTTTCCAAAAACCCCTAAATTGAGGTTTGCACTACAAGTACTTGATTTGGGATATGAAAAATATTTCAAAAAGTACATTTGAGACCTATTAGATATAGGACTCCAATAAACCACAAAAATATAATTTTATAAGTTATTTTCCTATTTTATTTAAAGGCTTTTTCTTTAGGCCAGAGATGGTCTTTAATAGGGAAAAATTATTTTATTGTTTTAAAAATATTTTACAAAAATCAGGGAAACTCATTGGGCATATATTGTCCATATATAAGAGTTTCAACACATGGTCATGTTCAAAATATTGGTCAAATCCCTCAAAAACCCTTTCTGGATATTTCAAGCTTTTGAAATATTTTCAAGGGAAATATTCTCCAAAAATTCCAAGAAAATTCTAGCATGTCACATATGACATGTTTGATGATCTTGACAAGTATCATATCATGGAGAATAGTATAACCCCATGAAATCCCCTCAAAACAATTTCTGTCCATTTTGAAGTTTGAGCAACTTTACATTGCCAAACATGTCAAAACGTTCTAAAACCTTGTGAACATGCTCAAATGTTCTAAATATTCATCTAGACCAAATGGCACAAGTTGGAGAAAATGTTATATTGATCAAAGTGCCCCAAAACCCTCTCTGACCAGAATCTAATTTGAACAACTCTACATTGGCAACTTTCTCCTTTTGATCTAAACTTTTGTGGACATGTTCATAACCTCAAATGATGACACTACACCAAGAGGTGCATCAAGGAGAACAGATTTGCATGACTAAATCTTGGAAAGTCCATTTCTGCTTATTTCTAGGGTTTACAAAAGTTGCATTGGCAACTTTTCCCAAATGAATTCAATCTTGAGGAACCTCTTATTTTCTCATACCATTTGACCCTGTCAAGCCTCATGACAAATGGAGATCAACTACTTGCCCAAACCAATATCAAACACCTTCTACCATTTTACTAAAACCCCTGTTTTGACCACTTCCACTCTTCTCCATGGCCTCAGTTTTTTACCACAGCCCCTCAGAGTTCCCTTGCACCTCCAGTAACTCTTCCCTGGCCTCAACTCAATGATGGAAGGGTGAAACATCCCCATTTACCCTTCTAGACAGCAACATTCTTCTCCTTTCTCACCTTCCTCCTCACTCCAGTGGATCTCCAGGGCATCCAATGCCCCTCCTCACTTGCTTACTTCTCCCTAGCGCTACCAGACATGAGTGGGCACGCCCGTGCCCTTAAAAAATGCCATGGCAGCCAAAGGCACGCTCTAGAGCTGCCACATCGCGCCTCAAGACTGTAGCCGCCCTAAGCACCTCCGCCACCTGGCCTCCCAGGCCGCCCGACAGTGTGCCTCGGCGTCTGCGACATGCTAAACCCCTTTCCCCCTCCTTGTTCTCCCTCCTGCTGCCTCCTTTCAAGACGCTGCCCCGCCCGAGAGCTCCAATGACTGAGCTCACACGCGCGGTGCTCTGGCCCTCCCCTGCTCCTTCTCTCCCTTCTTATGGGCGTGGACCTCCTCCACGAACGCCCCAGACACGCCCATACAGGCCCCCGTGGCTAGCAGCGACGACAACATCCTTGCCGGCGCATGATCTCACGCTGCACCATCGCCCCGCCATAAAAGGCCAACCCCGAGCCCTCTATGCCCTCGGTTCGCTCTGCCTTTCCCCTGTACACCACCCCGACCGGCTCACTCCTCTCCCCGCGCCCTCCTTGCACCTCCATGGCCGGAGCCGAGCCGCTGGACTTTGATTAAATTCGTGCCAACCCGAGCCCCTCCTCTCCACCTCATGGCCTCAGAACATCTCCACCACCATCATGCATATCTCCCCCGCTTCATTTCGTCCTCTCCGCGGCTGCAGCACCATGCCCCAACCTCACCATCGCCTCCGTCCGCCGCGGGCGATGCACCGCTCGCATCCCTGCCTCCCCTGCCTCGCCTCTGTTCGAGAGCGGGAGGTGGGGGACGAACCTGACATGTGGGCCCCGCGCGTCAGCGGCACAGTGGGGCCGGCCCATGAGTTAAGTGGACATGGTTTCCCAGCGGGCCGTTTCCCTGCAGCAAAAGCGTAAACCGTGACGGCGCCTTCGACGTGGCCCTTCCCGCGCGCAGCCGAGCCACTGGGCCGGCCCAGTGGCTATCCCTCGCCCGATGCGTGTTTTAGGTATAAGCCTAAACCTTTCCTTTTTCTTTTATCTTGAACTCCTAAAATCCATAATAAATTCATTTTAACTCCAAATTTGATGATTCAAATTTCTAGTGACTCTATAAGTCATGATATACCTGTTGGCACAACATCCACATTTTTCCAGAGACTTTTTCTTCAAAAACATTTATCAAATCTTGTTTTTCCTATTCCTGTGATGAATTTTAGAAAATCACAGAGAGCCCATTTTTGATCCAAATTCCATGATTCAAAATCCTATATGTCGATAAGTTCAAAACTTAGTTTTTGAACATTTTTACGAATACTTTCTGTATCACCTCAAATAATGGTCTATTTCTTTATATATAGCCAACTTTGCAAATTCATAGGAAAATCATCTCAACTCCAAATCCAGTGAAACCAATTACTAAATGTTTCTAAAATCATCCTTTGTTATATGGGTGCCTTTTCTCATTTTTCAAAAATATATTTCTGTACACTTCTTGCAAATCCATAAACCCCTTAAGTCCATCATATCAAAATGTTCAGAGATATCTACTGATCCAATTCCAATGAAACCATTTTGGTTATTTTTCATATAACCAGGGATATCCTAGAAAAGTCCAACTCACATTTTTAGAGCACTTTTATTTTTGCCTTGTTGTGTTGCTTATTATGATTGTTTTCGACGTTAGTTGACGAAGTAGACGGAGTACTTGGAGAAGGACCAGAAGACTTGAAGACTCTGAAGAACCAGGCAAGCAGCCCTTTGACCATGTCTATGAAACCCTTTTTATGCATATCATATAGCACCATATTGTTGTTGCAACGGAATCATGATGAGGTAGTAACCACTTTGATGGTTTGCCACCGTATTTCCTTGTTGATACTTGCATTGTGCATGACCCTACCTTCTTATGAGGGTTATGCCAGTGGGAGTAGATAGGATGCTAAAGTAGTGCTACGCAAAAAGGGACGGGAATATGCATGGTGATGGAGACAAAGTATTTTCAAAAGACTTTTCGAAAACCCCGTCGGGTGCCACTTATGCCTGAGGGAGATGATGAGATGGGTAACCACTTGATGACGAAGTGGTGTACCGAGGCAAGTGTGTGTGTTGTTTTCGAAAACGGATTAAATTTAAGATTTGTCGACTGTCCCAACCTTACATGCGCAACCACTCTACCCTTATATGGGAAAGGGCATTGTTGATTACCTAGACCGATACTAGCTTGGAGCCCGCATTACTAGTGACGGGAGAGTTGTTGGTGTGCTCTCTCGGGACGGGGTCGTGCCAGGTAGGTTGGCCAAGAACATTTTTATGGGGCACCGGACACACCGTTGGTACCCCGTGCCAGTGGTATGTGATAAATATGGGAGCGAGGCTCCACAATTTTAAGATGTGAAATGTTGGGCACAGGGGTTACTACCAATCGAGTGGACTCCATGTTAGTGTCGTCTAGGGAAAGGTAGTGATCGGGTGCTTACCCCGGGTACTTAAGGTATCGCGGGTCGTGGATGACACGGAAGTTCCCCGGATCTTGTGGGTACAGTGTGCAACCTCTGCAGAGTGTAAAACTATTCGAATAGCCGTGTCCACGGTCAAGGACGGTTGGGCGGTGCTGCTTAAACTATGTCCAGAGTTTACAAACCAGTGTGTGTGTTTGGATAACTACTTGGGTCAAGTCAAAGGACTTGACGTGATTGAGATGGGTTGGTGCCCACTCTATTTATGTTGATATCTGTAACCTGTCCTCATGGTTACTTGAATTCTGTTGATGCATGTCTTACAGGTTGTTGAACATGTCATTGCACTCAAAACTAGCTTTCTGCAAAAATTTACCTATATCATGCATTGTTATATCTTGAACCAAAACATGGGTTGCTTGCGAGTACATTCAAAGTACTCATTGGCTTGCCACTGGTTATTTTATTGGCCAGGCATGAAAGAACAGGATATAATGAAGAGTACCTTGGTGACGAACATGCGAGCTTGGACGCTTCCTAGTCAGAATGCCTGTAGGGTTAAGGCAGATGGCATGGGTCCAAGTTGTTGTTGAAGATTTCCGCTGCGATGATACACTCAAGACTTGACCATAATGGTCCTACTTGTGTAAAACGGTATGTATGGATGTAAAACTCTTGTTATTCAGCTTCAGTGTGTTCAGTGAGCATTGATCTCTGGGATTACTGTACACGTGCATTCGGTGATCTCCACTTATGAGTCGGGGTCCCCACAGAGCTGGTATCAGAGCCATCCTGACTGTAGGAAGCCTTAGTTAGCATGGTCGTTAGTTAGGGTAAAACTATTTTCAAAACTATCGCTAGTTTTCAAAAAACTATCTATACTTCTCTTCCCTTCTCAGTTTTTCGAAAACTAAGGCATACTTTCCCCATCGATCTCTTCCCTTCAAAACTATTGCAAAGCGGTCGCTAGCACCCTCAAGCCCCTTACCACGGGATTCCTTGTAATCCTCGTGGATAGCCTAGAAGGAGTACACCTTGCCAAACACCCACCCACCTCTTCTGCCCCAAGATGATGCAACCTTAGCCTATGACGATCAGGGCATAGGATATGCAAGATCATGATATACATCGCTAATAGGGTAACCCTGTCACTACCGTTGTTGCATCGGCAACCATCGGTGGATGAGAACCTAGCCAATTGGTTCGCCTCACTATAGTGAGCAGGAAAACGGTTCTCTTCATCCCCCGCTCTCGGTGACGATATTGTCAACAATGTGTCCGACGGATTGGACCTCTATTATGCCTTGTTAATGTCATTGCATAAAGGATGGCCACTTGGAACCGCCGACACCTTAAAAGGCAAAAGCAATGATCATGATTAAGAGGACAAGAGAAGACAAAGTCAATGCCAGCTACGAGGAACCACCTTCACCCCATAATCTCATCAGGCGAGAAGTGTTGAAGATTCTTCAGGCCAACCCGGATCATTTCATCGAACAACTACAAGAGACGTAGCAACACCTGAGGAGAACTCAGAAGACTGCATGAGGCACAAGGCACGACTACTAAGTCTGAGAACCCCTAGGGTAGGATGAGTCGTGTACCCCCTATGCGCAGTCGAGTCCGTATGATGGTTCGAATAGAACCATGACTGTGCGTTGCTTGTTTTTATTTGTTTGTGTTTTGATATCAGTCGCCCTTTTTGCCCTAGGCAACAAGTACGTGACTATATCACCTTACTTATCTTAATGCCTGTGTTTGGCCCTTTCGGCACTTGTTGTATGCACTTGCACTATAGAACCCCCTTTTAGGCATCACCCTCCTCTATGCTACTTTTCCCTCTCATCTCTTTCCTCAACTGAAGACAAGCAAGACAATATGCACCAAGGATTCCACCTCGGCGACCAACAAGCACTGAAGACTTTTGCTACAACCTCCTCGACCAAGTACAACCCCGTATGTTTACACCTCAAGACTAGAACCCTATCCCTAGACCCTATAGGACTTCACGAGATACCCCAGCTCAAAACCTTAACCATGAGCTTAACCTACGAAATCACAAGAGAACAAGTTAAGCTGCAGTAAGCCTTGCTTATCACTGGGTTCATGATGGAACTAATGGGCATAGTGAATGAGCACATTATCTTCCTAAGATAGCACCAGAACTGACGTTGCCATAGGGTGGACCAATCTGAGGATATAGGAATAGAGGACAAATGACTTGATGAGTTTATATCAATGACTTGAGGAAGTATATGAGACTATTTGGTGGATTATGAGGCTTTGATGTTGGTAGATGAACTTGGTGGGATCATGAGTATAGATTAGCATAGCTTTCATTACCCCTGAGTAAATTGGACTTAGAAGGATAATTATGATCGCAAGCTGAAATCCTTGGAAGTGCAAGGATTTGACTTGATCAGATAGGAGACAGTTGATATTACGTAAATAACTTGAGGGAAACATGTAGGATTCCTCGTTGGACAAGAGATTTGGATTTAAATAGGTGATCCTAGTTGAGTATAGATGCTGAGTATGTCTACATGGTTCGGAGTAAATTGGATTTAGACTGATGATCTCGATCATGATACCATGTTTCTCGGTGGACGATAAACTAGGAGATTGGACTAATTGTCGGAGTTTATTTAGGCATCTTTGTGAGCTTGACCTTGGAGTATTATTAGATCACAATAACGGGAATTGGTGGACTGACTATAGTAAGGAAGCCCTTTCAAGTATTGGGGATTATAAGGACTTTAGGAGATCATGTGGAACACCAGCATAGGCGTTGGATTTGTAGAATTAATGGATTATGTAGTGATTAATGGAAGTTAACAGGTTGTTGGAGTTGATTCATAGAAAAGGAAACAAGATTTTGGAGTGGCATACAACGCGTTTCCTTAGGATAGAGATGCACTAGCATGGACCTTGGAGGAATAGGATGAGCACTTGGATTGTCCTATTTTAATCCAATTTGGAAGCTTTAATGTTCCACCCATGGATTTTTAGGGGTAGCCATACATATGAGTTTGGGGATCATGGACATATATGATTTTGTTAGACCTCCTCTCGAGAGTCATGAGGATATGAATAGCATGAGTGATGATTGGAGTTGACCTATACAAAATGATGCTTTCAGCAGTATAAGGTGATCTGTTTGGAGGACTAGGTAGAACAATTGGCATCTCAGGAATTGTGCTCAAGGATAAACGTTCACTCGCACCCTAGAATCCTTGAAACCCTTAAGCCCTACCAAGCTACAACATGGTCGGACCATGACCGTGGGTCATGACTCTAGATCAAGAACACCTTGGACCATACTCAAGCGTGACCACCACTAATTCCCCAGCCTACTTTATGTACCCCATGAACAAAGTCTTCATGGAGTGCTTAGACAAGATAGTTGTCATCATCATTTGGTGACCTACTTGTCCACCCGAAGACGGAAGAAGAGCCATTCAGCTAGTCCAGGAACATTTGAAGACCGCCATGCCAAGGAGGAAGAACTACCACCATCATCAAGAAGTAAACATCCGCGTCGAAGACCAGGTGTATCTGCAAGCCACTTCTCTCTAAGGAACCAAGCATTTCCATGACAAGGAGACCCACACCGAGATTCATCGGCCCCCTTTGTGATCACTCTAAAAATCTAACAACCCCTTCTGAGATCACTACGAGACAAAGAGAAGACAGTTACCAACTGGAGTTGCCACCTGAGCTACCTGATGTGCACAATGCTTTCTATGCATCACAACCCCGGAAGTATTTCCAACTTCCTAACTTGCCCGATCTCTACGAGGGCATTGACCACCGAGCCATCGACCCCTAGCCCAATCTAACCTACCGCGAGCTACCCATTAGCAACATGGATCAAGAAGAGCGTCATACACGAAGCCACACCATCAAGTACTTCAAGTTCAAGGGAGCACCACTCGGAAGCAGAAGCAGTATGAGGACTTGAAGACTACCCCGGATCTAGATTTCATATTCTTTCCACGCCTAGTCTGGGAATCTCGGGGACGAGATTCTTGTAAGGGGGGTAGGTCTGTCACACCCTGATTTTCATGCCACTACTCTTAAGCTAACAATCATGATAAAATGTGGTGTGACAAAAACTTTTGAGTGTTTTGGACCTTGCCTTGATTGGTTTTTATCTGTTGTTTGCAAGTGCTCTAAAAATCAAATAAATCCTCCAACTCCTATACTTCATCTCCTTGCTCCATACTCTTGAAACCAATGATCATGCCATGTGTATAGGACATAAAAATAATTTCTTGCAAAAATAATTTGGCCAAATAGTATTTTCAAAAATTAGTTTTCCAAAAACCCCTAAATTGAGGTTTGCACTACAAGTACTTGATTTGGTGTATGAAAAACATTTCAAAAAGTACATTTGAGACCTATTAGATATAGGACTCCAATAAACCACAAAAATATAATTTTATAAGTTATTTTCCTATTTTATTTAAAGGCTTTTTCTTTAGGCCAGAGATGGTCTTTAATAGGGAAAAATTATTTTATTGTTTTAAAAATATTTGACAAAAATCAGGGAAACTCATTGGGCATATATTGTCCATATATAAGAGTTTCAACACATGGTCATGTTAAAAATATTGGTCAAATCCCTCAAAAACCCTTTCTGGATATTTCAAGATTTTGAAATATTTACAAGGGAAATATTCTCCAAAAATTCCAAGAAAATTCTAGCATGTCACATATGCATGTTTGATGATCTTGACAAGTATCATATCATGGAGAATAGTATAACCCCATGAAATCCCCTCAAAACCATTTCTGTCCATTTTGAAGTTTGAGCAACTTTACATTGCCAAACATGTCAAAATGTTCTAAAACCATGTGAACATGCTCAAATGTTCTAAATATTCATCTAGACTAAATGGTACGAGTTGGAGAAAATGTTATATTGATCAAAGTGCCCCAAAACCCTCTCTGACCAGAATCTAATTTGAACAACTCTACATTGGCAACTTTCTCCTTTTGATCTAAACTTTTGTGGACATGTTCATAACCTCAAATGATGACACTACACCAAGAGGTGCATCAAGGAAAACAGATTTGCATGACTAAATCTTGGAAAGTCCATTTCTACTGATTTCTAGGGTTTACAAAAGTTGCATTGGCAACTTTTCCCAAATGAATTCAATCTTGATGGAACCTCTTATTTTCTCATACCATTTGACCCTGTCAAGCCTCATGACAAATGGAGATCAACTACTTGCCTAAACCAATATCAAACACCTTCTACCATTTTACTAAAACCCTTGTTTTGACCACTTCCACTCTTCTCCATGGCCTCAGCTTTTTACCACACCCCCTCAGAGTTCCCTTGCACCTCCAGTAACTCTTCCCTGGCCTCAACTCAATGATTGAAGGGTGAAACATCCCCATTTACCCTTCTAGACAGCAGCATTCTTCTCCTTTCTCACCTCCCTCCTCACTCCAGTGGATCTCCAGGGCATCCAATGCCCCTCCCCACTTGCTTACTTCTCCCTAGCGCTACCAGACATGAGTGGGCACGCCCCTGCCCTTAAAAAATGCCATGGCAGCCAAAGGCACGCTCTGGGCCTTCTGATCTTGCCCCAAGACTGTAGCCGCCCCCTGCCAAGCACCTCCGGCCACCTCGGGCCTCCCCAGCACGCCCGACGAGGTGCCTCGGCGTCTGCGACACACTAAACCCCTGTCCCCCTCCTCCTTCTCCCTCCCGCTGCCTCCTTTCGCACGCGCGCCGGCCGCCCGAGAGCTCCAATGACTGAGCTCACACGCGCGGTGCTCTGGCCCTCCCCTGCTCCTTCTCTCCCTTCTTATGGGCGTGGACCTCCTCCACGAACGCCCCAGACACGCCCATACAGGCCCCCGTGGCTTGCAGCGACGACAACATCCTCGCCGGCGCATGAGCTCATGCTGCACCATCGCCCCGCCATAAAAGGCCACCCCCGAGCCCTCTCTGCCCTCGGTTCGCTCTGCCTTTCCCCAGTGCACCACCCCCACCGGCTCACTCCTCTCCCCGCGCCCTCCTTGCACCTCCATGGCCGGAGCCGAGCCGCCGGACTTTGATTAAATTCGTGCCAACCCGAGCCCCTCCTCTCCACCTCATGGCCTCAGAATATCTCGACCACCATCATGCATATCTCCCCCGCTTCATTTCGTCCTCTCTGCAGCTGCAGCGCCATGCCCCAACCTCACCATCGCCTCCGTCCGCCGCGGGCGATGCACCACTCGCATCCCTCCACCCTAGCCGTCGTGGCGCACCTCGGCGGGTGCGTCATGCTCTCCTGAACCCGCCGGTATGCCGGGCATCGCCGGAGGTGGCCTGTGCCACCGGAGCCACGCCCGCAAGCGTTCGGCCCTGCCTCCCCTGCCTCGCCTCTGTTAAAGAGCGGGAGGTGGGGGACGAACCCGACATGTGGGCCCTGCGCGTCAGCGGCACAGTGGGGCGGGCCCATGAGTTAAGTGGACACGGTTTCCCTGCGGGCCGTTTCCCTGCAGCAAAAGCGTAAACCATGACGGCGCCTTCGACGTGGCCCTTCCCGCGCACAGCTGAGCCACTGGGCCGGCCCAGTGGCTATCCCTTGCCCGATGCGTGTTTTAGGTATAAGCCTAAACCTTTCCTTTTTCTTTTATCTTGAACTCCTAAAATCCATAATAAATTCATTTTAACTCCAAATTTGATGATTCAAATTTCTAGTGACTCTATAAATCATGATATACCTATTGGCGCAACATCCACATTTTTCCAGAGACTTTTTCTTCACAAACATTTATCAAATCTTGTTTTTCCTATTCCTGTGATGAATTTTAGAAAATCACAGAGAGCCCATTTTTTATCCAAATTCCATGATTCAAAATCCTATATGTCGATAAGTTCAAAACTTAGTTTTTGAACATTTTTATGAATACTTTCTATATCACCTCAAATAATGGTCTATTTCTTTATATATAGCCAACTTTGCAAATTCATAGGAAAATCATCTCAACTCCAAATCCAGTGAAACCAATTACTAGATGCTTCTAAAATCATCCTTTGTTATATGGGTGCCTTTTCTCATTTTTCAAAAATATATTTCTGTACACTTCTTGCAAATCCATAAACCCCTTGAGTCCATCATATCAAAATGTTCAGAGATATCTACTGATCCAATTCCAATGAAACCACTTTGGTTATTTTTCATATAACCAGGGATATCCTAGAAAAGTCCAACTCACATTTTTAGAGCACTTTTATTTTTGCCTTGTTGTGTTGCTTATTATGATTGTTTTCGACGTTAGTTGACGAAGTAGACAGAGTACTTGGAGAAGGACCAGAAGACTTGAAGACTCTGAAGAACCAGGCAAGCAGCCCTTTGACCATGTCTATGAAACCCTTTTTATGCATATCATATAGCACCATATTGTTGTTGCAACGGAATCATGATGAGGTAGTAACCACTTTGATGGTTTGCCACCGTATTTCCTCGTTAATACTTGCATTGTGCATGACCCTACCTTCTTATGAGGGTTTTGCCGGTGGGAGTAGATAGGATGCTAAAGTAGTGCTACGCAAAAAGGGACGGGAATATGCATGGTGATGGAGACAAAGTATTTTCAAAAGACTTTTCGAAAATCCCGTCGGGTGCCACTTATGCCTGAGGGAGATGATGAGATGCGTAACCACTTGATGACGAAGTGGTGTACCGAGGCAAGTGTGTGTGTTGTTTTCGAAAACGGATTAGATTTAAGATTTGTCGACTGTCCCAACCTTACATGCGCAACCATTCTACCCTTATATGGGAAAGGGCATTATTGATTACCTAGACCGATACTAGCTTGGAGCCCGCATTACTAGTGACGGGAGAGTTGTTGGTGCACTCTCTCGGGACAGGGTCGTGCCAGGTAGGGCGGCCAAGAACAGTTTTATGGGGCACCGGACACACCGTTGGTACCCCGTGCCAGTGGTATGTGATAAATATGGGAGCGAGGCTCCACAATTTTAAGATGTGAAATGTTGGGCACAGGGGTTACTACCAATCGAGTGGACTCCATGTTAGTGTCGTCTAGGAAAGGTAGTGACCGGTGCTTACCCGGTACTTAAGGTATCGCGGGTCGTGGATGACACGGAAGTTCCCCGGATCTTGTGGGTAAAGTGTGCAACCTCTGCAGAGTGTAAAACTATTCGAATAGCCGTATCCACGGTCAAGGACGGTTGGGCGGTGCTGCTTAAACTGTGTCCAGAGTTTACAAACCAGTGTGTGTGTTTGGATAATTACTTGGGTCAAGTCAAAGGACTTGACGTGATTGAGATGGGTTGGTGTCCACTCTATTTATGTTGATATCTGTAACCTGTCCTCATGGTTACTTGAATTCTCTTGATGCATGTCTTACAAGTCGTTGAACATGTCATTGCACTCAAAACTAGCTTCCTGCAAAAATTTACCTATATCATGCATTGTTGTATCTTGAACCAAAACATGGGTTGCTTGCGAGTACATTCAAAGTACTCATTGGCTTGCCATTGGTTATTTTATTGGCCAGGCATGAAAGAACAGGATATAATGAAGAGTACCTTGGTGACGAACACACGAGTTAGGACGCTTCCCAGTCAGAATGCCTGTTGGGTTAAGGCAGATGGCATGGGTCCAAGTTGTTGTTGAAGATTTCCACTGCGATGATACACTCAAGACTTGACCATAATGGTCCTAGTTGTGTAAAACGGTATGTATGGATGTAAGACTCTTGTTATCCAGCTTCTGTGTGTTCAGTGAGCATTGATCTCTGGGATCACTGTACACGTGCATTCGGTGATCTCGACTTATGAGTCGGGGTCCCCACATAATAAAAATGATATATAGGCATATTATATATCAAAAATTTCAGAAAAAGATTTTCTACAACATGAACATTTTTCAAGCGTCAAATAAATTCCTCAAAATTTTAAATAAAGCAAACAGTGCTACTGGTTCAATAAAACCCCATAAAAATCCTTTTTAAAATACCAAAATGATTTCAAATTTATTTATCTCCAATTTTTTATTGTAGAGAATCATTTTACCCTAGTTCCCATATATTTTATTTTGGGAGAAAATAATTTGAATAAAACCCAAATAACTCCGAATTGAAAATAATTTCAAAGGGACTTTAAATTTAATTCTTTTAAACTTCCAACTCATATTTCATACAATTGGAAGAAGTCATTTTATCTTCTCTCATGAAAATCATTGAGTTGCATAAAGTTTTTGAATTGGAAATATTTCCAAATGAAATTCAAATCTTTTCAAAACCCTTTTCATTTATAATGGAAGAAGTCATGTCATCTTCTCTCTAGGGTTTTGTATTTGAAAAGAATTTGAATTCATGGAGATCATAAATGCAAGGTGAAAGTTTGGGAAAGTCATTTCATTCCCTCTCATTTAACTTTCAAAAAGTTTCAAATTTCAGTCAATTTCACACAAACAACCACACCACAATCAAACAATCAATCAAAACTATCTATTTGATATAACATTCCAAAATTTAGAATTTTGGGATGTTACAAACCTACCACTCTTAACATGAATCTCGTCCTCGAGATTTGTAGAGGCTAGCAAGAATTAGGTTGGGTTCGGGGGTCTCCTCAAAATCCATTGATCGTCACAAAGGGTCTGGGGTGCTATCACCCTTAGAAACATGGTTACGGTTCCATCCAAACTCATATACTCCAACCTTATTGTTGACACTGTCGATCTTCTCAGATCTTCAGGATAATTCCTCCTCTAGGCTCTTCCGTTAGTGGCATAACCTTTTTCCTCAATTCTTCTATCCTTTTATCTTGGTAAGGTTCTTCCGAGATGGATCTTCTTTGCTAATAGGTCTGGCGCCAATACTAAATAACTATCGATATCTCATGGCGGTCAACAATTTATGGTTTCTCCTGCAGGAAATGGGTTTGGGCTTCATTCTCACCGTATGACCTACGATTGGCAACAGCTGCATTGTACAAGGGGAAAATTGTCCATTCTAAGGTTCATACAAGGTTTTGATCATCGTCGCTCTACTATGGGTAAGTCACTCAGATTTACCATCCCATATAACAGAGGCGAATAATAAGAGTAAGTTGGCATGGTGATCAATCCATTTCGCACCCAAATCATTACCTTGTATATGGTTTAGTGAATCTCTTTTTCTAACAATCGGTCATCCTCACAAGCATTGCAAAAATTCTCTTATCAACAAACCAAGTTCGGATAATCCATTGATTCTGCAAGCCAAACAAACATCTATCCTTTCTTCACAACTCTCAGGTTTTGCGTAATCCTATAAAATGGTATGTTGATAAAGGCATATTTTCTTCCAGGGGTTTTCCTTCAGCAAGAGTGTGCTTGCTTCTTGGCAGGTCCTGGGGCCCGTGGGTTATGGGCTCACCTCATCACTTGTAAACCTTGAACTCATCATCAAGGGCTACTGATCATTATTCCAACTTCCAGCTTCCCAGCATTCTTAAATCCATCCAATTGTATTGTCTCCCTTCCTTCTATTGGTACCAAACTAAGACGTGATTACTCGGACTCATCGGGGAGTTACAATTGCTCCATATTACCAACATTATACCTCCTTTATATCCAATAGTACTTCATCTCTTCATATTCTTGGGGGTATTCCACATATCGAGATAAAACTTGTACTTATTTTGTTTGAAGTCCACTGCGTGGAATATCATTATCTTTTCCAGGGGTCAAATGTCCTCACAGGGTACTACCACCCTTGGAATTTCACAAGTTCTTCCATAGACCATATTTCTTATCCTCGAAAATGGTCAAAATCTTTCTTCCTAGAGTAACAACTCGTAAAATTCCTCGTATGAAATCATGACACACGAACTTTATTGATTTCATGAATTTATTGCAATCTTTTACATTTGCATTACATGCCTCAACTCAACACCTCAATATAAAAGAATTGTTCCCACTACTACTACTATATTCCTCACAGACTCAACTGTTTAACACGAATATCCTCATTGGGACAATCTCTAGCAAAGTTCCCTGCTTCATTACGATGGAAACATGTTACTTCTGACAAGTCTCGAGGTTTCCTTGTGATTACATAGCCTCCTAGGGTCCTCGGCTTCCTTTTTGGGCAACCGCTGAAGTAGTGCCCTAAATCTTTGCACCTGAAACATGTGATATGACTCAGGTCCTTCTTTGTAGAAATTGGGTTGTTCATGGAATCCAATCTATTTCTCTTTCTGTACTTTTCCGTGCGAATCAGGGCTTCTATTTCCTGTGGGGGTCATACTCTACTTCGTTTGTCGGGAATGCTACTAGATCTCCCTTCAGACAATTTTGGGAGATGTGTCCTTCTTCTCCATATGAATAGCATGACTTGGTGCAGGGTTTAATTGGGTCTTCTGGGTGTGTTCTCCACCTCTTCCTTCATCACAGGTTCTTCTAAAGTTTCCTTGAGGGCTCCTTTCATTGCTTCTTTCTTCTGCTGGATGGTTCTTTGTACCATGGGGTAAATGTGACACTGAGCAGGGTAGTGGGTAGCCCCTTCACACAAGAAACAAGTAATATGCCTAGTTGGGCATTCTTCAGTTTGGTGACTTTCTTCACAATGAGGGCATTTATCCTTGTGTTCTTTATGGTTTTGTCCTATTGCTCCACAAAGCTTGTATGCACAAGGTTTCTTCATATCATTTCCATAAGGCTTCAAATTCGGGGACACAAGACGAGACCTTAGCAGAGTCAACTTAAATTCTTCCCAAGTGGTTACTCTTGGCCATCCATTGATGGTTTGGTACATCCTCCACCAAGTAGCAGCACCTCTCTCAAAGCACTGAAGAGCATGCTGGGACATATACTTTCCGGCTATAGTATTATTCTTCATGTGATCTTCCATGTTCTGAACCCATCGGTCCGTCTCCAATTGAGTCATCGGTTCAGAAAATATGTGTTCATCTCCATTCATCCTCTATTGGTTCCAATGGTTTTGGGTAAGGACGAGATAAGGTTGGAGAGAGGGATACACACAATACAAACAATAGTTTTGAAGAGACGGGTTTTATTTTGTGGCCGTCGGAAAAACATCAAACAAATGACATCTCACAATCGTCGCATCTAACATAAGTATATAACAGGGTTTGATCTTCTAAAGGTCAATAAATCTTCAAAGTCGTCGAACTCTTTAAATCTTCAGAGTATCTTGAGGTTTTGCTCTTCCAGCTTGGCTATTTCAGCTTCCGGGTTCTGAGTCTTTACGAAATGCTTCCTTGTCGAATAAGGCTTCTAGAAGTTCCATCCGAAAATTCTTGAGGTAAAACTCCAGAACCTAGTGATACACTAGCTGAGGTGAAAACTTCATCTTTTGCTCGCTCGGTAAGGCGATAGGTGATCCATTTTCCTTCTGCCATCCAATCCTTCCGAGGAAATGTATTGCTTAACACAGCATGGTAACGACAGCACAAGCGGGCAATATCATCATGGATAGCTGTGATTTATGCCCATGTCTCTACCATGAGCTATCATTCTGTAGTTGATGTCCCTTGTCTTGGGGTTTTCTTGTTGACCAAAAATTTGAGTCTTGCCGCTCCATGTTCCGGTCTTTCTCTGACACACCTTCATCATAGGTATCGGCAACTTCAATAGTCTGACAAACTCCATAAGGTTTGGACCACAGGGAAAATCTTTATAGCGTTGTCTTTGGTTCAGTGTGAAGCTCTTCCTCTACAATATGGAAGCCGAGGGTTATTCAGTAAAGAAATTCAAAAGGATACGAGAATAACTTAAGTGGATCCTATCAGAGCCTTCCAAGTCACTACACTCTGGGAATTCTTCATAGCCCTCCAATTCTTCGAGTCATTAGAGTCTTCAACCATTGTAGTTTCAATTATTCTAATACACGACAAAATCCTCTTTATTCCAAAGTGGTCTTAGTTGTCTGATATCTTGTACTTCTTGGAGTGGTCTCATCAGGTGAATCTTCGTGTGGTCAAAAGGGGAAAGGGGTATAGTCTAACTATTTGAGGTGAGAGGAAAGTACTGGGTAAAGCTTAAAAAAGATGAGAGTTAAGGAATCTCTTTTGAAAATAAAGTTTTGAGAGAACCTTTCCTATGGGCTTGCCAATTTCTAGGGATCATGTTCTACAATCAATATGTGCTCTGATACCATCTTGTAGCGACCGACCTGAATGGATCAAAGTCTCTGTGCATAAGTGTCATCCCTGGATCGGTATGCTGACACACACAGTACTCGAGGATTTATAACAGAGGTAAATCACATGTATAAAGTAAAATACTATTACCTCAATCCATATAGCGGAAGTAACAACAAGGTTGTGGAGTTCCCAATAATGCCAATGGCAAAGTTGAGTGTAGATATCGTAACCCTAACGTATCACTTACTCGTCGTAAGATTCCTGCAACATGAGACGTTGCAGCCATGTAGGTCAGTACATTGAATGCACTGGCAAATTTACACCATAGGATAATGATGAATAATAGCTATCACTACATGCATATTTGGCTGGTGGAGGCTCTAAGTTTAATTTTTTTGCATAAAGCTAATTTTTTTTCTATGACAAAGGAATAAACTTTATTTACTACAAAGTTTATACCAATATTGAGAAGGTTCCCACAACTCAATCCCATAATTAATCATTAAACCCAATACATTAAATAAAGAGCGATGAGATCGACAAAATATTCACTTCCAGATACTCAAAATTGTCCATAACCGGGGACACGAGTAACCATGATTAGTTTATACACTCTGCAAAGGTTGCGCTCTTTTCCCCACAAGACCTGATCGCCTCCCTTGAAGTCCTCGCACTGCTTGGTGTTTGAGAATGGGTTGACCGGGACACGGTCTTTCTGAAGCATTTACTCTCTACTCCGGGTGGACCAGTACACCTACAACCCCCTTACATCTGCTAGTCCACCTCTTCAAGAGCGTACACAACTTACTCAACTATGCCAGAGCCCATAATAGCTTGTGGCTGCACACGGAAGTTTCTAGCATGAATAATCTTATGATCCCTTTGAGCCTGGGTGGCATTCCATAGGGTGATCACACGGGTACTCCGGGATCCCCTTGGGCAAGCACTGGGTTCTCCAGGTGCCCGGGCAAACCACTGGGTGCTCCAGGGTGCCCCAACCAATCCACCCAGATGTGTATTAAAGTAGCCACCTTAAGTTTCCCTTAGTTAACAATATCTCTCTCATCTTTCATGAATTATCTGAAACCAACCACGTCTACGAGCATAGCATAGTAGTATAAGCATAACGTAGTAACACCCAAGGGTTTTAATATAAGACAATAGGTTCCTACCTCATCAACTACTTCCCAGTACCACATGTTATAAAACCTACTCATGCAATGTTTGAGGGTTGAAACTAATGCATAAAAACTGGGTATGAAAAATATGATCAAAGTGTGAACTTGCCTCTACTGTTGCTGAAGATCCTTCACACTCATAACTCCTGATAGTTCTACTCATCACACTCCGTTCAATCTATCATAAGAAATCAATAGTAACCACACATAAGCAATCATGCAAAAGAATCGAAGAAAAGATCTCAGAAAACTGCGAAAACAAGCAATTAACTCTTGCAATAGAAAAAATTTCCAACAGTATAAAAATTGAGTGAATTTGTTCTTATCAGAAAGTTTAGGTCAAGGGCTTTGATTTCCAAAAAGAATCAACTAAATCAGAGTTATAAAACTCGAGTTATGAACAAAAGAAGTTTGAATTCCAATCGATTTGAAACCAAATTTTAAACTTTCAAAAATATGTTTAAGTTGTTTTACTGGATAGAGGGGATCATAACGAAGAAGTGGGCGTTGGTTTTGTCTAATTCCGACTAACGAGCAAAAAGTAATGTTAGATTGAAGTCTACGGGCTAAACTAAAAAATAAATAATCGCGGATAGGTCCCTGCCTAAAACTAACAGAAAAAACTAAATAATGAACGTTCGTTTTCTGAAACTAAACAACGGACTTTCACTAAATAACTAAACCAAAAAAAACCGATCTAGGTTTTCTAGGAAAAACCGATCTAGATAAAAAATAAAACCGAACTAAATAAAAGAAAACCGGAGCGATTGTGGTTATACCGGTTCGGGGAAATAAACCAGCGGCGGCTGTTTCTGGCGGCTTTCTGCGACGGTGGGCTTTGACAGCGGCATCGCGGCTTGCAGCGGCAAGGCGAGGCGGCTCAAGGCGCGAGGGACGATGGGGCGAAGATGAGCCATGAAAGGGCGAGGCGGAGTGTGGCGGCGCGACACGGCTTGGGAGCGGCAGCAGAGGCGGTGGCGAAGCGGCGGCAGGTGGCGGCGCGATGCGAGAGAGGCGGCTGTGCGGACAAGGAGAAGAGGGGGTCCGGGGTGGAGGAATTTATAGGGGTGGGACAGTGGCGTGGAGGAGGGGCAAAGGCGGCGGAGGAGTCCGGAGGCAGCACGACCTCCGATGGCGGCACGGCGGCGTGCCCGAGCGGGACTCCAGCTCGGGAAAGGAGACGGGCGGCGCGCTGGGCTGGGCCGCGGCCTTGCTGGAGCTGGGCCCGCCCAGTCGGCGGAAGGAAGTTTTTTTTCAATATTTTTTCACAGCACTAAATATGAATCAACAACAAATAATAAAAATGATATATAGGCATATTATATATCAAAATTTTCAGAAAAATATTTTCTACAACATGAATTTTTTTCAAGCATCAAATAAATTCCTCAAAAATTTAAATAAAGCAAACAGTGCTAGTGGTTCAATAAAACCCCATAAAAATCATTTTAAAAATACCAAAATGATTTCAAACTTATTTCTCTCCAATTTTCTAATGTAGGGAATCATTTTGCCATATTTTCCATATATTTTATTTTTGGAGAAAAATAATTTGAATAAAACCCAAATAACTCCAAATTGAAATAATTTTAAAGGGACTTTAGATTTGATTCTTTTAAACTTCCAACTCATATTTCATACAATTTGAAGAAGTCATTTTATATTCTCTCATGAAAATCATTGAGTTGCATAAAGTTTCTGAATTGGAAATATTTCCAAATGAAATTCAAATCTTTTCAAAACCCTTTTCATTTATCATGGAAGAAGTCATGTCATCATCTCTCTAGGGTTTTGTATTTGAAAAGAATTTGAATTCATGGAGATCATAAATGCAAGGTGAATGTTTGGGAAAGTCATTTCATTCCCTCTCATTTAACTTTCAAAAAGTTTCAAATTTCAATAAATTTCACACAAATAACCACGCCACAATCAAACAATCAATCAAAAGTATCTATTTAATATAACATTCCAAAATTTAGAATTTTGGGATGCTACACCCACAATATACATAGATTGTAAAGGTTGACACTCTAACATTCAAAATAAGCTTCACAAGATACAATATGCATGCAAGCTAACATTCACAAGCACTTAAGTTCAGCATGTGTACGCTTCTAAATGATTCACAAGACTATAACCAAGACAAAGCTTTGCGAAGGTGTAGAAATAAAGAAAAAATGATCGGTGGTTCTCTGAGCAAAGGGCCTCCCTACGCACGCTCAATGTTGTGTGCACTTTGAGCATGTTGGCTTATCTTGCAATTTATGCTGACACATTGCAGTAAACAGAGGAGGCAATAGAGATCACTCAACATCAGGCCATTTTGTGCAGTTCCACTGAAATCATCTTCATTGTCGTGAATGTGAAAAGATAGGAAAGCGCTGTACTTAAATGGTGTCGCAAAATAGTAGCACATATCAATAGCTCGGCATGAAAAAACACGATCATCTAGAAGAAGGGGATACTGAACTACGTGAGGAAGACTATGCATAAATTTAGAGGTGGTTAGTTGATTTCCACCTTGGGATCTCCCATGATGGCACGGAGGAAATTCTATCCAATCGATGAGCGCAATTCCTTCCGTGTGGCTGTAGAAAATTTGTTCGACTAACCACAATATCTTTTTTGTGCAGTTCCACCAAAATAATGCACCGCTGTTTGCATGACCCCTACTCGCCGGCTAGGCCATCAATGACTCGGACCCTTTTATCTCGCATGGACGTCACGGCTACAGTGTTTGTTTTCTCCTGCACACATGACAAGCTTGTTCCACACTGCAAACAGCAAGTTAGCGTACGAATAAGCTTATTTCATCTTGCGTTAGTCATTCTACCTAGTTACGAATGTAGGAATACCTCGAGCATCGTGTGGTTAGCTGACAGCAGGTTCCACTAAAATTGAGGTTTGTGCTTCTGTTTGCACAAATAGACACCATATGGAGATAGACAACCCTGTTTGCACAAATACAATTGGTGGCGGCCTCCCATGTTCTACTTCTCCTCGATAATTGCAGCGGGTGGGGACGTGCTGGCCATTACCTCGTCGACATCCACGGTGGCTTCTTTCTCTGCCTACATGGCGCGGCTATGCGTGCATCGACGGTGGATGGCGCAGTCGGAGGCACTAGAGGCGTTGTACGACGCGGCAGCATCGAGGGCACGACAATGCCCATGCCGCCGTGCTCACCGACAAGCTGGCGTGGAGCAAGTCAGCACTCTTCCTCGAGCTATATTGGAGCGGCCAGCTGCGGAACCACGCACCGGGTTAGTGCGACAACTACCTCCGACAAGCTAGGCGAGGTAGGTGGAGCAGCAATCTGCTTTGCTCGTAAATGCCGGGCTCGGCGGGCCACCCAGACGGCTTTAATGTCCGAGAACTGCTCTTCTTGCTCGTTGGATGCGGCCGAAAGAGTGGAGAAAATGGTGGAAGGAGGAGCTTGGTCGGCGTCCAGCTCCTAAACGGACGTGTGTGGCCGGAGTGGGTGTATCGCATTCCACACGGGTTTCTCTATCTTTACTTCTCTATTCTACTCTTATAAAAAACAGAGTGGATGATGATGGTGTGCCGCCAACCTGCAATATAGGCCGTCTGATTTATATCTGACGGATAGGAAGGAAACAATGGCAATTTTGCAAAATGATACCCACACCCCTCTCCACATTTGCAAATAAGGCCTTCCTTGTTCATCCTTTTATCCCGCAAGATAAACTACTCATACAAATGCATCTTGATGTTCCGTGCAACGCATGGGCATCTTGCTAGTAAATGTAGGTTTTTGAATGCGACGAGGAGGCGGGTACAGCTAGGAGGGCAGTGGACGGTGCCCTCGGCCGGCACGCCGCTTCAAATGGCGGACACAGTGAGAGGTCGCATCCGCCCTTACCCCCTTGACTGTGGACCTTGACCGTGTACATCCGGCTTTGAGGACAACATTATCCTTGATGGTGTACGTCGCCTTGTGTCCAGATCTGAGATGCCATGTGTACCAGATGAATGACTCCAAGTTCGAACACCGTGATGATAGGTGCGAGCCGAGGAACATTGTTGAATAGACCCCCCTCATAATTTTCCTACGTTGGTCGTTTGATTCATAGGATAGAATGCTATGGGACTTTTTCCCTATGTAATCATGTTTTAATTGGCAATCTAGCATCCACTCCAACTTTTTTTCACGTCCTTTGTTCCTACTAAGAGAGTACTTGCTCTAAATGATGTGCCGCTCCAAGAGCCGCCTATATTAATTAACCATGCTCTAAAAAGGTGGACCAGCTTTGGCTATAGTATACTACTATACTAGGTTAGTAGGTGACCTTGCGCTTGGATCTTCTCCTCTTCCGGAAGTTGAACAACAATGATGGTACTACAGAAGTACTTCTGGCAATCTGACACCAAATGAACTGCTTCACGTCCACTGCTTGTAAGCAAAAGTTTCTCCTCATGCTGCAAGCTACCGTGCACGCGTTGGCGAGGGAGAAGGGGAAGGCATAGTAAGCAAGCTTCTCGTTCTTCTGCGAGTTGAGGAGACACATCAAAGTTATTTAGCACTCTCTCCAAAAAGGGCCAACCATGTCCATGGCTACCATCTCGTGCTCCGTCATTGAGTACATGAACTATTCACGTGCCATCGAGGAGAAAAATATTGCATAGTACTAGTGATGTAGGGTAGAACCCTAGGAAGGACCTTTTCCCATTTGGAGGGGGAAAAAGGAGGGAAATCACAAGAACAACATGAACACAAAGATGAACACAAAGAGGCAATCACTCCAACAATTCCCGATTACACATCCACTAGAGTAACAACACAAGATCCACAAGTCTCAAACACAATCAAAGGAAAGATACAAGGGTAAAGTTCATCCCAAATCCAAAGGAAAAGGGGTCTTGGTGGTAGTCTTCTCCCAATGGAGGTCTTGAAATCCTCAAGGATTCTTCCCTATGGGGTCTTGATCCTCAAAGAGGGAAGGTAATGGAGCAAAGCTCACCAAGACCTCATCTAATACTTTTCTAACCCTAAACATGGCCCTAGGTACGGAATATATAGGCTTGGGGTCGAAGGAGGAGAAGGGGAGCTGAAGAAGTCATCTCAGCCGTCCATCTTGGGAGGCCCGTGCACACGGGGTAAGTTGGGCCCGTGCGGACGGGGGTCCCGTGGGCACGGTACACGCCTGTGTGCACGGGGTGCTCCAGCGCTGGGTTCCTGTGTAGCCCGTGGGCACGGGGTCTCGGGGGCCCGTGCGCACGGGGTCACCTGGGACTTGCTGTTTTGCTGCTGCTGCACTCCGTCTTGATCCTTATGGCCTTGGGGTGGTTGTCCTTCTCCTTGGGGATGCTCCTGAGCTTCTTGGTGATGTTCCCCTTCATACCTAAGGAGGCATAGCATATTTTGGTGAGGTAGTAGACATGTTCCATTTGTGTCCATATGCAAGTCTAGTAGGAAGGAGTTCACCTCGGTTTCCAAAGCACGTGCTCTAGCTCTTGTCATGGATCCTTGTGGGGTTGGATGTGTTGATGTAGAGTCCATGGGGATGATGGAAGGATGCTCCACATCATCTCCCCTCCCTTCAAAAGGATCCGACCTCGGATCAAGATCTTCATCACCATGGAAAGGCGAGAGGTCTTTGACGTTGAAGCTGTCGCTCACGTTGTACTTGTCTCATGGGAGTTCAATCTTGTAGGCGTTGTCGTTGTAGCGTGCTAGCACCTTGAATGGTCCATCGGCTCGAGGTAGTAGTTTGGACTTGTGTTTGTTGGGGAAGCGGTCCTTGCGAAGGTGTAGCCACACGAGATCACCTATGTTGAAGATCATGGGTTGTTTGTTGACATTGAGCTTGGTCGCTAGTCGATGTACTTGGCGCTCGATGATGTTTCTTGTATCTTCATGCATCTTCTTGATGTAGCTTGCTCGTGCACTCGCATCCATGTTGGTGCGCTCTTGTGGAGGTAGAGGTAGAATGTCCAATAGGGACAATGGGTTGAAGCCGTAGACGACCTCGAAGGGGGACTTGCCGGTAGTCGAATGTCTTGCACGGTTGTAGGCGTACTCGGTGCTGGGTAGACACGCCTCCCACTCCTTGATGTTCTTCTTGATCAACACGCGAAGTAGAGTGGATAGTGTCCGGTTCGTCACCTCCGTTTGGCCGTCGGTTTTAGGATGGTATGGATGAGAACAAGAGCTTGATCCCGAGCCTGGCGCATAGAGTCTTCCAAAAGTAACTCAAGAACTTGACGTCGCGGTCGGAGACGATTGTCTTTGGTACTCCATGGAGGTGCAAAATTTTCCTACAAAAGATATTTGCAATATGTGAAGCATCGTCTATGTTGTTGCAAGGAATGAAATGTGCCATCTTAGAAAATCGGTCCACAACAACAAACACGGAATCCTTTCCATTTTGAGTTCTAGGCAAGACAAGTACAAAATCCATACTAATGTCTTCCAAAGGTTGATAAGGAATAGGAAGTGGCATCTAAAGACCATGAGATTGAGCTTTGGACTTAGCTTTGCGGCATGTAGAGCATCGGGTGGTGAAGCGTGAGACATCGCGGAACATCTTGGGCCAAAAGTAGTTCTTGGAGAGCGTGGCGAAAGTCTTGTCGCGTCCAAAGTGTCCCATGAGTCCGCCTCCATGAGCCTCTTGCAAAAGGAGCAAACGAAGAGAAGACTCGGGAATGCATAGTTTGTTAGCTCTCATAAGATAACCATCCTTGATGTAGTACTTTTCCCAAGATGTATGCGTCAAACATTTAGCATAATGAGGTGCAAAAGATGGATCACTAGCATACAAGTCTTTTATGTGCTCAAAGCCAATAACATTCAACTCAAGTGTGGTGACAAGCGTGCATATGCGTGAAAGTGCATCGGCAACTACATTTTCCTTACCCTTAATGTACTTGATCACATATGGGAAAGATTCAATAAATTCACTCCATTTGGTATGACGCTTGTTCAACTTAGTTTGACCTTTCAAGTATTTAAGTGTTTCATGATCGGCATGTATGACAAACTCATGAGGTCTAAGATAATGTTCCCAAACATGTAGGACACGCACTAAAGCATACAATTCTTTGTCATAGATGGGATAGTTAAGTTGAGCACCGGAGATTTTTTTCACTAAAATATGCAATTGCTCGTTTTTCTTGCATCAAAACTCCGTCAATTCCGGTACCACTTGCATCACAATGAACCTCAAAAGTTTTGTCAAAGTTGGTTAAAGCAAGAATCAGAGCATGAGTAAGCAAAGACTTGAGCTCATCAAAAGCGGTTGATTGCAAAGATCCCCAAACAAAAGGAGCATTCTTCTTACTCAAAGCATGCAAAGGGGTGGCAATAGTGCTAAACTTTTTCTCAAAGCGACGATAAAAACCTGCAAGACCAAGAAAACTTCGCACTTGTTGCAAATTGGTGGGTTGGGGCCAAGTTTTAATTGCTTCAATTTTAGTTTAATCAACATGGACACCCTTGGAAGAGACAACGAAACCCAAGAAAACCACTTTGTCAACACCAAATGTGCACTTTTTCATGTTGGCATAAAGACTTTCCTTGCGAAGTGTTTGCAAAACAAGCTTAACATGATCAAGGTGCTCTTTCATGGTTTTGCAAAACACAAGAATATCATCGAAGTAAACCACAACAAAGACTCCAATGTAGGGTCGAAGTACATGATGCATGAGACGCACAACAGTACCGGGAGCCTCCGATAAACCCATAGGCATGACTAACCATTCATATAAGCCAAATATTGTTTTGAAAGCAGTTTTCCATTCATCACCTTCTTGTATGCGGATTTGATAATAGCCACTTCTAAGATCAATTTTTGAGAAAAAGTTGGCTCCACTAAGTTCATCAAGGATATCATCTAAGCGAGGAATGGGATGCCTATAGCGAACGGTGATAGCATTTATAGGTCTACAATCGTAACACAAGCAGAAACTTCCATCGGGCTTAGGCACAAGTATGACGGGAATGGCACAAGGGCTTAAGCTTTCACGTACATGACCGTTGTCGGTTAGTTGTTGTACTTGCCATTGAATCTCCTTGGTTTCTTCGGGATTGACACGGTATGGAGCTTTGTTTGGAAGTGGCGCTCCGGGGATGAGGCCGATTCGATGCTCAATGCCTCGTAGAGGAGGTAGACCCGGAGGTAGCTCATTGGGGAAAACATCTCGAAATTCCTGCAAAAGAGATTGAAACACCAAAGGTAGCTCGTGAGTGGTGTTAGTTTTTGGTTCTCCATCCTTGCACACAAGGACAAAGTGCATCACACTCGATGGGTTCTCACACACTTCTCTCATCTCACTTTTTGTGGAGAATAGTATGAGGTTTTTCTCTCTAGGTGAAGAGGCGCTCAATTGTGGCTTGTTGCTCTCACTCATGTTTTGGTGGCTCACTTTCTCACTCTTCTCTCTATGGTGGGTGGCTTGCTTGTCGGCTATCACTTGACTAGGAGACATGGGTCGTAGCACATATTCCTTTCCTTTCATCTTGAAGCTATATTGATTGGTACGCCCATTGTGGACGACACCACGGTCGAATTGCCATGGTCGACCAAGAAGGAGGTGGCAAACGGTCATTGGAACCACATCACACTCCAAAGTGTCTTCATATGCACCAATTTTGAAGGATACTTGGACCGTATGCTCAACTCGTATAGTGCCGGAGTCACTTAGCCATTGAACCTTGTAGGGGTGCGGGTGCTTCCTCTTGACCAATTGAATTTTGGAGCATAGTTCTTCACTTGCCAAGTTGTGGCAACTACCTCCATCGATGATGACCTTGACGGATCGTCCATTGATGCCGGCCTTTGTGTGGAAGATGTGGCATCATTGGTCTTCTTCTTGTTTGATGTTTAAGTGTCAAGACCTTGGAGACAACGAGAGCGGGGCTCGTATCTTCATCACAAAAGACTTGATCATCGTCATCCTCGTTCACGCGCCGGTGCATGGCCACTTGCTCAATAGCTTCCATTTCATCTTCACTCATTGAGTCCTAGGTGCCATCGTTGTTGAGGATCATGGTGCGCTTGTTGGTGCATTGGAAGGACTTATGGCCTCGCCGCCGCATGTGAAGCACTTGATTGAACTTGTCTTGACGGTCTCATCGGTCGGAGTAGAGGAAGAAGCACGCAGCTTGTGGTTGCTTGTAGTAGGAGGAAGACGACTTGAACTTGACGAAGGTTTCTTGTATGTTGTCGTGTCGTCGTTGCTTGGAGAAGGCTTGGTTGAAGTAGATGTTGGAGGAGTTGTTGAAGCTTGATTGTTGGAGAAGCCGTATGTCTTGGATGAGTACTTGGCGTACTTGAAGTCATCTTGCACTTGACGTTCCGCCTTAGTCGCTTGATGCACTAGCTCGATGAGGTTGGAGTAGGGTTGGAAGTCGGCGATCTTCTTGATGGGATGATTGAGTCCATTCAAGAATCGTGCCATTGTTTGCTCATCATCTTCCTTGACATTGGCTCGAATAATGGCTATCTCCATTTCCTTGTAGTATTCTTCAACACTCTTTGTTCCTTGCTTGAGGAGTTGTAGCTTCTTGAAGAGATCACGGTTGTAGTAGGTGGGCACGAATCGTGCTCGCATGACATCCTTCATTTGAGCCCAAGTGGTGATTGGAGGGTCAGCTCTTTCTTCTCGGCGCTCAAGGACTTGTTCCCACCATATTAGCACATAGTCTTGGAACTCAAGTGATGCCATTGCGATCTTCTTCTCTTCCTCATAGTTGTGCAAACGAAAGATTTTGTCAACCTTCAATGCCCATGAGAGGTATTCTTCCGGATCATTGCTTCCATTGAACTTGGGCATTGTGAATTTGAGTTTCCCATAGCGTTGCTCTTCATCTTGATAGCGGTTGCAGTATCGCTCTTGCCTTGGAAAGTCCCCAAATTCTCGTTCCTCATGATGTCGCTCTTGGCGTGGAGGAGGGTCTTGAAGCACTTGTTCCACTTGGTGTCGCTCTTGTTGCGCTTGGGGTTGAGGTGGAGCTTGATGAGCTTGTGGAGGAGCTTGTGAAACTTGACGGTGCACACGTGGTTGATAGTTCCTCTCTTGTATTTCTTCTTGAAGGGCTTCCTCTTGATTGCGCCGTTCGCGATTGTTGTTGGCGATGGCTCGACTTGATTCTTGAAGGGCACGTTCCGCCTCAAGAGCTTGTGCTTCTCGTTGTTGTTGTTGAAGACGTTGGGCCTCGGCGTCTTGTTCCTCTTGGTGTAGACGCGCTCGTTCTTCTTCTTGTTGACGACGAAGACGTTGTCGTTCTTGAGCTTGAGCAAAAGCGACTTGGTTTGCTTGAGGACGAGGAACTTTCTCATCGACTTGCTCTTGTGATTGCTTGACATGTAGTGGGTTGCGCGATGCATGCCGGACTTGACGTGCGGCTCGTCAAAGAATGGTCGATGACGGTGTACTTGAGCCGGAGAAGGTGTCGTCGGAGTGTCGACTTGAGTGGCTTCGTCTTGAGTATGAAGAAGTTGAAGGAGGCCAGTTGACCAACAAAGCTCGGATCTCGTCCATTCTTGCATCGTTCTCTTGCTTGTGCGCATCGAGCTTGTTGTCGAAGTAGTCACGTGTACGTTGCTCGGAGAGTCGCAAGTCGGTGGCGAGGTTGTCGATGCGGTGAACCGAGGTGAACTCCTTCCTACTAGACTTGCATATGGACAGAAATGGAACATGTCTACTACCTCACCAAAATATGCTATGCCTCCTTAGGTATGAAGGGGAACATCACCAAGAAGCTCAGGAGCATCCCCAAGGAGAAGGACAACCACCCTAAGGCCATAGGATCAAGACGGAGTGCAGCAGCAGCAAAACAGCAAGTCCCAGGTGACCCCGTGCGCACGGGCCCCCGAGACCCCGTGCCCACGGGCTACACAGGAACCCAGCGCTGGAGCACCCCGTGTGCACGGGCGAGTACCGTGCCCACGGGACCCCCGTGCGCACGGGCCCAACTTACACCGTGCGCACGGGCCTCCTAGGATGGACGGCTGAGATGACTTCTTCGGCTCCCCTTCTCCTCCTTCGACCCCAAGCCTATATATTCCATACCTAGGGCCATGTTTAGGGTTAGCAAAGTATTAGATGAGATCTTGGTGAGCTTTGCTCCATTACCTTCCCTCTTTGAGGATCAAGACCCCAAAGGGAAGAATCCTTGAGGATTTCAAGACCTCCATTGGGAGAAGACTACCACCAAGACCCCTCTTCCTTTGGATTTGGGATGAACTTTACCCTTGTATCTTTCCTTTGATTGTGTTTGAGACTTGTGGATCTTGTGTTGTTACTCTAGTGGATGTGTAATCGGGAATTGTTGGAGATGATCTTGTCGAAGTCGAAGTGTTGTCCGAGTCGATGATTGGTGGCGATGATGATACCAAGTTGCGCCTAAGTAGCCGAAACACCTTAGGACATAAGAGAAATCACAACCGAACACTCAACAAACACGTGGAATGTTGTGGAAGAACTCGAGAGGTGGTGGTGATACAAAATAAGAAAAACAGAAAAATGGCCGAAAGTTCCTGGATGGCCCGTGTGCACGGGGTAAGTGAGGCCCGTGTGCACGGGGTCCCGATGGCCCGTGTGCACGGGGTCTCCCGAGAGCGGATGAACTTCTGTGATTTCGTGGTGATTGCAAGTTTTTGGCCAAATTTCAGTGGGGGATGGGTGGGGATGATGGTGGAGGTGTAGATCCACTTGCCAAACACCAAATTCGTGGATCAAATCAACCAAATCTCACAAGATCAACAAATTGCAAGAAAAATTTTTGGGGCTATTTTTGGTGGGGATTTTCGGATTAGGGAGAAAAACAACAAAATCAAGCTAGAAAGTTGAAGGTAGGGACTCCAAGATGTGAATCAACGTGGCTCATGATACCATATGATGTAGGGTAGAACACTAGGAAGGACCTTTTCACACTTGGAGGGGAAAAAGGAGGGAAATCACAAGAACAACATGAACACAAAGATGAACACAAAGAGGCAATCACTCCAACAATTCCCGATTACACATCCACTAGAGTAACAACACAAGATCCACAAGTCTCAAACACAATCAAAGGAAAGATACAAGGGTAAAGTTCATCCCAAATCCAAAGGAAGAGGGGTCTTGGTGGTAGTCTTCTCCCAATGGAGGTCTTGAAATCCTCAAGGATTCTTCCCTATGGGGTCTTGATCCTCAAAGAGGGAAGGTAATGGAGCAAAGCTCACCAAGATCTCATCTAATACTTTGCTAAGCCTAAACATGGCCCTAGGTACAGAATATATAGGCTTGGGGTCGAAGGAGGAGAAGGGGAGTCGAAGAAGTCATCTCAGCCGTCCATCCTGGGAGGCCCGTGCGCACGGGGAAAGTTGGGCTCGTGCGCACGGGGGTCCCGTGGGCACGGTACACGCCCGTGCGCACGGGGTGCTCCAGCGTTGGGTTCCTGTGTAGCCCGTGTGCACAGGGTCTCGGGGGCCCGTGCGCACGGGGTCACCTGTGACTTGTTGCTTTTCTTTCTTCTTTTCTGCCTTGATCCTTATGGCCTTGGGGTGGTTCTCCTTCTCCTTGGGGATGCTCCTGAGCTTCTTGGTGATGTTCCCCTTCATACCTAAGGAGGCATAGCATATTTTGGTGAGGTAGTAGACATGTTCCATTTGTGTCCATATGCAAGTCTAGTAGGAAGGAGTTCACCTCGGTTCCCAAAGCACGTGCTCTAGCTCTTGTCATGGGTCCTTGTGGGGTTGGATGTGTTGATGTAGAGTCCATGGGGATGATGGAAGGATGCTCCGCATAACCTAGGCGCAATCAAAGTGCACGACTCACTTACGCACTACTTATCTCCATTTTATTGCATGACATGTGCACCTTGATGCTAACTAGATGACTCGCGTGTTGGCAAAAGGATGAACAAAGCTCACGTAAAAAAAGAGTGGAAGAACATAGATTCGCGACGACCGGGAAGGAGCAAGGAACCTCGCGGTGGAGCATCTGCACTCATAATATTTTATATTATTCAATGATATATCAACCAAATATCTCATCTAGCTGGTTCGCGCGTTTCCCCCTATTTTTTTGCCGCCTGCCCACCTATAGAACCACCTCATGACTGACCAATTCCTCTCCAAACACATAGGCAGGCGGTTGAAGCGAACAAGTCTAACTTGTTTTTAGTGGGTACATTGATGTGGCATCGAAAGGGTTTGATAGCTGACTCTGGCAAAATAATTGACTGCCACGTTGGCATACATGAGCATGGGGCCCACTTGTCAGTGTGCTGGATGGAGGAAGGAATGCAAGACAAAATGGAGCACGGATGGGTGCGAATCGATTGGCTCACGTGTGATGACCACTGGAGCAATCCACTCAGATTATATTACGTTAAAAAATTCATGCAAACACGGCCGGTTATACTGTGAGTAGGTGACCATGCGCTTGGCTCTTTGCCTCTTCGCCTCTTCCAAAAGTCAAACAATGTTGATGGTACTACAGTATACTCCTACTTCTGGTAGTCTGACACCGAATGAACTGCTGCATGTTGCTACCTCTTGAGCACTGCGTTGGATTTCCCCGAAGAGGAGAGGATGATGCAGCAAAGTAGCGTAAGTATTTCCCTCAGTTTTTGAGAACCAAGGTATCAATCCAGTAGGAGACCACGCACAAGTCCCTCGTACCTACACAAAACGATAGCAACTCGCAACCAACGCTTAGGGGTTGTCAATCCCTTCACGGTCACTTACGAGAGTGAGATCTGATAGAGATAATACTTTTGGTATTTTTGATAGATAGACTCAAAGTAAAAAGTAAAGGCAAAGTAAAAACAAAGCAAGTAAATAAAGTGATATAGATTGATATGATGAGAATAGACCCAGGGCCCATAGGTTTCACTAGTGGCTTCTCTCAAGAGCATAAGTATTCTATGGTGGGTGAACGAATTACCGTTGAGCAATTGACAGAATTGAGCATAGTTATGAGTATATCTAGGCAATGATCATGTATATAGGCATCACGTCCAAAACAAGTAGATCGAAACGATTCTGCATCTACTACTATTACTCCACTCATCGACCGCTATCTAGCATGCATCTAGAGTATTAATTTAAAAACAGATTAACGCCGTAAGCAAGATGACATGATGTAGAGGGATAAATTCATGCAATATGATAAAAACCCCATCTTGTTATCCTCGATGGCAACAATACAATATGTGCCTTGCTGCCCCTTCTGTCACTGGGCAAGGACACCGCAAGATTGAACCCAAAGCTAAGCACTTCTCCCATTCCAAGAACTACCAATCTAATTGGCCAAACCAAAAAGGATAATTCAAAGAGACTTGCAAAGATAACTCAATCATACATAAAAGAATTCAGAGAAGAATCAAATATTTTCCATAGATAATACTGGATCATAAACCCACAGTTCATCGGTCTCAACAAACACACCGCAAAAAGAAGATTACATCGAATAGATCTCCACGAGAGAGGGGGAGAACATTGTGTTGAGATCCAAAAAGAGAGAAGAAGCCATCTAGCTACTAGCTATTGACCCGAAGGTCTGAAGTAAACTACTCACACTTCATCGGAGGGGCTATGGTGATGATGTAGAAGCCCTCCATGGTGGATGCCCCCTCCAGTAGTGCTCCGGAACAGGCCCCAAGATGGGATCTCGTGGATACAGAAGGTTGCGGCGGTGGAATTAGGTTTTTGGCTCCTATTCTGATCGTTCGGCGATACGTAGGTATATATTGGAGGAAGGAGTACGTCGGTGGAGCTCCGAGGGGCCCACGAGGTAGGCGCGCCCGGGGCGCCCACACCTCGTGACCTCCTCGAACTACTTGGAGTAGGGTCCAAGTCTCCGGATCACGCTCGTTGGAAAATCACGATCCCGAAGGTTTCATTCCGTTTGGACTCCGTTTGATATTCTGTTTCTTCGAAATACTGAAAAAGGCAAAAAACACCAATTTTGGGCTGGGCCTCCGGTTAATAGGTTAGTCCCAAAAGTAATATAAAAGTGGAAAATAAAGCCCAATATAGTCCAAAACAGTAGATAAAGTACCATGGAGCAATCAAAAATTATAGATACATTGGAGACGTATCAGGCATCCCCAAACTTAATTCCTGCTCGTCCTCGAGTAGGTAAATGATAAAAAAAGAAGTTTTGATGCGGAGTGATAGTTTGGCTTAATTTCAATGTAAATCTTCTTAACTGTGATATGAATATTCAGATCCGAAAGATTCAAGACAAAAGTTCATATTGACACAAAAATAATAATACTTCAAGCATACTAATCAAAGCAATCATGTCTTCTCAAAATAACATTGCAAAAGAAAGTTCATCCCTACAAAATCATCTAGTAGGCTATGCTTCATTTTCGTCGCACAAAGATGTTCCCAACTTCTATCCCCCTGATGACAAGCTAAGCAATTGTTTCATACTTAAATAATCTCAAACTTTTTCAACCTTCACGCAATACATGAGCGTGAGCCATGGATATAGCACTATGGGTGGAATAGATTATGATGATGGGGATTGTGTGGAGAAGACAAAAAAGGAGAAAGTCTCACATTGACGAGGCTAATCAACGGGCTATGGAGATGCCCATCAATTGATGTCAACATGAGGAGTAGGGATTGCCATGCAACGGATGCACTAGAGCTATGAATGCTCAACAAAACAAAACTAGTGGGTGTGCATCCAACTCGCTTGCTCACGAAGACCTAGGGCATTTGAGGAAGCCCATTGTAGGAATATACAAGCCAAGTTCTATAATGAAAAATTCCCACTAGTATGAAAAGACAACTTATGGGACTCACTACATGAGGAACAAGGTGCTACTTTGAAGCACAACATATGAGACTCACTACATGAAGAACAAGGTGCTACTTTGAAGCACAAGTGTGGAAAAAGAGATAGTAGCATTGCCCTTTTTTTCTTTTTTTTTGGGCTTTTTTGGCCTTTCCCTTTTTTTATTTGGGCAATGCTCTAATAATGATGATCATCACACTTCTATTGATTACAACATAAGGATTACAACTCGAAACTTAGAACAAGATATGACTCTATATGAATGCCTCCGGCGGTTTACCGGGATGGTGCAATGAATCAAGAGTGACATGTATGGAAAATAATGCATGGTGGCTTTGCCACAAATACGATGTCAACTAAAAGATCATGCAATGGCAATATGAGAAAAGTAATGTATGTCATGATGATGATGGTGGAAGTTGCATGGCAATATATCTCGGAATGGCTATGGAAATGCCATGATAGGTAGGTATGGTGGCTGTTTTGAGGAAGATATAAGGAGGTTTATGTGTGATAGAGTATATCGTATCACGGGGTTTGGATGCACCGGCGAAGTTTGCGCCAACTCTCAAAGTGAGAAAGGGCAATGCACGGTACCGAAGAGGCTAGCAAAAGTGGAAAGGTGAGAGTGCGTATAATCCATGGACTCAACATTAGTCAAAAGAACTCATATACTTATTGCAAAAATTTGGAAGTCATCAAAAATTCAAGTACTACGTGCATGCTCCTAGGGGTATAGATTGGTAGGAAAAGACCATCGCTCGTCCCCGACCGCCACTCATAAGGATGCACAAGCCAGGTACACTTCATGTTTCAAATTTGTTACACAACTTTAACCATACGTGCATGCTACGGGATTTGCAAACTTCAACACAAGTATTTCTCAAATTCATAATCACCCAACTAGCACGACTTTGATATTATCACCTCCATATCTCAAAACAATTATCAAGCATCAAACTTATCTTACTATTCAATTCACTCAAAAGAAAGTTTCACATATCTTGAATACCAAGTGTATTAACATTAAGCAAATTACCATGCTATCAACGACTCTCAAATAATCTAAGTGAAGCATGAGAGATCAATAGTTTCTTTAAAACAAATCCACCACCGTGCTCTAAAAGGTCTAAGTGAAGTACTGAGCAAAAATTATCACGCTCAAAAGATATAAGTGAAGCACTATGAGCAAAACTATCAAGCTGAAAAGATATAAGTGAAGCACATAGAGTATTCTAGCAAATTCCAATTCATGTATGTCTCTCTCAGAAGATGTGTACAGCAAGGATGATTGTGGTAGACTAACAAGCAAAGACACAAATAATACAAGACGCTCCAAGCAAAACACATATCATGTTGGTGAATAAAAATATAGCTCCAAGTAAATTATCGATGGAAGTGGACGAAAGAGGGGATGCCTTTCGGGGCATCCCCTAGTTTGACTTTTTGGTGTCCTTGGATTATCTTGGGGGTGCCATGGGCATCCCCAAGCTTAGGCTCTTGCCACTCCTTGTTCCATAATCCATCAAAAGAATCCACCCAAAACTTGAAAACTTCACAACACAAAACTCAACAGAAATCTCGTGAGCTCCGTTAGAGAAAGAAAACAAAAGACTACTTCAAGGTACTGTAATGAACTCATTCCTTATTTATATTGGTGTTAAACCTACTGTATTCCAACTTCTCTATGGTTTATAAACTAATTACTAGCCATAGATTCATCAAAATAAGCAAACAACACACGAAAAACAGAATCTGTCAAAAACAGAACAATCTTTAGCAATCTGTAACTAACGCAAACTTCTGGAACTCTAAAAATTATACAAAAATAGGAAGTCCTGGAAAATTTGTTTATTGATCAGAATCAAAAATAATAAACGCAAAATCATGTTCCTGTGATTTATCATAACTAAATTAGTGCGCGCAAAGTTTCTTTTTTTCAGCAGAATCAAATCAACTATCATCGTAGGTTATCCTATAGGTTCTACTTGGCACAAACACTAATTAAAACATAAAACCACATCCAAACAGAAGGTAGATGGATTATTTATTCCTAAACAGAAGCAAAAACAAAAAACACAAAATAAAATTGGGTTGCCTCCCAACAAGCGCTATCGTTTAACGCCCCTAGCTAGGCATAAAAGCAAAGATAGATCTAGGTATTGCCATCTTTGGTAGGCAATCCATAGGTGGCTCTCATGATAGATTCATATGGTAATTTTATTTTCTTTCTAGGGAAGTGTTCCATACCCTTCTTTAAGGGAAAGTGGAATCTAATATTCCCTTCCTTCATATCAATAATTTCACCAATCATTCTAAGGAAAGGTCTACCAAGAATAATAGGACATGAAGGATTGCAATCTATATCAAGAACGATAAAATCTACGTGCACATAATTCCTATTTGCAACAATAAGAACATCATTAATTCTTCCCATAGGCTTTTTAATAGTGAAATCCGCAAGATGCAGGTTTAGAGAGCAATCATCAGAATCACGGAAATATAGCAAATCACATAAAGTTTTGGGGATAGTAGAGACACTAGCACCCAAATCACACAAAGCATGAAACTCAAAATCTTCAATTTTAATTTTAATAGTAGGTTCCCATTCATCATAGAGTTTTCTAGGGATAGAAACTTTCAACTCAAGTTTTTCTTCATAAGATTGCATCAAAGCATCAACAATATGTTCGGCAAAGGCCTTATCTTGACTATAAGCATGAGGAGAATCTAGCACGGATTGCAACAAGGAAATACAACCAATCAAAGAGGAATTCTCATAATTAAATTCCTTGAGATCCAAAATAGTGGGTTTAGAAGCATCACGATTTTTATTTATTTCAATCCCTCTTTCATCAATTTCATCATCAAGATCTAGAAACTCTGAATTCTTAGAACGCCTTCTAGGTAAAGGAAGACAATCTTCAGATTCATCATGCAAAACAAAGATTTAATGGGGGACACATCAATAACTTTTAGATCTTCATCTTGATTTTCATAGGGATTGGAAGAACACACTTTAATAAAGGCATCTTTGGAAGCACGCATCCTAGCGGTTCTTTCCTTGCACTCATCAATGGAAATTCTAATGGCTTTGAAGACTCATTGATATCATGCTTAGGAGGAATAGATCTAAGCTTTAAAGAATCAATTTCAAGAGAAATTCTATGAACGTTCCTAGCCAAATCATCAACTTTAAGCAATTTCTCTTCAAGCAAAGCATTAAAATTCTTTTGTGAATTCATAAACTCTTTAACACTACTCTCAAATTCAGAGGGCATCTTGTTAAAATTTCCATAAGAGTTATTATAGGAATTTCCATAATTATTAGAAGGATTACTAGGATAAGGCCTAGGATTAAAATTCCCTCTATATGCGTTGTTTCCAAAACTATTCCTACCAACAAAATTCACATCCATAGATTCATTATTATTCTAAAGCAAAGTAGATAAAGGCATATCATTGGGATCAAGAGGAGTATTTTTAGGAGCAAACTTCTTCATAAGTTCATCCATCTTTTCACTCAAAACATTAATTTCTTCTATAGCATGCACTTTCTTACTAGAAGATCTTTTGGTGTGCCATTGAGAATAATTAGCTATAATATTATCAAGCAATTTGGTAGCATCCCCTAACATAATTTCCATAAAAGTGCCTCCCGCGGCCGAATCTAAAAGATTTCTAGAAGCAAAATTCAATCCAGCATAAAATTTTTGTATGATCATCCATAAATTCAAACCATGAGTAGGGCAATTGCGAAGCATCAATTTCATTCTTTCCCAAGATTGGGCAACATGCTCATGATCAAGTTGTTTAAAATTCATAATATCGTTCCTAAGAGTGATAATCTTAGCGGGAGGAAAATACTTAGAGATAAAAGCATCTTTGCACTTGTTCCAAGAATCAATACTATTTTTAGGCAAAGATGAAAACCAAACTTTAGCACGATCTCTAAGTTAAAACGGAAATAACTTCAATTTGACAATATTGTTATCCGTATCTTTCTTCTTTTGCATATCACACAAATCAATAAAATTGTTTAGATGAGTAGCGACATCTTCACTAGGAAGGCCGGCGAATTGATCTTTCATAACAAGATTCAACAAGGCGGTATTGATTTCACAAGACTCATCATTATTAAGAGGAGCAATCAGAGTAATAAGGAAATCATTATTATTGGTATTCGAGAAATCACACAATTTGGTATTATCTTGTGCCATGGCAACAAGTAATCCAACACACAAGCACAAAAAGGCAACGAGAAAAGGCGAAAGGGAAAGAGAGGAGGAGATTGGGAAAGAGAGGGCAAATAAAACGGCAAGGGTGAAGTGGGGGAGAGGAAAACGAGAGGCAAATGGCAAATAATGTAATGCGAGAGATAGGGATTGCGATGGGTACTTGGTACGGTTGACTTGCTTGCGTGAGCCTCCCCGGCAACGGCGCCAGAAATTCTTCTTGCTACCTCTTGAGCATTGCGTTGGATTTCCCCGAAGAGGAGAGGATGATGCAGCAAAGTAGCGTAAGTATTTCCCTCGCTTTTGAGAAACAAGGTATCAATCCAAGAGGAGACCACGCACAAGTCCCTCGTACCTACACAAAACGATAGCAACTCGCAACCAACGCTTAGGGGTTGTCAATCCTTCACGGTCACTTACGAGAGTGAGATCGTCTATGATAATATTTTTGGTATTTTTGATAGATAGACGCAAAGTAAAATGTAAAGGCAAAGTAAAAACAAAGCAAGTAAATAAAGTGATATAGATTGATATGATGAGAATAGACACAGGGGCCATAGGTTTCACTAGTGGCTTCTCTCAAGAGCATTAGTATTCTACGGTGGGTGAACAATTATCGTTGAGAAATTGATGAATTGAGCATAGTTATGAGTATATCTAGGCAATGATCATGTATATAGGCATCACGTCCAAAACAAGTAGATCGAAACGATTTTGCATCTACTACTATTACTCCACTCATCGACCGCTATCCAGCATGCATCTAGAGTATTAAGTTAAAAACAGAGTAACGTCATAAGCAAGATGACATGATGTAGAGGGATAAATTCATGCAATATGATAAAAACCCCATCTTGTTATCCTCGATGGCAACAATACAATACATGCCTTGCTGCCCCTTCTGTCACTGGGTAAGGACACCGCAAGATTGAACCCAAAGCTAAGCACTTCTCCCATTGCAAGAACTACCAATCTAGTTGGCGAAACCAAAAAGGATAATTTGAAGAGACTTGCAAAGATAACTCAATCATACATAAAAGAATTCAGAGAAGAGTCAAATATTTTCCATAGATAATACTGGATCATAAACCCACAATTAATCAGTCTCAACAAACACACCGCAAAAAGAAGATTACATCGAATAGATCTCCATGAGAGAGGGGGAGAAAATTGTGTTGACATCCAAAAAGAGAGAAGAAGACATCTAGCTACTAGCTATGGACCCGAAGGTCTGAAGTAAACTACTCACACTTCATCGGAGGGGCTATGGTGATGATGTAGAAGACATTCATGGTGGATGCCCCTCCGTGAGCTCCTAACAGCCGCAAGATGGGATCTCGTGGATCTGAAGGTTGCGGCGGTGGAATTAGGTTTTGGCTCCTGCTCGATCGCTCAGGATACGTGAGGTATATATAGGAGGAAGGAGTACGTCGGTGGAGCTCGAGGGGCCCACGAGGTAGGGGCGCGCCTGGGGCGCCCACCTCGTGGCCTCCTTGGGCACTACTTGGAGTAGGGTCCAAGTCTCCTGGATCACGTTCGGTTGGAAAATCACAATCCCGAAGGTTTCATTCCGTTTGGACTCCGTTTGATATTCTGTTTCTTCAAAATACTGAAAAAGGCAACAAACAACAATTCTGGGCTGGGCCTCCGGTTAATAGGTTAGCCCCAAAAGTAATATAAAAGTGGAAAATAAAGCCCAATATAGTCCAAAACAGTAGATAAAGTAGCATGGAGCAATCAAAAATTATAGATACGTTGCAGACGTATCACATGTCCACCGCGTGTATTAAGCGCACTATCGTAAAGCAAAAGCTTCTCCTCGTCCCGCAAGCCACGCGCGCGCGTGAGCAAGGGAGAGGTCATACTAGTAGTTAGCAACGCTTCTCCTCGTTTGCGAGTTGACGGGACACATCAGAAGTAGTGCATTAGTCTCCAAAAAGGGATGACCAAGTCCATGGCTACCATCCCGTGCTCTGTCATTCAGTGCATGCACGATTCATGTTCCATTGAGAAAATAATGTTGTGTATGTGCCGTCGAATAGAATAACTTACTTTATACAAAATGTGCGACTGCGTCATGATCGAACTTTGATTCGCCCACGTGTGGTTCCCATGAAGAACTACTACACTCGCAAAATTATCTGGTGAGCCGCCTCTTTGTACAGAAATGAGCTCACCGTGTACCCGCGCGTGAGTATTAGGGAAAGAGGCAAAGAGTACCTGCGTCGGTGCCTGCACCTCTTCTCTTCGTGCTCGTATTCCTTTTAAACATGACAGCCTAGTGTAGTTACATCATACATGGCCAATCAACGCTATCACCATATTTCTTGGCCTCCGTGGGACACCTAGCTCTAGTAATCCACCAGCCCATATTGCTTCTCGCTCGTCGTCTCTCTCAAACTGCGGCAGGCTGGCAATTCTGCCGTCTATTGAGGTCGGTTAACTCATCACATGTTAGCGACATGCCAAGAGCATTCTAAAAAAATGTACTCTATTGTTATGCCAAGAAGAGGAAGCGCTTTGACCGACGGACCAAACGAGACATGCGTGCCGTGTCATGACCGGGTCCAGTTTCTCGTTTTGGACTTGTTTGGTGTACTAGTAACACTTGGTTTTGACTATTGATAAGATTTTATATAGGACCTAATGTATTCTTCGAGGTTGCCTTTGACTATTGATAATATTTTATGTGATTTGCAAATTATATCATTCAAAGATGCTTTCATGTTCTGTTTAAAAAAAAATCCTTTCACGTATGAATTTGACGGTATGCTTTGAGCAACTTGCATGTCCTATACTGCTCCTATTTGGATACTCTAACTTAGCTAGAGGTTATACTAACTCATGACTAACCCTGAACTAACTCTAGCCAAAGAGGTGTTTGGATGACATGGTTAGATTGACGATAAATGCACTTGATGGAGAGAGAAAAGTAAATTTTCAATGGGTCCCACGAGAAATAGCTCCAATTAGCACCAGTTGGCTAGCAGGATAGAGAGAGAAAAGTGATTTTCAGTGGGCCCAATGAGAACTATCTCCAATTAGCACCTCTTGGGTGGGATATTTTTTTTGGTGGGCTTGGTGCAACTTGCTCCAATTTAACCCTCATGTTTGGATACTTTAGGGATATTTGAGCCCCAACTAGCTCAAACTAACTCTAACCCATGGATCCAAACAGGGCGAAAGTTAGTCTCGGAAAACGCATTAAGCCCTATATACATGGACAGACGGAGTACATGATACTAGCAAACACTCACCATTAGTAGTAGTTCATTGGTTGGTTTCGATTTTTGATTCAGTTGCTGTGCTGCTACCATCCAATATTTGCGTGTGGTTATTTCTAGAATAAAAAAGGAGGTAGTACTTACTTTGGGAAAGGTGAAGTGATGGTTGCTTCGCCCGAGCAACTTATTACTCTGGGAATATTGGGGTACTAGCGGATTCATCAAAGAGGGAAATGATGGTTGCTTCGCCCGAGCAACTTACTGTGGCGAAGGTGGGGCTCTATGATTTGACTACTCACTAGTCATTATTACTGCAACGCAATGACCAGGGTGAATCTTCCCTGCAGTTGTGCACTCAATATTGCTGCATTGCAGGTGGAGCCGGATGAAGGATGTCCCACATGTTGGCGAAACGAAGTTGAATTGTTTCTGGCATTGCTATCAATCTTTCATGATTTGTTTATATGTACGCATAATTTTCCAGCATAACGAAATTTTACTGTGATGCTATGAAGGTTTCAACTTTGGTTCCCGCAGGAAAAAAAGGATTCAACTTAGGATTCATGTGTCCTCTTGCCTCAAGATTGTCTCGTAACAACATTCCATCAAATACACATAAAACAACCATGGCTGCTAATGCATCTCAATGGTTCATAGATCAGCGCCAATATTCACATCACAACTGAAGGAAAAGTTGTGAGAAGGTGAACAAATAAAGAAAAATATATAATTGATTGATGATATTCGTAGGCATGGCTCCATTTCTTGGGCACAGTGTTCATTGGTTGGCAGCTAGTTTCACCCAAAAGAGGTGTATGGAGGACATCACAATCCGATCATTTTTTGCAGCTCCACTAAAATTGAGTTGATCATCCCTGTAGCCAAAAAGAGGTGTATGGAGGACATCACAATTCGATCACTTTGTGCAGCTCCACTAAAATCGAGCTGATCATCCCTGTTTGCAAAGATATTCAGTCAGTGTGATTACAATAATAGTGGAACCAGATGATGAAACATAACACACACAAATAGAAGCCGATCACCTATGCGATCTCTCTTTAGGACTAACTACTTGTTGGAGAAGATTAGGCACGGAGTTGGATGAGGAGGATAGCAAAACCAATCTTCCTTTCTGCAGTCCCGTAGAAATGTAAAAACCTTGCCCGTGTGACATTTTGGCGGAACTGCACAAAACACTCTTAAGAAAAAAGTGATTTGTGCAGTTCACCAAAAGGTCACAATAGCAAAGAGGTGAAATGGATAGCCCTGTTTGCAAAAGGAGGTAGAAAGGAAACAATTACTACCCAATAACACAAGTTGAAGACACATACACCAACAAAAAAGAAGCATATTCCATGTAATAAGGGAAAGATATCAACATGGTGGTTTATCAAAAACGGTTTGAGGACAAGATTGTAAGATGGAAAGTATGCCGGCCGAGATACATTTTAAGCAAACAACTAAAGAAGATCCACATGCAGGATTTTCCACATGCAGCAATGTGGGAAGATGGGCAGTGGAGCAAGGCCGGGGGAAGTTGTACCTGCAGCGAGGAAGTGGCAAAGGTCCTACCGCGCTAGACCTTGGTCAGAGAGAACGGCAGGTACCGCAGATCGGGACGTGCTACCTCAATGCCGTTGAACGGAGAAATGATGCACATCCTCCCTTTCCGCCAGTGGACGGGATGCGGCGCATCAGTGACCAACGGTGAGAGAGAGAGAGAGAGGCCACCGCCGCCTTGTGTGAGATAGTGTGATGAGAGACAAACCCCGGTAGGCAGGTTCCATTGTATATAGTGGAGCGGCTTTTTTCTTTTTCAAGATGACAATCATTTTATATTCCGTACGTGCCATTGAGGAATATAACTTTATTTAATACTAATGCGTCAAGTCAAACTTTGTTCCATCTACGCGTGTTACAGGACCCTCCTTCGAGTAAACAACCGCTACACACGTCAAATTATCACGTGGGCTGCCTTTTCATATACAAATGAACTCCACCGTGTACCCGCGCGGGTGTGGTCGGGAACGAGACATGAGTATGTGTGATGTGCGTGCACCTCTTCTTTTGGTGGAGGTACATACGTGGGTGGGTGTGAGAGGGATGGTTTGTGCAAAACAGAGGCAATGTGTCGATGATATCTCAAACAAAAAATGTAACATATGCAATGTGTGTGAAACAGAGTCATGGATATCATATATAGAGGGAGCGATCCACGAGAAGATAGTGGAGGGATCATCGGCGTGAGATATCGTTAGAATCGAAAACATGGATGAAGTGTGTGGGTGCGCGATTGATAAAGAGTGCCATCGAATTTGTGTTTGCCCATGTCAAAGATACATGGCGGCTACCCTACTGGAATGTGAGAGGGCAGAGGTGCAGTTTTTCTCTGTGGCATGGAGACGTACCTACAAAGTTCGACTATTGGTGTGTGTGTGTGGGGGGGGGGGAGGGGGCTGAGACCTAACTATTAAGAGGTAGATCAACTAGTATATGTGTGGAGAAGGAGAGAGACCTAGCTATGTATTGAGGGAGATCGATCGACATCCATGCATGTGTGTAGTAGAGGAATAAGGTTGGGAGAAAGACAAAGGTAGATTGTTGGAGGGTTGATGGTGGAGTTGCTTCTCACAAACGGTGGGAGAGGCCTGCTAGACAAACAGAGGGTACGAGTGCAATATCAATAAGAGAGGGGATGTCTGCCTGTCTATGCACGTGCGTGTGAGAGACAGGTTGGGAGGTATGCAAGGATGATGAGGGGGGATGATATGGTTGTGGTAAGCGGACGTAACTACATAGGAAGATCAATCGTCTTGTGTTCGAGAAAGCGAGAGACATAACTAGTGACGTAAGTCAATCGGTGCATGGGGAAATAGAATTATAGTCGACCTAGCTATATGTAGGGAGATCGGTACGTATACATGCATGCATGTGTTAGAAGCAAGTAATGTCCGGAGAGACGAACATGTGGAGAGGGGTGCAGCTAGGAGGTGGTGCGAGAGGCCTACTATGTCAATGGGAGAGGAGTGTGTGAGTATGAGATCGATGAAAAGAGGGGTGGGAGTGTGCACCTGCGTGGAACCATATTGGACATAGGGGGGCATGGACGGTGAGAAGAGAAGAGGGGAAGTTTGTGTTTGTGGTAGGCACACTTGGCTACAACCGGTGTGTGTCGGAAAGAAGGAGCCGGGGGCCTACACACACCATGGGTGAACGACCTAAAGAGAAACGAACGTGCACGATGGAGAGGACGCTGTGGGATGGTGAGAGGGGGAGGGCGTATGCATGCACGATGGAAGTTAGCGCTAGCTAGCTACAAAGAGAAGAGGATCGTGAAGGTGTAAAAGACGAAAAAAGATCATAATTCATTATAAAAAAGTGGATTCGGATATTTGAAGAAGATATCATAGTGTTTTAAACCGATGCATGCATGAATGAATATATATAATGGTGATATGCATGGTGTGGTTATTAACATGTTATACTACATATAATATATAGAACATTGATTATAATTTGGGATAATGTGTGGCTTTTGCAGCTCAGGGCTAAATACTTGTCATAATGTAGGGGGCAGGGAACTATACTTTGTGTGATAAACACGGTGTACTATTATTTGGAATAAAAATCAAGTGTATTCAACAATTTGAATTCAAGTTCATATAGTACACATAGTTCATATCTATCTCTATAGTAATCATGTGGTGTGTTGTTAAGATACTACACGAATGATGGTTTAAGTTGGCAACAATCATGATTGTGGATTCTTATTCAAATAGAGAAACGAATTCAAATTTAGTTCAAATTGCAGCGGTAGTATAGACATTTTGAATGCACTAAAATGTTGCTATGAGTAGGTTACATGCATTATACAACCAGCGAAAAAATTTAATTGGACATAACATGGATTCATAGCTTTGAATAGCATTTGTACAGTAAAATGGGACAAGACTCTCTCTTTGTGTGGTGTGAATAGCTTTATCTTTTTCGTTGAGGTAAGTGCGAATTGATTTGGTATGTACAATATTACACATTACGCTTGTCCCTAAAATTTAACCCGCGCCTTGTTATATTCCAAAAATTCAGATACCGTGCTCCCAAAACTCGCGCCTTCACAATCCGCGCCTTGCTATCCCAAAAATACAACACGCGCGAAAACTCCCTCCAGCTGTCAAATCCCAACATGTGAAATCCCCTTTCTAACCCTGAGCCGAAAGGGCCGCTAGTTCAAATTGGTTGGGGTACTTTTGTAACACACTCTACATTTTGGACAAGCACGTCCCTAAGTCATGGTTCCCCCTCCCATCGCCTCCTTTTTGCCATGCGAAATCCCAGGCCGCCATAACCTCTTTGTTCCAGCCGTGAAACCCCACCCTCCTCCGTTCGCCACCTCACCGCTGCCCAGCCGGAGCCTCTTCACCGACGATGTCGTCCACCACAACAGCTCGACGTCCCTCATCCACCTCCCCGGCTGAGGATTCACCGTCGATCTCGTCGTCCCACTGGTTCAGCCGCCCTGTCCTCCACCTCCAAGGAGCTTCTCTGATGATCGCCTCGTCTATCACGGCTACTCCATCCTCACAGCACCGCCTTAACCTGCACCACCGGAACCGCAGCATCCTCACTGACTGCTCGGACGAAGCTGAGGCCTACTCAGCGCCACCAAAGAGGTTGTACACTCATCGCATCGCACCTTCTCCTTAACTCGACCTCCCGGCGCCGACGGTGCTCCATCCCGCACCCCCATGGTGCGGCTACCTCGAAGCCGGTGCCGCGGGCGACGTCTCCATGGCGGCTCTCCGCCAGTGCGAGGCCCCTTCGGCGGCGGCAGCCATACCAGCCAGATATGATGCTGCTGCTATGGCTCTTGCTTGCTCGCTCGCTCGTGGTGCTGCTGCTCCGGCTCTCCCTCGCTCGTGTTGTTGCTGCTGCTCCAGCCTTCGCTCGCTCGTACTGCTGCTCTGCTCTCCCCGTCGCTTGTCCTGTTGCTCTGCTCTTGCTCTCGCTCGTGCTGCTGATGCTGGTACACGGGCTGCTGCAGCTACACGAGTTGCTGCTCTAGCTCTAGTTCGTGCGGCTCCTCCAGACACTTCTGCTCTGGCTGCTATCTGCTACTGTGTTCCCCGTTGATCGCCTGCTGATTTAGATCACTATTTCTCCGCTACTAGTGCTCGAGTGGCCTAAACTACATGTGAAGTGCCTCTCTGCTACCAGTGCATTCAGTTTCGACAGTAACATTCAGATTCCACAGTAAATTTCAGTTTTGATAGTTAAGTCCAGAGTCAATAGTTTTTACCTCATCTATTGTAGTCAGGTGTTTTTTGGTGATCTAAATTTTACATGTATCACTTTTTGGTAATGTATTTTACATCATCTATTGGATATGCTATTAGAATCCCACTTGATATTAACGATGTCTATCTTGTACTGCTTCAACCTCGACGTCTTACGGTTTGCCACAACTAGTCCAATGACGGAACCATCCATCACAATAGAGAAGTACCCTGGACGCCGTCTACAGATTCCTCAGATCTTCCTCCACACCTCGACAGCCACCTCTGCCTCAACATCTTCGACGACCAACGCAATGATGCCGAGGTCGACATGGCTATGGTAAAGAGGTTGTGCACTTGTCGCATCACTTATTACTCTACATTCATGTCAATCCATTAGGGCTATTTTGGTTTGAAGGAAAAACATAGCAATAGGAAATTTTCTTATGACACTCTACTATTCAATTATTCATACATTTTGGTGGAAGGAATGGAGCAAAACATCCACCTGGACCTACTTTTCAAAATCCTATGCATGGAAACAAAACCAAGTGCATTAGTGGCAGAATAACATTCTAACTGTACACACTTTCATATGGTTTCACATTTATTTGGCAATGTTTCTTTGCATTCCTCTGCTCTTCCAATTCCTATTAACCAAACAACCAAGTTCACAGAAATCCTGTGTTTACAAATGCTTTGTTTCCCACGGGCATTCCTATCATATTCCGGTGTTTTCCTATCCCCGCGTTTTTAGAATCCTGCAAGACGGAGGAGCCCTTACAAAATTACTTCAGTCACAGGTAGGTGTCGAAGAAAACTGATACGTCCATTTTGCATCATGCTTTTATATAGCTATTTATTGCATTATGGGCTATTACTACACATTATGTCACAATACTTATGCCTTTTCTCTCTTATTTTACAGGGTTTACATGAAGAGGGAGAATGCCGGCGGCTAGAATTCTCGGCTGGAAAAGGAGCAAATATTATAGACCTATTCTGCACAACTCTAGAAGTACTGAAACTCGACGAAAGTTAGTTTTGGAATATATTAAAAATATTGGGCGAAGAAAGCACCAGAGGGGGGCCACCCACCGTCCACGAGGGTGGAGGGCACGCCCTACCCCCTGGGCGTGCCCCCTGCCTCGTGGGTGAAGGAAATATGCCCTAGAGGCAATAATAAAGTTATTATTTATTTCCTCATATCATGATAAATGTTAATTATTCATGCTAGAATTGTATTAACCGGAAACATGATGCATGTGTGAATACATAGACAAACATATGGTCACTAGTATGCCTCTACTTGACTAGCTCATTAATCAAAGATGGTTATGTTTCCTAACCATAGACATGTGTTGTCATTTGATTAATGGGATCACATCATTAGGAGAATGATGTGATTGACATGACCCATCCCGTTAGCTTAGCACTTGATCGTTTAGTATTCTGCTATTGCTTTCTTCATGACTTATACATGTTCCTGTAACTATGAGAATTATGCAACTCCCGTTTACCGGAGGAACACTTTGGGTACTACCAAACGTCACAACGTAACTGGGTGATTATAAAGGAGTACTACAGGTGTCTCCGAAGGTACATGTTGAGTTGGCGTATTTCTAGATTAGGTTTTGTCACTCCGATTGTCGGAGAGGTATCTCTGGGCCCTCTCGGTAATACTCATCACTTAAGCCTTGCAAGCATTATAACTAATTAGTTAGTTATGAGATGACGTATTACAGAACGAGTAAAGAGACTTGCCGGTAACGAGATTGAACTAGGTATTGGATACCGACGATCAAATCTCGGGCAAGTAACATACCGATGACAAAGGGAACAACGTATGTTGTTATGCGGTTTGACCGATAAAGATCTTCGTAGAATATGTAGGAACCAATATGGGCATCCAGGTCCCGCTATTGGTAATTGATCGAGAATGGTTTTAGGTCATGTCTACATAGTTCTCGAACCCGTAGGGTCCGCACGCTTAACGTTTCGATGACAGTTATATTATGAGTTTATAAGTTTTGATGTACCGAAGTTTGTTCGGAGTCCCGGATGTGATCACGGACATGACGAGGAGTCTCGGAATGGTCGAGACATAAAGATTGATATATTAAAAGCCTATGTTTGGACATCGGAATGGTTCCGGGTGAAATCGGTATTTTACCGGAGTACCGGGAGGTTACCGAAACCCCCCGGGGGGTTAATGGGCCTACATGGGCCAAGAGGGAGAAGAGGAAGGATCCAGGAGGGGGCCGCCGCCTCCCCTCCTAGTCCGAATAGGACAAGGGAAGGGGGCGCCCCTTTCCTTCCCTCTTCCTCCTCTTTCCCCTTCTCTCCTACTCCAACTTGGAAAAGGGGAGTCCTACTCCCGGTGGGAGTAGGACTCCCCCCTTTGGCGCGCCCCCTTAGGCCGGCGGCCTCCTCCCCCTGGCTCCTTTATATACGGGGCCGGGGGGCACCCCATAGACACACAAGTTGATCTACGGATCGTTCCTTAGCCGTGTGCGGTGCCCCCTTCCACCATATTCCACCTTGGTCATATCGTCGCTGAGTTTAGGCGAAGCCCTGCGTCGGTAGAACATCATCATCGTCACCACGCCGTCGTGCTGACGGAACTCATCTCTGGAGCCTTCGCTGGATCGGAGTGCCGGAGACCGTTATCGAGCTGAACGTGTGCTGAACTCGGAGGCTCCGTACGTTCGGTGCTTGAATCGGTCGGATCGTGAAGACGTACGACTACATCAACCGCGTTGTGCTAATGCTTCCGCTTACATTCTACGAGGGTACATGGACAAACACTCTTCCCTCTCGTTGCTATATCATCACCATGATCTTGCGTGTGCGTAGGAATTTTTTTGAAATTACTACGTTCCCCAACAGTGGCATCAGAGCCTAGGTTTTATGCGTTGATGTTATATGCACGAGTACAACACAAGTGAGTTGTGGGCGATACAAGTCATACTGCTTACCAGCATGTCATACTTTGGTTCGGCGGTATTGTGAGATGAAGCGGCCCGGACCGACATTACGCGTACGCTTACGCGAGACTGGTTTCACCGTTACGAGCACTCGTGCTTAAAGGTGACTGGCGGGTGTCTGTCTCTCTCACTTTAGCTGAATCAAGTGTGACTACGCCCGGTCCTTGCGAAGGTTAAAATAGCACCAACTTGACGAACTATCGTTGTGGTTTTTGATGCATAGGTAAGAACGGTTCTTGCTAAGCCCGTAGCAGCCACGTAAAATTTGCAACAACAAAGTAGAGGACGTCTAACTTGTTTTTGCAGGGCATGTTGTGATGTGATATGACGTGATGCTATATTTTATTGTATGAGATGATCATGTTTTGTAACCGAAGTTATCGGCAACTCGCAGGAGCCATTTGGTTGTCGCTTTATTGTATGAAATGCAAACACCCTGTAATTGCTTTACTTTATCACTAAGCGGTAGCGATATTCGTAGAAGCAATATATGGCGTAACGACAACGATGCTACGATGGAGATCAAGGTGTCGCGCCGGTGACGATGGTGATCATGACGGTGCTTCGAAGATGGAGATCACAAGCACACGATGATGATGTCCATATCATATCACTTATATTGATTGCATGTGATGTTTATCCTTTATGCATCTTATCTTGCTTTGATTGACGGTAGCATTTTAAGATGATCTCTCACTAATTATCAAGAAGTGTGTCAGGACCCCGACTCAATGTCACATCGATCTAGCCTGTAACACATCATATCACTTTGCGGCCTCACGCACGGTATCCCAACGGGTGTCGCCTTACCTTGGCCCGGGACCGTTTAGCCTTTTGGCACACGATATGATAGTGTCGCTAGCATCCATATGAAAAGGAGCCCGGCTGACATGACTAGTCGTAAACCCAAAGTGGCACAGACTTACGAGGACAGCATCCATGACCCAAAGATCGAACGTGTCGGTCAACAAAAGTAAGTTCCGGCTGTAGCACGGGCTAGCAGACTCGTAAACCGGCTGTGGCGGGCTAACAGACTCCGTTACTTAATGCGTGACATTTCCCGAAGGACGTACCTGAGAACGAGGAAGGACACATGCCGGCCAGCCTAAGTGTTCGGAGCAGTAGCAAGCTACCAAGGCTCGGTGGAGACACTAGGAGACATTTCCGTAAGAGAGGCTACTAAAGATAAACAACTAGATAGTCGATCCCACACATACCAAGCATTTCAATCATACACACAATATGCTCGATATGTGCAAATACAACAAGGCATCACAACATGACTCTCGACACAAGTACTTTATTTAAAGGCTCAGAGAGCCATTCATATCATACACACAAGTACGGGTCACACGACCCACATACAAGTCATACAAGCATACAAGCCACAGCGAAGTGTTTTGTCCGAGTACGCATAACTAGTAAAATAAAAGAGGCTTGGGTAAGCCCGCTATACTACATGGTCCTTCTCTTGCACAGATCACCACCGGCCTTAGTCTACTCTAAATCGATGTCAACGTCTACAAAGAACCCGTCGGAGGGGTTTGAGGCAACTTCTGAAAAATGTAAATTAAAGCAACATGAGTACAAAGGTACTCAAGAAGACTTACATCGGACCCTACATACATGCACATTATCAAGAAGGGTTGGTGGGGTTATTGCAGAAGCCAGCTTTGACTCATGGCTAAGTTATCCTCTGAGACACCAACTTGAAATAGTTTTATGACTCGAGTCCACTACTCATCACTCCAATACACCACCGAGGATCCAACCCCGTCTTCCTACGGAGAAGCCATCCTCGGCACTCACGCTTATCTTGAGGCTTTTAGTAGTGTCCATTTACTTGTCTATGAACCGTATAGGCAACCAAGTAGTCCTTTACATGACGCGCTATTCAATAGATGATGTTAACCTGCAGGGTGTACTTCTTCATACATGTTTCCACCACTTAGCGTGCACACACGACATGTGCTCGGCAGACTTCAGCGAAAAGCCAACGTGGGTGTAGACCACGACCTACCTAGACACTCGAGTCCCTAGTCCAGTTTATCGCCTATTTGGGTTCCATCTATGAGGAGTTCGGCCAAGTCTCGCTCACAGCCCCAAACGATGTGAACAAGGTTCCCGAGATACCAAACGGGCATCCGGTACACCCGCCACGTACCTACCCATCATCACAGCCCACCCCTACGGTCGGCGCTGTCCACGGCCTCCATGAGGCTACAAACACCGAAACTACTTGCAACTCCCGGACAGAGGACTAGTGTGAATAAGAAGTCGAGGGGTCATATTTCAGGCCCAATGTATGGTAGTAGCTGAATCTTAAATCACACATACAGATCTCGATTAGCTTAAGGACGGCCTCAATGAAACAACCCACCATGTACTCCTACATGGCCTTTCATCGATACCTTTACCAAATCGTGTTCAACACCTTACTCTCGTCCGACTCGATCATTTCACTCTAGCCATCACCCGATGAACCGGACTGACACGACTCTAAGCATAGCAGGCATAGCAAGGTAGGAACAACACAATCACATGGCTCAATCAACTCCTACACATGCTAGTGGGTTTCATCTAGTTACTGTGGCAATGACAGGTCATGCAGAGGAAATGGGTTCAACTACCGCAGCACACAGCAGTTTGAATCGCGTTGTCTTAATGCACGAACGAGAGCAGGAGCAAGAACATGGGATTTTATCGATATGATCAAATGGTTGGTTGCTTGCCTGACGGGTCGTTACACGGGTATTGTTCTTCGTCGGGGTTATCACGGTACTCCTCGGGGCCAGAACCTGCCGCAAGAACACCGATACACAAGCATTACCAAACAAGATGCAACAATATGATGCATGCAATGAGACATGGCAAAATGAGTGCTTTGGGCTAATGCAACTAAGATCAGATGGGTTTGAACCAATTTGAACCAAAGATTCAAAATTCAAACTCACATATGATCATTTAAAGTGCTTAAACTTGTTCTGTGATAAACAGTGGGCTAGCTTCTGTAAACATGCATGAAACCAGTACAGATGGATAGATTGGATTTTTCTGATCATTTTTCATATATAATTTGTCTCATTTGGAGCTATGGTTGATTTTATATGAATTTTTGAAGTTTGAAACATTTTCTGGAATTTCCTGTGTAAAAATAATTCCAGTAATTTAAATATTATACGTCAAGACCTTCGTCATGATGACGCGAGGGTCAACGGGCTGGTCAGGTCAAACTGACCAGTGGGTCCTGCGTGTCAGTGGGGTTAGTTTGATTAGGATTTAATTAAACTAAACTAGATTAATTAGCGGGGCTGGGCCCACATGTCATAGACCGGGGGTCAAACCGCCCACCGTGGTCAAAACCGGGTCAAACTCACGGCGTTTAACGCCGGCGAGCCAGCGACGCGGCGGCGATAGTGTTTTGGCGTTCCGCCACCAAATGGGCGCGGAGACCACCGGAGTGAAGCTGAGGACGAGCCGCAGCTCTTGGCGGAGTCCGTTGGGCTCGGGGTGGCCGGAGTAGGCGCCGGCGGCGAGTTTGGCGGCCACCGGAGCTCGGGTGAGAGTGAACTCGAGGTGGAGTGTGCGGTGAGGTGCGGGAAGTGCTCGGTTAGCACCAGTGCGATGTGGTGAACGTGTTGGACACGGTGAAGTGACCGGAAGATGGCCGGGGGCACGTCGGCGACGAGGTCCGCGGCGGTGCGTGCGTGCGATCCTCGTGCGCTCGCTGTGATGCACGGGAGCGAGAGAGAGAGGGTCGGGGAGGTGGCTAAGCTCACAGCGGACGCGACGATGCAGACGGCGTGGTCGGGGACGAGCTGCAGCGGCGACGGCGTTGAAGGGGATCTCCGGCGGCGGCGGACTCGGGCGAGGCTGGTGCGGCGTCTTCAGGGCACGCGAGCGCTCGGGGCTCGGCTAGCTCGAAGGAGTCAACGGCGGCGGAGCTCCTGGACACGGTGGCGCGGCGTGGGGTTGACGGAGAACGCGGCTACGACGGTGGTGCGGCGGCGGTGGCGTCGGCCATGGCGTGGGGGAGCGAGGGAGGCGAGCTGGAGAGGAACGGGGGTGTCTGGGGGGTCCGGGGCGCGACGTGGAGCTCATCCAGGGCGATGGGGCGGCGAGAGGGCGAAGCAGGGCGGCGGGCAGCTGCGTGGCGAGCTGCGGTGCCGCCGCCGAGCACCTTGGCTGCCTGCCTGGCAAGCCAAGCAGCTCGGCATTGGCCTGGTGGCGGGCTGGGCGGCAGTGGGCGGCTAAGCGGCGCTAGGTAAGTTTTTCTGCTTTCTGTTTTTCTTTTTCTATTATCCTGCAACTTTGTTGAGTTATTTAAAATACCAGAAAGGTTCTAAAATTCACCAAACTGCTCATGGTCCATTGTTGGAATATTTCCAACATGAAACATTTTAGTTTGGAGATATTTGGACATTTGGAATATTTTATAAATTTTAAATGCCCAAATTCAAATAGCTATGATTTAATTCAATGACCTTAGGATGACCTAGGAAAATGTGCACCACTTTTGGCAAAGCTTCTGGACCAAGACAAAAATGATGGACATTTTAGAAGGGCATTTCAGGTTCATCGAAAATATTTTTAGTAAACCCTAGTTGTTTCAGAGGGGGGGGAGTTCTGGCAATCCCATTTCAAGTTTACATTGAAAAAATAGACATGATGCAACACTCTAATGCATGAACTAGCTAGGTGTGACAACTCACCCCACTCAAAAGAATCTCGTCCCGAGATTTAGGTTCCTCCGAAAGAGGCGGGGTACTCAAGTCGAAGACGATCCTCCCTTTCCCAAGTAGCTTCCTTCTCGTAATGGTGCGACCATTGAACCTTGAGGAACTTGATATTATGCCGTCGAGTAGTACGCTCGGCTTGATCGAGGATCTGAACGGGTATTCTCGATATGTGAGGTTATCTTGAAGATCAAGCGTTTCGTGGTCCACTCCACGGATAGGATCCGAGAAGCAACGCCTGAGTTGAGAAACGTGGAAGACGTCGTGGACTTTGGAGAGATGCGGAGGTAGTTCCAACTGGTAGGCAACTTCCCCTCGTTTGGCAAGAATACGAAAGGGTCCAATGTAGCGAGGAGCCAATTTGCCTTTGATACCGAAACGATGGGTTCCCTTCAGAGGAGTAACCCGAAGGTAGGCCTTCTCGTCAACCTCGTAAGTCATAGCCTTATGTTTTCGGTCATATTGACTCTTTTGACGAGATTGGGCTGTTTTCAACTTTTCACGAACGATGCGAACTTGCTCTTCCGCTTCCTGGATCATATCCGGGCCAAAGAATTGTCTTTCCCGGTTTCGACCGCTTAAGAGGTGTTCGACACCTTCGTCCATAGAGAACTTCAAAAGGTGCTTTGCCCAAGCTAGATTGATAGCTGTTGTTATAAGCAAACTCGGCAAATGGAAGGCATTTCTCCCAATCCATTCGAATGAGATAATGAAGCTCAAGCATGTCTTCTAGAATTTGGTTGACACGTTCTACTTGACCACTTGATTGAGGGTGAAAAGCAGTGCTAAAGGAAAGATGGGTTCCCATAGCGTTTTGAAACTTTCCCAAAATCGAGAGGTGAAGAGACTTCCTCGATCCGAGTTTATTTCCAATGGAACACCATGAAGAGATACTATTCGAGAGATGTACAAATCTGCTAGCTGACTAGCGGTTATACTTTCGCGAACAGGTAAGAAATGGGCCACTTTGGAAAGGCGGTCGATAACGACGAAGATAGCATTATTCCCCCTCTTGGTCCTGGGAAAACCAGTGATGAAATCCATACTGATTTTATCCCATTTCCATTCAGGAATAGCTAAGGGTTGAAGGGTGCCAGCAGGCCGTTGATGCTCTGCTTTTACGACGACGCACGTCGCAGATTAGCAACATATTGAGCAATGTCTCTCTTCATCCTAGTCCACCAGAACCTCTGGCGTAAGGTCCTGATACATTTTAGTGCTACCGGGATGAATGGTGAGAGGAGATTCATGAGCCTCCTTAAGGATCAGCTGCCGTATGTGCTGATTTTTGGGAACCACTAAGCGGTTCTCAAAATATACAACACCATGATCATTTGTAGAGAAACATTTAGCATCTCCGCTAGCAATGTTCTCCTTAATCCGGATATTCCTCTATCTCGTTTTTGGGCAGCATGACTTGATCCATAAGAGTAGGTTTCGCCACCAAAGTGGAAAGGAACCCTCGAGGAACAATGTGAAGGTTAAGCTTCGAAATTCCTCGTGGAGAAGTGGTTGACTTTGTTGCAACATCAAGTTGTTGCAATAAGATTTGACTTAGTGCATCAGCCATGACGTTGGCTTTTCTGGGGTATAGGTTATCCCTAAATCGAAATCTGAGATCAACTCAACCCAACGTCTTTGCACGAGGTTCAGTCTCTGGTTGGGTGAATATGTATTTCAGACTTTGGTGATCGGTGTAGATTTCGCAGCGATTACCAAGAAGATAATGTCGCCAGGTTTTGAGTGCATAGACTACACCGCAAGCTCTAGATCATGGGTAGGGTAGTTTTCCTCATGTGGGTGTAATTGCCGTGAACCATAAGCAATTACGTGTCGATCTTGCATGAGAATACAGCCTAGTCCTTGTCGCGAGGCGTCGCAATAGATAACAAAGTCCTTAGAGAATCTGGTGGTACCAAAGACGGGAGCAGAGGTTAAACGTCTTTTCGCCACGAAACTATGCTCACATTGTGGAGTCCACTCGAACTTTTATCCTTCTTGAGGAGTTCGGTTAGAGGTTTAGCAACTTTGGAGAAGTTCTCGACAAAGCGGCGACAATAGCTCGCTAAGCCGAGGAAACTCGAACTTGCTTGACCGATTCGGTGGAGTCCAATTAAGGGCGGCTTGAACTCGCTCGGGGTTGATCGCAATACCTTTACCGAAATTACATGTCCTAAATAGGTCACTTCGCAGCCAAAATTCGATTTAGAAAACTTGGCATAAAGGCGATGCTCTCTAAGTTTCATCAACACTAGCCTTAGATGTTCGGCATGTTCTTCCTCGTTCTTGGAATAGATGAGTATGTCATCGAGGTAAACCACGACGAATTTATCCAAATATTCCATAAAGATTGAGTTCATTAACCGGGAGAAAGTGGCTGGGGCGTTGGTTAGACCGAAGGACATGACGGTGTACTCGTATTGGCCGTAACGAGTAACAAAGGCCGTTTTGGGAATGTCCCCGTTTCGGATTTTGATTTGATGGTAGCCTAACCTCAAATCCATCTTAGAGAAGACTGAGGATCCTGCGAGCTGATCATACAGATCATTGATCCTGGGAAGTGGATACTTGTTCTTAATTGTGACCAGGTTGACGGGTCGATAATCTACAACCATCCGATCCGTACCATCCTTCTTCTTGACGAAGAGAACGGGGCAAGCCCAAGGAGATGAACTAGGACGGATGAAACCCTTTTGCAAGGCCTCATCGAGTTGTTTCTTAAGTTCGGCTAGTTCTAGGGGTGCCATCTTATAGGGTCTTCTAGAAATTGGGACAGTTCCTGGAATGAGGTCTATCACGAATTCAACATCTCTGCTGGTGGAACACCAGCAATTCTTCTGAAAGACATCCGGAAAGTCACGGACTACGGAGCGTCTTGAGGTCCGCAATGGACCGGCATTAAGAGAATATAGTTGGCGCTTGGATATTCGGGTCAAGACATTGACTATCTTTCCCGAGGGTGCGTAAGTTGAACAGTCCTAGAGAAACAATCAATCTTGGCATGATGGGCGACATCCACCCATACCCAAGATGATATTTATATCCGAAGATTTGAGAGCTATCAACGATGCAAGGAAAACAAGTCTGTCGACCTGAATTTCATTTCCATGGCTTACTCTAGAGGTTTGCCATCTAGAACCGGGGTAGAAATTTCCATGGTGGAAGGCATGTCACGAAATCGGTGTTATGCAAACGAGCATAGTTCTCGATATATGAATGAATGAGATGCTCCATATCAAAAGAACGGATGCCGGTGGCAATTAACAAGAAGCGTATCGAGCACGGCGTTGGGATCTTCTTGGGCCTCTTCACCGAGACACAATTAACATGGCCACGCGTGCGGTGGTGGCGGCAGCATAGAACACCTTCCTGCTGGCTTGCCACGGCCAACAGCTTTTGCGGCTGGTTGGGGTTGGTCTGAGGACGATCGCGCATGTAGTGGCCTGATTCACCACATTTGAAGCACGTCCACGGGCTGGCGCGTGAGAGGAGCGTTGTTGGTTGGTCCACCATAGGGCCTAGCTGGTGCATATTCTTTGAATCGGGCGAGGCGCTGGAAGGATGGCCTCGGTGTGAATCTGGGTGGCGAGGCGATATTAGGCACCCACACACGGCGCTTCGTGGTCCAAAGACGGATGAGGAACCCATATCACGACCATGCTTGCGTGTTGCTTCAAATCGATCGACCGGTTTCAGCGCTGATGGCTTTGTTAACAAGCTTCTGGAAAGAAGTGCACTCATGCAGACGGAGATCTCGACGAAGTTCGGGGCTAAGTCCCTTGCGGAACCTTGCCTGTTTCTTAGCGTCAGTGGAGACCTCTTCAGTTGCATAGCGTGCGAGGTTACCGAACTCTCTACTATAGGCGTCCACGGAGAGACGACCTTGGGTGAAACTGCAGAACTCCTCACGTTTGCGATCCATGAGACCCTCCGGTATGTGATGTTCACGGAAAGCCTCGCTGAATTCTGCCCAAGTAGTGGCATGGCCAATCGCGCGATAGCCATATAGTTCTCCCACGGAGATCGGGGGGCTTCGAGATGATATGCAGCAAAGGTGACCTTATCATCCTCAGCTACTAGTGCAGATCGCAGCTTGTGAGTAATGCTCTGGCCGATCACGGCGTCGAGAGGCTCGGCGGAGTGGTGGAAGGTAGGAGGTGTAACTTGATGAAGTCACCGGCGACACCAAGTTGTTTCTCGGATGATGGGCTGTATTACATTCGATACGCTCCGAGAAGCGGTTGGTCTCCGTTTGTTTCTCTCGGCCTCTAGCATAACCCGGCGGAGAAGGAGGGTGAGGCAGGTTTGCTTCTCCAACTCCATCGCCTTGCCTGCTCTGGCGGAGCAGGGTTGTTCTGGTGTTAACCATCCTAGGAAAACAAGACAAGGATTTAGTCCAGATGGCAAGATTCCGACATAGAAGTGTAGAATGTAATGGATAACTTCGAATGCGAGATGATCATCCGTATGACATGGTAGATCTGAAACTGCTTCTTTATTCCATCGTCATACACACCATACAAGGTTTAGTACAAGACCAAACAAAGTACTACTACGGTGAAAGGAAGATTACATCTCATCGGAGGCACACCAAGCTCCTATACATTATTTTTGTTACACCTCCGGGATTAGTACACACTAAGTCATATTCCACGAGTCACGCAGGACGGTGGAGATACAACTGTTACAATACTAGTGGGACTACTACTAACTCAGACGTCTCCGTAGTAGTTCTCATAGAAGTCTCCTCCGTAGCCTGGGAGTTCAACGTGATCGTCCGGGAACAGGCGGTCCTGGGGAGCCTGTGGACCATAAGGGCATGGGTGAGGTCTTGGACCTATGAACGGTGGTAAGCGAGGACCACGAGGTGGGGTGATGCCCCCCACATCACGCCAGTCCATCATGTCCGGCAGATCAGCCCTGACAGGATACAAATCTCTCATATCCATATAACCAGCTTGAACAGCCGGTGCAAAACGAGTCAAGGTAGCCCAGTGATCAGCACGGGCATTGAAGAGCTCCATCCTCAAGGCCCGACTCTCTCTGTCCTTGTCCTCGAGCAGCTCGGCGGTAGTACGGGTTAGGGAGTCCTCCTGACTGGAATCAGCATAGATGGCTCGAAGATAACCAAACGCTCCAGGAAGTGAACTCGGCATATACCGGAAGTCGGTGTTGCGGAGCAGCCCAGTCCTGGCTCGTATAATGGTCATCATAGAATATGCAGCATCTTGAACTGCCATATCAATAGTAACACCAAGCCCATAGGAGCTGTGAAGGGCCTCGGTGCAACCAGGATAAGAGGGGAACACCCTGACGGTGCAAAGATACTGACTTTGATTAAAGTCTCGACATCTTGTTCTTCAATCTGTGTACTGGGTACCAACGGTATCCCGCTCGATCATAACCGAACTAGCATGGTTGTATGACCGGTCACCCCAATGCATCTGGTCGATTTAACCACTTGATTTTGATCACGAGTGGCCATCTGGAAGCATAACCACAATGCAAAGGCATTAGTATTTCTAGCGAATTTGGACAGATAATGATCAGTAAATGCTCAAAAGGGTTTGAGACATTTCACAAGGTATTGCATAACCACTCAACAATTTCATATCAAGATTCTGGGTCCAACTTAGTAACATAACAAGATAGTAAAACTGAACCAGGCTTGTAACCATCAAACCTACAAGGTACTACTGATTAGTAACACGTGAGCCTAACAGAGAGAAGAGGTCCTAATCCTTAACCCCCGGTGGAAGAATGGTCTGACTCAGATCAGAATATTATGAGATAAGGGAGTAAAAAGAGCCTTACGTACCATCCCACAATCAATTCCCCTACATATAACTAAAGCATTTCTAGACTCAACATCGACCGCTTTGGCTTGGAGAACCTCAGCAGTCCGGCTCGATGCCAACGCTGTCGGACCCGACTCAATGTCACATCGATCTAGCTCAGAACACATCATATCACTTTGCGGCCTCACGCACGGTATCCCAACGGTGTCGCCTTACCTTGGCCGGACCGTTTATGCCTTTTGGCACACGATATGATAGTGTCGCTAGCATCCATATGAAAAGGAGCCGGGCTGACATGACTAGTCGTAAACCCAAAGTGGCATGAGACTTACGAGGACAGCATCCATGACCCGGCATCGAGCGTGTCGGTCAACAGCAAGTAAGTTCCGGCTGTAGCACTGGGCTAGCAGACTCCGATAACCGGGCAGGCGGGCTAACAGACTCCGTACTTAATGCGTGACATTTCCCGAAGGGACGTATACGTGAACGAGGAAGGACACATGCCGGCCAGCCTAAGTGTTCCGGAGCGGTAGCAAGCTACCAAGGCTCGATGGAGACACTAGGAGACATTTCCGTAAGAGAGGCTACTAAAGATAAACAACTAGATAGTCGATCCCACACATACCAAGCATTTCAATCATACACACAATATGCTCGATATGTGCAAATACAACAAGGCATCACAACATGACTCTACGACACAAGTACTTTATTTAAAGGCTCAGAGAGCCATTCATATCATACACACAAGTACGGGTCACACGACCCACATACAAGTCATACAAGCATACAAGCCACAGCGGAAGTGTTTTGTCCGAGTACGCACAACTAGTAAAATAAAAGAGGCTTGGGTAAGCCCGCTATACTACATGGTCCTTCTCTTGCAGGATCACCACAGGCCTTAGTCTACTCGTCGATGTCAACGTCTACAAAGAACCCGTCGGAGGGGTTTGAGGTAACTTCTGAAAAATGTAAATTAAAGCAACATGAGTACAAAGGTACTCAAGAAGACTTACATCGACCCTACATACATGCACATTATCAAGAAGGGTTGGTGGGGTTATTGCAGCAAGCCGCCTTTGACTCATGGCTAAGTTATCCTACGAGACACCAACTTGAAATAGTTTTGCGCACTCGAGTCCACTACTCATCACTCCAATACACCACCGAGGATCCAACCCCGTCTTCCTACGGAGAAGCCATCCTCGGCACTCACGCTTATCTTGAGGCTTTTAGTAGTGTCCATTTACTTGTCTATGAACTGTATAGGCAACCAAGTAGTCCTTTACCGCGGACGCGGCTATTCGAATAGATGATGTTAACCCTGCAGGGGTGTACTTCTTCATACATGTTTCCACCACTTAGCGTGCGCACGACATGTGCTCGGCGGACTTCAGCGAAAGCCAACGTGGGTGTAGACCACGACCTACCTAGACACTCGAGTCCCTAGTCCGGGTTTATCGCCTATTTGGGTTCCATCTATGAGGAGTTCGGCCAAGTCTCGCCACAGCCCCAAGCGATGTGAACAAGGTTCCCGAGATACCAAGCGGGCATCCGGTACACCCGCCACGTACCTACCGCATCACAGCCCACCCCTACGGTCGGCGCTGTCCACGGCCTCCAAGAGGCTACAAACACCGAAACTACTTGCAACTCCCGGACAGAGGACTAGTGTGAATAAGAAGTCGGCGGGGTCATATTTCAGGCCCAATGTATGGTAGTAGCTGAATCTTAAATCACACATACAGATCTCGATGCTTAAGGACGGCCTCAATGAAACAACCCACCATGTACTCCTACATGGCCTTTCATCGATACCTTTACCAAATCGTGTTCAACACCTTACTCTCGTCCGACTCGATCATTTCACTCTAGCCATCACCCGATGAACCGGACCGACACGACTCTAAGCATAGCGAGGCATAGCAAGGTAGGAACAACACAATCACATGGCTCAATCAACTCCTACACATGCTAGTGGGTTTCATCTAGTTTCTTGTGGCAATGACAGTCATGCAGAGGAAATGGGTTCAACTACCGCAGCACACAGCAGCTTTGAATCGCGTTGTCTTAATGCAGATGCGAGAGCAGGAGCAAGAACATGGGATTTTATCGATATGATCAAATGGTTGGTTGCTTGCCTGACGGGTCGTTACACGGGTATTGTTCTTCGTCGGGGTTATCACGGTACTCCTCGGGGCCAGAACCTGCCGCAAGAACACCGATACACAAGCATTACCAAACAAGATGCAACAATATGATGCATGCAATGAGACATGGCAAAATGAGTGCTTTGGGCTAATGCAACTAAGATCAGATGGGTTTGAACCAATTTGAACCAAAGATTCAAAATTCAAACTCACATATGATCATTTAAAGTGCTTAAACTTGTTCTGTGATAAACAGTGGGCTAGCTTCTGTAAACATGCATGAAACCAGTACAGATGGATAGATTGGATTTTTCTGATCATTTTTCATATATAATTTGTCTCATTTGGAGCTATGGTTGATTTTATATGAATTTTTGAAGTTTGAAACATTTTCTGGAATTTCCTGTGTAAAAATAATTCCAGTAATTTAAATATTGCGTCAGCACTGCGTCATGATGACGTCAGGGGGTCAACGGGCTGGTCAGGTCAAACTGACCAGTGGGTCCCGCGTGTCAGTGGGGTTAGTTTGATTAGGATTTAATTAAACTAAACTAGATTAATTAGCGGGGCTGGGCCCACATGTCATAGACCCAGGGGGGTCAAACTGGGCCCACCCGTGGTCAAAACCGGGGTCAAACTCACCGGCGTTTAACCGCCGGCGAGCCCGACGCGGCGGCGATAGTGTTTTTGGCCGTTCCGGCCACCAAATGGGGCGCGGAGACCACCGGAGTGAAGCTGAGGACGAGCCGCAGCTCTTGGCGGAGTCCGTTGGGCTCGGGGTGGCCGGAGTAGGCGCCGGCGGCGAGTTTGGCGGCCACCGGAGCTCGGGTGAGAGTGAACTCGAGGTGGAGTGTGCGGTGAGGTGCGGGAAGTGCTCGGTTAGCACCAGTGCGATGTGGTGAACGTGTTGGACACGGTGAAGTGACCGGAAGATGGCCGGGGGCACGTCGGCGACGAGGTCCGCGGCGGTGCGTCGTGCGATCCTCGTGCGCTCGCTGTGATGCACGGGAGCGAGAGAGAGAGGGTCGGGGAGGTGGCTAAGCTCACAGCGGACGCGACGATCGCGACGGCGTGGTCGGGGCGAGCTGCAGCGGCGACGGCGTTGAAGGGATCTCCGGCGGCGGACTCGGCGAGGCTGGTGCGGCGTCTCGAGGCACGCGAGCGCTTCGGGGCTCGGCTAGCTTGAAGGAGTCAACGGCGGCGGAGCTCTGAGACACGGTGGCGCGGCGTGGGGTTGACGGAGAACGCAGCTCTACGACGGTGGTGCGGCGGCGGTGGCGTCGGCCATGGCGTGGGGAAGCGAGGGAGGCGAGCCGAGAGGAACGGGTGTCTGGGGGTCCGGCGCGACGTGGAGCTCATCGAGGCGATGGGGGCGGCGAGAGGGCGGCGAGGCGGCGGGCAGCTGCGTGGCGAGCTGCGGTGCCGCCGCCGAGCACCTTGGCTGCCTGCTGGCAAGCCAAGCAGCTCATTGGCGGTGGCGGCTGGGCTGGGCGGCAGTGGGCCGCTAAGCGGCGCTAGGTAAGTTTTTCGCTTTCTTTTTTCTTTTCTATTATCCTGCAACTTTGTTGAGTTATTTAAAATACCGTAAAGGTTCTAAAATTCACCAAACTGCTCATGGTCCATTGTTGGAATATTTCCAACATGAAACATTTAGTTTGGAGATATTTGGACATTTGGAATATTTTATAAATTTTAAATGCCCAAATTCAAATAGCTATGATTTAATTCAATGACCTTAGGATGACCTAGGAAAATGTGCACCACTTTTGGCAAAGCTTCGGACCAAGACAAAATGATGGACATTTTAGAAGGGCATTCAGGTTCATCGAAAATATTTTTAGTAAACCCTAGTTGTTTCAGAGGGGGCTGGGAGTTCTGGCAATCCCATTTCAAGTTTCTGTTGAAAAAAATAGACATGATGCAACACTCTAATGCATGAACTAGCTAGGGTGTGACAAAGTGTTCTCCCTGAGTATGCACCGTTGCGAAAGTTCTTCGTGCTGAGACACCACGTGATGATCGGGTGTGATAGGCTCTACGTTCAAATACAACGGGTGCAAAACAGTTGCACACGCGGAATACTCAGGTTATACTTGACTAGCCTAGCATATACATATATGGCCTCGGAACACGGAGACCGAAAGGTCGAGCGTGAATCATATAGTAGATATGATCAACATAGAGATGTTCACCATTAAAACTACTCCATCTCACGTGATGATCGGACATGGTTTAGTTGATTTGGATCACGTGATCACATAGATGACTAGAGAGATGTCTGTCTAAGTGGGAGTTCTTAAGTAATATGATTAATTGAACTTAAATTTATCATGAACTTAGTACTGATAGTATTTTGCTTGTCTATGTTTGTTTGTAGATAGATGGCTCGTCTTTGTTGTTCCGTTGAATTTTAATGCGTTCCTTGAGAAAGCAAAGTTGAAAGATGATGGTAGCAATTACACGGATCGGGTCCGTAACTCGAGGATTATCCTCATTGCTGCACGAAAAAGTTACGTCTGGAAGCACCGCTGGGTGCCGTGCCTGCTTCTGATGCAACCGACGATGTTAAGAACGTCCGCAAAGCAAAGCCGATGACTACTCGATAGTTCAATGTGCCATGCTTTACGGCTTAGAACCGGGTCTTCAACGACGTTTTGAACGTCATGGAGCATATGAGATGTTCCAGGAGTTGAAGTTAATATTTCAAGCAAATGCCCGTATTGAGAGATATGAAGTCTCCAATAAGTTCTACAGCTGCAAGATGGAGGAGAATAGTTCTGTCAGTGAGCATATACTCAAAATGTCTGGGTATAATAATCACTTGATTCAACTGGGAGTTAATCTTCCGATGATAGCGTCATTGATGTAATTCTCCAATCACTGCCACCAAGCTACAAGAGCTTCGTGATGAACTATAATATGCAAGGGATGAACAAGACTTTTCCCGAGCTCTTCGCGATGCTGAAAGCTACGGAGGTAGAAATCAAAAAGGAGCATCCAGTGTTGATGGTCAACAAGACCACTAGTTTCAAGAAGAAGGGCAAAGGGAAGAAGAAGGGAACTTCAAAAGAGCGGCAAGCAAGTTGTTGCTCAAGAGAAGAAACCCAAGTCGGACCTAAGCACAAAAACTGAGTGCTTCTACTAAAAGCGGTCGACACCTTTGGCGAAACTGCCCCAAGTATTTGGCGGATAAGAAGGATGGCAAAGTGAACAAAGGTATATGTGATATACATGTTATTGATGTGTACCTTACTAATGCTCGCAGAGCACTGGGTATTTGATCTTGGTTACATTGCTAATATTTGCAACTCAAAGCAGGACTACGGATTAGCGAAGATTAGCTAAGGACGAGGTGACGATCTTGGCGTGGAAATGGTTCCAAAGTCAATGTGATCGCGGTCGGCACGCTACCTCTACATCTACCATCGGGATTAGTTTTAGACCTAAATAATTGTTATTTGGTGCTGCGTTGAGCATGAACATTATATCTGGATCTTGTTTAATGCGAGACGGTTATTCATTTAAATCAGAGAATAATGGTTGTTCTATTTATATGAGCAATATCTTTTATGGTCATGCACCCTTGAAGAGTGGTCTATTTTTATTGAATCTCGATAGTAGTGATACACATATTCATAGTGTTGAAACCAAAAGATGCAGAGTTGATAATGATAGTGCAACTTATTTGTGGCACTGCCGTTTAGGTCATATCGGTGTAAAGCGCATGAAGAAACTCCATACTAATGGGCTTTTGGAATCACTTGATTATGAATCACTTGGTACTTGGGAACCGTGCCTTATGGGCAAGATGACTAAAACACCGTTCTCCTGTACTATGGAGAGAGCAACGGATTTGTTGGAAATCATACATACAGATGTATGTGGTCCAATGAATGTTGAGGCTCGTGGTGGATATCGTTATTTTCTCACCTTCACAGATGATTTGAGTAGATATGGGTATATCTACTTAATAAAACACAAGCCTGAAGCATTTGAAAAGTTCAAAGAATTTCAGAGTGAAGTAGAAAATCATCGTAACAAGAAAATAAAGTTTCTACGATCTGATCGTGGAGGAGAATATTTAAGTTACGAGTTTGGTCTACACTTGAAACAATGCGGGATAGTCTCGCAACTCACGCCACCTGGAACACCACAACGCAATGGTGTGTCGAGCGTCGAATCGTACTTTACTTGATATGGTGCGATCTATGATGTCTCATACCGATCTACCGCTATCGTTTTGGGGTTATGCTTTAGAGACGGCCACATTCACGTTAAATAGGGCACCATCAAAATCCGTTGAGACGACGCCTTATGAACTGTGGTTTGGCAAGAAACCAAAGTTGTCGTTTCTTAAAGTTTGGGGCTGCGATGCTTATGTGAAGAAACTTCAAACAGATATGCTCGAACCCAAATCGGAGAAATGTGCCTTCATAGGATACCCAAAGGAGACTATTGGGTACACCTTCTATCACAGATCTGAGGGCAAGATTTTCGTTGCTAAATTCGGATCCTTTCTAGAGAAGGAGTTTCTCTCGAAAGAAGTGAGTGGGAGGAAAGTAGAACTTGATGAGATAACTGTATCTACTCCCTTATTGGAAGGTAGTTCATCACAAGAACCGGATCCTGTGACAACTACACCAATTAGTGAGGAAGCTAATGATATTGATCATGAAACTTCAGATCAAGTTTCTGCTGAACCTCATAGGTCTACCAGAGTAAGATCCACACCAGAGTGGTACGGCAATCCTATTCAGAAGTCATGTTACTTGACCATGATGAACCTCGAACTATGAGGAAGCGATGATGAGCCCAGATTACGCAAAATGGCTAGAGGCCATGAAATCGAGATGGGATCCATGTATGAAAACAAAGTATGGACTTTGGTTGACTTGCCCGATGATCGGCAAGCAATTGAGAATAGATGGATCTTTAAGAAGAAGACCGACGCGATGGTAATGTAACTGTCTATAAAGCTCGACTTGTTGCAAAAGGTTTTCGACAAGTTCAAGGGGTTGACTACGATGAGACTTTCTCACCCGTAGCGATGCTTAAGTCTGTCCGAATCATGTTAGCTATTGCTGCATTTCATGATTATGAAATTTGTCAAATGGATGTCAAGACTGCATTCTTGAATGGATTTCTAGAAGAAGAGTTGTATATGATGCAGCCGGAAGGTTTTGTTGATCCAAAAGGTGTTAACAAAGTGTGCAAGCTCCAGCGTTCCATTTATGGACTTGTGCAAGCATCTCGGAGTTGGAATAAACGCTTTGATAGTGTGATCAAAGCATATGGTTTTATCTGAGACTTTTGGAGAAGCTTTGTATTTACAAGAAAGTGAGTGGGAGCTCTGTAGCATTTCTAGTTTTATATGTAGATGACATATTATTAATTGGAAATGATATAGAATTTCTGGATAGCATAAAGGGATACTTGAATAAAAGTTTTTCAATGAAAGACCTTGGTGAAGCTGCTTATATATTGGGCATCAAGATCTATAGAGATAGATCAAGACGCTTAATAGGACTTTCACAAAGCACATACCTTGACAAGATTTTGAAGAAGTTCAAAATGGATCAGGCAAAGAAAGGATTCTTGCCTGTGCTACAAGGTGTGAAGTTGAGTCAAACTCAATGCCCGACCACAGCAAAAGATGGAGTGAAAATGAAAGATGTTCCCTATGCTTCAGCCATAGGCTCTATCATGTATGCAATGCTGTGTACCAGACCTGACGTATGCTTAGCAATAAGCTTAGCAGAAGGTACCAAAGTAATCCAGAGTGGATCATCGACAGCGGTCAAGAACATCTGAAATACCGAAAAGGACTAAGGATATGTTTCCCGTATATGGAGGTGACAAAGAGCTAGTCGTAAGAGGTTACGTCGATGCAAGCTTTGACACTGATCCGGACGATTCTAAATCGCAAACTGGATACATGTTTATATTAAACGGTGGAGCTGTAAGTTGGTGCAGTTCTAAACAAAGCGGCGTGGTGGGATCTACATGTGAAGCGGAGTACATAGCTGCTTCTGAAGCAGCGAATGAAGGAGTCTGGATGAAGGAGCTCATTTCTGATCTAGGTGTCATACCTAGTGCATCGGGACCAATGAAGATCTTCTGTGACAATACTGGTGCAATTGCCTTGGCAAAGGAATCCAGATTTCACAAGAGGACCAAGCACATCAAGAGACGCTTCACTTCCATTCGGGACCAAGTCCAAGTGGGAGACATAGAGATTTGCAAAAGACATACGGATCTGAATGTTGCAGACCCGTTGACTAAGCCTCTCTCACGAGCAAAACATGATCATCACCAAGACTCCATGGGTGTTAGAATCATTACTATGTAATCTAGATTATTGACTCTAGTGCAAGTGGGAGACTGAAGGAAATATGCCCTAGAGGCAATAATAAAGTTATTATTTATTTCCTCATATCATGATAAATGTTTATTATTCATGCTAGAATTGTATTAACCGGAAACATGATGCATGTGTGAATACATAGACAAACATATGGTCACTAGTATGCCTCTACTTGACTAGCTCATTAATCAAAGATGGTTATGTTTCCTAACCATAGACATGTGTTGTCATTTGATTAATGGGATCACATCATGTCGGGGCGTATCTCTGTGGCCTCGAGCACCTATGGGGCACTGGGGGCCCCTTCTAGTTCAGCAAGGGAGCGGGGGTCGTGCGCAGAGCAGATCGAGGTCGAGCGCGCGGGGGAGACGGGCGATCTTTACCCAGCTTCGGGGCTCTCCGGAGAGATAAAACCCCTACTGTTGCTTTTGTGGTTATATTTGATCTAGCTCGAGCGTGCGAGCGTATATGGAGTCCTGGGTATCGAATGGATCGAACCCCTTCTACGTGCGCATGGGCCTCCCTTTTATACTCTGAAGGGGGCATCCACAGGTGGCAGCGTAGGAAGAGGGGGTAGAAAGGTAAAATTGTGGGTTGGTACAACGAGGCACAACAAAGGCCCTACCTAACTCGACGGCGGGGACAAAGGCATTAAATGCCCGTCCGGTCGCCTAACAAAGGCAGGAGGAGGATTAAGTGAGCCACCGGTTGCCACGATGGCATCTCTGTCAGCTCCGTTTGCCACCTCGCTTCGCATGGCTGTGTAGTGCCTCGCCACGTGCCCTTGGGATGGCCTGGTGATGACGCGTCACTAGGTGCGCGGGGGTTGGGTGGCAGCCTTGCCGCGGCAAGTGCCTTGCCGCGGCCCTTCCCTTGTGGTGCCGGCAAGCTTGCCGGCCGTCGGGCCTTGCCGGGGCGCGCGGGGCGCCGCGGCAAGTCTTCTGGTGATGCTTCGGTTGGCCTTCCCGGCAAGTTCTTCTTGCCGGGGCCTTCGTTTTCTTGGTCAGTACTTTGTTCTTGAATGGCGTAATGAGGGATGGTGAAGGGCCTTGGCGGGCGTCCGGCAAGCCTTGCCGGGGAGTGCTGTGACTGCCCGTGCACAAGTTCGGGGTACTAAGGTACCCCTACTTTAGTACACCGACACATCATTAGGAGAATGATGTGATTGACATGACCCATCCCGTTAGCTTAGCACTTGATCGTTTAGTATTCTGCTATTGCTTTCTTCATGACTTATACATGTTCCTGTAACTATGAGAATTATGCAACTCCCGTTTATCGGAGGAACACTTTGGGTACTACCAAACGTCACAACATAACTGGGTGATTATAAAGGAGTACTACAGGTGTCTCCGAAGGTACATGTTGAGTTGGCGTATTTCTAGATTAGGTTTTGTCACTCCGATTGTCGGAGAGGTATCTCTGGGCCCTCTCGGTAATACTCATCACTTAAGCCTTGCAAGCATTATAACTAATGAGTTAGTTATGAGATGACGTATTACAGAACGAGTAAAGAGACTTGCGTGCGAGATTGAACTAGGTATTGGATACCGACGATCAAATCTCGGGCAAGTAACATACCGATGACAAAGGGAACAACGTATGTTGTTATGCGGTTTGACCGATAAAGATCTTCGTAGAATATGTAGGAACCAATCTGGGCATCCAGGTCCCGCTATTGGTTATTGACCGAGCATGGTTTTAGGTCATGTCTACATAGTTCTCGAACCCGTAGGGTCCGCACGCTTAATGTTTCGATGACAGTTATATCACGAGTTTATAAGTTTTGATGTACCGAAGTTTGTTCAGAGTCCCGGAATGGTCGAGACATAAAGATTGATATATTGGAAGCCTATGTTTGGACATCGGAATGGTTCCGGGTGAAATCGGCATTTCTACCGAGTACAGGAGGTTCTGGAACCCCAGGGGGTTAATGGGCCTACATGGGCCAAGAGGGAGAAGAGGAAGGAGCCGGAGGGGGGCAGCGCCTCCCCTCCTAGTCCGAATAGGACAAGGGAAGGGCGGCGCCCCCTTTCCTTCCCTCTTCCTCCTCTTTCCCTTCTCTCCTACTCCAACTTGGAAAGGGAGTCCTACTCCCGGTGGGAGTAGGACTCCCCCCTTGCGCGCCCCTTAGGCCGGCCCTCTTCCCCCCGCTCCTTTATATCTGGGGCGGGGGGCAGCCCATAGACACACAAGTTGATCTACGGATCATTCCTTAGCCGTGTGCGGTGCCCCCTTCCACCATATTCCACCTCGGTCATATCGTCGCGGAGTTTAGGCGAAGCCCTGCGTCGGTAGAACATCATCATCGTCACCACGCCATCGTCTTGTGGAACTCATCTCCGGAGCCTTTGCTGGATCGGAGGGCGGAGATCGTCATCGAGCTGAGCGTGTCTTTGAACTCGGAGGCTCCGTGCGTTCGGTGCTTGGATCGGTCGGATCGTGAAGACGCGCGACTACATCAACCGCGTTGTGCTAAGCGCTTCGCTTCACGGTCTCAGGGTACGTGGACGAACACTCTTCCCTCTCGTTGCTATATCATCACCATGATCTTGCGTGTGCGTAGGAAATTTTTTGAAATTACTACGTTCCCCAACAGTGGGCCACCTAGCAGCCCCCCGATGCCCATCTTTTTCTATATGGTGTCTTTTTCCTTGGAAAAAATCATAAGGAAGCTTTCGGGACGAAGCGCCGCCGTCTCAAGGCGGAACCTTGGCGGAAGCAATCTAGGGCTCTGGCGAAGCTGTTCTGCCGGTGAAACATCCCTCCAATAGGGGGAAATCATCACCTTCATCATCACCATCGATCCTCTCATCGAGAGGGGGTCAATCTCCATCAACATCTTCGCTAGCACCATCTCCTCTCAAACCCTAGTTCATCTCTTTATCCGATCTTTTTGTCAAAACTTCAGATGGTACCTGTGGGTTGCTAGTAGTGTTGATTACTCCTTGTAGTTGATGGTAGTTGGTTTATTCGGTGGAAGATCATATGTTCAGATCCTTTATGCATATTAATACCCCTCTGATTTTGAACATGAATATAATTTGTGAGTTGTTACGTTTGTTCCTGAGGACATGGGAGAAGTCTTGTTATAAGTAGTCATGTGAATTTGGTATTCGTTCGATATTTGATGAGATGTATGTTGTCTCTCATCTAGTGGTGTTATGTGAATGTCGACTACATGACACTTCACCATTGCTTGGGCCTAGGGGAAGGCATTGGGAAGTAATAAGTAGATGATGGGTTGCTAGGGTGACAGAAGCTTAAACCCTTGTTTATGTGTTGCTTTGTAAGGGGCTGATTTGGATCCACATGTTTCATGCTATGGTTAGGTTTACCTTAATTCTTCTTTCGTAGTTGTGGATGCCTGCAAGAGGGGTTAATCATAAGTGGGATGCTAGTCCAAGGAAGGGCAGTACCCAAGCACCGGTCCTCCCACATATGAAATTATCAAAGTACCAAACGCGAATCATACGAGCATGATGAAAACTAGCTTGACGATAATTCCCATGTGTCCTCGGGAGCGCTTTTCTTTATATAAGAGTTTGTCTAGGCTTGTTCTTTGCTACAAAAAGGATTGGGCCACCTTTTTGCACCTTGTTTACTTGTGTTACTTGTTACCCGTTACGAATTACCTTATCACAAAACTATCTGTTACCAATAATTTCAGTGCTTGTAGAGAATACCTTACTGAAACCGCTTGTCATTTCCTTTTGCTCCTCGTTGGGTTTGACACTCTTACTTATCAAAAGGACTACGATAGATCCCCTATACTTGTGGGTCATCGAGAATCTTTTCTGGCGCCGTTGCCGGGGAGTGAATTGCCTTTGGTGAGTGGAATTTGGTAAGGAAACAGTTATATTACATGCTGAAATTTACCGTCTGTTGTCACTATGGAAAATAATCCTTTGAGGATCTTATTCGTGGTATCTTCACCTTGATCGGTAGAGAAAAGATTTGCTCCTCAACCTACTGAAAATATGTAGTATGAAATTCCTTTAGGTATGATAGAGAAACTGTTGTCTAATCCTTATGCAGGAGATGGAACATTACATCCTGATATGCATCTAATCTATGTGGATGAAGTTTGTGGATTATTTAAGCTTGCAGGTTTGCCCGAGGATGAAGTCAAGAAGAAGGTCTTCCCTTTATCTTTGAAGGGAAAGGCATTGACATGGTTTAGGCTATGGGATGATATTGGATCATCGAACTATAACCTATTGACATTGGAATTTCATCAGAAGTTTTATCCTATGCATCTGGTTCATCGTGATCGTAATTATATATATATAATTTTTGGCCTAGCGAAGGAGAAAGTATCGCTCAAGCTTGGGGGAGGCTTATGTCAATGTTATATTCATGTTCCAATCATGATATCTCAAGAGAAATTATTATTCAAAATTTTTATGCTCGGCTTTCTCTCAGTAATCGCTCCATGCTCGATACTTCCTGTACTGGTTATTTTATGATGAAGACTATTGAATTCAGATGGGATTTATTGGAAAGAATTAAACGCAACTCTAAAGATTGGGAACTCGATGAAGGTAAGGAGTCAGGTATGGCACCTAAGTTTGATTGTGTTTAATCTTTTATGGATACTGATGCTTTTCGTGAATTTAGCACTAAATATGGACTTGACTCTGAGATAGTAGCTTCTTTCGGTGAATCATTTGTTACTCATGTTGATCTCCCTAAGGAGAAGTGGTTTAAATATCATCCCCCAATTGAAGTAAAAGTAGTAGAACCTATTAAAGTTGAAGAAAAGACTATTACTTATAATGTTGATCCTATTGTTCCTACTACTTATATTGAGAAACTACCTTTCACTGTTAGAATAAAGGATCATGCTAAAGCTTCAACTATGGTTCGTAAGAGTAATGCTAGAACACCTACACCCCTTGAGCAAATTAAAGTTGAACCTAGTATTGTTGTGGTTAAAGATCTCTTGGTCGATAATATTGATGGGCATGTTATTTACTTCTGTGATGAAGCTGCTAGAATTGCTAGATGCGATACTAAAAATAAACATAGACCTGTTGTTGGCATGCCGGTTGTTTCTATTAAAATAGGAGATCATTGTTATCATGGCTTATGTGATATGGGTGCTAGTGCGAGTGCAATACCTCATTCCTTATACGAAGAAATTATGCATGATATCACACCCGCTGAAATAGAAGGTATTGATGTTACTGTTAAGCTTGCCAATAGAGATACTATTTCACCAATTGGGATTGTTAGAGATGTTGAAGTCTTGTGTGGGAAAATGGAATATCCTGCTAATTTTCTTGTTCTTGGTTCCCCACTAGATGAATTTTGTCCCATTATATTTGGTAGACCCTTCTTGAATACTGTTATTGCTAAGATGGAATGCGAAAAGGATATTGTTACTGTTGGTTTAGGGGATATGTCTCATGACTTTATTTTTGCTAAATTTCGTAGACAACCCCATGATAAAGAATTGCCTAGTAAAGATGAAATTATTGGTCTTGCTTCTGTTGTCGTGCCTCCTAATGATCCTTTAGAACAATATTTGCTAGACCATGAAAATGATATGTTTATGAATTAAAGAAGGGAAATAGATGAAGTATTCTTTAAACAGGGGCCTATATTGAAACACAACTTGCTTGTTAAAATCCTAGGGGATCCACCTCCACCCAAGGGCGATCGCGTGTTTGAGCTTAAACCATTACCAGATACTCTTAAATATGCTTATGTTGATGAAAAGAAGATATATCCTGTTATTATTAGTGCTAACCTTTCAGAACATGAAGAAGAGAAATTATTGAAAACTCTGAAGAAGCACCGCGATGTTATTGGATATACTGTAGATGATCTTAAGGGCATTAGTCCCACTCTATGCCAGCACAAAATAAAGTTGGAGAAAGATGCTAAACCAGTTGTTGATCACCAACGATGGTTAAATCCTAAGATGAAAGAAGTGGTAAGAAATGAAATACTAAAGCTTCTGGAGGCAGGAATAATTTATCCTGTTGCTGATAGTTAGTGGGTAAGTCCTGTCCATTGTGTCCCTAAGAAGGGAGGTATTACTGTTGTTCCTAATGATAAGGATGAATGATCCCACAAAGAATTGTTACAGGTTATAGAATGGTAATTGATTTCCGTAAACTAAATAAAGCTACCAGAAAAGATCATTACCCTTTACCTTTTATTGATCAAATGCTAGAAAGATTATCCAAACATCACTACAAAAAAATACACTTCCATGATGATACATGTTTGTCACAGTAGGTCGCGTTTTTTGTCATGCATGTACATCCATGACAAATTTATGAGAAAATCAAGATAGTCATACCTGTGCTGTCGTAGAAGTGTTCCATGACATTACCAAAATTATCATCACGGAAGTGTCCACTTCCAAGACGATAAATCACGCGTCACAGAAGTGCTTTTGTCAAGGGTGACCGACACGTGGCATCCACCGTAACGGAATGCCATTAAGCTATCGGGTCGGATTTTGGATCCGATAACCCATTAACAGCCACGACCAATGCCGATTTTCCACGTGTAAAATTCTCATTGGCTGATGGATCCACGTGTCAGCTCCGCGTCGGCACATGTGTCACTCATCCAACGGTCGATATGGGCCTATGATATGTTCACACGTGGACTGGCCCAAAAGTGGCCCACAAAGTTTAAATGGGCCGGCCCAACCGAAGGCCCATAAGATTTAGCGGACCATAATGGGCCGGCCCAGCGAAAGGCCCACCAAATTTAGCGGACCATAATGGGCTGGCCCAGCTAAAGTCCCATAAAATTTAGCGGACCCTAATGGGCCGGCCCAGCTAAAGGCCCACAAGATTCTGCAGACCATAATGGGCCGACCCAGCTAAAGGCCCAACATTCTCTGTCAAATCGGCCCGTTAACGGCCTGGTCTAAACTTGTCATCAATGCAGCCCATGGTCACTTCTGGCCCGTTAACAGTCCGCTAAGTAATTGGGCCAAATTACGGCCCGGTATATTTCCGGTCTGTTAAAGGTGCGGCTTCATTTGGGCCCATTTACAGGCCATCAAAACTTTCGGCCCATAAACGACCATGAAGGATTTGGGTCATATTCGGCCATGTTTGTCATTCGGCCTGTTAGAGGCCCACTATAGGTTTGGCCGAGTTTTGGCCTGTTCTCATTTTCGGCCCGTTAACGCCGGACGTAAACCATGGGCCATATGTGGCCCAACGTTATACCGGGCCCATTAACGACCCATATAAAAATGATGATAATCTAGCCCGACCAAAGTTCTGGCCTGTTAAAGGCCCGTGTATTAGGTCGGCGCATTTACGGCCCGTCCGAATTTCGGCCTGTCAAATATCCGCATCGTAAATGGGCCACCATTTCGGCCTACTAAGTCCAGTGGGTTATTTGGCACAATCAGGGCCCAATCTCACTTTCGGTCTATTAAAGGCCCATGTTTTTATGGGCTCGACATATTTACACCTGTAAATGGCCTACTTTTACTGAGGGCCCAAATTATGTTTAGGCCTGTTAAAGGCCCACTATGGGCACAAGCCTACTAGAAAAATTTGAAAGCTTATGCTAATTTAAGCCCAGATATTTTTAGTGGGCTACATGCCAATTTCGGCCCGTAATCGTTTTTAGCCCAATTGGAATGGGCCCGACGAATGTTGACATGTTGGGCTCCTATGAAGCTTTCGTCCGAATACATTACTAAGATAAACCTACACTATACAAAAATAGCGTCATAATTACTGCAGCTTGTGGCAGCATCATAAATGTTGTATCACAACAAAATAAATTCCAATCATACAACAAAAGGCCTGTTGGCATAAAGTTTACAGTCCTTCCAGATAAAAGCACCATCAGATGTGTAGAAGCACAGATCATTTAACCTGAGTGCTAATGTTTCAGGCTGTAGAATCTGATGGAGCAGCATGATCTCCACCTTTTTTCTGCCATTGCTCTTCAACAACAAAGCGAATGTCTGATAGTCTGGTTTCAAAACCATTCATATCTTGACAGCATTTCTCAACCACTATTCTTGTTTCCAAAACAACGTCCATTAGGGATTGGACTTGTGTCTGGAGCACAGATATATCACTCTATTTAGCAGGAAGATTTTGTTCAGTAGGCGATTTGGACGAGGTTACCTTGACAACCAACCCAGAATTACGCAGGAAGGTGCTTTTTGCCTTTGTTAGTGGAGAGATCTTGGCGCTTGCGCAGCAAGAGGTGACATTGTGCCTGTAGTAGCCTCGTCACCTGTAGGTGGTTGTGGCTGTTCAATCATTTGTTCCATAGCTTCCTGAAAGTTTGAACTTGTAGATTAGTGTACCAGTGAGTTACTAATGAGACAAAAACAACAAAGTAGGTTAAACGTTTATACATAACTTATTTTGGTGAACTACTGTAATACATTAGCATGTATTGTAGTGCCAACTACATAATAAAATCACTTTCGGAACATATGTCCATGTAGCATGCCTACTGTATTGTCTATTTCCTCACATTCGTTGACATCTAAGGATAAAGAGACATGGTTTAAAGTAGGATGAACATAGTATGACATGATTCATATCATGGGCAAACAGATGTAAAACAAATAGGCTATTTTATCATTGTGTGCGCACGTGAACATAACAACTAGATTACAGATCAAGACCAAAAGAATATCCTTCTTCTCTTTTAAACCATGTAAGGTGAAATGATACGTTAAGACAACTGTGTATAAAAGTGAACAGAGTAACTGACATTGGCTGCAAACCAAGTAGTTAAATGAACACATCACAGCACCAATCAGTTCAAGGCGGGAGGAGTAAGGACTTACAACAATGGCTTGAACTGCGGTCATGCCCTTCATCTTCTTTGGCGTGGCAATTCTTGAAGATTTGCACTGCATTCAGTTCAGGTTCTTTTTGGTCCACACAGGCTTTCCACTGTATTTGGAACAAGTCAATATAGATACGATAATATGGCACAAGAAAAAAGAAGGAAGTAGCAGCTATTTAAAAGAGCCTCGCAGTGTGCAATATAGCTACGAGATCCTGTTGTCTGTTGGAATTTCACTTTAGAACAGTTGGTTTTGTTCTTCAAACAGTAAGCCTAGAAGAAGATACACTTGTAAGGCACATACATAAATACAAGTTCAATATGTGGTCTGATCAAATACATATAGCCTACCTGATACTTTGGATCAGACCAATGTTTAACAAGGGTTGTCCAGTCTTCATCTGTAATATATTCCACTGGAGATGTTTGGGCGATTTCATTGTTAGCCTTGCCTTCAAAGTGAGATTTTCTAATGTGGTACCGATCTTGTCATGAGAGCGGTGAAAAACATGAGTGCATGCTTGTTTAGTTGCATCATCTTTCGGATCAACTTGAACCTCATCTGTTGAAAAAAGAGTGTGAGTCTTATTAGGAGGAAGCTAGAAAGTATGGGACGAGCAAGACAATATTAATAATTGCGATGAATAACATTACTTACGGATAAATGGTCAAGGAAGGTGTTAAACTGGTATTGTCTTTCTCATTCTGTCTTCGGATCCACGTTGGGAGGATCTGCGCATGACACCTAACGGCAACGGCTGCCTCTGATACTAACTTGGCTGACTCTGTAGCATCATGTGGCCTTTTTAAACCTGCCTCAAAATGGATCTCCATTCTTCCTCCTTTAGATTTTGTTAATCTGTCAAGCATTATCCCTAATGTCTGTTTCCGCTTGTGCCGTGGTGCTAGTTCAACAATGAATATGGAAATTGTTAGTGTACATCAAACTGTGAGAGTACATATAAAGGAGCATGCAACTGCAACTTGACTCGGTTAGGTACCATCTTGGTGTTGATGTTGTAATAGCCTGGCTTATTAGGGATGATAGACTACTCATATCAATAAGGAATTCCTTCTTTTTCGGGATCCCATTCGGACAGAACTCCAAAGTTAAGCGTGCTCGGCTTGGAGTAGTTTGAGATGGGTGACCGACCGAAGTTGCTCCGGAGTGCGCGAGTGAGGACAAAGTCTTGCGCAAAAAAGACTAGTATTGATCTGTGGGGCCGTCTAGATCCCGCCAGAGTAACGACCACCGGCGGGTGTGTCGGGCGTTCTGAGATGCTCATGAGGTTCATCTGATCTTCCAAGTCTGTTGTGTCAACAGTGCTTCTTGAAGTAGTGTTAGGTGTGAAGGCAGCTTGGGAAGTGGCGGTTCGAGCAAGCGAGCGAGTAATTGGTTGAGATCTTGATGCAGCTTGAAGCGGATCTGCAGCTGGTGGAGCGAGTGATATTGTGTTTGTAGATTTGGCGGTGGACTTGGACCTTCTCTCGCACTATAAGTACCAGCAGAATCTCGACGGCGAGCCTTTTCCGTTTCACCCGACGATAACAAACCTCCCTACTATATTATTTTCCTTGCTCTTTTTGACTTTGCCATGTCAAGCTGTACCCACAACACAAAAGAATAAAATCACTCTTGAACTCATTGATGCATGATCTGAGACAAGCAATACTTTGATGTAAGACAACCGTATGAGGATGGAATATGTAAGAAAAACAGGACGGCATGACATATTCACAGCTACGATGTGCAAACTAAGCAGAAGGATTTTCAAGAAAATAGAAGTAATGCAAGCTAGACACCATATGAAAGATGCAACCAATATTACTCTGCCAAGTTAAAAGTGTCTTGTCATAAGTGGCAATTCGAAAAATTAGAAGCAGTACAACGTAGAAATCAATGCAAGATGCAACCACTATCAAACTGCCATGTTAAGAGCCAATCATGAGTTACTGATGCGGGATACACAACAGCAGCACTTTGATGTAAGAACATGGTATGATAGATAGATGCAGTGTATTCTAAACACAGAAAGCCATGTCATATGCACATGTATAACGTATAAACTCAGCAGGTGTAATTTAATCAAAATAGAAGAAATACAGGCTAGACAACATATGCAACATGAAACCAATTCTCACACTATCAACTTAGAGCAAGCACCTGCGATGGTGGAGTGCGGGAGATGAACTCATCATGTAGACTTGGGACTTCAACTTCATTAGCGATAGCGATGGCAAATCTAGAGAGTCTCTGTTTATGTCGGTGCGAGAGTACCACCAACATCCCCTAACTTACTCTTTTCCTTCCTATTTTCTCGATATTGCCTTGTGAAGTCAAAACCACAAGAAGATGAATAAAATTAGCTCTGCATAACTGGTTGATGCATGATACAGACGAACACTACTTTGATGTAAGGCAAGCGCAGGAGGATGGAATATATACAAAAAAAGACAGCGTTTCATATTCACACGTACGATAGGAGCATGGAATATGTACAAAAAAACAGTAAGCGGAAGGCATTTCAACAAAATTAGAAGAAATGAAAGCTATCCACCATATGAACATGCAACCAATATCACTCTATCAGGTAAAAAGTGTCTCATCGTAAGTGCCATTTCAAGAAATTAGAAGCAGTACAAGCTAGAAGACAATGCAAGATGCGACCTACATCACAGTCCCAAGTTAAATGTGTCTTATGGGTAAGTGATCGTTAAAGGTATAAGTTGTAAGCTACGCAGATGCAATTCAACATAATCAGAAGCAATACAAACTAGACATCATATGGAAAACGCAACCACGTATAACAGTTCCAAGTAAGAGCAAGCACCTGTGATGGTGGAGTAGGGGAGATGTGCTCATCGTGTACACGTATGTTCTAGAAACAGGAACACGTGTCATATTCATAGGCATTATGTGTAAAGTAAGCAGATGCAATTCAACAAAGTTAGAAGCAATACAAGCTAGACATCATACGCAACATGGAACCACATATAATAGTGCCAAGTTAGAGCAAGCACCTGTGATGGTGGAGTAGGGGAGATGTGCTCATCATCTACATGGCTATGTTGACTATCTAGCCTTGCGTTGTCTTGCGAATCTTGTTGGGAGGATGGTGGAGTAGAATCTGTAGAGAACCTCCGTTTCAGTTGCTCGGAAGGACCACCATCATCCAATGCCTTGCCAATTTCCTTCAGATTTATTGATTTTGCATTGTGAGGTCATACCGACAAGAAAAAGGAATATCATTTGCTCTTCAGAACTCATTCATGCATGATACTGATGAACACTACTCTGATGAAAGGCAAAGTCATGATACAAGGATGGAATATGTACGAAAAAATGGACGGCTTGACATATTCACACCTATGATGTGGTAACTAAGCAGAAGGCACTTCAACAAATTAGAAACACTTCAAGACACCATATGGAAGGTGCAATTAATATCACTCTGCCAAGTTAAAACTGTCTTGTCATAGGTGGCGTTCATCAAACTAGAAGCAATACATGCTAGAAATCATATTCAAGACGCAAACCAATATCACACTGCCAACTTAAAGGTGTCCCATCATAAGTGACTGATGCAGGATACACAAGAAGAGTAGTTTCATGTAAGAACATGGTGTGATAGACAGATATAGTATATACCAAAAACAGGAAAGCGTGTCATATTCACATGTATCATGTGTAAGCTAAGCAGATGCAGTTTATACTAATTAGGAGAAATATGAGCTAGACACCATATGCAACATGCAACCAGATATCACACTGCCAAGTTAGAGCAAGCACCTTGGATGGTGGAGTAGGGGAGCGGAGACTTGGACCATGTAATGCACTATCAGTACAAGGAGAATCGGTATAGATGCTCCGTTTACGTTGCTGCAGAGGACCACCATCATCGCCTTCCTTACTCTTTTCCTTCCTCTTTCTTGATTTTGCCTTGTCAAGTCAAACCCACAAGAAAAAGGAATAAAATTTGCTCTTCAGAACTTATTGATGCATGATACTGACGAGCACTACTTTCATGTAAGGCAGCCGCATGATAGGAGGATGATAGGAGGATGGAATATGTATGAAAAACAGGACGGCGTGACATATTGACATGTATGATGTATAAAGTGCAAACTAAGCACAAGGTGCTTGAACTTGTTAGAATCGATTCAAGCTAGAAACCATATGAAAGATGAAACCAATATCACTCTGCCAAATTAAAAGGGTTCCCTAACAAATGTATTTGACCAAATTAGAAGCAATACATGGCAACAGGCTAGAAATAATATGCAATATGCAACGAATAAAGGTGACTCATCGTAAGTAATTGATGCAGGATACAGAAGAGAGGTACTTTCATGTAAGAACAAGGTTAACACATAGATGTAGTGTGTACCAAAAATAGGAAGGCATGTCATATTCACAGGTATAGTGTGTAAACTAAGCAGATTCAATCTTATATTTACTAATTGGAGGCACCTTTCAAGCCGTTTAATTAACCCACATCATCAATATTAATTCTAGTGTTGGATTAGAGAATATACGGCCAGGATAAAATAAAAGTTATGTAACAAAGATGGTCCGGTACAAAAGGATTTGTCACGTACACCGGTAGTGCAAAAAAAAAACAGAAGCCTTCACACATGAAAACGCCACGATCCAGTAAAAACTAATCTGTCACGTCCATGGGTAGTGGAATAGAAAATTAAAGCCTCCACGGCTCCAACCTTGAAAACTCAACGTAGTCCACGAGTAGTGAAAAAAAATAGAAACCTCCTTGCAAGAAAACTCCACGATCCACGTTGTCCACGAGTAGTTAAAAATACTTGACGTTCTCAAAAAAAGAAATCCACGACCATGTTGCTTTCCAATTGAAAAGAGAGACCGTGCTTTCCTATCCTTCTTTCTCATCGCCTGATATTCTTGCCAAGGCTACGTCCTTGAGGTGAACGGGAGATTGTGTGTTGATCGCGCTGTATCCGGCCAGGCCGCCAGAAACATGCATGTTGAGGCAGCACTTTCCGCTAGACTCAGGAAGAATCTAGAACACACACAAAATCAAGGTAAGCGGCAACCGAGAGAGCTAATAGACCGACAAACTTATTAATTTTATGATCCTCCCAGTGGCTACCATGGTCAGTGTGGGTGTCACCAGATTTATAAGGATGACGTATTTGTAGCTATTGCTATTATCTGCACTCATCCTCAACCTTCTCTTCTGATCGCACATCAGACGGAAGCGTCCTCGGCGGCAATGGCAGAGGCAGCATGCACGCACGCTCCTGTAATATGGCAAGCTGTCCGCATCATCTCGGCCTATAGGTATCCATAAATTCCGCGTATCATTAATTTAGCAACATATAGATGCAAGTGAATTAGTAATGATATAGTCCACCATGTATCCATCATGCATATGCATGCTGCCAAGGGACGTACGTGCGTTTCCATCAGGATATTGGTCTGTTTGGTTGTAACGCCACGTGCGCATGCAACGTCTTGGATTTGCTCACCAAGAAAAAACATACAGTTGAACCCTGCTAGGAATTGTAACATGAAGTATGAACAATGAAAAACACAACTAAGTATTTTACACCAGGATATTTTTACTTTATCGAAAAATATCTTTACTTAACTATTTGGCCAAACAAAGACTGTCCTTTTTCCCCAGCATGTTGTGTAGTTTGATATGTCACATTATATAAAAAATATATTTTGCAACAGAAATTTATAAACAAGTAATTTATCGTGCTAGACTTCACATCATACTGCAAACGCCCGCCCACTCATATTATATAAATGATTCTACCAATTTACGTCTCATTTAATATTTGTTATTTGTCATACACTGCTTGGTTTATGACTTCTACACATGTATTTTTGGGGCAAATTTAATGCTATTATTAGCTTATCGCACCCATCATTTGTTTGTGTATAGATTCCATTGTAGATGCTTCAGATGTAGAATTGTTGGTTTAGGCCCAAGATTCATCTTACAAACTAAACCCCAAATCTAAAAGGCTCAGACGGTGACCGGCTGACGATGTCCCATGGTCCCAAGAATTTACATGTTGGATGTTAAGAGGTGCTCGATGCCCTTGGTCAAGATATATCAATTATGGTTGTCTGCGTCGGGTGTCTACAACACCAGTTTCAGAACTAGCATTTCAAATGTAAAATGTTTGATGGTAGGAACAGACAGAACACAAGTTGGTGACGGACTAATGGTCATTTACAAGGTCTTTTTTTGCATGATATCTCACATGAGTCATCTCAAATTTTCAATCACATAATTCACCCATGATTCCGATTGGTGCCTGACATATATGCATGTATGTACTTATTCATCATATTTATGCACGTAGTAGTTTCTGCTCTTATGTCTGCTCATCATATTCTCATTAATCACCTAGCAATGATTTGTTACTAATGGTAGAATCCCTTCTCAGTATATCATGTTATTGTATGAAAATACCTTCAAACCTCAAGTTCGCAAATAAAGTATAGCATTGGATAAAATATACAAGAAACCTATCTATGTAGATTATCTAATGGTCCAACCACATGCATATGTATACAACCATACCCATGTCTTCGATTTCATATACATATTAATGCTGGAAGTAAAATACATTACGTAGATTCATTTTAACGAAGGGCATGAACTGTGAGGTATGTACCACATGCAGTTGTGATTTTCTACACTTTAATGTTGATACATTTACATCTAGCCTATAATCTATATTTTTTCCATAATTATGTCCTGACTTTGTTAGCCTTGGCCACATTTCTAGACTAGGATCAGATGACCTAAACTTACCCATGTCAAAGTTAGATATGATAGAAATATGGTCAAAGTATGCGTGCATCTGTACATGTCCAATAAAAAGACAAAATAAATACATCACAAAAAAGAGAAATGCATCACTATGCGTAGTAGTGAGAATATATTTAGTTACTCTGGATAACAATATTCAAATCAGCGTCAGGGACCTAACAAATAAAACTATTTCCGCAAGAACGTATCACCATGAAATTATTTTGTGAATGTGTATGATTCTTTATTATCCTTCTGTGGACCAATAAAAGTTTTTTAGTACCAACATTTCAATAATTGTATAATAGCATTTTTCACACACATCAAATACAACTTTGTGGTCTTTAACTGCTAGCCCGTGCAGGTGCACGGGTTGACGACTAGTTTACCCTAATTAGAAGCATTACAAGCTAGACACCGTATGCAACATGCAACCACATATCACACTGCGAAGTTGGAGCAAGAACCTGTGATGGTGGTGTAGGGGAAGTGTTGTCTTCAGGTATAGAGCAACGTTCAATATGTTCATTTAGGCTTGCTGTTTCTTGAGAATCATGTGGAGAGGATGAAATTGCATTCTTTATAAGAGTATTGTGTCTCATATTAACCCACGCAGCGGATTTGTCTCACCATAAGCGATAGGCGTAGGATACACAAGAACGATGGTTTGATGTAAGAACATGGTGTGATAGGCGGATGTAGTATGAACCAAAAAGCAGAAGGCGTGTCATATTCACATGTATAATGTGTAAGCTAAGGAGATGCAATTTAACAAATTAGGAGCATTGATGAGGGATACACAAGAGAAGTAGTTTGATGTAAGAACATGGTTAATAGAAAGGCGTGAAATGCGTACCAAAAGCAGGAAGGCATGTCATATTCACAGGTATAATGTGTTAACTAGGCAGATGCAATTTACCCTAATTAGAAGCATTACAAGGTAGACACCATATGCAACATGCAACCACATATCATACTGCCAAGTAAGAGCAAGCACCTGCGATGGTGGTGTGGGGGAATTGCAGTGATCAACTAGAGAGCTACGTTGACTATCTTCATTTAGCCTTGCTGTTTCTTGAGAATTATGTGGGGAGGATGACACTGCACTCTTTAAACGAGTAGGGCGTCTCACAGTAACCCACCCGGGTGATTGTCTCATCATAAGTGATTGACGAGGGATACAAAAGAGCATTAGTTTGATGTACGAACATGGTTAATAGACATATGTAGTATGTATCAAAAACAGGAAGGCATGTCATTATCAAAGGTATAATGTGTAAAATGGCAGATGCAATTTAACCAAATTGGAAGCAATACAAGCTAGACACCATATGCAACATGCAACCACATTTGACAGTGCGAAGTTTAGGCAAGCAAGCGGGATGGTTACGTGTGGCAATTGAGATCATCAAGCTGAGAGCTACTTTTCTTGTCTCCACTGCGACCTTTGCACCCATTAGGCGTTGAAGCGCTTCTGCTTATCTTGAATTACACTTTGGGCGACTTCATCTTTTCTTTTACGCATTCATCAACACTGCGTCAGTCTGAAATACCCATGCATAAAAAACAATAGTGTGAGTATGGGTGAAGTGTGTGCACAATTAGTACAGTGTAAAGGTAGCAGATAGCAGGTCGGTGAGAAATAAATGACGAGAGACATATGATAGCTCTACAACATGCATGGCACACTCAATTACTACAAGATTCTATGAAAATAACAGTCGACTGAAAGCAAATAGGTCAGTCCATTTTTTCGCACCGTCCGATGTACAAAGAACGGGAGATCACCTTCATCTACCTCCAGCCGGTCGGTGTTGGCGATCTTCCTCGAAACACCGGCGACCACCGCCCATATTCCTCCCCCTGCGCCCTCCCTCGACCTCACCGCCTTTGCCGTGCTTGGCACCCCCGCCATCCATTCAAGCCCGCCGACCTCCGGATCGGGTGCAAGCAGCTCCTGCGCCCCACGCCTATGATGAGACAGCGATCGCCGCTTCCCGAAACAAAGCGGACTAGGTGCTCCAGCGCGCCTAAGCGGGTCTTCTTCTTTAATTGCGGTTCGACCGACCTGAATTGAAATCCAGGCAGGCTCTTGACCTCTAGCAAAGGTGAAATACTAAAGGGAGAAACCTTGTGCATTTAGTATCATGAAGAAGATCAGATGAAGCGCTCAACTAGTTTCTTTCGTGGGATGAATACGGTGTGGCGGAGGCGTAAGATTTGCATGAATAAGGGAAGAGGAGTACCTCTTTCTGCTGGCGATCTTGTGTCCTCATACATTTTTTCCGGCGATCTTGTTGTTCGCCGGAAACCAGAAGTTGTGGAGGACGGTGCAGCCTTGGGCAAACCCATGGCCAAGTTGTTGAGTGTGGTGCGGTGGCCGTCTGTCGGCAGCAGGGAAGCAGATCCGAGGCGGCGAACGACGGCGTAGCGGGAACAGCTCCGCTGCGGTGGACGATTGCGACAGTGGAGCCGCAGAAGTGAGGCGCAGGACAGCGTGGTCGGAGTGGTTCTGGTACGGCGCACGTCGGCATCGGCGTCATGGAGGCAGCTCTCCCTCGGCTTCAGCTGCTAAGGCCTTGAGGGTGTTGCGGTTGCGGTTGCGTTGGACGACGACGTCGGGGTACAGGCTCCGGCGTGATGGAGGAGGGCGGCGGTGGATTGGTCGCTATGGGGTGGAGGACGGAGGAGGTTGGGGTTTCGCGGCTGGTGGAGAGGGCGTTTTCGCGCCCATAGAGTATGAATGGGGAAACGGAGGGAGGCGGGGAACTAAGGGGGAACAATGTTTAGGTTTGAGACGCGCTTGTTTGAAATTTGGGGAAAGTTACAAACTTTGCCCCCATCTAAAATTTCGGACATATTGCGGGTTGGGGGTAGGATAGTCATGTCAGGTGTCCCAAATGTGGGCGGGATAGATTTCAGCCGAGCGCATGGGTGTTTAGGCGCCCACGGCGTATGAATGCTTCTCGGAGGTGGTTGAGACTGGTGTCTTGGTGAAGTTACAAACCTACCCCGGTTTAGACCTTTGGACATCGGCCCGATAGGCTACACGGGCCAGAGTCAGGACAATAATTTCCTACCACCAAAACATTAGTCTCGCATGGTTTAGGGTGACCAGAGGCCTATTTGGCACTTCGTTCAATATTTGGGAGCAGAAGCATTAACGTTTTCGGTTCTCTTGAATTGAACTTTCAGGATTTGCCAAACTTAACAAATCTTTACTCTTGAAAATCCTAAAGCTATGATTATTTTGGAACGGAGGGGGTACATTTTAATATACATTGTACACGAGTATATATTAAAAATATGCAACTTACCTCAGTTCATGCATGGTTCCAGGTATAATATCCTTGGTTGCAAAAAAAAAGTTAGATATGCGTATGAATATATATACCATGTTCAAACTCACAACAAAGATTGATGCCCCTTTTACATCTGATTTACAAATGCCATTATCTCGGGTTCAAATAGATGAATGCACTTCCTATGAATTTGAATCTTTGAAACCCCCTTTATGTTGAATTCGACATGTATTTTATTTCGTAGCTAGCAATTTGGAATCTATCCATGCAAGTGACAAATGTATAAAGTGCTTCACACTAACAACATGGAGTGCACTAATTAATGTTTATATATGAATTGCAAAAGCATCCATTGCCTGTATTTCAAACCGCTCTCACTCTATGGATCGATAATATGAAATAAACACATGCACATGCTAGAATTCAATAGAGTATGGGTGTCTGATAGACCGATTTTCGTCCATACGCAATTTTGCAAAATTCATGACCTCATCCAAAAATAATAATGCCATTTATATTTTAATATAATGCGTAGAACCACCTTTTACACGTAGATATCTCTCTATCTAACGCATAAGTGCACACACTTTATATGCATCGACATTTCTCTTTCACACATGCTCACAATCTCTCTCAGGGTGTCGGGGTGTCTCACGCACATGCTCTCTCTGTTTCTCTATCTCTCTTTCTGACTACTATGTACCACTCTTTTCACTAATCTCAGTTGGAAAACACTATTTCTCTCACATGCATATATACACAAGCACGGTCTCTACTAGCCCCTATCGCACATATATGTGCCTCGTGTCTCCCGCATGCACATTATCTTTAGGCCTCTCTACACATTGCCCCCCCCCCCCGACACACCTCTCTAATAGTGGTTGGCGAGATATGATTTCATCATATCATTGGTAGGATATCCACAGCTGTTAGGCTGGATGGTATCTGAGGCAAAGTTTTACCCTAGTTCGGACGGACCCTTGCGAGTTGAAGAAAGAGCCTACTCTGATCTTGTATATTAGTGTTAGGGGTGTGTACAAAGTACGTGAATACCGGCATTGTGCGTGTGTGTATACTATCAACGAACTAGCCCCCAAGCTTGTATAACATACTAAGGGCCTAGGGTTACAAATCATATATAGTCGGCGTATCACCAGTGGGGATAGAGTCCTCCGCGACTCTGGTAGCTTCCCGTTGTACGCCGATTCCTCCACATGGGTCTCCGTATAACACGTCTCGGTCCAACCTATATGTGGCGCAGGATGGAACCGACCCATGAGTCTTCATGTTGACCCACCACAACTAGAAATGATGTGCCCACCACACCACACACGCAATCGGCCACTAAGAAAATAAGCATATACAATAGTACAACGGTATCTAGCTCATGATACGTCTCCATATTTTGTTGATGACACTGACGAACTTTGCATTTGATGCGTGCTCCGTATTTTGTTGACGACACTTACGGCCATTGTATTTGAAGCAAAAGCACGATATGGTCATTGGACTTCAGAATAAGCTCATCACGGTAACCACATACATTTTGTCGTGCTAACCAACATGTGGTTGGATGGTTAGAGGACAGTGGTTTCTCGAGCCCACGAAGGTTAAAGTCCCGATGCTCGCATTTATCTTGTGTTAATTTCAGTATTTTCCGGCGATGTACGTTCAGTGGGAGAAGACATTCCACTCGACTACGAGGCACCTATGGTGACTTCGTAAAATCTCAAGATCATATATGCTGGCCCACTCTCGAAGGTGCGTGGCGGACGAGGTGGGGAGTGGTTTTGGGGAGGCGGGCGGCCATGGCGGCGGCGGGCGGTTCGACTGTGGTGGTGGCGGCTCGGGGGTGGAATTTTATGATAAACTGGATGCCCTTGATTTCGTATCCAACGGCTGGAAAATCTAATGACCAGAGATGAAAAAGTCAGTCGACTGATGTGTAGCCTCACCCCGCACGTACACATGCACGCAAGCAAGACATGCACGCATGTAGGCGTGCAACACTGACACGTACACATAACGTACACATGCACGCATCTTTGGCGTGCAACAACGACTGCATACATGCACTCATGAACACACGCACGTACACACCCATGCATGCAACACTGAAACGCACCCTTGCACGTACGCAACCATGCATGCAACACTGAAACGCACCCTTGCACACACGCAACACTCGCACGCCAGCATGCACACAACACACGACGCAAGACACATGCTTAACTACATGAAAAAGATGATGTCACACGCAATGAACAATCATCGGTTTATGAACTGCCCGCTTCTGACCGCCCTGGCCCACCAAAGGTTCCTCTGCTGTGCGCTGCCTGCGTTGGGTCATTGACATGCAGGCCATGCACCCAAAGAGCCCACACGTCAGTGGAAGAACGGCACGGTGTCCTAGGTCAGAGTCGAGAGCGCCACTCGCGGCACACCCGACTGAACACGCCTCGGTGCCGCATTCAAATGCCTCCATGAAACCCGCCCGTGTGGAAGCCGAGAAACCCACTCTGGACACATGTCCGTTCATGACCGGGCCGGCGTTAAACGCAACGCTGGCCGAGCTCCTCCCATCCGCCGTCTATTTAATCTCCTATTTAAATGAGGCCAAACGCCGGCCAAGAATCGCACACCTCCGCCGCTCCCCTATTTCCTCCACCATTTTGTCCACTCTTAAAATGGCTTACGAAGAGTAGTTATTCCACATCCGAGCCGGCTAGGTAGCCCGCCGGATACGAGCTATGCAGCTCGCTGATCCACCTCCCTTCCCTCGCTCGACGGAGCCAGTTGCTGCCCCAAGCCAGCGCGCGGTTCAGCAACTCACCGCTCCAGGCCAGCTCGACGAGGAGCGGCGCACGGGCATTGTTGCTGCCGTCCACGCCGCTGCCTCGTACCGCGTCTCCCATTTCTGTGGCCGAGACTCCCATGCCGGCGGCCGTGCCATGCAAGCATCGACAGAAGCCGGGTGCGCGGAGAGCGACGAGTCGGTGGCCAGCGCCTCCGCGTCCGCTGCCATCATCGAGGAGAAGTAGAACACGGGGGGCCGCCGCCGCTTGGGTCCCATGAAGGCCACCGCGGAGGCGATGCCGGCGTACACAGCAGGTGTCTTGCCGGATCCTTTTGTTGCGAGGACCTTCGTTGACCCCGCATGGGCTCCACGGAAGAGGTCAATGTTAGGATGAACTCGAGCCGGTGCCGGCCATGGCGAAATAGTGGCTGGTGATGAACTCGAACCGGTGCCGGCCACCATCATCTTCGGCACCAGCCAATGATATCAGTTGGGCAGTGGGGAAGCGAGCCGTCGTTTGCGCTGAAGCATATACCTCCGGGGCTCCCGGTAGTCCGGTGATCGTGTTGCCTGACCTGAGGAACACAAATCGATCGGCGGGCGACCATTTAGGCCATGTATTATATACCTGTGCTATCTAGAACTAGCACCGTGTAGTTCATTTGAATGTAATGAAACCGTCATGTTTGTGTGAAAATCCGGTATTTTATATGATTTCCGTCGTTGTTTATATGAAATACTCCGGTGGTTGCGTGAATGAGTATCAGTTTGTCTACGTGTTTGCGCGAATTTCGTCCGGTTGGTTGACTTGCTGTCATATGTGTGCGGCTACGGTTGGATGGCATAATTTGCGGGTCCCGGGCCGGTCTGCAGGCGGCTCGGGCGGCGTTGTGGGACAGAAAAACACAGCTCGTGCGAGCTCGTCTCCAACGTGCGCGCTAGAGGATGCATGACAATATGAGAACCCGAGTCGTTCCTCGTTCATCGGTGGCAAAGGCACCGGTGGATAAAAGGGTCGCCGATATTTTGGCTACCCCGGGCAAGATCCAAACAGCCCCTCCCAACAGATTCAAATCCCTCGTTCGCCGTGGAATTTTGCCATGTGTTGTTTTCATGGACTAGCAAGATGCCCGTGCATTGCACGGAACATCAAGATGCATTTTTTTACAAACTCCCGCATGCATTCAAGGGATAATTAATGTCCTCCTTTGCTAGTACCATGAGGCAAACACCATTAATATTGCATCGATTAGTGTTAGCGGCCTTGTATATCTGCAAATTGTAATTTTGATAGTGGCCCCTTGTATATAAAAATGGAGGGGGAAATATGAGAGATAAGGTGAGGAGGAGTGGGGCGTGGTGCCGTGTTGGTGACTGGTGGTCGGACTGGGCGGAGGCATGGGGATGGATGGCGCATTATGTCTAGGTTTGTATCTCTCTCACACACACCCACGTAGGTGGGGGACGTGTACGAAGAGAAGAGGTGCACGCACGGCGCACGTACTCCTGTCTCTTTCCCAACCACACCCACGCGGGTACACGGTGGAGCTCATTTCTGTACGAAAAAGGCAGCCCACGTGGTAATTTGGCACGTGTACTGGTTGTCCACCTGGTGGAGGGAGGATCGTCTGCCACGGGTGAGGGAGTCCTGGAATAGGGGGTGTCCGGACAGCCGGACTATCAATATCCGCCGGACTCCCAGACTACGAAGATAGAAGATTGAAGACTCCGGCTCGTGTCCGGAAGGTACTTTTCTTGGCGTGGAAGGCAAGCTTGGCAATACGGATATGTAGATCTCCTACCATTGTAACCGACTACTGTGTAACCCTAGCCTCTCCGGTGTCTATATAAACTGGAGGGCCTTAGTCCATAGGGCCGAACATTACATCTCAACAATCATACCATAGGCTAGCTTCTAGGGTTTAGCCTCCTTGATCTCGTGGTAGATCTACTCTTGTACTACCCATATCATCAATATTAATCAAGCGGGGCGTGGGTTTTACCTCCATCGAGAGGGCGAACACAGGTAAAAACATTGTGTCCTCGTCTCTTGTTACCATCCGCCTAGACGCACAGTTCGGGACCCCCAACCCGAGATCCGCCGGTTTTGACACCGACATTGGTGCTTTCATTGAGAGTTCCTCTATGTCGTCACCGATAGGCTCGATGGCATCTTCAACCATCAACGCTGTCCTGGGTGAGACTTCTCACCCCGGACAGATCTTCATATTCGGCGGCTTTGCACTGCGGGCCAATTCTCTTGGCCATCTGCAGCAGATCAAAAGCTACGCCCCTGGCCGTCAGGTCAGATTCGGAAGCTTCAACTTCACGGCCGATGACCGCGGAGACTTGATCTTCGACGGACTCGAGCCACAGCCAGCAGCGCCGCCTTGTGGCGATGGTCATGATCTAGCTCTGCCGCCCGGACGGTGCTTTGCTGGCCCTTTTCGGATCGCTTGACCACTGGCGAAGCCGATTGCCCATATCGAGGGCCGGTGGATTGACGCCGCCCTAGGGGCTTCAATATCCCCGACGATGGAGCCGAATACCAATCTTGTCCCCTGCGAAACTCGTGATCCCAAGGCGCCGGACTCCGAGCCTCCCGCGCCCCTACCAGTTAATCTGGATTGGGCGCCGGTTATGGAATTCACCGCCGCGGACATCTTCCAGCACTCGCCTTTGGCGACATCCTGAATTCCCTGAAGCATCTCTCGCTATCAGGAGGATCCTGGCCGGATAATGGCCAGGACGGTTGGAGTTCGGACGACGAAGAAATTCAAAGCCCACCCACCACCCACTTTGTAGCCACTGTCGAGGATTTAACTGACATGCTAGATTATGACTCCGAAGACATCGACGCTATGGACGACGATGCTGGAGACGAACAGGAACCAGCGCCTATAGGGCACTGGAAAGACACCTCGTCATATGACGTATACATGGTGGACACCCCAAAAGAAGGGGATGGCGAAGAAGCGTGAGAGCGGACTATCTAAAGAAGCAGCCCAAACGCCAGCGTCGGTAGCGCCGCTCTAAATCCGCCACAACAAGAATATAGATTCGGCACGAAATAACAATACCCAGAGTGCGAAGACAACCCCCTCCAAACGACTCGGCGCGGGAGGATCTGAAGCAAGCCCTCACGAAAGGCGGCGAGAAGAAAAGGTTGAGGATCAAAGCTATATACCTCCTCCGAAGACTTAACAAGCCTCAATGACGACGAATTAAATCGCGCTACCGAGGACCCCGTCGAACAAGAGCTTTTTAAGCACAGGCTCATCGCTTCTGACAAGAAGCTGAAGAAGGAAAAGCGGAAGCTCAAAACAGCGGAAGGCGCGCCGGATAAGATGGAGCAAAGTACTCAAAACCCTTGATAAATCTGCAATGGCCACCAATCGAAGAGCTACCCAGCGTAAGCTGCTTCGAGTCGACGAGGAGGCCATAGAGCCCCCACCGTCCAACGGCCCAGCCAGTCCATCTACGGACCCAAAAAAAAGCCCCAAGAAGCAAAGCAACATGTCAAGTGTCCGACGATAGCGGCACATACAAGTCTGAGGCGCCGCACCCACTATGTTTCACAGACGAGTCTTTGGATCATGAATTCCCAGCAGGGTTTAAACCCATAAACATAGAAGCCTACGATGGAACAACAGACCACGGAGCACGGATAGAAGACTATATATTGCATATACACATGGCGGAGGAGATGATCTCCACGCCATAAAATATCTCCCCTCAAACTCAAAGGGCCAGCCGTCGTCATTGGCTCTAAAGCCTCCCGAAAAAACTCTTGTTGGAAGTTGGGAAGAGCTCGAGGAAGCATTTAGAGCAAATTTTCAAGGGACCTATGTCCGTCCTCCGGATCTGAGACGATTTAAGTCATATAACTCAACAACCCGGAGAGTCGGCCACGGAAGTGCGGACAGGTTTCTTACCAAAAAGAACCAAATAGTCGACTTTCCGGACGCTGAAGCCTTAGCAGCTTTCAAGCACAATGTCCGAGACGAATGGCTTGCCAGACACCTCGGTCAAGAGAAACCGAGGACAATGACCGCATTAACAAGCCTCATGACCCGCTTACATGCGGGGAGGATAGCTAGCTAGCAAGAAGCGACACCAGCGACCAAGTACATCGAGATAAGAGATGGAAGCGGAAAATCACGGCAGAAAAAAAGCAGCGCGGAATAAAGAAAAAGCCCAAAACACGGCGGTCGACACGGTTTAAAAGCTCACGGCCAAATAGTAAAGCACAGCCTCTAAAGGATGACGGATGTGGTGTCCAACTTAAAGAAGATTTTGGGTCGGGTATGTCAAATCCACATACCCGGAAGGCACGCAAACCACACCCACATGGATTGTTGGGTTTTAAACAGTCCGTGATGAATGCGAACACAAAGGGGCTCGGCAGCGTCAGCGAAGACAAACCCCACGGTGAGAGCACCGGAAAACAAAAGAATTTCCCACAAGGGTCAAAGCAGTAAACTCACTTCATGTGAGGACACGAAAAACAGTCGACACTTTCTAAAAAGAGCTTCGCACGGTCCAACCCAGAAGACCGAAGAGATTGGATATCAAAACCAATCACTTTCGACCACCGGGACTACTCGAAGCGTTGAAGCGCAGGGCGGACTCCCGATATTGAATCCGATAATAGGCGGATTACAATTCACGAGCGTCCTAATGGGCGGAGGCGATGACTTAAACCTGCTATATTCAAACACAATCCGTCGGATGGGGATAGACCCTACCAAAATTCGACACAGCCACACTTCCTTCAAAGGAGTGGCGCGGGAGCCCTTCGCCAAGTGCACGGGCTCGATATTACTAGAAGTCGTGTTGGATCACCGAAAAACTTTCGGCGAAAAATTAATTTTCCATATCGTCCCATTTAAAGTGAATATCAAGCCTTTGTTGGGACGAAAGGTTTTGTCGCTTCAGCGCCATACCGCATTACGCGTCTCTTACACTCAAGATGCCGGTCCATATGGCGCCATTTCAAAGTCGGGTCACTTAAAGACCCGGACTCGGATAGGCGAATCCGGACTCGGCGAGGCTAGGGCTCCCTAGCCGCATACCCTTTTCACAAGGGCTGCGCGCCTCTTGACGCGATTTCATATAAACCTTGCTTTAATTATTTATATTTCTTCTTTTGCATATTTTTCGCACTGAACTGTCTCTAAAACTAAACGTTCCTCTCTTTCTCTGAGATGAACAACGTGCGTACCGTCGAGGATAACGGCGCGGAGACCTGGCAGTTGAGCGTGCGATGAGGGACCCGTTGCAAGGATTCTTTTGATTAAGACCTGCGTAGACCTTTTATTCTTGTCTCTTGTTGTTACTCTCCTTGGCTCCTTCCTATAGCCAAAGCGAACTGGCGCTTTGGCATCGGCCACGTCGAAGACCACGCTGTACACGGACACAAGGGGCTTAGGGCATAATTCGCCCATTATTATAAAGTCCGAACACCTTGAGTGTTCGGCGTCTCGAGTTAGGCATTATATGCATCAGCTCGAATCATGTCTTTGGTCAAATGTTGGGTTTGCCCGGCTCACGTGTTTTGCTGCCTTCGTTCCGTATCATCGGCTAACGGCACCGGGAGAACTCTGCGATTGTGCCCCGTTAATTTGGGTGAGCACCTCGATGAAAGCGGCCGATCTGTCATGATACTGGCGAGTCTGGTCGACCACTTGATCGACTATCGGAATGTTTAGAATTCCGCTTTGACGAAGGACCGTTTGCGGTCGAGGCACATCGCACCGAATCCGGAGATGTGCGGTGTCATCGAGGCTATATCGTAGCCCACCACGAGCTCCATTGGCTAAGTGAAAGAGATAAAGCATTATAGTCCGGATTGCCTCGTTAGCTATGCTACCACCTCCTTATAACAGGACCGAGGCGTCGGATTAAGTGTGAAAAGGCGCTATTTTGCGAACACCCGGCACCTTGTGCGAGGGCTGAAGCGAAGACGCATCTTCGGGTTATACAAAATATATCGTGGCGGCCGCGACGGAGAAGTTTTACTACTTGGAAGCACAAGTATAAAAAGCATTCATACTATAACCATTGATCTACAAGTTAATGCGTTCAATTGAGCGTTACATTTTTGAAACACTGCGACTCTATTACCTGGCGCCACGCATAACTTCCCGAAATAATGCTCGGCGAAGCGGTTTCCATCGAACCACAGGCGGCAACAGCGGTGGCATCCATCTCCGGACACTGCGCCTTCACGGGCTAGAGCCATCCGCGCCCTCGATGCAGGCCGACCGTTTCATCTCCTTGATATGCGGCACCGCCCCAAGGAATTGTCGCGATGGGCGAAGTAGCTCGTCGCCTTGGACCTCTCGGCCATACATGGGCCACGATGTCGATCATAGCCAGCCGGACAGTCTATTTAGTTGGCCCATTCGGCAACCTGTCCGTCGGTGGAAGAAGCGATCCGGACTGTGGAATTGAGACCAATATAACTCTTAGTCTCGTGATCCCCAGGCTCCGGAAGTGCTAACGGCATCGGCCGCACTCACAGCCAAGTCCATATATGGATCCTCCGAACTCCTGACCGCGAATTGAGCATACTTGGCATCCATAAACGGCGACACATCGAAAAAGGCTTGCCACCACGATTTCTCGGCTTGGCGCAGCTCCTCCTTCATAGCCGCATTGCGAGCGGGCATCCTTAACCGGCGGTGGCCTTCTTGGTCTTCCCGCTCCGATAAGCGCTCCTTTTCAAGAGCCTCATTGCGGTCCGTAGCATCCTTTAATTTCTTGGCCAATTCGCCACCTCCGCCTAGCTTAGGCGGTCGCGCGACCTTTTGGCCTTCAACTCTTGGCCGCCCTCGCGGCAGCCGCATCACTCGCCGGGCTTGCTCCTTAGCTTGAGCAAGTTCGGCCGAAAACTCTCCACAGCAGCAACATCTATGCGTATAAACAGCATATAACTTATCGAGGCGGGCTTTGACCCACTCAATAAAGCGGCTGCGGAGAATTTATTTACCTTGCGACTCGTCAAGTCATTTGGTTGACAAATCGATGTCGGCATCGCCACGTCAAGTTGTCGACTTAATTCGGCAAACTCATTAGTCGGCTGGCCCGGACTATCCGCCACTATGTCGAGCGGCGGTATTCATTACCTGAGATGTTGAGATTTTGATCCTCGGCACGCTGTCATTTTCGACAACCTACCGAGTCTCAGGGGCTACTATCTATACAGGGCGCATTTTTTATATGCAAAGCTGTTAAAATATAAAGGGATGCGCCATTTTCGCATACCTCAAATCCCTTGACAAGCTCATGGCGGCATTCATAATCCGCTTTCGTGGACGAAATCCTTCCGATCACCATACGCATTAACGCGGTGATCTTCTAGAATGGACGCCCTCTCAAGTAGACTCTTCAGTTCTCCAGGCCGGATTCTGCTGGGTGCCGAACTCTCTGGCCCCTCCGGACTCGGGGCGCCCTCCGTGGCGACACTTCGGGCTCGCCTACCTCATCTGGCGGCTGCTGCGAGGCGGAGGCGTGTCGCTCTCCATCATCTCGGGAAGAAGTTCCCGAGGATGAACTCATACGAGGCAGCTGCAGATCCGAACTGCGATATAAATATTTCGGTTACCTCTGAAGCGTAAATGAAGGTACTTTATTAATTAACTTCCTCTTTCATACTTACGGTTCGTTGGAGAGCTGGTCCTTGGCGATGATTGCGCGTCCGGATTCTCTCGGGGCGCGGACCCCCGTGAGATTTCTTCCCACGCTTAGGGGCTTTGACCTCCGGATCTCGGGCGGTCCTCTTTCCCTTTGAAGGAGGGGTTCTTGGTTCCCTCCTCTTGATCGCCCTTCGGGCAAAGTATTAGCTCCTTATTTCCCCGTCGCCCCCCCTCGGTGGGCGCAACCTCCAACATTCGACCAGCCACGGGCTCCAGTCACGGTCTCTGGGAGGGCGGACACCTTATCGGCCTTGATCGCGCCACCCATTCTGTAAAGAACAAAGGGTCGAGAGCGAACTTTTGAAAGGCATAAAAATAGAATGTCCGGACTCGAGCTATTTACACGAGTATCCGGGCGATCGCGGCTTAGGCTGCGTCCTCGGCCAAATCCGGACCGCCACCCGCGGTCGAAGAACAGCTGTACATCTCCGTGGGTGGCGCACCCATAAAATGTTGGAGAATACGAGGTCCCTCGGATTGTACTCCCATAGGCGGAGAGGACGGCGTTTGCGAGGCGGAAGATGCACGATTAGCATAACTGCATCACCTTGATCGGTCGATCTCCCTCGTTTGGAGGTCTCGAATCCGGCCTGCGGTGAAGGCACGTCTTGGACGGCCCCAGTTGAGCCCTTGGTTGACCCACGACATCGGTTGCCGTGGAGGTCCGAGGCGGAAGGAGGCGGCGGCTTTGCTTGCGCCTTGGAGCGATGATGTAAAACCACTCCTGCTGCCACAATCCAGTTCCTCTTGGAAGGAACCTTCGAGCCACGGGGCATCGACCTTCTTGCTTATGGTCGCCCCGCCGCACTCCGCTTGACGCCCCCCGATCATCTTTGGCTCCACCTTAAATGTTTTCAGCCACAGGCCAAAGTTGGGGATGACGCGGAGGAAGGCTTCGCAGACAATAATGAATGCGGAGATGTGGAGGATGGACTCCGGAGCCAAGTCATGGAAGTCCAGCCCGTAGTAGAACAGGAGCCCTCTCACGAAGGGATCCGTCGGGAAGCCTAATCGCCGACGGAGGTGAGATACGAAAATGACGTATTCGCCGGGCTCGGGGGCTGCACGGCCTGCCACAGGGTAGGCAACTGTCTGAAACCTCGTGGGCGGTGCTTGGCCTCTCGCAACTTCAATATGTCCTCCTCCGTGACGGAGGAGGGCATCCACCGGCCCTGGAGGTCAGAGCCGGACATCGTTGAGGATCCGAAGCGCTCGAATCTGAAGCTCTGGGTGTTGGGACTGGGAGCGAAGGAAAGATTTGATGCGAGGTTAAAGAACGGGGACAGGCCTTGGTCCCTTATAAAGGGAAGAAATACCAAGGGCCGTCTCGTGACCGTTGAGATTCCCCTTGATAGAGGAGGTGTGGCGGCAGGAACTGTTGGGTTACCCACGCGTATTGATGAGGATCCGGAATAAGGGAACACGATCTCTGCTTCGACAAGGCGTGCCAAGGAAACTTCGCTAAGCGTCTTGAGGTGGAATAGTAAAAAAACGATTCAAATGAGGGCTTGGCTGCGGTGTGATGTCACGCCGCATGATACGTCAGCAGATTGGGCTAGGTGTATATTTTATTCTCTCTACGTTGGAATATGGAATTTATTTTGCAGAGCCGGACACTATCTTGGTATTCATTATCTTCTCCGGATTATTCAAGGGAGGAACCCGCCTTGCAATGCCGAAACATTATGCACGCCGGACTTATCGTCATTGAAGACTGGTTCGAGGCTCTTGAGGAGTCTGGACTAGGGGTGTCGAACAGCGGACTATCAATATCCGCCGGACTCCTAGACTACGAAGATAGAAGATTGAAGACTCCGGCTCGTGTCCGGAAGGTACTTTTCTTGACGTGTAAGGAAAGCTTGGCAATACGGATATGTAGATCTCCTACCATTGTAACCGACTCTGTGTAACCCTAGCCTCTCCGGTGTTTATATAAACCGGAGGGCCTTAATCCATAGGGCGAACATTACATCTCAACAATCATACCATAGGCTAGCTTCTAGGGTTTAGCCTCCTTGATCTCGTGGTAGATCTACTCTTGTACTACCCATATCATCAATATTAATCAAGCGGGGCGTGAGGTTTTACCTCCATCGAGAGGGCCGAACACAGGTAAAAACATTGTGTCCCTCGTCTCTTGTTACCATCCGCCTAGGCGCACAGTTAAGGACCCCCTACCGAGATCCGCCGGTTTGACACCGACAAAGGGTGAACAAACAAATTGCGACTTGGCGTTATGTTAAATTAAAAAAGAGGCAAACCATGTGGGGCTTACCTTAGAGGCAAGGCTCTATACATGGAGTACTTTTGATGTGTCCCGTCAACTCATGAGAACAAGGAGAAACTTGCTTAGTCGCGTCTCCCCCCACCCACAGGCGCGGTGGCTCACAGGGATGAGGTGAAGCTGGAGTACTCTTTATGCGCTTCGCCCGCTCCCTCGCCCATGCCAGCGGTGGCTCATGACCGAGGAGAAAATTTTACTACTCCCTCCGTTTACTCCTCGTCCCTACTATGTACTTTGGTTAGTACTCCTCTATTTACTTATAAAAGGCCACTATAAAAATACATTTTGCATCTATACAAGGCCACAAATAATGTCGAGACAAAAGTTACTACTCCCTCCTTTCCAGGTTTATGGCTCAATTTCAAAATCTCTCCAACCAAGGTGAGCGGTGAGTGGTCGAATTAATTTCGTAGTTTGCACTGACACGCTCATTTTTCTCAAGAAGTTATGTTTACCGAGGCATTAATTAGAACGAATGCATGAATGACCACTAAATTTCCATGAACTTGTACATGCATTGGTTAGTTTCCTCTTGACACTGCTTGCGTCGGGTTATCTAACACACCTCGAAATCCAACATGTAATGGTACAACTACTAGTATAGTACTAGAATTGAGACTTATCAAACAGAAAAATGAATGTTTTTTAGATGAGCCCTATAAACCCTAGTGGGTACGTACTCCATAAAAACAGATTTTTCCAAAACTAAGTCGCTCCCTTTCATGAATTCTGTAGTATACTCCTCCGTCGACGCTCCCTTTCATGAATTCTGTACTTCCTGTCGCCAACATGTGGGACATATAGCAACCGGGTCGACGTGTCAAGCACGAAATAACAGTGCAGAACAGCAGGGGGACGCACCCCACTCGTACCAGCCCAGTGTTAGTAATGAGCAATGAGACGTCAAATCACAATGCCGCACCTTCCCAGACGGGCGAAGCAACCATTATTTCACACTTCAGTTCAACATCATCTCAAACCACGTACTAGTATTGCTTCTGACTCAAGAGGGACACGCGCATCGCCTTGGTACATCATGACACGTGGGACCGCATGACAGGCCATGCTCCCCCGCCGATTGCTGGGTAAAATCACCTCATTTTTACAATACTTCCTCCGGATCGGTTTACTACATGGCATGCACGTCGTTCTAGGTTGAGAATTTAACTGGCTATATATATATATATATATATATATATATATATGTATACTTTTGTACAGTAGTACTCCACTATCGATGGATTGCGCCATGGAGCAAAAATTGAAATTTTTAAAAAGGTGGTACATATAGAGGCTAAAATGGCCAAATTATGCATATAGTACTATTAAAAAAAGCTAGTACGTGCTTAATTGGGGTGCTAAATTCTATTAAAGAAATACTAGTACTAGCATGTACATACTGAAGAGTTAAAGTAACGAGAAGAAACATAACATAGTTCTGCTGGGGGCTCAGCACAACACACCCCTCAAATTAAACTAAGCACACCTGAAATTAAACTATGCAACTAATCCGGTAGACACTGCATTAGAAGTTTAGAACCGCCATGAGCAACGACACTTCCACCTTACTCGGAGTCCTCGTCCACGTCCTCGACTTCGTCCTTGTCCTTCTTCCTCTTGGCCGATACTTCTTTGCTTGAACCGCCAACTTGGCTGTTGCTCTTCATCCAACCCTTGTAGATATTGAAACAAAGGTAGCCATCCATTGCAGCGTACTGGATGTGGTCTATATCTAGTACATTCCGCTGCCATGCATGACGATGAAACGTGTAATGAGGTTTCTCCAGTTTGCGGTACGAAGGATGAACCATGGCTCCTACCAGGGTCAGCATTGAGGGCTGACGAGAGGGCACCAGCCAATTCTTCTAGAGGTTGAAGGGGTTGCCTACAACGAGGCCTATCCGATGCAGGACTTCTTTGTCATTCTTAAAGTCTACAGTAACGAATTTGAATGTTTTGTCCTCGAGGAAGTTCTTAAAATCCTGGCACTCAACGTCGGCATGGCATATGTGGTAGACCAAGCAAACGTTATGTACGCAAACCTGGATCACGGTGGTCTTATTCCTCTCTTCGTCCTTTATATCCTTCTCTCGTCCGGGACTGTGGTGTACTCAACATATAGCCCAGCGACCCACTCATCATGTGAGTTTTGAACATGCATCTGAAGCGAAAGGCATCCTTTCACCGTTGCGAAATGCGGGTGTAGATGACGTCGAACTCATCGCGGTGATGGTTCTAACCTTGTACTCACCGCCGATCGGGAGATTTGAGGCGCCATGGATTTGGGAGGAGGTTAGGATTAGTGGAACTATCGTAATGTGAATGGGCGGGACGACTAGGAAGCGAACCGCCGTAGTATTAAAGGGCGTGCGGGAAAGAGTAGGAGTGAACGCGGCGTCACGAATGGCGGGGTAGTGGCTTTCCATTCTCCCATGATCTGAACTTTTCGAGAGCCCTTGGATCTGAATCGAGCAGTTGCATGGCGTGATTCTAGACTATGGGTGAATATCCTATCCTGGAGGGTTGTTCTTAAAATTTTCAGCAACTTAGCATGCGACCATTTGATCTCAGATCCAATGGCTGCCAGCAGCCCGTATCATGGTCGTGCCTACCACGACCGTCGCGTCGCTCGCATGGTCGCGCCCTTGGAGATTTAACACGGTGCGTTAGGCTATCTGATGTTGGCATGTCATACATAGTCATCACTTAGTCACTCATACTACAACAAGGTTGGCTATAAGTGTATTTTTTTACTCCTCTCTATCTCTTTCTTCGTACTCCCTCCGTCCCATAATATAATAACGTTTTTGACACTAGCTAGTGTAGTGTCAAAAACGTTCTTATATAATGGGACACAGAAATACTAGTATTATTGCATTTGCCAAGGTGACCTCTTCCAATGAAATGGTGTTGCTAAGTTTGCTTCATTTAATTAGCTATAGACTCAAAATTGTCTTTTCACCTAGGTACAGCGCTTAGCATCGTTTCTTCCTTGGGTCACCAAACTAGTCTCTCTCTTCTTGATTAACTTGCCACATCGGACTTTATGCCTATGTGGCAAGCTTAACTTTACCAGTAGGAGCAAGTAAGTACAATAGTCGCTTTACATGGCATTTTTGCATATGTGGAGGAAAGAGAGGCTAGGAAAAAGTGGAGAAGTGGGCTCTCATGCAAGAGCCAGCCTCTACTACTACATGGTGGAGCATTGGGAGAGGCACACAGTATGGAGGTGGTCAGGGAATCGGAGACTCACGCCGGTCGTAGCACATGATTAAAATGATAATGGCAAGTCAAATCACGGGGCCCCACCTGTCCAGCAGTACTCGCTGTCAAATCACACAGCCCTACGTTTGCAGCAGCCTACTCCCTCGTCTTCTCACGTCTCTGTCGAACTGACTAGGCGGAACTGCCCCGCCTACCGCGCAGGAAAAGCCCCGCCCTCGGCTTTTAAATACAACTACTCCCTCCGTCGGATGCGTTTGGTTGAAGGTATCATATGAACGGTTTGGGACCATTCAATTTTTTTGGTATTGAACCATTCAATTCATGTGTTTGGCTGAGATGAGCTAATTATTTAAGACGGGACCACCAGTCATGCATGCAAAGGGTGGCCATTTGATTCGACTGATTTGGTTGTGGAATGGTTCAGCATCTTCAAGGCATATTCTCTTTTTTTGACTCAAACCATTCATGTGCTTTATAACCAAACATGTCTATTTTATGAACGATCCAAAACCATTCATGACCACCCTTGCAACCAAACGCAAGTCATCTTACGAAAACCAAATAATCCCACAATACAAAGGCGCGGTGCATTAACTTCTACCTCGTTTCTTGTTTCTTCACATATCAACCAATAAGAATCCAATGATATATTTTTTGTGACATAGTAACTCATATTTAGTTAGTCAAATGGATGAACTAGAACTACGTGCAGGCCCTATAAACCGATACACCTACAAATAAAAAACCAAGACGGAGAGGGTAGTTCAGCACGTATCTTTTTAGATCAATATAGTCGGGATTCACCAAGGAGCAAAACCAAGTGGTAGGTTGCTCCTATCGTCTTGGGCGTAACAACTCAAGCGGTCGATCCTTTGCGAAATGGCGACACACTTAACAGGACCCCTTTGGCAGACATGTGGCTCATCCACCGTCTTGTTCCACGTGCGATGCACCAAATTACAGTTCGGAGGAGCGGTTGGAATTGGAGGCACCCCGGTCGTAGCGTCGCAGTAGTAGAAAATGAGCGATGAGGGGTCAAATCACAAAGCCCCACCTTTCCCACATTAAGCTGGATGGACGAAGCAACCATCATTTCACTATAGCGCGCAAGAGAATAAAGAAAAAAGAAAACAATGATGCGTGCGGCAGCTACCTAGGGCACCCTAGGGTAGGGGTCTCCACTACAGATCCTTTTTTTTGAAAGCGCCTCCACTACAAATCGGCTTCTCCCTCGTCCTCTTGAAGAAAACCGATGATGAGTGCCGCGGTAGGGTTTGTAGGAGTACTACGGCGTGCGGGGCCTCGTCGTAATAAACGGGTTCAGTGATCAAGTCGGCGCCTTAAATATGTGTGGGCGCTTGGTTTCACGGGAGCGAGGCAGCATTTTGGGTTCGGGGACGGTGGAGATATAGCACATACAAAAATTGTGGATGTAGGTTCGACCGAAAGGCAATGATGCATGGGCCCTGCATTTTGATATACCCAGGGCCGCGTGAAATTTGCTACTCTACTCAAAACTACTAAGGTACACATGTATTGAACGCATGAGATTTCGAAACCAAATTATGAATAAATACACACTATAGCATGTAAATCTTTGAGTCATATATGCATGATGTAGATGTTCGTTTAGTTCTTATAGTTCATCTCATTCAAAATCAATTAGTTTTATAAAAATGTTAAGATTCATGAAGTTGTGCATCGTAAATCGTAAAGTAAAAAAAAACAAATAATGGCAATTCATTTAAAAAATAATAATCAATTATGATACAGAAGATTCTAGAACAAAGGAGAAGTGCTTGTGTTTTGAGGTTTGTGCATTATGCTTAAGTTCAACCATGGAGTCTTCTATATTGTACATGTGGCAGATCTGGTGGAATGTTGATGATATCCAATGGCCAGTAGTGCTCGGATTTGCCCATCTCTGCACTATCGGGTTAGCTTCATCCAGCGACCATCTTTCAAAGTTATTGGCAAACTACATAGTTCTTTTGCCATAGTTGCATGTTTTGGAAAAAAAGCTACTAGTGGGTTGTACTATCTATTTAGGAATAGAAGATGCATACATGGAAGTTATAGGGAAAGAGATGACATGGAGCATCTCAGTTCCTATGAGTAGGGATTGGAAAAGAGATGTCATTTGGTTCACATCATAGGAACTTTTCTATTGAATCTGGAGATGACATGTATCTCAATTCCTATGAGGAGGGATTAGTAAAGAGATGTAATTTGGTTCATATCATAGGAACTTTTCTATTGAATATACGCTAATGTTTATTTTCCTTTGAAATTAAGGGAGTATAGGAATCCATTCATATGAACCAAGTGGCTCTAAAGCTATAGAATTGATATCATGTTTATTTCCTTTGAGATGTAGAGTATATGAATCTATTCCTATGAACCAATTGGCTCTAAAGGAAAAAAATCCTATAAAAATCATATCATATAGAGTTCCTATGATATTCCTCGACACTAAAGGATGGTTGAAATTGCTGCGGGTGATACGATGGTCTTTCTTTGTAGACTCCTCACCCATCTTTATAGTTACCTATCGAAGATGAATGAAATGATATATCTGAGGTATTCTACATGTGCAATTTGGTACCAAAACTCGGTAAAAGTTCGCGAGGTTGTAATTTTCAATAAAGCTATATGCCTTGCATTTGAGACGGAGGAGCATAAGGCAGCTGCTAACACTCACGTGGAAGATTTGTGTGTAGGAGGAGTGGCTGTTACATTAAATGACATGGCAAAACCCGACCTTTGTCGGATGCCGATCTAATGGTTCTTCTGGCGTTAAATCGGGAAAAGGCTTGTGGCGAGCGTTTGTCGGATAATGATTTACGGACACATGCATTGCATTGATCGTGCCCCCCTCTCTCACGCTACGCACCCTTACAGTCACGACTCTCCGAGTCCTCTCGCAGACTTCGCGTCGCACCCATCCTCTATCTGCGGTGGGCGTCACGCACATATGTCCTCTTCACACCTACCCTCGAACTTCTAAAAACAAAAGACAGCGCGCACATTTTATTTTAGCTCACCGTCACACACTTATACTATTACACTTGCGGCGACGTTCTTTGGGCATAGTATATGTTGTACTCTCACGAAGAAAGCGGTGCACTCACGCACTAGTTCTCTCACACCCACTTTCATGGTACACGTGGGGCGCATTTTTTGAAGCGGTACAACAAAATCACTCCACTATAAATAAAAGCAGGAGCCTTAGCGCTTGCTTTACTAGGGTTCTTCTCGTTCACTCTCTCATGCTCTCCAGATCTAAGCAAGACATAGGTGGCCACACTCTCTCTGTCAGCTCACGGCTGGTCACAAATCCGACCGGACAACCTCGACTGGGGCAGGGGGTGTAGGTACATCGTTCACGCTGTCGTTGGCGGCAAGGGAGGAGACCAAAGGCTGCCCATGCGTCCAGATCAGCGGCCGTGCTGTTCTCTCCGAGAGAGCGCCGGCTCGGGAGGGCCTTCGACCCCTTCTTCCTCCCTACGGTATTGTGGCCAAGATGCGGCCTCCCGACGCCGTCTTTGCCACTTGCCGACGACCCTCAGGTATATATTCCTTGAAACCTGCCTTGCTCTCTTGACTCTTCCCCCTTCGTGTGGATCCTTTTCTACTTCCGTCCGCTGTTACAAAGCCACCTAGACTTCTACTATTATTAGAAGTAAAGCTAGTTCATACAGTGAACTCAAAGCGTTGGTCCAAATAGGGAACAAAGTGAGAAAGCTATAGCATGAATCTAGGACTTGGTTCTAAGAGGAAACAGGGGAAAGTAGTAATATGTGTCACTCTTTAAATAACCATATTTCGTATTTGCGCAAACAGGGATGTCTGTCTCCATATCGTTTCGGGATGTCTGTCTCCGTATAGTTTCTATCCGCGCAATCAAAAGCACACACCTTAGTTTTAGAACAACTGCGCAAAATGAGATGGCTATCCCTCGTTGCCGTCGTCTAACATCTCGTCTTCAATGTATCCCTACATTGGTAGTAACTAAGGTAGAATGACCAACACAATCTAAAAGAAGTTGATTCGTACGTTTTACTTCCTGATTGCAGTGCAGGGACGAGTGAAAACAACTGCATCCTAGTCCGGAATGCACTTTCTACCAGTTCATCCATGGACCAAGGACTAACTGGCACGGCTGCACGGCGGTTTTTTGGACAGGTATGCGGACAAGAGGCATTGTGGTCTGCTTATTTCTGCAAATAGCGATGCTTAAATTTAGTGGAATGCACAAGCATTTCAGCTGGTCGATACCTTTGCATGGTTCGATTTAGCATTCGGTGAGACCACAATTATAATTGGTTATACGGAATGAGAGAACCTAACCTGGATGGTGGTAACAAGAAAAAACGAGTGAACTCTAGGAAATTTAAGCTGCTAGGAGAATCTTTTGCTCGAGAGAAGCCTTGCTTGTTTTTTCTGATTTGTAAACCTTCTCACAACTTTGTCTTTTGCTGTGAACTAGTATATGTTTGTTATTTTCTATGAATCATTGAGATGTATAACATTGATTAACTTATGCTTTTCAAGATTTTTATGAAGACGAGTTTAATTGTGAGTGTTCCACATGAGCGCTGGACTAGCGTGTGAACGTTTGGAATTTATTACATTGTGGCCTCAATTAACTGCATGAACCACTATAACAAGATACATAGTAGTTGCTTATATGTCAGACAGCAGATTGTTGATTGTTAGCTGGTCGATAGCCTAGTGTTGAAGCGAGCTGAGCCAATGTGCCGTGTTTTGCACAACTGCTTACAAGTGGGGTAGCACCAACAATGTTTACAAGTACTTATGTATCGTCGGTATACGGTTCTCGAGCAGTGCTCTATTTCATCAAAACACACCTTTCGTATAATAAACCGTGACAACTTATGTCTTACGATGCCATATTCATGAAAAAACTAGTGAGGGCGCATCTGTTTTGGCAACAATCATGATGGTTCTCACATGATTCACTGAGCACACAAAAGTAGCGGCGGTTCCATAGGCAGATTCAAGCGAGCACTAGCCCGGAGGGTCGATATGAGCAAGGTTTGGATAATTAGAGACAATCAAACTACTATTAAACACTAGCTGGGGCAACTATTTCATGCCTCGATCTAATTTGGGCTGGACACAAGGCGGACCTTGCCATGAACATCATCGAGGGCGTCCCGCAGCAGCTCAATCCGGTGAACCTTCATGAAGACAACCTTGTGGCCTTGCCACTGATAAACTTGTTTGTGGAGGCATGCCATGTCATCTTCCTGCGTAAGCTTGACAAGAACAGTATGCCTCACAAATGAAGGAGTAGCTTTGAACTTCTTGTGCTTCAGTACACCCTGGACAACACGCGTGACAACAGTGAGGCTGGAATACAACTCTTCATTGGTATAACCGCAAATGGCTTCCAGGATCAAACAGCCTAAGAACTTTGTTTTCCCAGTGCGTATATTCAGGTCCTCCGCCTCATAGCGAGTGACATGCACAACCACACAATCCTTGTCTGCATCAGGGCTCTAATTGAAACAGAAACAAAATTTGAATTATTTTTCAGTATAAGAACCACAAGTTATTTAAACCACTATGTATAGCATGGCATCGAAGCTAATAAAATTTTGCATTCTTAATCACCACACACTTCCTTTTCTAAAAAAAATCACCACATACTTAGATGAAAAACCACAATCGAGATCGGCAAAGAAGGAAATCACCTTGGGCAGCTCAGCGGGGGGACACATCCTCGAAGGGAAAACTGCTCTGCGGTGCCACGAGGCTGTAACCTCAAACGGGGTGTTGACCATCTCGATAGTGGCCGTGGCGTGTCTGGGGTCGGCTCGGTGGTTGCCTCCATCTTCTTGGAGCTCTCTCTCGTGGGGATCAGCCTCCATATGCTGCTCCAATATCGGCGGATCTTTGCACAGTTCTTCTTGGTCCATCATGGCCCCGCGAACACTAGGAGACCATTGAAAGCAAAACACAATCGCAATGACAATGAAACAAAAAAGAGAGTGAGGATCGATTCTTGCTTTGCAAAAGTTCTTTTTTCTCTGAACAAAAATATACCAACATCACGGATCCGCTTACCTTCCCTCTGTTGGGAGAGAAAACGATGGCGGATCTGAGTGTTGCCTTTCTTGAAGGCGGTGAGGAGAAGGGATTCAGCGAGGAGTGAAATGATGGTTGCTTCGTCCGTCAAACTTAGGCTGCGGGAGGTGGGGTTTTGTGATCTGACGGCTTATTCTTGCCGCTTCTGACAGGGTAACTCTCCTTTGCATCTTGCTGCTAATTTGGTGGATGGCATTTGGGCCCTGCATTGCATGGCCCGCATGTCGGTGAACAAAAGTATAACGGCATTGATGAGGGGCGTTTCAATGACCTAGGAGGAGCGAGGCGATAGAGTGTCTCCTTTGTACTAGTAGTAATTGTTTTTACGGGTAGGCTGTAGAGTGTCTCCTTTGTACTAGTAGTAATTGTTTCTCTAGGCCCAAGACAAAATAGCCAATCCACACTAGTAAATAGTAAAATCAATTCAAAAGGCGCTCGCACACCCAGACACCGCCCTCCCCACAAAAAAAAGCTGGGTGCTCTTCTTCCTCCTCGCTCCCACCCACCTCCGTCGGCTCATTCCTCTGAAAACCCCAGCTCCCCTTCTTCCTCCTCCTCTGAAAACTCCCAGCTCCCTTCTTCTTCACTACTTTTCAACTAGGCTCGTCATTCGTTACTCTGCTCAAATCCGTGACCCCGACGCGACGCCCTCGAGGAAAATGGAGTCGGCTGACCCCAGCGCCAAGAAGATGAGGCTCCCGCCAGCGGCAATGCCTGTTGTATACCCCGCACCCAGTAGTGCGGGGAGAAGCGGCGACCCCGCCCCCACCGGATCCCACGAACCCATAGAATTTTGGGTGGACCGCATCAGCGATCTCCCGGACGCTGTCCTTGGGGAGATCATCTCGCTTCTCCCCACCAAGGATTGCTGCTGCACCCAAGTCCTCTCAATTCGGTGGCGCCCTCTATGGCGCGCCATGCCCCTTAATCGCGACTGTTGTCAGCTATCTCTCTTCCCACCAGGGCTCCGTTCAAATCCTCTGCATCCCGTCATGCTACCTGAGCAAGCATACCATGCCTTGCACGGTGGACGCCTGGCTGAAATCCCCTGAATTCACAGAACTATAGCTGCTTGAGTTCTACTATTCCCCTGGAAATCACATACCACATACAGAACACCATGAACTTGTGCCCACAGCACCGATGTCCATCTCGCGGTTTTCCTCCTCTCTCCACATTGCCACCTTTTCGCTATGCTACCTTCCAGACAATCTGGTTCTAAACCTTCGACTCCCATTTCTCAAGAAACTTTCACTAGTGCGGGTTCGTATATCGGAGGCCTCATTGCACAGCATCATCCACTCAAGTTGCCCTGCGCTGGAGTGCTTGGTGCTTGTTTTCACAGTTAGAATCGGTTGTCTCCAAATAAAGTCGCCTAACCTTGTAAGAATTGGAATTTCTTTTAACGGAAGGCAGCTCATCATCCAAGATGCCCCTTCACTTCAAAGGTTGATCCTTCATTCTAGTTATTCACCGTTGCAAATAACCGTCCTCTCTACGCCTAAACTGGAGACCTTGGGTGTAATACATGATCTCTGTGCTCATTTCAATATGGTGTTTGGCTCCACAGTTCTTCTGGTACTTTATATTATCATCTACACTTGTAACCATATGCTGCATTTGAAATTTCTACGCATAATTTATATATCATCTTGGAGTACACATTTTGTACTAATATTATGTTCTATGCTCAATGAAGAGTTTCTCCATGGATGGCCTATCAATGGTGCTGGATTCTGTCAAGATCTTATATATCCAAATGAATAGTTTTGATCTGAACAAGATTATTGGCTTGGTGCAATGCTTTCCATGTGCGGAGAAGTTGTATATAAAGTTGATAATTTCACGCACATTGGAAGCCGCATATAGTGTACTAGAATTAACCGTTCAGTTGTTGCTCTTTCGACACTCTTCTTTTAGACCTTAACTGTTTTCAATTTTCATGTCTATTTAGGCAACAGGACGGGGTAAGAAAGTTATAACCAATCGGTGGATTCGTAAGCATTGGGATTATCTCACTTCTCATGAGATTCTATTGAAGACAATAACGCTAGAACGATATGTAGCCAACCGTGCAAACACAAGATTTGTCACATTCTTCCTGCTGAATGCGAGGTTACTATTGTCCATCAGGCTTAAGTTTATCAGCAGCATGGTTTTGACGGATGGGTACATCGAAGAGCAAAAAAAGGAGTTTTAGGTGGGCAAAAGAGCTTCTGAACGTGTCGGGTTTCTATTTACAACATATTGTGGTCATAATCCAGTAAATTTTACGATCCAGGATGTTCATTCTATGGACCTGACCGATCCACATTGTATTGCCGAAAACAGTCTTTGGAGTTAGATGTTGTTGCCCTTTTCAATCTGGATTTTTTTGTAAACCTGATGAATAATCAACCCTCGTGCTTTTGTGCAGTTTGTAAGATGGAGTTAGATGTTCATGCCCTTTTCAACTCGGCTGTGACTGTCATATTTTCTTTGAAACAAGGCAAATGGCTTGCCATTCGTTTAGTTTAGAGTGAAATATTGTAACAAATCACAACCAAGGGAAATAACATCACTCACGCCGGCTGCTTGAGCTCACTGTGCATTATTGAAGCCAAGTGACTAGCCCCCACCACCCCCACCAGTCAACCCTCGTACTCCCCTCCGCTTGCGACTGGACCGGCGCATCTTCAACGGCTCCTGTTCGTTTCGTCCGAGGCCTCACCGTCATCCTCCGCCTTGCGGCCTTGGTTCGCTCGCCGTGCGTGGTGCGCCGCCCTCTTGCGTTGTCAACGTCGTCAACAACCGAGAGGAACAAGGAGATGACTGTATATGGAGAGGATGACAGTAGGGACCCACCAGCGTCATGGCAGTACGCAAGCAAGTGCCTCTATAGTACAAGCCCCAAAATATGGTTCCTCCTAATGGTTGGACATCTGGGGCTCACGCCATCGTCAACGTAGTCAATAAACGAGAGAATTACACTACGAGCGGTGACACGGGGACCCGACAAAGTCGCGCAGTTTTTTTGAGGAACAAGCAGTTTTTTGAGACAATGAGGAACAAGCGGTTGTTATTTATACTAGTTTTAGCGACGGATCGGGGTAACAACGAAATTTGTCTTGAAGTACTGTGGCCCGTCTAGCGAGGTTTTATTTATGTTTACCATATGATGAGCCAGTTGTGTTTTTCTTGCTGAAAATGGCTAGCCAGTTCTATTTTTAAAAGAAATACCCAAACAAGGCCTATTTGCTTTATCGGCCTATTTGGTATAAATGTTCAAGACGAGGAGAGTTTCATTCGGTTTGCCCAGAAATGGACTGTACATTTTTAAAACACATCAAACCCGGAATTAGTTTCATTTTTTTCATTACAAGATCTTAAATTCCATTGATTTTTATGCGTGGACAATTATTTTGATTTTATATTTATATAAATTATTTTTCAAAATAGTTTGAATGTGAATCGATAGTTCTAGATTAAAAACAGTTAACCACACCGAAATATGCAAAATTTCGTATACTTTTTAACCGTGGCCACAATATGGGGTGTAATGCTAACAAAAAGAAGATGGGCTCCAAAAAAATCTTAAGAATTAGCAAATGGGCTGTACATTATTAGAAATATTGGCGATTGGTTGTATGCTGTTTTCCACAGATTTGAGGCTGACTTGTCGCCTACTACGGTTGTGGCGTATGCTTTCATAAAAAAGGGTTGGCCTTTGCATAGCATACTGTCAACTTAGTCAACACACGAGAGCGATGGTGTTGGATATCCATCCAACGGTATCGTCTTCTTCAATCTCTGCTCTTCATGCTCGGCCGCTCAAACAAGCGCCCGGTGACTGCTGCTCCCTCCTCCTTGACGGCTATCTTGCCTTGCGAGAGCCTCACGGCCCGACCGTACTCCCATCGTTGGCCTAGCCATCCCTCTACTCACCCACACATGTTGTTATTCTCCGGCGACAGCAGACGAACCAGTAAACCTCGTACAACAACTGCCGAGTATTCCCTGGCTCCGTGTTGTTCCCTTCCTAGGCCTCGCCGTCGTCCACCGCCCTGGTGCTCTCGGCGCGACCTGGTCAACGTGGTCAATGAACGACATCCATCGGAAGTGGGTATGCGTGGAGAGGCTGACAGTTGGGTCCACGATGCGCGCAAGAAATGCCTCCTTATTACAGCGCAAAATAATGATTCCTCCACGACAGCTAGGACCCATAGGAAGGGCCTCAGATTTGCGAAAAAATGTTCCTCCCAGCAGCGGTCGGACCCACCAGCTATATCTTCGCATGCAAGGAAGTGCCTCCTTATTACGCCCAAAACAATGAATACACCCTGCTAGCTGGGACCCACCATATTGTTGGGCTGACTTGTGGGCCTACTAAGTTGACGGGGACGGAGGGCTTTGTCAACTTAGTCAATACTCCAGTGACCGTATGATGTCCATCCAACGGCCATACGGCTTCTTCAACCTCTGGTCTTCTTGCTCCAGTCGCCCAAAGAAGCGTCGGTCGTGCCGCCTGCTCCTGCCTCCCATGGCCGGCTGTGCTACCGCCTGCTCCTGCCTCCCGTGGCCCGGCTCCGCATCGTCCCCTTCCTAGGCCTCGCCGTCATCCACCACCGTGGTGCTCTTGGCGCAGCGTGGTCAATGTGGTCAACGACCAACTTCCATCAGAAGAGTACTGTATGGGGAGGGGCTGACAGCTGGGTCCACAACAGCCGCAAGGAAGTGCCTCCTTATTACGCGGAAAATAATTATTCCTCCACCTGACAGCAGGGACCCACCGGACGGGACACCAGTATTTTGCAAAATAAATCATTTCCCCCTGACTGCTGGGCCCACCGGACGGGTCACCGTATTTCGCGAAAAAAACGTTCCCCCGACTGTCACCTCGGACCCACCGGAAGTGCCTCCTTATTACGCACAAAAAATGAATACTCCCCCGGCTAGCTGGGACCCACCTTGGTGGGAGGCTGTCTTGTGGGCCTACTAAGTTGACGGGGCCGAAGGGCTTTGTCAACTTAGTCAATATGAATGATTCTAGCTCCAGTGACCGTACGATGTCCATCCAACGGCCGTAGTGCTTCTTCAACCTCTGGTCTTCTTGCTCCAGCCGCCCAAAGTAGCGCCGGTCGTGCCGCATGCTCCTGCCTCTCGAGGCCGGCTGTGCTGCCGCGGAGGCCTCACCGCCCCCTACTATTCCCACCGCTGGCCAGGCCCTGCGGCGATGGCAGCCTCACACCGCAGCCGAACGAGTGAACCCTCATACTCCTCTCCGTGCGGGCTTCCACTGCTGCGTCTTCCCCAGCTCCGCGTCGTCCCCTTCCTAGGCCTCGTCGTCGTCCACCGCCGTGGTGCTCTCCACGCGGCATGGTCAACGTGGTCAGGCGACTTCCATCGGAAGAATCTTGTGCGTGGAGAGGCTGGCAATCGGGTCCTGACCCTGACCAGTTTTTTGTGATTTGCCAATTAAGTCGCTTTGTCGGGCTGTTGGGCTGCAAATCTTTCAAGGCGAGGAGAGCTTTTCATTGGTTGGCGAAAATGGCCCATCAATAATGAGAAATGGGTTGTACATTTTTAAAACACATCAAACCGGCAATTAGTTTCAAATATATTTTTTCATTTCAAGATTTTAAATTACATTAATTTTTATGCGTGGAGAATTTGTTGGATTTATATTGACATACATTTATTTTTAAAATCAGTTTGAATGTGAGTCGAAATTTTGGGATTAAAAACAGTTCGGACTGCACCGAAATATGCAAAATTTCTTATAATTTTTTAACCGTGGCCACAATATGGGCTGTAATGCTAACAAAAAGAATATGGGCTCCAAAAAAACCTTAAGAAATAGCAAATGGGCTGTAAATTACTAGAAACAATGGCAGATGGGCTATCTGTTGTTTAACAGATTTGGCCTTTCCTAAAAAAGGTTGGCCTTTAAGCGGTGGCAGTTGGGATGTCCATCCAGCGGCCGTCGTGCTTCTTCAATCTCTGCTCTTCTGCTCGGCCGCTCAAACAAGAGCCGGCGGGACTACACTCCCTCCTCCTGCGGCGGGTGTCTTTGCCTTGAACTGACCGCCCCACCGTACTCCCATCGCTGGCCTAGCTATCCCTCTACTCACCGACACATGATGTTATTCTTAGGCGACGACAGACGAACCAGTAAACCCTCATTCAGTCGTACTCCCCTCCGCGTGGGTAACAACTGCTGAGTCTTCCCTGCCTCCGTGTCGTTCCCTTCCTAGGCCTCGCCGTCGTCCACCGCCCTGGTGCTCTCGGCGCGGCCTGGTCAACTTGGTCAACGACCGACATGCATCTGAAGTGGATTGTACGTGGAGAGGCCGACAGCTGGGTCCATGGCCACACACAAGGAAATGCCTCCTTATTACGCGCAAAATAATGATTCGTCCACCTGACATCAGGGACCCACTGAAAGGGCCTTAGTATTTCGCGAAAAAAACGTTACCGCCACTGGAAGCTCGGACCCACCAGCTATATCTTCGCACGCAAGGAAGTGCCTCCTTATTACGCACAAAAAAAAATGAATACTCCCCTTATGGTGGGACCCGGTATAGTGGCGAGTGACTTACGGGCCTACTAAGTTGACGGGGACGGAGGGCTTTGTCAACTTAGTCAATATGCACGATTCTAGCTCCAGTGACCGTACGATGTCCATCCAACGGCCGTAGTGCTTCTTCAACCTCTGGTCTTCTTGCTCTAGCCGCCCAAACCAACGCCGATCGTGCCTCGTGCTCCTTCCTCCCGTGGCCGGCTGCGATGCGGTGGAGGCCTCACCGCCCCCTACTACTCCCACCGCTGGCCAGGCCATCCCTCTACTCACCCACACCCCTTGTTATTCTGCGGTGACGGTAGCCTCACACCGCAGTGAACCAGTGAACCCTCGTACTCCTCAACGCATGGGCATCCACTGCCGCGTCTTCCCCGGCTCCGCGTCGTCCCCTTCCTAGGCCTCGCCGTCGTCCACCGCCCTGGTGCTCTCGGCACGGCGTGGTCAGCGTGGTCGAGCGGCTTCCATCGGACGTGGATCATGCGTGGAGAGGCTAACAGTGGGTCCACGGCCGCAGCAAGAAGTGCCTCCTTATTACGCGGAAAATAATTATTCCTCCACCGGACAATGAGGGACCCACGGACGGGCCACCATATTTAGCGAAAAAATGTTTCCCCACATTGCTGGGACCCACCAGCTACACCTTCGCCGCAAGGAAGTGCGTCCGGGCAAAAAAAAGCGATTAAGCCCACATTGCTGGGACCCACCACTACATCTTCGCACACAAGGAAGTGCATTGAGCAAAACGACGATTTGCCCACGGTATGGGACCCACCAGCTACATCTTCGCACACAAGGAAGTTCTGACGGTCGGGACCCACCTGGTCGAGCGTCGTAGCATTGTCATTCGGTCGTGACGATGTGCGTACATATCTTGGTCGATGTAGAGAACGCATGAAGTGCAGATGTAGATGTAAGCGGCGCTCGTTATGTAGTAGTAAGCGCGCCGCGTAGCATGTACTGCGTCGTCTGTGGCGAGGTGCAAGAAAGAAAATCTGACCCGCGTATGTACATCTGGCAGGGTCTCTAACGCCTATCGCGCATACGTACATGGCTGGGTCGGAGCGGAGAAACATCGTCGTCGTCGTGTTCATGAGAAGCCAACGGCTGGGTCAAAAGCGGAATGCGTGGTGGCGTTCATCGGGAGGCTTGGGCGGAGCAGGCGATGGAAGCGAGGCCTAGCGTACCGCTGCGGAGAAGCAGACCTCCTACGTTTGGAGCAGGGTCTGTTGATCGGGAGGGTGTGGCGTCCCGCAAGCGGAGGAAATGGACCTCCTCGGTCGAAATGGGGGTCCTCTTGATCGGGAGGGGTGTGGCGTACCGCAAAACGGACGAAATAGACTTGTGTTGGAGCGCTACGGTCGAAACGGGGGTCCTATTCATCGGGAGGGGTGTGCCGTACCGCCGTCGGACCAAGCGGACTTGTGTTGGGCGCTACAGTGAAAGCAGGGGAGGGTGTGGCGTACCGCAAAACGGGACTCCACGGGATACTATTCATCTCCACCGTCGACCTCCTCTAGCCTCCACAGGCTACCGTCGACCTCCTCCAGCCTCCACGGGTTCCTGTTCATCCAGCCTCCACCGCGCGCTACTCCACCGGCTACTGTTCAACCACCCCTCCACGGGCACCCCTCCATCATCTACTGTTCATCCAGCCCTCCACACCACGGGATCCTGTTCAACCGCCCCTCCACGGGCACCCCTCCACCGTCTACTGTTCATCCAGCCCTCCACACCACGGGGTCCTGTTCAAACACCGCTCCACGGCCACCCCTCCACCGTCTACTGTTCATCCAGCCCTCCACACCACGGGTTCCTGTTCATCCAGAGGCAACGCCACCGCTCACTGTTCATCAAACCCCGGCAATGCTCCTTGTTCATCAATCGATCGGCTTGATTAGCGGCGATGGCGAAGAATCGCTCCATTAGGTTGATTAATAGCCATCGATCGATCGATCGGCTTGATTAGCGGCGATAGTGAAGAATCGCTCCATCGAGTTGATTAACAACCATCGATCGATCGCTCGGGTTCAGTAACGTGTAGCCTGCAGTGCAATCGCTCAGGTTCAGTTAGAGCCCAACGCCTCGCTCGACTTCATTTAGAGCCAACGCCTCGCACACACGCGGGTACGTACGAGAGAAACGCGCATTGCTTCGCCCCCAACCTCCCACCGTAACCGGCAACTCCCGAAATTTTCCTCCCCCTCGTTTCTACCACGGTTTTTTTCCGTCATGGACGGCCCAAAGAATGTCATGCAGCTGCGTCTCCGGCCCGCCCAGGACGAAAAGCCCATTTTCTGCCATGATTTTTTGTCATAGAAGTAGGAGCCCACCTCATCTATGATGATACCGGGTTTTGTCACAATTATCGTCATAGAAGTGTCATATGTATGACAGGAAATTTTTTCGTTCGGCCCAAAATGTCACGAATGTGTCTTTTTTTTTGTAGTGCATACACATTTTTGCTTTCTAGATGGTTATTCTGGTTTCTCTCAAATACCTGTGTCAAAAGAGGATCAGGATAAGGCCACTTTTACTTGCCCTTTTTGTACCTTTGCTTATAGATGTATGCCTTTTGGTTTATGTAATGCACCTGCTACCTTTCAAAGATGTATAACTCCTATATTCTCTGACTTTTGTAAAAAGATTGTTGAGGTTTTCATGGATGATTTCTCCGTGTATGGAACTTATTTTGATGATTGCTTAAGCAACCTTGATCGAGTCTTGCAGAGATGTGAAGAAACTAATCTTGTTTTAAATTGCGAGAAGTGCCACTTTATGGTTAATGAAGGTATTGTCTTGGGGCATAAAATTTCTGAAAGAGGTATTGAAGTTGACAAAGCTAAAGTTGATGCTATTGAAAAGATGTTGTGTCCTAAGGACATCAAAGGTATAAGAAGTTTCCTTGGTCATGCCGGTTTTTATAAGAGGTTCATTAAAGACTTCTCTGAAATTTCTAGGCCTCTGACTAATCTCTTACCCCCTCGCAAAAAAAAAGACTAATCTCTTACCAAAAGTTGTTCCTTTTGTATTTGATGATGATTGTGTAGAAGCATTTGAAATAATTAAGAAAGCCTTGATTTCCGCACCTATTGTTCAGCCACCTGATTGGAATTTACCCTTTGAAATTATGTGTGATGCTAGTGATTATGCTGTCGGTGCTGTTGTAGGACAAAGAGTTGATAAGAAATTAAATGTTATCCAATATGCTAGTAAAACTCTAGACAGTGACCATAGAAATTATGCTACTACTGAAAAAGAATTTTGAGCATTTGTATTTGCTTGTGATAAGTTCAGACCTTATATTGTTGATTCCAAAGTAACTGTTCACACTGATCATGCTGCTATAAATATCTTACGGAAAATAAAGATGCTAGGCCTATACTTATTAGATGGGTTCTCTTGCTACAAGAATTTGATTTGCATATTATTGATAGAAACGGAGCCGAGAACCCCGTTGCAGACAACTTGTCTAGGTTAGAGAATGTTCTTGATGACCCACTACCGATTGATGATAGCTTTACTCATGAATAATTAGCAGTCATAAATGCTTCTCGTACTGCCCCATGGTATGGTGAATATGCTAATTACATTGTTGCTAAATTTATACCACCTAGTTTCACATACCAGCAAAAGAAAAAAGTTTTTCTATGATTTAAGACATTACTTCTGGGATGACCCCCACCTTTATAAAGAAGGAGTAGATTGTGTTATTAGACGTTGTGTACCTGAGCATGAACAAGAACAGATCCTATGCAAGTGTCACTCCGAGGCATATGGAGGGCACCACGCTGGAGATAGAACTGCACATAAGGTATTGCAATCCGGTTTTTATTAGCCTACTCTCTTGAAAGATGCCCTTAAGTTTGTCTTATCTTGTGATGAATGTCAAAGAATTGGTAATATTAGTAGACGTCAAGAAATGCCTATGAACTATTCACTTGTTATTGAACCATTTGATGTTTGGGGCTTTGATTATATGGGACCTTTTCCTTCTTCTAATCGGTATACACATATTTTAGTTGCTATAGATTACGTTACTAAGTGGGTAGAAGCTATTCCAACTAGTAGTGCTGATCATAACACTTCTATTAAGATGCTTAAAGAAGTTATTTTTCCGAGGTTTGGAGTCCCTAGATATTTAACGACTGATGGTGGTTCACATTTTATTCATGGTGCTTGTCGTAAAATGCTTGCTAAGTATGATATTAATCATAGAATTGCATCTCCATACCATCCACAGTCTTGCGATCAACTAGAATTGAGTAATAGAGAGCCTAAATTAATTTTGCAAAAGACTGTTAATAGATCTAGAAAGAATTGGTGCAATAAACTTAATGATGCATTATGGGCCTCTAGAACTGCATATAAAAATCCTATGGGTATGTCTCCGTATAAAATGGTTTATGGAAAATCATGTCACTTACCTCTCGAACTAGAACACAAGGCATATTGGGCTATTAAAGTGCTCGATTATGATTTCAAACTTGCCGGTGAGAAGAGACTATTTGACATTAGCTCACTTGATGAATGGAGAACCCATGCCTATGAGAACGCAAACTGTTTAAAGAAAAATTTAAAAGATGGCATGACAAAAGGATACAAAAGCGTGAATGTAGGTGATTATGTGTTGCTATACAGCTCTTGTTTAAAACTTTTTGCAAGAAAACTTCTTTCTAAATGGGAAGGTCCTTATGTTATCAAGGAGGTCTATCGTTCCTGTGCCATCAAAATCAACAACGCCGAAGGCACAAATCCGAAGGTGGTGAACGGTCAAAGAATCAAACATTATACTCAGGTAATCCCATAAATGTTGAAACCAATGTTATTGACACCGTAACCCCGGAGGAGTACATAAGGGACACTTTCCAGAATGTTTCAGACTCCGAAAAGGAATAGGTAAGTGGTACGATAAGTAAACCGACTCCAAAACAGTTCTAATAGCAATTTTTCTCTGTTTTCAAATATTTAAAAAATTAGGAAAAGAAGAAGTAGTCCGAAGGAGATACAAGGCATCGACGAGGGTGGAGGGCGCGCCCTACCCCCTGCCTCATGGGCACGTCGTGTGCCCTCCGGACTCCGTTTTCTTGCACGATACTTCTTTTAGTTGGTAAAAATTCATTATATAATATCCCGAAGGTTTTGACCACCTTACCACGATAAAATCCTTTGCTTTTGTTTCGAGCTGTTTTTCTGACAGATCTAGATCACCATGACGTCTTCAAGCACCCCCAAGGACAAGTTTTTCGAGAAGGTCATCAACCCCTACCTCGCGGAGGTGCTGCAACACCCTCAAACTATTGAGATGCATGAGGGGGTGCTGCACATCCGCGATGTTGAGGGACCAAGCAGGACCAGAAGCGTGGAGACAAGACTCGAAGCAATGGAGCAACAAGTTTTCAAGTGCCAAGGGATGGTGGAACATGGACTCAACACCAACCACATGATGATTGCAGAGTTCACCAACAACCACAAGCTGGATGCCAAGAACATTGGGGAGACCATCTTCAAGCTTCACAAGAAAATCGAGCACCTCCAACCTAGATCTATGACCTGCGAAACCAAAACTGTGAGTATGAATATAGATTCAAGAGGATGAGGTTGGCTGCAGATTTGAGGATCCCGGAGAATCGATCATCCATCTATGATGGTGAGCCTATGCCTTAGAAGATGGACAACAAGCCTACATCATCAACAACTCCATCATCACCACCCCCGAAGAAAGAGACATAAACACATGGGTATGGGCACTCCCCTTGGCAACTGCCAAGCTTGGGGGAGGTGCCCCAGTATCGTATCACCATCACACTTCTATCTTTACCGTTTTTCTTAGTTCGATCCTTTTGGTTATATCTTGATCTAATATAATAAAGTTTAGTATGATCTAGCTTTGAGTTTTTGTGTTGATCCCTATCTATGTAATCGAGTCCGTGAGTTATATATAATAATTATTAGTTTTGAGTCGAGGGCTTTGCTATCTTGCTATGATCTTGAGGGAATAAAAGAAATAGAAAGAATAAAAAGAAATAAAAAAGATCATATTGATCTTATGGAGAGTAATGACTTTACATATAAAGAGTATGATGAATAAAAGTTGTTGAGAGTTGACAAACATAGTTTTGGTCACCTTTGCAATTAATAGGAATTAATAAAGAAAGAGAGGTTTTCACATATAAATATACTATCTTGGACATCTTTTATGATTGTGAGCACTCATTAAAATATGACATGCTAAAAAGTTGATGTTGGACAAGGAAGACAACGTAATGGGTTATGTTTTCTTATATCCGAAATAAATTATATTGTCATGGATCATCCAACATGTTGAGCTTGCCTTTCCCCCTCATGATAACCAAATCCTTTGCACCAAGTAGAGATACTACTTGTGCTTCTGAACACCCCTAAACCCAGTTTTGCCATGAGAATCCACCATACCTACCTATGGATTGAGTAAGATCCTTCAAGTAAGTTGTCATTGTTGCAAGCAATAAAAATTGCTCTCTAAATATGTATGATCTATTAGTGTGGAGAAAATAAGCTTTATACGAGCTTGTGATATGGAAGAAATAAAAGTGACAGACTGCATAATAAAGGTCCCTATCACAAGTGGCAATATAAAGTGAAGTTCTTTTGCATTAAGATTTTGTGCATCCAACCATAAAAGCACATGACAACCTCTACTTCCCTCTACGAAGGGCCTATCTGTTATTTTTGTCTTCTACCTTATACAAGAGTCATGGTGATCTTCACCTTTCCTTTTTACAATTTATCCTTTGGCAAGCACTATGTGTTGGAAAGATCCTGATATATATACCCAATTGGATGTAGGTTTTCATAAAGTATTATTGTTTACATTACCCTTGAGGTAAAAGGTTGGGAGGCAAAAATGTAAGCCCCTTTCTTTCTCTGTGTCCGGTTGAAACTTCATACCCATAAGTATTGGTGAGTGTTAGCAATTGTGAAAGATTAAATGATAGTTGAGTCTGTGGAGTTGCTGAAAAGCTCTTATATTGACTCTTTTTGATGTTATGATAAATTGCAATTGCTTCAGTGATTGAGATTATAGTTTGCTAGTTTTCAATGAAGTTTCTGATCCATACTTTACATTGTGAATAGATTGTTACTTTAGCATAAGAAATCATATGACAATATATATATATATATATATATATATATATATATATATATATATGTTGTTGTTCTAAGAATGATCATGGTGCCCTCATGTCCGTATTTTATTTTATCGACACCTCTATCTCTAAAGATGTGGACATATTTTTCCATATCGGCTTCGGCTTGAGGACAAGCGAGGTCTAAGCTTGGGGGAGTTGATACATCCATTTTGCATCATGCTTTTATATCGATATTTAATGCATTATGGGCCATTACTACACATTATGTCACAATACTTATGCCTTTTCTCTCTTATTTTACAAGGTTTACATGAAGAGGGAGAATGCCGGCAGCTGGAATTCTGGGCTGGAAAAGGAGCAAATATTAGAGGCCTATTCTGCACAACTCCAAAATTCCTAAAACTCCACGGAAGTCAGTTTTGTAATATATTAAAAATATTGGGCGAAGAAAGCACCAGAGGGGGCCACCCATCGTCCACGAGGGTAGAGGGCGCGCCCTACCCCTCGTGAGCCACCTGGCAGCCCCTCGATGCCTATGTTCTGCTATATGGTGTCTTTTGCCCTGGAGAAAATCATAAGGGAGGTTTCGGGACGAAGCGCCACCATCTCAAGGCGGAACCTTGGCGGAACCAATCTAGGGCTCTGGCGGAGCTGTTCTGCCGGGGAAACATCCCTCTGGGAGGGGGAAATCGTCACCATCATCATCACCATCGATCCTCTCATTGAGAGAGGGTCAGTCTCCATCAACATCTTCACCAGCACCATCTCCTCTCAAACCCTAATTCATCTCTTGTATCCGATCTTTGTCTCAAAACCTGAAAATGGTACCTGTGGGTTGCTAGTAGTGTTGATTAGTTCTTGTAGTTGATGGTAGTTGGTTTATTTGGTGGAAGATCATATGTTCAGATCCTTTATGCATATTAATACCCATCTGATTTTGAACATGAATATGATTTGTGAGTAGTTACGTTTGTTCCTGAGGACATGGGATAAGTCTGTTATAAGTGGTCATGTGAATTTTGTATTCGTTCGTTATTTTGATGAGATGTATGTTGTCTCTCCTCTAGTGGTGTTATGTGAACGTCGACTACATGAAACTTCACCATTGTTTGGGCCTAGGGGAAGGCTGTAACGCCCTCGATGCGGCTATATCTCCCATGTGTCGAAGCACGACTTAGAGGCATAACCGCATTGAAAGCAATGTCGCAAGTGAGGTAATCTTCACACAACCCATGTAATAAATAAGGGAAAGAGATACATAGTTGGCTTACAATCGCCACTTCACACAAATACATGAATAAAGCATTACATCATCCAAATACAAACACGGTCCGACTACGGAACCAAAATAAAAGAAGAACCCCAAATGCGACAAAAGGTCCCCGATCGACCCCAACTGGGCTCCACTACTGACCAACTAGAACGAAACAACACAAAGGGCAAGATCTTCATCGAGCTCCTCCTTGAGCTGGGTTGCGTCACCTGCTCGGTAACAAAGGCACCTGCAAACTGGTTTTGGAAGTATCTCGTGAGCCACGAGGACTCAGCAATCCCAATACCATGGGTACCAAGACTAGCAAAGCTTAATGGGAAAGGAAGGGGTAAAGTGGTGAGGTTGCAGCAGCGACTAAGCATATATGGTGGCTAACCAACGCAAAAGAGAGCGAGAAGAGAAACAAGCGGAACGGTCGTGAAGCTAGCAATGATCAAGAGGCGATCCTGAACACCTACTTACGTCAATCATAACACGAAACCGTGTTCACTTCCGGACTCCGAGAAGAGACCATCACGGCTACACACGCGTTGATGCGTTTTAATTCGGATCTGGTGTCAAGTTATCTACAACCGGACATTAACAAATTCCCATCTGCCACATAACCGCGGGCACAGCTCTCGAAAGTTTAAACCTGCAGGGGTGTCCCAACAGCCCATGACAAGCTCTCGCGATCATCGAAGAATAGACCTTCACCCGAGACACTCCGATCGACTCGGTATCCGGTACATCAAGACATTTCGACAATGGTAAAACAAGACCAGCAAAGCCGCCCGATCGCCGACAATCCCGATAGGAGCTGCACATATCTCGTTCTCGGGGCAACACGGATGAGACATCCTCTGAGTAAAACCAGACCTCGAGTTGCCCGAGGGGCCCCGCAGATCTACTCGGTTTGAACCAGCACTTAGACAAGCACCGGCCGGGGGGCTAAAATAAAGATGACCACAGGGTTAATTACTCCCAAGGGAAAAGTAGGTGGTGGTGAGGCAAATGGTAAAAGTCAATGTTGGGCCTTCTTTGGACAAGTTTTATTCAAAGCGAACTGTCAAGGGGTCCCATAAATCACCCGACCGCGTTTGGGGACGCAAAATCCGGGAACATAACACCGGTATGACGGAAACTAGGGCGGCAAGAGTGGAACAAAACACTGGCATAAGGCCGAGCCTTCCACCCTTTACCAAGTATATAGATGCATTAATAATATAAGAGATATTGTGATATCCCAGCAAAATCCTGTCCACCATGGAGAAATCTTCAACTTCACCGCAACTAGCAGCGCTATAAGAGGGCTGAGCAAAAGCGGGAACATAGCCAAACAACGGTTTGCTAGGAATGGTGTCAAAGGTTAGAGGTTCATGGCAATTTGGGATGGCTGGACAAACAGGTAATAGGTAGCGCAGCATAGCGAAAGAACGAGGAAACTAGCATAGCAATGATAGTAGTGAGATCCAGGGTAGCGGTCATCTTGCCTGAGATCCCGCTAGGAAGAAGAACGAGTCCATGAAGAAGACAAACGGTCATAGACGAACGAATCCTCACAACTCCGGAACGAAACCGAAGCTAACGAGAGAAGCAACCCGGAAAGAAACAAACAACATAGTAAACAACATCACATTAACATGGCATGAAGCACAATCAAGTATGATGCATGTCCGGTTTAATGAGGCATGGCATGGCAAAGTGCAAACAAACAACACTACAAATTAAGTGGAGCTCAATATGCAGCAGGTTGCATATTGATGGCACCACATCAATTATTTAGTTCGCTCTCGTTTAAGCTACCCAACAATATTAAATGTTGATAAACATGGCAAGGGGTGAGGCATAAGTAAACTAACTATTTAGGCAAGTTTAAATGAGGCCGAAAGAACAAACAACAATTCCGGAAAATCCCCATGTGCATATTTTAAGGTTTGGTACTGTTCTGCCCTAAACACAATTTTAGAGTTGTTAAACATGCAATATGAGTGCACCATTTTAAACTAGGCAAAATTCTACCCCATTTACATATAAAGTTTATTAAATTCGGAGTTACGGTTAATTAGTTATGAATTAAATCATTTAGCATGGCATAGGAGCAAATTAATGTAAACAACATTTTAAACATATTAACATGGGATGAAAGTGGCATATTGTTAAACTAGACAAAATTCTAAGCATTTTACATGTTAAAAGTTTTTACATATGATGCACAGATTATGAGTTATTATATGCATGAAGTGCAAGGGGGTTTCTGCAAATCTGCAATTCCTCGGATAATGCTAAATTCGCAGAACGGAAAAAAAACTACTCTGGGCCGAATCTGGCTGGCCCAACAGGAACAGGAGCTTGGGGGGAACTCACCACGGGCCAAGGCCAGTGGAGGGAAGTGGGCGGGCAGGCCGGAGGATCTGGGCTGGGCCTTGGAGGCGGTCTTGGCTGGGCTGCAGGGGCCAAGCGGGGCCGGGTCCGAAGGGCGCTCGTCCTCCTCCCTTCGGACAGGGAGGAGGCGGCCATGGCGGGAACAGCAGTGGCGCCGGAGTCTGAGGAGGCCAGGGGCGGGGCAGGTCGGGAGAGCGGCGGAGGCGGACCGATCCGGCCGTGGGGGCCGGATCCGGCGGGCGGAGGGGTCGGCGATGCCTCGGGGCTCGGCGTGGCGGCAACCTCTGGGAGAGAGAGAGAGTGAGGAAGGAGGAGAGGAGGACGGGAGGCAGCGGAGGCGGCGACTGAGACGGCAGGCGGCAACCTGGTATGGCGGAGGCGAGGCGCGGGCGCGAGGTCGACGAGGCGGGTCGGAGCTTCGCCCGCGGGGTTGAGCGAGGGAGGACCGAGCAGGCGGCGGCTTGGTCTCGGCTGCGAGGTGGTCGCCTCGATCCCGCTGGATCGAACAGGGGCTACTGCGGGAGAGCTCCGGAGGACGGGCTCTCTAGGAATGAGGAGGAGGCGACGGCTAGGAGAGCTCGGGCGTGAGGAAGCCGGACGGCGGGATGACACGGAGGCAGAGCAGCAGGGGATCGTTGGTTGGGTGGAATTTGGCCGATGGGGAAATCGAGGAGGATTCGGTGGAGTGGCGGCGTGGGGATGGATGGGACATGATCCCTAGATTTTAGGGTTTGGTCAAATGGACTAGGGTGGACTATATATATGGAAAGGAGAAGAGTTTGGATCATCCGATAAAAATTGGACGGTCGAGAAAAATAGGCTAGGAGTCCAAATAAGAAAACGGGGCGTTTGTAGGCGTTAGGGATGATCCGGATCCAACGGTCACGACATATCGGTTCGGGTTGGGGCAAGTTTGGACGCTGCGAGTGCGAGAGAGTCGGCGAAGACAAGTGGGGTTTTGTCGGTCTCGGAGAAAGAGAGAAAGAGGGTCCACAAGGACAAGCGGTCTGACAACAGGTCAAAGAAGACAAAGAGAGAAGCGGTCAGACAAGAGGGACTCGAAAGACCCGGTTGGTCTCGGAACGGTCAGCACGAGCAAGGCGATCCGAGGGAAGGTGATGAAGGCAAAGGGAGAAACGGCAACGACGAACGAATGCAAGTTTTAAAATATGACGGCAACGGAGTGCCGATGCAATGGCGAATGATGCGATGATGAAATGCAAGACATGAACAAAAAGCAAAACAAAAGACAAAAACCCAACCACGAAGGAAATATCATATTGCATCTCCGGAAAAGGCAAGAGTTGGAGTTACGAATATGGAAAGTTGTATCCGGGGTGTTACAACACTGCACCACTACGAGAGGATCTCGTCCCGAGATCTAGGATGGCACCGGAGGGAAAAGGAAGAGGAAGATAAGCGGTAAAACTAAGTTGCTTCTTTGACGAACGTGTGAAACCACGAACCTTGAGAGGTTGAGCAATTTAAAAGAAAGAGTACAACAGAGATTAACGAGATTGCAAACAATCCGGTAGAAAAGAGGAACAAGGAGTATTACGAGAATTTGAAGTTTGAAAGACATGAAAATAAGAGCTTCACGAACGAAAAGAATATGACCACATCGGTATAATGAGATAGCCAAGGAACAAGAATGGCAGAATTTGGACAGCTCTCCGGTAGAAAAGATAAGAACACTTGATGAGATTAAGAGATATTGAAGAGATGATACAACACTCCGGTTAAATGGAAAAACAAGAAAAGAGCACGATCCTCACAAAACGCGGTGATTGTTGAAGAGCACAACATCACAATGCCTCCGTAACGAAAGAATAGAAGTTAGATCGTTGGGATAAAGAGAACGGAGAAGAAAATGCCAACTTCTGCCACAAATGGGCTCGGAAAGCACCCTTCCAAGAAGGTTAGAATGGAGCTGTTGGAAAACCAACAACGAAAAGAGTAAGCTTGTGGCGGGCTTATGAAAACATCTCAAAATTATGAGGTGAGCTTCTGCCACCAACGGAAACAATTGCTTGCTTGAGATCAACGAAGAGATGAAAATTGCTTTCGCCGAGAGGATAGGAGAAAACTTGGATCATTGATAAGCACCACAAAAAGCAACATTCCTTAGGGAAGGCTTTAGGTGAAATCTATACCAAGATAACTCCAATGAAGAGATTGACGGTTGAAAAGATCTCTTGAACAAGAGAAAATGATGGATTTAAATATACCTCATTCTTGACAACATATGAATCATGAAACATGAAGGAAATTGTCAAGAGTGACATAACACCATCTCAAAAGATAAGATAGAAGGAATCGCACTTTGGAATGCAAGATGAAGAATGCTTGAACTCCTCAAAACAAAACATGTGTTGAGCACCATGTTTATTTTGAAGTATGGCTTGGCGGATCATAAGTTCGAGAGAAATCTTGAAGAACAATTGAAGAATGAAGAGAATCCTTGATGAACCACCATGTAGAGCCTCCATGAAGAACTCCGGTAATAAAAGGATGATAAAAAAGAAAGAGAAGTTGGAAACACAGGGTGAATCCTTGCAATGATTTAGATGGATCTCCGCGATAATTAGAGCTTGGAACTCCGGGAAAAAGAGAAGATGGAACAAATGAAACCAAGAATTTTAAGGGCCTCCGGAATAAAGAATTAATCACTTGGATGAACAAGAATAAGAATTATGTTATGCTTATCCCTCACCAATTAAATTGATGACAATCAACGGATTTGGCATACCACTTATTCTCGTAGAAAGGATTAAAAGAGATATCTCAAAACTTGAGAAGGTCTTCAACGAACCACCGGTAGGATTGGAATCAACAAATGAATTAAATGATAACGAAAGAGGTGAAATCTTGAACGAACCACCATAAGAACTGAGAATGGATGTAGCAAAGGCATGATTCACCGGGAAGAATTGAAAAACGAATGAAGATATTTGCGGGGATTTAGATACATGAGAACGAAGAGAACATGAACTGATTAGAGGATATTTGAACGATTCACCGATAAGATTTGGAGAACGATAGCTACACGCTGAGAATGAAGAATTATGACATGATGGCCTTCGGAAGAAAAAAATGGAAACAACTCATGAAATGCTCCGGATGGTATGAAAAGAATTCTCACAATCAAAAACAATTATGAGAGGATGGCATGAAGCTTGAACTACGCATCTTGAAAAGAATGGAGCAAGGTTTAAGAGAAATCCTTCTTCGGTCTTCAAAAGACGATGGGAAACACCACCAAAATTACTGAGATACTCCGGGAGAATTAAAAGAGGAAAGGTTGAGCCAAAGATGAAAAGAATTTGAAAACGATCTTGGAGAAGCAATATGACTGATGAAAATTCATTCTTACGTCAAACTTGGAGAAGAATTTAGAATAGCTCTGGAAAAATAGAAGAGTCAGGTAAGATCCTGGGAAAAGACCTGTGGGTTAGGGCCCACTCAAAAAAACACCGTTGAAAAGATTTAAAGAGATGTTGCACCGGTTGAATTAAATGACTTGAATGAGATACCAATCTCGAAAGAGCTTGAACGAATTAAGAATGGAAACACGAATCTCCGAGATATCTTGAGCACTCCGGAATAACAAATAGCGAGAAGTAGAATGATAATGAGGTGCACCGGCATGAGAAGACATTGAAATGAGGAAAAAGGAATATGATCAACACTGAAAGGTTGAATTGGATCCACCGGAGAAGAAAAAAAAGAACGAAGGATGATGAACTTGAAGCTCGTGAGCATCTTCACGAGGGATCACCGGATCAGAACATTGATTGAAAAGAATGAAGAGACTTCACATGAATAAATGGATACTTGCTTAAGAAATCTGTGTCCTTGAAGAAAAAGGGTGGGAGGGCGGGAAAACAAAGGCAATTTGGGACGGATGAAACAAACACCGTTGAGAAAACTTAGAATTGATCTTGCGGATGGGAAAAAATGATGGGATCCACTTGAAGAGAAGCACACCGGTTGGAAAAGAATTAACATGACAACCTCAATGATCAAAAAGGATTAGTATTCACATAGCAATATGAGAACACCATTTAGGAAAGGTATGGATTCAACATTTGACTTCGAAGAAACTCGAATACCACAAAAAAACAAAACAAAGGATTTGGCTTGCAAAATAAGCCGGAACAAACATATGATAGAGATTTCGTCCGAAGTTTTCGTGGTGGGGCCTACACGGGCTCAATCGTACAGCACCATCATGTACAAGGCGAGGCACATGACATACTGAAGCGTCCCAGTCGGCATAGCCAAGGACTCTTTAAGACACAACGAGACCATCAGAAAACCAACCGTGAATAGGCGGACCACTAGGCGTCGAACCCCAATTTCATATCATACATCCGTCGGAAAGATATCCTAAGAGCTACTTGAATTCCCACCTATAAAACTCCCGAAACTTTACGGTTATGCAATCGGTGTTGGGGATATAGGGGAAGCAATATATCTCACCCAAACTAACAATACCTACATCCAAGCTGTATCCATCCGTCAACACATAACCAAGAAACCTTCGGAAATCGTGTACCTCAACCTTCGAAAAGCATCCGTTATACGAGTCATGGCAATACTCCCGTACTCACCTCAGTACTGGGTTAGCAGGGTTATCTCACCAACAACTGCATAAAAGAGATTTTCGATGTCGGCGTACTAAACTCACGTATTTCAGAACTGCAACGATAAAATTATGACGATAACACCTCGGAGCTCAACTCCCCGGGACACTGCCACAACCCCTAAATGTCAGGAGGCACCAAGAACAATGTTCTCGTCATAAGAATATCGGAACGATTCCAAGATACCCGCGTGATCCTAAAAAATTTTTAGTGAAATTTGAGAAGAGAAGAGTCAAAACTCTCGTCGGGATACCTCACCGTAAGGTCGAAGGACCGGGAGTAAAAAGAATTCCTAACTCTCCGATATATATAATCCTAAATGACTCAAAACATTTTTCTAGACACAACTCGGCCGCTAAAAACGATCAAGCAGTGGGGCTCCTAAGGTCGGGGATGGCTCTGATTACCAACTTGTAACGCCCTCGATGCGGCTATATCTCCCACGTGTCGAAGCACGACTTAGAGGCATAACCGCATTGAAAGAAATGTCGCAAGTGAGGTAATCTTCACACAACCCATGTAATAAATAAGGGAAAGAGATACATAGTTGGCTTACAATCGCCACTTCACACAAATATAAGAATAAAGCATTACATCATCCAAATACAAACACGGTCCGACTACGGAACCAAAATAAAAGAAGAACCCCAAATGTGACAAAAGGTCCCCGATCGACCCCAACTGGGCTCCACTACTGACCAACTAGAACGAAACAACACAAAGGGCAAGATCTTCATCGAGCTCCTCCTTGAGCTTGGTTGCGTCACCGCTTTCGATAACAAAGGCACCGCAAACTGGTTTTGGAAGTATCCGGTGAGCCATGAGGACTCAACAATCCCATTACCATGGGTATCAAGACTAGCAAAGCTTAATGGGAAAGGAAGGGGTAAAGTGGTGAGGTTGCAGCAGCGACTAAGCATATATGGTGGCTAACCAACATAAAAGAGAGCGAGAAGAGAAACAAGCGGAGCGGTCGTGAAGCTAGCAATGATCAAGAGGTGATCACGAACACCTACTTACGTCAATCATAACACGAAACAGTGTTCACTTCCGGACTCCGCGAAAAGAGACCATCACGGCTACACACGCGGTTGATGCGTTTTAATTCGGATCTGGTGTCAAGTTATCTACAACCGACATTAACAAATTCCCATCGCCACATAACCGCGGGCACGGCTCTCGAAAGTTTAAACCCTGCAGGGTGTCCCAACAAGCCCATGACAAGCTCTCGCGATCATCGAAGGAATAGACCTTCACCCGAGACACTCCGATCGGACTCGGTATCCGGTACATCAAGACATTTCGACAATGGTAAAACAAGACCAGCAAAAGCCGCCCGATGCACCGACAATCCCGATAGGAGCTGCACATATCTCGTTCTCGAGGCAACACGGATGAGATATCCTCGAGTAAAACCAGACCTCGAGTTGCCCGAGGGGCCCCGATCTACTCGGTTCGAACCAGCACTTAGACAAGCAATCGCCCGGGGCTAAAATAAAGATGACCACAGGGTTAATTACTCCCAAGGGAAAAGTAGGTGGTGGTGAGGCAAATGGTAAAAGTCAATGTTGGGCCTTCTTGGACAAGTTTTATTCAAAGCGAACTGTCAAGGGGTCCCATAAATCACCCGACCGCATTAGGGACGCAAAATCCGGGAACATAACACGGTATGACGGAAACTAGGGCGGCAAGAGTGGAACAAAACACCGGGCATAAGGCCGAGCCTTCCACCCTTTACCAAGTATATAGATGCATTAATAATATAAGAGATATTGTGATATCCCAACAAAATCCTGTCCACCATGGAGAAATCTTCAACTTCACCGCAACTAGCAACGCTATAAGAGGGGCTGAGCAAAAGCCGGAACATAGCCAAACAACGGTTTGCTAGGAATGGTGTCAAAGGTTAGAGGTTCATGGCAATTTGGGATGGCTGGACAAACAGTAATAGGTAGCGCAGCATAGCGAAAAACGAGGAAACTAGCATAGCAATGATAGTAGTGAGATCGAGGTAGCGGTCATCTTGCCCGAGATCCCGCTAGGAAGAAGAACGAGTCCATGAAGAAGACAAGCGGTCGTGAGCGAACGAATCCTCACAACTCCGGAACGAAACCGAAGCTAACGAGAGAAGCAACCTGGAAAGAAACAAACAACATAGTAAACAACATCACATTAACATGGCATGAAGCACAATCAAGTATGATGCATGTCCGGTTTAATGAGGCATGGCATGGCAAAGTGCAAACAAACAACACTACAAATTAAGTGGAGCTCAATATGCAACGGGTTGCATATTGACGAAACACCACATCAATTATTTAGTTCGCTCTCGTTTAAGCTACCCAACAATATTAAATGTTGATAAACATGGCAAGGGGTGAGGCATAAGTAAACTAACTATTTAGGCAAGTTTAAATGAGGCCGAAAGAACAAACAACAATTCCGGAAAATCCCCATGTGCATATTTTAAGGTTTGGTACTGTTCTGCCCTAAACACAATTTTAGAGTTGTTAAACATGCAAGAAGAGTGCACCATGTTAAACTAGGCAAAATTCTACCCCATTTACATATAAAGTTTATTAAATTCGGAGTTACGGTTAATTAGTTATGAATTAAATCATTTAGCATGGCATAGGAGCAAATTAATGTAAACAACATTTTAAACATATTAACATGGGATGAAAGTGGCATATTGTTAAACTAGACAAAATTCTAAGCATTTTACATGTTAAAAGTTTTTACATATGATGCACAGATTATGAGTTATTATATGCATGAAGTGCAAGGGGGTTTCTGCAAATCTGCAATTCCTCGGATAATGCTAAATTCGCAGAACGGAAAAAAAACTACTGTGGGCCGAATCTGGCTGGCCAACAGAACAGAGCTGGGGGGGGAACTCACCACGGGCCAAGGCCCAGTGGAGGGAAGTGGGCGGGCAGGCGGAGGGGGATCTGGGCTGGGCCTTGAGGCCGGCCTTGGGGCTGCGGGGCCCAGCGGGCCGGTCCGAAGGCGCTCGTCCTCCTCCCTTCAGACAGGAGGAGGCGGCCATGGCGAGGAAGCGGTGGCGCCAGAGTGCTGGGAGGCCAGGGGCCGGGCAGGTCGGGAGGCGGCGGAGCGGACCGATCCGGCCGTGGGGGCGGATCCGGCCGGCGGAGGTCGTGCGCGGCGCTGCCTCGGGGCTCGGGCGGCAACCTCTGGAGAGAGAGAGACAGTGAGGAAGGAGGAGAGGAGGACGGGGACGACAGAGGCGGCGACTGAGACAGCAGGCGGCGGCAACTGGGATGGCGGAGGCGAGGAGCGGGCGCGAGGTCGGCGAGGCGGGGTCGGAGCTCGCTGGGGTTGAGCAGAGGAGGACCGAACGGGCGGCGGCTTGGTCTGCGGCTGCACGAGGTGGTCGCCTCGATCCCGCCTAGATCGGGCACGGGGCTGCCTGCGGGAGAGCTCCGGAGGATGGGGCTCTCTGGGAACGAGGAGGAGGCGCACGGCTAGGAGAGCTCCGGGCGTAGAGGAAGCCGGGACGAGCGGGATGACACCGGAGGCAGAGCAGCTTGGGGATGCGTTGGTTGGGTGAAATTTGGCCGATGGGGAAATCGAGGAGGATTCGGTGGAGTGGCGGCGGCGTGGGGATGGATGGGACATGATCCCTAGATTTTAGGGTTTGGTCAAAATGGACTAGGGTGGACTATATATATGGAAAGGAGAAGAGTTTGGATCATCCGATAAAAATCGGACGGTCGAGAAAAATAGGATAGGGAGTCCAAATAAGAAAACGGGGACGTTTTGTAGACGTTAGGGGATGATCCGGATCCAACGGTCACGACATATCGGTTCGGGTTCGGGGCAAGTTTCGGACGCCTGCGAGGGGTCTGAGAGAGGTCGACGAAGACAAGTGGGGTTTTGTCGGTCTCGGAGAAAGAGAGAAAAGAGGGGTCCACAAGGACAAGCGGTCTGACAACAGGTCAAAGAAGACAAAGAGAGAAGCGGTCAGACAAGAGGGACTCGAAAGACCCGATTGGTCTCGGAACGGTCAGCGCGGGCAAGGCGATCCGAGGGAAGCTGATGAAGGCAAAGGGAGAAACGGCAACGACAAACGAATGCAAGTTTTAAAATATGACGGCAACGGAGTGCCGATGCAATGGCGAATGATGCGATGATGAAATGCAAGACATGAACAAAAAGCAAAACAAAAGACAAAAACCCAACCACGAAGGAAATATCATATCGCATCTCCGGAAAAGGCAAGAGTTGGAGTTACGAATATGGAAAGTTGTATCCGGGGTGTTACAAAGGCATTGGGAAGTAATAAGTAGATGATGGTTTGCTAGAGTGACAGAAGCTTAAACCCTAGTTTATGCGTTTCTTTGTAAGGGGCTGATTTGGATCCACATGTTTCATGCTACGGTTAGGTTTACCTTAATTCTTCTTTTGTAGTTGCAGATGCTTGCGAGAGGGGTTAATCATAAGTGGGATGCTTGTCCAAGGAAGGGCAGTACCCAAGCACCAGTCCACCCACATACACTGAAAGATCATACATATTTAGAAGCAATATTTTGTAACACCCCGGATCCGATGCGCCAGGTGTCTGCCAGTTATTCGTCGTTGTTGCCATGTCATTTGCTCGCGTGTTGCCTTTGCCATGTCATCATTTGCATTTTATCATGTCATCATGTGCATCTCATTTTGCATACATGTTCGTCTCATGCATCCGAGCCTTTTCCCCGTTGTCCGTTTTGCAATCCGGTACTCCTATGTCCTCCGGCGTCTCCCTCTTCTCCCTTCTCTTGTGTGGGTATTAAACTTTCTCGGAATGGCCCGAGGTTTGCCAAGCGGCCTTGGTATACTACCGGTAGACCGCGTGTCAAGTTTCGTGCCATTTGGAGGTCGTTTGGTACTCCAACGGTTAACCGGGTAACCGTAATGTCCTCTTTTGTTGCAGCCCAACACCCCTTCCAAAGTGGCCCAAAACCCATCTAACTCCTCTCCATGCTCTCGGTCGTTCGATCACGATCGCGTGGCCGAAAACCGCTCCTCATTTGGACTCTCCTAGCTCCCTCTACCTATTTATATGTGTGCCTCCCCGATTTTTCGCAGTCCAAACCCTAGCCCGCTCCCCTCGCGCGCCGGACATGTCCAACCCAGCCGGACATGTCCGCTGGCCACCTCGCTCCGGCCAATGGCGTCGTGCCACGTCGTCCGGCCGCCGCCCGCCCAATCCCCGCCCGCGTGTCCCCGCAAGCCTCTCTCTCTCCGCGCCCGCCCGAATCGCCGGAGCCCATCATGGAACCCGCCCGGCCCGACCATGCCGCCGCCCGCCACGCCACGCGCCCGACCCGCCGCCAGCGGCCGCCGCCGCCAGCGCCCGCCTCCGCCGCCCAGCGGTTCTGCCCACCTTGCCGTCCCCGCCGCCAGCGACCATGTTGCCTCCTCGCCAGCGCCTCTCTGCCTCCCGCTTCGCGCGCCGCCTCCGCCGCCCGACCCGCGCCGCCCGCTCTTCCGCCCGCTGCTCCCGTGCTCCGCCGCCTCGAGCCATAGCGCCGGCGCCGCCCGGCCGCCATGCCGCCAAACCCCTGCCGCCCTACGCCTCCATAGCGCGCCCGCCATGAGCTCCGGCCCGGCGGATCCGTGCCCTCGCGGATCCCTCCTCTCCGGCCTCCTCCGCATCTCCGGCGCGAACTCCGCGATCCCGGCCAGATCCGCCGCCGCCTCGTAATCCGTGCCAATCACGAGGTTGACCCCGTTTTCCCTCTAAGTCCCCGTTTCCAGTAATTTTCGTGCATTTTCATCGCATCGCATCTCCGCACCCGTGGCTCCGTTTTGGACGTATAATATGTCAAATTGTTCGTCTCGAAGAGTACATCATTTCGTTCCATTGCATCATTTGCATTTGAGCTCATCTTGACGCCCGAAATGCTGTTGGAAGAAGGCTTCAGATCGTTAGTTTCAGAATCTTATCAGTTTGAACTCTTTTGTCATTTTTGCCATGATTTATGTGTGCATCCTTTGAGTATGAGCTCTACATGAATGTTGGAAAATGCCATGCCATCTTTCCAGAGGTGTTGACCTTGTATTTTTGTGAGTTGTATGCTGAGTGCATCAAGCTTGTAAAGTAGGGTAGTTGCTATTGCTGTTTTCCTGACAGATTCTGTTATATTTTGATGCCATGTTAACATGCTTCCACTAATCAATCCATGCATAATCTGGAGATGCTCTATAAACATGTTTTGATATAAATATCTTGCTCTATCCATTCATGCCCTTGGTTGCCATTATAGCCTGCTGTAACATGTTCATTTCTTGCTACAAAATTGCTTGAAAATGTTTCCTGGCAGATTGTTTGCATGAGATTCAATTTTCACGAGGTCGTTGTAGTTGATCCGTGTATGCTATGACCTTGCTCTTGCCATGCTTAGCTTCATAATCATGCCTTCTTACTGTTGGTTGCCTTGCCATGCCATGTATTGCTCTGTAGTGAGTGCATCGAGCTCACGAACATGCCTACTCGTTAACTGTTGTTGCCATGCCCAGTTTTTCTGCTAAGTCTGAAATCTGTAATAAAACTTGCAATGTTTACATGGGTGCCATCATTTCTTAGAGTCCTCTTTGGCTTATGGTCAGTAAGGGACTATTGAAATATGCTTTGAGTAGAATCATGTCATGCCTTGCTTTGCTATTATAAGTTCCTGTAGCATGTTGTTTGCTTGCTCTAAACATGCCTTCCTGATGTTAATTCCTGGTATGTTAGTATTTTCACTAAGTCTGTGAACATGTTATTTTGAGCACTTTCACCATGCTTGTTTGAACATGTTATGATGTGATTTAGCCGTATCTCAGTGTTCCTCTTTTGTTAAGCATCTCCTGTAGTACGCTGCCATATGCTTTGCTTTTATGTTGGGGTGCTGTAGCATAGTTTCTCGTTGCATGCTAAGTAGCATCGGGCTGTTAAACGCAGATTTGCATCTTTCTTGTTTTGCTTGTCATTTGCAATCCGTGCATCCGATTCCGGTGATCTTTATATCGATTTCACCGAAATCATCTCATCTTTCAGCGGCATACTTGGTTTGCCAAGTTGATGCCAGTTCATCATTTTCCTTCCGGAGCATACATACGCATTGCATATCACATCTCGCATCGCATGTCATGTTTTGCATCATATTGCTTGTGCATTGTTCCTTGTTTGATTGTGGTTCCGTTGCTTGTGTTCTTGCTTTGGGTAGAGCCGGAGGCGAGTGCGTGAACGAGGAACCTGTTGAGAACGCCTCGAGGATCGAGCCTTCGACAACTCGAGAAACCTTACAGCAAGATGATCATACCCTCGAAATCACTACTATCTTTGCTATGCTAGTTTGCTCGCTCTTTTGCTATGCCAATGCTACGATGCCTACCTTTTGCTTGTCGGCCTCCCAAATTACCATGTCAAACCTCTAACCTTTGACACCATTCCTAGCAAACCGTTGTTTGGCTATGTTACCGCTTTGCTCAAATTTCTCTTATAGCGTTGTTAGTTGCAGGTGAAGATTGAAGATTGTTCCTTGTTGGAACATGGAGATGATGTTCCTTGTTGGAACATGTTTACTTGTTGGGATATCACAATATATCTTATTTAATTAATGCATCTATATATTTGGTAGAGGGTGGAAGGCTCGGCCTTATGCCTAGTGTTTTGTTCCACTCTTGCCGCCCTAGTTTCCGTCATACCGGTGTTATGTTCCCGGATTTTGCGTTCCTTACGCGATCGGGTGATTTATGGGACCCCCCTGACAGTTCGCTTTGAATAAAACTTGTCCAGCAAGGCCCAACATTGACTTTTACCATTTGCCTCACCTAGCCCTTTTCTTCCCTTGGGTTTCCGGAGCCCGAGGGTCATCTTTATTTTAACCCCCCCGGGCCAGTGCTCCTTCGAGTGTTGGTCCAACTTTGAAGCGATGTCCGGCGCCCTGGGCAACCAGGTCTATGCCAACCCGACGTCTGCTCATCCGGTGTGCCACGAGAACGAGATATGTGCAGCTCCTATCGGGATTTGTCGGCCTGAAAATGGGAGGCTTTGCTGGTCTTGTTTTACCATTGTCGAAATGTCTTGATGTACCGGATACCGAGTCGATCGGAGTGTCTTGGGTGAAGGTCTATTCCTTCGATGATCGCGAGAGCTTGTCATGGGCTAAGTTGGGACACCCTGCAGGGTTTAAACTTTCGAGCCGTGCCCGCGTTATGTGGCAGATGGGAATTTGTTAATGTCCGTTGTAGAAAACCGAAGTTGACCTTAATTAAAATACATCAACGCGTGTGTAACCGTGATGGTCTCTTTCCGTGGTCCGGAAGTGAACACGATGTTGGAGTTATGCTTGACGTGGTTGCTATAGGATCACTTCTTGATCATACTCTTATCGACCGTGCTTTGCCTTCTCTTCTCGCTCTCATTTGCGTATGTTAGTCTCCATTTATGCTAGTCGCTGCGCAGCTCCACCTCATGCCTTTACCTTACCCATAAGCTGAAATAGTCTTGATCTCGTGGGTGCGAGATTGCTGAGTCCTCGTGACTCACGGATACTTCAAAACCAGTTTGCGGTGCCTATGTTACCGAAAGCGGATGACGCAACTAAGCTCAAGGAGGAGCTCGATGAAGATCTTGCCCTTTGTGTTGTTTCGTTCTAGTTGATCGAGAGTGGAGCCCAGTTGGGGTCGATCAGGGGTCCTTTTGTCGCATTTGGGGTTCTTCTTTTATTTTGGTTCCGTAGTCGGACCTTGATTGTATCTGGATGATGTAATGCTTTATTCCTCTAATTGTGTGAAGTGGCGATTGTAAGCCAACTATGTATCTCTTTCCCTTATGTATTACATGGGTTGTGTGAAGATTACCTCACTTGCGACATTGCTTTCAATGCGGTTATGCCTCTAAGTCGTGCTTCACACGTGGGAGATATAGCCGCATCGAGGGCGCAAGTTGGTAATCGAGCCTTCCTGACCTTAGGAGCCCCCACCGCTTGATCGTTTTTAGTGGCGAGTTGTGTCTAGAAAAATGTTTTGAGTCATTTAGGATTATATATATCGGAGAGTTAGGAATTCTTTTTACTCCCGGTCCTTCGACCTTCGGTGAGGTATCCCGACGAGAGTTTTGACTCTTCTCTTCTCAAATTTCACTAAAATTTTTTTTAGGATCACGCGGGTATCTTAGAATCGTTCGATGGTTTTATGATGACAACATTGTCTTGGTTGCCTCGACATTTAGGGGTTGTGGCGGTGTCCCGGGAGTTGAGCTCCGAGGTGTTGTCGTCATAATTTTATCGTTGCGATTCGGAATACCGAGTTTAGTACGCCGACATCGAAAATCTCTTTTATGCGAGTTGTTGGTGAGATAACCCGCTAACCCAATCTTGAGGTGAGTACGGGAGTATTGCCATGACTTCGTATAACGGATGCTTTTCAAGGTTGAGGTAGACGATTTCGAAGGTTTCTTGGTTATGTGTTGACGGATGGATACAATGGATGTAGGGATTGTTAGTTTGGGTGAGATATATATTGCTCCCTGTATCCCCAACACCAGATTGCATAACCGAAAAGTTTCGGAGTTTCATAGGTGGGAATTCAAGTAGTTCTTAGGATATCTTTCCGACGGATGTATGATATGAAATTGGGGTTCGACGTCTAGTGGTCCGCCTATTCACGGTTGGTTTTACTGATGGTCTCGTTGTGTCTTAAAGAGTCCTTGGCTATGCCGACTCGGGGACGCTTCGTATGTCATGTGCACTGCCTTGTACATGATGGTGCTGTACGATTGAGCCCGTGTAGGCCCCACCACGAAAACTTCGGACGAAATCTCTATCATATGTTTGTTCCGGCTTATTCTGCAAGCCAGTCCTTTGTTTTTGTTTTGAGTTGTGGTATTCGAGTTGCTTCAATGTCAAGTGTTGATTCCATACCTTTCTGAAATGGTGTTCTCATACTCCGATGTGAATACAAATCCTTCTCGACAATCGAGATTGTCTTGTTAATCCTTTTCAACCGGCGTGTTTCTCTTCAAGTGGATCCGATCACTTCAACATCAGCAAGACCAATTATCATTTCTTCTCAACGGTGTTTGTTTCGTCCGTCCCAAGTTGTCTTTGTTTTTCCCCACCCTCCCACCCTTTTTTCATCAAGGACTCAGATTTCTTAATCAAGTATCCATTTATTCATGTGAAGTCTCTTCATTCTTTTCAATCAATGTTCTGATCCGGTGATCCCTCGTGAAGATGCTCACGAGCTTCAAGTTCATCATTCTTAATTCTCGTATTCTTCTCCGGTGGATCAAATTCAAGTTTTTAATATTCATCATATCCCTTTCCTCGTTTCAAATGCTTTTTCATACCGGTGCACCTCTTAATCTTTCACTTCTCGCTATTCGTTATTCCGGAGTGCTCAAGATATCTCGAAGATTTGTGTTTCCATTCTTAATCCGTTCAAGCCATTTCGAGAGTGGTATCTCATTCAAGTCATTTAATTCAACCGGTGCAACATCTCTTTCAAATCTTCTCAACGGTGTTTTCTTTTGAGTGGGCCCTAACCCACAGGTCTTTTCCCAGGATCTTACCTGACTCTTCTATTTTCCCAAAGCTATCCTAAATTCTTCTCCAAGTTTGACGTAAGAATGAATTTCATCAGTCACATGCCTTCTCCAAGATCTTTCAAATTCTTTTCATAATTGGTTCAACCTCTTCGCTTTTGATTCTCCCGGAGTATCTCAATAATTCTTGGTGGTGTTTCTCGTTGTCATTCTCATCATTTGAAGACCGAAGAAGAGTTTCTCTTTAATCTTGCTCTATTCTCTTCAAGATTCATGGTTCTAGTTTCATGCTATCCTCATAATTGTTTTGATTGTGAGAATTCTTTTCTTACCATCCGGAGCATTTCATGAGTTGTTTCCATTTCTTTCCTCCGAAGTCCATCATGTCATAATTCTTCATTCTCAGCGTGTAGCTATCATTCTCCAAATTTTACCGGTGCGTCGTTTCAAATATCCTCTAATCAGTTCTTCATCTATTTGTTCTCATGCATCTAGTTTGTCTCAAGCACCTTCGTCCATTTGCTAATTCTTACGGGTGATGCACCCCTACTTCGATCATTTTCAATTCTTACGGTGGTTCTTTCAAGATCTCTCTTCCTTGTTCATCATATCGATTCATTTGTTGTTCCAATCCTACCGGTGGTTCGTTGAAGACCTTCTCAAGTTTTGATATATCTCTCTTTATCCTTTTTCGATGGGAATAAGTAGTGTGCCAAATCCGTTTGAAGGATATGCATAACATAATTCTTATTCTTGTGTCATCCAAGTGATTCATCTTTCTTTCCGGAGTTGGTCATCATATCACATTCTCGGTTCGAGAGGCTTCATCTTTCTTTTCCGGAGTTCCAAGTTTTTCCGCATTATCTCGTCACGAAGCTCCATCTAAATCATTGCAAGGATTCACCTTGTGTTTTCAATTTCTCTTTCTTTTCATCATCCTTTTATTACCGGAGTTCTTCATGGAGGCTCTACATGGTGGTTCGTCAAGGTTTCTTTTCATTCTTCAATTGTTCTTCAAGATTTCGCTCGAAGTTATGATCCGCCAAGCTATACTCAAAATTAAACAGGGTGCCCAACACTTGTTTTGTTTTGAGGAGTTCAAGCATTCTTCATCTTGCATTCCAAAGTGCAATTTTTTCTACCTTATCTTTTGAGATGGTGTTATGTCACTCTTGACAATTTCCGTTGGTTATTCATGTTGTCAAGAATGAGATATTTAAATCCATCAGTCTCTTCATTGGAGTTATCTTGGGTTATATTTCGCCTAAAGCTTTCCCTAAGGATTGTTGCTATTTATGGTGCTTATAAATGACCCAAGTTCTTCATTTGTCCTCCCGGTGAAATAAGTTTCTCGTCTCCTTGTTGATATCAATCCAATCATTTGTTTCCGTTGGTGGCAGAAGCTCACCTCATAATGTTGAGATGTTTCCATAAGCCCACTACAAACTTATTCTTTTCGTTGTTGGTTTTCCAACAACTCCGTTATAACCTTCTTGGAAGGGTGCTTTCCGAGCTCATTTCTAGCAGAAGTTTGCATTTTCTTCTCCATTCTATTATCCTTTTCGTGCTTATCCATTTTAACCGGCGTGTTGTGTCATCTCTTCAAGTGCTTTTCATCTTATCAAGTTTTCCTTCTTCTTTCAGACGGAGTGCTGCCCAAATTATATCATTCTTATTCCTTCTCTATCTAGTTTTAACCGGAGTGGTTTCAATATCTATCTTATCACTAAACCTCTTGGTTTTCATCATACTCCTTGTTCCTCTTTGCCTACCGGATTGTTTGCAATCTCATTCATCTCCGTTGTACTCTTTCTTTTGAATTGCTCAACTTTTCAAGGTTCGTGGTTTCACTCATTTCTCGAAGAAGCAACTTAGTTTTACCTCTTCTCTTCCTCTTCCTTTTCCCTCCGGTGCCATCCTAGATCTCGGGACGAGATCCTCTCGTAGTGGTGGAGTGTTGTAACACCCCGGATCCGATGCGCCAGGTGTCTGCCACTTATTCGTCGTTGTTGCCATGTCATTTGCTCGCGTGTTGCCTTTGCCATGTCATCATTTGCATTTTATCATGTCATCATGTGCATCTCATTTTGCATACATGTTCGTCTCATGCATCCGAGCCTTTTCCCCGTTGTCCGTTTTGCAATCCGGTACTCCTATGTCCTCCGGCGTCTCCTCTTCTCCTTCTCTTGTGTGGGTATTAAACTTTCTCGGAATGGCCCGAGGTTTGCCAAGCGGCCTTGGTATACTACCGGTAGACCGCGTGTCAAGTTTCGTGCCATTTGGAGGTCGTTTGGTACTCCAACGGTTAACCGGGTAACCGTAATGTCCTCTTTTGTTGCAGCCCAACACCCCTTCCAAAGTGGCCCAAAACCCATCTAACTCCTCTCCATGCTCTCGGTCGTTCGATCACGATCGCGTGGCCGAAAACCGCTCCTCATTTGGACTCTCCTAGCTCCCTCTACCTATTTATATGTGTGCCTCCCCGATTTTTCGCAGTCCAAACCCTAGCCCCGCTCCCCTCGCGCGCCGGACATGTCCAACCCAGCCGGACATGTCCGCTGGCCACCTCGCTCCGGCCAATGGCGTCGTGCCACGTCGTCCAGCCGCCGCCCGCACCCAATCCCTCGCCGCCGCGTGTCCCATGCTGCCTCTCTCTCTCAGCGCCCCGCCGAACCGCGGAGCCCATCGCGGGCCCGGCCAACCCGCCCACCCGCCCGCCCACATCCACGCCCGCCCGCCACCGGCGAAACGCCGCCGCCCAGCGCCGCCTCCGCCGCCCCAGCGGTTCTGCCGCCCATCCGTCCCCCGCCGCCAGCCATGTGCGCCTCCTCCGCCAGCGCCTCACTGCCTCCCCTTCAGCCGCCGCCTCCGCCGCCGACCCGCGCCGCCCGCTCTGCCGCCCGCTGCTCCGTGCTCCGCCGCCTCGAGCCATAGCGCCGCGCGCCCGCCGCCGCCAACCCCACCGCCCACTCTCCATGGCCGCCATGCTGCGAGCTCCGCCCCGGCCGGATCCGGTGCCCCTCGCGGATCCTCCTCTCGCCTCCTCCGCATCTCCGGCGCGAACTCCGGCGATCCCCGGCCAGATCCGCCGCCGCCTCGTAATCCGTGCCAATCACGAGGTTGACCCCGTTTTCCCTCCAAGTCCCCGTTTCCAGTAATTTTCGTGCATTTTCATCGCATCGCATCTCCGCACCCGTGGCTCCGTTTTGGACGTATAATATGTCAAATTGTTCGTCTCGAAGAGTACATCATTTCGTTCCATTGCATCATTTGCATTTGAGCTCATCTTGATGCCCGAAATGCTGTTGGAAGAAGGCTTCAGATCATTAGTTTCAGAATCTTATCAGTTCGAGCTCTTTTGTCATTTTTGCCATGATTTATGTGTGCATCCTTTGAGTATGAGCTCTACATGAATGTTGGAAAATGCCATGCCATCTTTCCAGAGGTGTTGACCTTGTATTTTTGTGAGTTGTATGCTGAGTGCATCAAGCTTGTAAAGTAGGGTAGTTGCTATTGCTGTTTTCCTGACAGATTCTGTTATATTTTGATGCCATGTTAACATGCTTCCACTAATCAATCCATGCATAATCTGGAGATGCTCTATAAACATGTTTTGATATAAATGTCTTGCTCTATCCATTCATGCCCTTGGTTGCCATTATAGCCTGCTGGAACATGTTCATTTCTTGCTACAAAATTGCTTGAAAATGTTTCCTGGCAGATTGTTTGCATGAGATTCAATTTTCACGAGGTCGTTGTAGTTGATCCGTGTATGCTATGACCTTGCTCTTGCCATGCTTAGCTTAATAATCATGCCTTCTTACTGTTGGTTGCCTTGCCATGCCATGTATTGCTCTGTAGTGAGTGCATCGAGCTCACGAACATGCCTACTCGTTAACTGTTGTTGCCATGCCCAGTTTTTCTGCTAAGTCTGAAATCTGTAATAAAACTTGCAATGTTTACATGGGTGCCATCATTTCTTAGAGTCCTTTTTGGCTTATGGTCAGTAAGGGACTATTGAAATATGCTTTGAGTAGAATCATGTCATGCCTTGCTTTGCTATTATAAGTTCCTGTAGCATGTTGTTTGCTTGCTCTAAACATGCCTTCCTGATGTTAATTCCTGGTATGTTAGTATTTTCACTAAGTCTGTGAACATGTTATTTTGAGCACTTTCACCATGCTTGTTTGAACATGTTATGATGTGATTTAGCCGTATCTCAGTGTTCCTCTTTTGTTAAGCATCTCCTGTAGTACGCTGCCATATGCTTTGCTTTTATGTTGGGGTGATGTAGCATAGTTTCTCGTTGCATGCTAAGTAGCATCGGGCTGTTAAACGCAGATTTGCATCTTTCTTGTTTTGCTTGTCATTTGCAATCCGTGCATCCGATTCCGGTGATCTTTATATCGATTTCACCCGAAATCATCTCATCTTTCCAGCGGCATACTTGGTTTGCCAAGTTGATGCCCGGTTCATCATTTTCCTTCCGGAGCATACATACGCATTGCATATCACATCTCGCATCGCATGTCATGTTTTGCATCATATTGCTTGTGCATTGTTCCTTGTTTGATTGTGGTTCCGTTGCTTGTGTTCTTGCTTTGGGTAGAGCTGGGAGACGAGTACGTGAACGAGGAACCTGTTGAGAACGCCTACGAGGATCGAGCCTTCGACAACTCTGAGAAACCTTACAGGCAAGATGATCATACCCTCGAAATCACTACTATCTTTGCTATGCTAGTTTGCTCGCTCTTTTGCTATGCCAATGCTACGATGCCTACCTTTTGCTTGTCAGCCTCCCAAATTACCATGTCAAACCTCTAACCTTTGACACCATTCCTAGCAAACCGTTGTTTGGCTATGTTACCGCTTTGCTCAGCCCCTCTTATAGCGTTGTTAGTTGCAGGTGAAGATTGAAGATTGTTCCTTGTTGGAACATGGAGATGATGTTCCTTGTTGGAACATGTTTACTTGTTGGGATATCACAATATATCTTATTTAATTAATGCATCTATATATTTGGTAAAGGGTGGAAGGCTCGGCCTTATGCCTAGTGTTTTGTTCCACTCTTGCCGCCCTAGTTTCCGTCATACCGGTGTTATGTTCCCGGATTTTGCGTTCCTTACGCGATCGGGTGATTTATGGGACCCCCCTGACAGTTCGCTTTGAATAAAACTTGTCCAGCAAGGCCCAACATTGACTTTTACCATTTGCCTCACCTAGCCCTTTTCTTCCCTTGGGTTTCCGGAGCCCGAGGGTCATCTTTATTTTAACCCCGGGCGGTGCTCCTTCGAGTGTTGGTCCAACTCGAGCAATGTCCGGCGCCGGGCAACTGTGGTCTATGCCAACCCGACGTCTGGCTCATCCGGTGTGCCGAGAACGAGATATGTGCAGCTCCTATCGGGATTTGTCGGCACAATGGGAGGCTTTGCTGGTCTTGTTTTACCATTGTCGAAATGTCTTGATGTACCGGATACCGAGTCGATCGGAGTGTCTTGGGTGAAGGTCTATTCCTTCGATGATCGCGAGAGCCTGTCATGGGCTAAGTTGGGACACCCTGCAGGTTTAAACTTTCGAGAGCCGTGCCCGCGGTTATGTGGCAGATGGGAATTTGTTAATGTCGGTTGTAGAAAACCCGAAGTTGACCTTAATTAAAATACATCAACGCGTGTGTAACCGTGATGGTCTCTTTCCGTGGAGTCCGGAAGTGAACTGATGTTGGAGTTATGCTTGACGTAGGTTGCTATAGGATCACTTCTTGATCATACTCTTATCGACCGTGCTTTGCCTTCTCTTCTCGCTCTCATTTGCGTATGTTAGTCTCCATTTATGCTAGTCGCTTGCTGCAGCTCCACCTCATGCCTTTACCTTACCCATAAGCTTAAATAGTCTTGATCTCGTGGGTGCGAGATTGCTGAGTCCTCGTGACTCACCAGATACTTCCAAAACCAGTTTGCAGGTGCCTATGTTACCGAGCAGATGACGCAACCAAGCTCAAGGAGGAGCTCGATGAAGATCTTGCCCTTTGTGTTGTTTCGTTCTAGTTGATCAGTAGTGGAGCCCAGTTGGGGTCGATCAGGGTCCTTTTGTCGCATTTGGGGTTCTTCTTTTATTTTGGTTCCGTAGTCGGACCTTGATTGTATCTGGATGATGTAATGCTTTATTCCTGTAATTGTGTGAAGTGGCGATTGTAAGCCAACTATGTATCTCTTTCCCTTATGTATTACATGGGTTGTGTGAAGATTACCTCACTTGCGACATTGCTTTCAATGCGGTTATGCCTCTAAGTCGTGCTTCGACACGTAGGAGATATAGCCGCATCGAGGGCGTTACATATTTTTTGCCTTATGCACCGACGATAACTTACTTGAAGGATCTTATTCAATCCCTAGGTAGGTATAGTGGACTCTCATAACTTGAGATTGTGTTTAAGGGTTTTGGATGCACAAGTAGTATCTCTACTTAATGCGGATTTTTGGCTACCAAAGATATTGAGAAAGCACCACATGTTGGAGGATCTATGACAATATAACTTCTATGTGAATATGAACAAACATAAGTCATTACGTTGTCTTCCTTGTCCAACATCAACAATCATAAAAGATGTCCAAGATATTATATTTGCATGTGAATCTTCTCCTATCTTATTAATTCTTTCTTGAATTGCATCATTGACCAATGTTATGCTTGTCAACTTTCAATAAATTTTACCACTTATACTTTTCCTTATGTAATGTCATTACTATCCATAAGATTAGCATATGATCTTTTTCATTATTTTCTTTACTTTGATTGAGAAAAAAGGTAAACAAGCCAAAACTCAAACTAATCTTTAATATATAACTCTCTCTCAATTACATAGATACATAGATCACAAAAGTAGCACTCAAAAATAGATCATACTAAACTTTTATTCTACTAAAACACAAAACAACTAAAGATCGAACTAAGATAGGTAAAGATAATAAAAATGACGGTGATACGATACCGAGGCACCTCCCCCATGCTTGGCACAGGCCAAGGGGAGTGCCCATACCCGTGTGTTTAAGTCTCCATCTTTGGTGGTGGTGATGGTGTTGAGGAAGTAGCTTTCTTCTTCTCCAGCTTACGCTTGAGGATAAAATTTACCTCCCTCAATTCATCATTTTCTTGCTCAAGCTTCAGTATCTTTTGGCATAAAGCCTCCTTGCTTTCATATCTCTAGGTTGAGGTAGTGGGACTTCATCCTCATCTGAGCTGTCATTCTTGTTTCCTCCACGTCGTGTCTTCCTCCTCTTCGGTGGACCATAGGTAGGGATAAATCTCCCCAAAGATCTTTGGATCTGCAACATAGTGGGAAACATAGCTCTCTCATCTGAATCTTGTGACAACATATTTTCAGATGTGCCAGAAAAACTGCACGAAACAAGAATAGATGATTTTTCTGCGGTGCGGTGGTTAAATCATTCGGGAAACAAGTATAAGATTGGAAAATGGAGTCAAGAAGTTGCCCGAGGGGCCCACTACCCACCAGGGTACACCAGGTGGGGAAGAGGCGCCCTGGTGCCTAGTGGGAACCTAGGTTGCGTTCCTGGTTGTTTCTTTTTTTCTAATATTTCAAAGCTGGCAGAAAATATTTTTTGCGGAATTTTTGGAGTCGGTTTACTTATCGTATCACGTACCTCTTCCTTTTCAGGGTTCTGGAGTGTTCTGGAAGGTCTCCTTTATTTATTCCTCTGGTGTCATGGTTTGAATAACAATAGTTTCAACATTAATAGGTGTACCTGAATATAGTGCTTAATTCTTTGTCCATTGACCACCTTCGGCATTACTGATCTTGATAGCACCAGAGCGGTAAACTTCTTCAATTATGTCGATGTTCTGGGAATGGGAGTCCCTAGACTTGCCTGCCTGCGGCCTGCGGCGTGGCTTAAGTGGGGGCCCAGTGCAGCCTAGCTTCATCAGCTCAAGCTCAAGACCCTCACAAGGGGCCAAGCCTCGCGGGGCGGACGACAGGGAGCATCCTCAGGAGCAGCCTCCTCAGGCAGGCTCGCGAGGAGGCGGAGAGATCAAGGCAAGGGAACCTCGCGAGGAGCCCGTGATGCAAGCCATGACGAAGGAGACCAGGCGGGCGCCAAGCGGGCGCCGGCCTGCGCAGTGTCCTTGTTTCCCCTTCGGTGCAAAGGGGGCAAGCACAGGCCAAGGCATCAGGCAAAGGTTACCGTTTCTGTGCAACAAGACAAAGACCAGCAGAACGGCAGGATGGAGGTCATCGTGGAGCCCAGGACGACATCATCGTCAGAGCCTTTGGCAGACAAAGACCAACTTTAGTCAGGATAAGTGTACTAGATGTTCCCCTTCAAAATGGCCAATTGTTGGCCCCCTTCCCGCTCATTATTTGGGAAGAGGCCCAGGGCCTCCCTATATAAATAGAGCTAGCCACCGCAGAGTAGAGGCATCTGGTAGACAGATCGATCAGAGAGAGAAAGAGAGAGAGGCAACTGAACTCACCCAAGTAGTTCATCGCACCAGCTCAAGAACAGCCCCTCACGAGGCTGTGCTCCCTTTGTATTGTTCATCATCAGCCCCTGAGGCAATCCACCACACCACACACTGGAGTAGGGTATTACACCACAATGGTGGCCTGAACCAGTATAAATCTCGTGTCCCTTGTGTGTTCTTCTTGCTAGCCTAGATCCTTACCGAGAATTCGAGACGTGAGCTGGTAGGGGAAAGATCTTCGTGCGCAACCCAGAGTTCGAACCTCAAGGGTCTGCCGGAACCCGAAATCCGACAAATTATATATGGTCCTTCCCACTTGGAGAGAAGTTTTCCTGCAAAAAATCTAAAATGAGAATTGTGCAATAGAACATATTCACCAGTGAAAGTACAACTATCCCTAGGTGGTTTTGGTAATTCCTAACAACATATAGCTCATTGAGCTAATGCTATTTCAAGATAAATATTTTAGGAAAGCTCAATGTTTGGCATGGCATGGATGAGAAACGTGGACCCCTCAAAATGCTAAGGACAAAAGGATTGGCTCAAGCTCAAAGCACAAGACTCTACATTTTTCATTTTAGTGAACCAAGATCACATTGAGTCCATAGGAAAAGCCAATACTATCAAGAGGGGGAGAGGTGTTGCTTAATGAGTTTCTTGCTCAAAGTGCTTAGTGATATGCTCCAAAAACCCTCAACTACTTTCTCACATCCACATATGTCCCAAACCAAAAGTCAAACTCGGCCCCACCAAAACTTTCTACACGGCGGCACCGAGTTCAGTTGACATAGCCACTGCTAGAAACCCTAGTCTTTTTGGTCCCACCGATAGGGATCTCGGTCTCACCTAGATGGGATTGTAATCTCTCTGTTTCCCTTCGTAACGTTTCGGTCAAACCGAGATGAGTGATCGGTCCCACCAAGATTGTAATGCAAACTCTCTGTTTTCCCTTCGTAACGTTTCGGTCCCACCGAGTTTGCGTGACCAAATCTCTGTTTGTCTATTACCAATATCGGTCTCACCGAGTTTGTGTAATCGGTCTCACCGAGATTACGTTATGCCCTAACCCTAACGATATCGGTCCCACCGAGTTGACATGTCGGTCCCACCGAAATGCCTAACGGTAACATTATGAACTAAATCTGTCTGACCGAGTTTCATGATTCAGTCCCACCGAGTTTGGTGAATTGTGTGTAATGGTTAGGTTTTGTGTGGAGGCTATATATACCCCTCCACCCACTCTTCATTCATGGAGAGAGCCATCAGAACATTCCTACACTTCCAACATACATTTTCTGAGAGAGAACCACCTACACTTGTGTTGAGGTCAAGATAATCTATTCCAACCACATAAATGTTGATCTCTAGCCTTCCCCAAGTTGCTTTCCACTTAAATCTTCTTTCCACCAAATCCAAATTCTGTGAGAGAGAGTTGAGTGTTGGGGAGACTATCATTTGAAGCATAGGAGCAAGGAGTTCATCATCAACACACCATTTGTTACCTCTTAGAGAGTGGTGTCTCCTAGATTGGCTAGGTGTCACTTGGGAGTCTCCATGAAGATTGTGGAGTTGAACCAAGGAGTTTGTAAGGGCAAGGAGATCGCCTACTTCGTGAAGATCTACCCGAGTGAGGCAAGTCCTTCGTGGGCGACGGCCATGGTGGGATAGACAAGGTTGCTTCTTCGTGGACCCTTCGTGGGTGGGGCCCTCCTTGGACTGGCACAACCGCTACCCTTCGTGGGTTGAAGTCTCCATCAACGTGGATGTACGATAGCACCACCTATCGGAACCACGGATAAAAAATCTCCGTGTCAACATTGTGTTTGCTTCCTCAAACTCCTCCCTTTACCTTCATATGCAATTGTTTTACATTCCACTGCTATACTCTTATAATTGCATGTGTAGGTTGATTGCTTGACTTGTGCTAAGTTGCTAAAATCTGCCAAGAACTAAAATTGGGAAAAGGCTAGATTTTATTTGGTCAAGTAGTCTAATCACCCCCCCTCTAGACACACTTTCGATCCTACAAGTGGTATCAGAGCTTTGGTCTCCATTTGCTTTGATTTCCATAGATTTTGGTGGCCATAGCCTTGGTTTCACAACCTAGGAGAGTATGGCGTCTAGCGAGGGAAATTGCCACCATAGAGGTCCTTACTTTGATGGTACAAATTTTGCTAGTTGGAAGCATAAGATGAAAATGCATATTATTGGACATAACCCCGCCATTTGGGCTATTGTGTGTATTGGCTTGCAAGGTGAATTCTTTGATGGGAGAGAACCGAACTGTGAAGCTACCGCGGAAGAGTTGAAGATGTTGCAATACAATGCTCAAGCTTGTGATATTCTCTTCAACGGATTGTGCCTCAAAGAATTCAACAAAATCAACCGTCTTGAGAATGCAAAGGAAATTTGGGATACTTTGATTGATATGCACGAAGGTACAGACTCCGTCAAGGAATCCAAATTGGATGTGCTTCAAAGTCAACTTGACAAGTTCAAAATGAAGGATGGTGAAGGCGTCGCTGAAATGTACTCTAGGCTTGCTCTCATCACAAATGAGATTGCCGGCTTAGGAAGTGAAGAGATGACCGATAAATTCATCATCAAGAAGATCCTAAGAGCCTTGGATGGAAAATATGATACCATGTGCACATTGATCCAAATGATTCCCAATTACAAAGATGTCAAGCCAACAAAAGTCATTGGAAGAATTGTTGCTCATGAGATGTCACTCAAGGATAAGGAAGAGCTCCACAATAAGTCAAGTGGTGCTTACAAAGCCTCATGTGAAGCTCCCACATCATCAAGTATGAAACAAACCTTCAATGAAGAATTGAGCCTAATGATGGAGAACTTCAACAAGTTCTACAAGAGTAGAAGCAAGGAAAGAAGTTCCAAGTCAAGGTCCTACAATGACAAAAGATCTTCTAGTCGAGAGCGTAATTGCTACAATTGTGGAAGACCCGGACACTACTCCAATGAGTGTACGGCTCCCTACAAAAGAAGGGAGGATTCTCCAAAAAGGAGTAGAAGAGAAGAATCACCATCAAGAGAAAGAAGGAGTAGAGATGATCGTTATGAATGAAGACCCTCTCGAAGAAGCAAGGATTTGGAAAGAAAGGATAAATCATGAAAGAGCTACACAAAACGAAGACATCAAGCTCATGTTGGCGAATGGGTATCCGGCTCCGACTCCGACAATCACTCCGAGAGAAGCTATCACTCCGACTCCGAATATACTCAAGATGAAGGTGTTGCCGGTCTAGCACTTGTGTCAACCAACTCCTACGACATATTTAACTCACCAAATGAAGGAATTGGAAGATGCTTCATGGCTAAAGGCCCAAAGGTATCACACCCCGAGTATGTTGATTTCAATAGTGATAAAGACGACTTGTTAGGTGATGATGATTTACTTGTTGACAACTCTAGTGATGAATACTACGGTGAAACATCAATTAATCATGCTAATCAAGATAAAACGAATGACAATAATAAGGAGAAGATTGAGCACCTAAATAAAGAACTAAACACTCTTAAGTTAGCTCATGAAACTATCTTGGAAGATCATCGAGAACTTTTAAAGACTCATGAGAAGTTACGCTTTGAAAAGCTCAACCTTGAGCAAGAGCATGAGTTTTTAAAGGCAATCAATGATGATCTTAGCAAGAAAAGTTCTTCTTACATTGCCAAGCGTTTACTCTTGTGTACTTACATGCCACCAGTTAAATCTAACAACAAGAACAAGAAAGATTCTTCATCTAGTAGTAACAACAATCATGCTAAATCCAATGTTGTTGCTTCTAGTAGTTCTCTTGATTCCACTAATGATTCTCTTAGCCAAGTTACACTTGAGCAAGAAAATAGCTTATTGAAGGGAATTATATAGAAAGGTGTTTACAAGAGCCTTGCCGGAAGTAAGCAATTTGAGGAGATTGTACGCAAGCAAGGAAGGCACCGGAAGAATCAAGGTGTTGGTTTTGAATGAAAGTTCAATGCCAATGGAGTTGAGTGGGAAGAAGATCAATACCCCAAGACGAAGTTTGTTCCTCAACAAGAGAAGTACGATCCTACTTCTTTCAAAGGAACACAAGCTCAAGATGATCTTCCACCGCAAGACCACAAGCAAAAAGGCAAGGACAATTTTCAAGAGGAGATTGATGCATTTGAAGAATCTCCTAAGGCCTTGGTCAAGTGGGTTCCCAAGACTACCTCAAGTTCTACTTCATCAAGTACGACTACAACTCCAAGGATTCCCGTCAAGATGGTGTGGATCCCTAAGAAGAAGAACTAGAGAGTTCTTGAGGGTGACTCCACCAACATACTTCACTCTTATCATTTTGGCAAGGACAAGTGCAAACAACTTCCGTATCTTGCACTAGCCCAAGGAGTCACAAACCCTCTTGTTGAGAAGACAAGGAACAAGGTAACCTAATGCTTTCATGGACAACACCTTGTGTAAACAGCACTCTATGTCTATTGATATCTTTGCTTGTTCCTTGTGGGACTAACCCGTGTAGGTATTGAAAGTGCAACTCACTCCAATGGATTGCTCCGAATGATCTACATCAACATTGAGCATCCACATCTTCAACACCTACATGAAGTCATTATCGATAAAACCCAAGGTTAGTTCGTCCCTCTTAGGAGGGATATCACATCTAGGGGGAGCTTTGCTCTAAGAATTGAGCTAAAGCAACTCTAATGGTGTGAACACAACAATGCTTTATGTAAAAGTGGTAACCCCACTTGTGCTTAAACGATGAGTATGACCTATGATCAAATGTTCTCATTTGACTCCTAAGTCAATATCTCATATATAGATGACCTAGTCATCGCCAATTGCTTGATAGATGCTAGAGTGTTTGTGCATGCTTTGTCACATATTTCATTTGTCATTTTATTGTGTGAGCATGTTGGATGCATATTTTACTCATTCGAGGACATCCATTTGTTGCTTTGATTGTTTGGCTTTTTCTCTTTTGCCAAATGGATGGACAAGAATGACTAAGAACTCCCTCTAGCTATCTATGCTTTCTTCGTCTCAAACTCTACTCATGCAAGATCACAAAGTTTGATCAAGTCAGATTTGAACCACTCTGTGTGAAGAGCACTCGGAGTCCCTGATTCGTCATAGACTTAAACTTCCAAAACCTCTTTGTGCATTTTGGTCTGACCGATTCACCCTTTTCGGTCATACCGAGATCACTAAGTTGATCTAGGTTTTCAATCTCGGTGCAACCGATTAGAACCTTTCGGTAACACCGAGTTGCAGTAACTGCTCGCAGTTTTGCATCTCAGTGCCACCGAGTTGTTCCACTTGGTCACCGACAGGGTCAGGTTATATATACTGATGGGTCAAATTTTTGAAATTTTTCTGAAACCCTTCACCCGTGCGTAACCTGCTCTGCCTCTTCGGGTCTCCGGATCGTCTTCTCGCCGCCAGCGACCTCCTGCCACTGGTCTCCGCTGCCGTCAACGGCAATCTACTCCGCCCTTGCCGCCGTAGCGAACACTTGCCGCTCTAGGGTAAGTGTTTGACCCCGTGTGCTGTCTTTTTAACTCCGACTCATAGCACAAGGACAATGCCATGTTTCTTGCCACAATTGAGATCGATCCATCCAGCTAAAACTTCCTGAGGTCTAGATTGATTCAAAAAATTTAGGGTTAGCTCTCCGCAGAACTCATCTCGGACTGAGCGAACTATAGAAATCGGTCTCACTGATTCGGCCTTGGCCATTGCACATGCGCTTTTCGGTCTGACCTAAACATGCAAATCGGTGTGACCGAGTTCAGGATTCTGTGAAACCCTAGCAATCTCGGTGCCACCGAACTGTGACTCGGCCCAACCGAGTTCACTAGTTTAGGTTCCAAGTGTTGCTTCGGTATCACCAAGTTTGTCAATTCGGTAGTTCCGAGATCACTTCTGTAGAGAACTAAAACTAAGCTTTTTGACTCAATTGTTTTGCAAAACCTCTATACTTTGTGATGCTCATCTACTCTACCTCATCTACAATCTATTCACAGGGTCTGCTGACAGTTGATTGCAAGATGTCTGACTAGAGTGACATCCAGAACATGTCTGAACAGCCAGGACAGATGAGTGAGGGCACTAGTCCCTCCAGCAGCTATGATGAGGGCAGCAGGAGCACACCTAGTAACTTGCCCAAGGCAGCTACTAGAACAAGGAAGAAGAAAACTTCTGATTTAGAGGATGAAGATTATATTGGAGCTAATGATGAGGCCATTTCCAAGAGGAAAGTTGTGAAGAAAGAATTTGGCACTGCTGCATCAACTAAACCAGGCATGAACAAGAAGGCACCTCCCAGGAGAGTGCCTACATCCAAACCCAGGAAGGTTGCCACAAGTGAAACTATGAAGTTCACCATTGAATCTGAAGAAGAAGCAGCTGGTGAAGACAAGAAAAAGAAGAGGGCAAGAACAACTACAGCCAAAGATCTTGGAAAGTCCACAATGGTGAGATCAGATGATGAAGAGGAAGAGGATGCTGCTCCAGCACCCAAAGCTCAGAAACTCATGAGAGATGCAATCAGATCAAGGACTGCTCCATCTAAGCCCAAAGCTGCTCCCAAGGCTGCTGCTACAGCTCAAAAGTCTAAACCCAAGAGGAAGACTAGAAGTATACCTGCTGAGGAGAAGAACAAGGCCCCAGTGCCTGAAGCTGCAGAAGAGGAAGCTGAAGCGCAAGTGCTAAGAAAGCTAAAGCCAAAGATCCCTGAGCATAATGATGCGCATCCTGTTGCAGAGGACATGAGGATCAGGAAGGATGCAGGACTGAGACAGTGGAGAAAGGCTGCCCCCTATGATGTCAGGAGGAGAATTGTTGTGGATTACAGGTTCCACACAAAGGAACAACAAGATTTCTATGAGACAATCCTGCTTGACAAGAAGCCCATAGTGTGTGACATGAGATGGGTGGACTGTACTTACATAAGAGAGAATGAAGAGCACTTCCCAGGTGTATATGACAGCTTCAAGGCATGTGAGGTTGACAAGTTTGTTGGCCAGAAGCTTACCAAATGGAATAATGAGTTGATCATGCAATTCTATTCAACTGCTCATTTCTATCCAGATGGAAAAATTGTGTGGATGTTAGAGGGTACAGGGTACCAATCTACAGTTGATGAGTGGGCTAGATTGATCAATGCCCCAGAAGCTCATGAGGATGACTTGGATGTTTATGCCAAGAAGAAGGATCACAACTCAATGGCCAGCTTGTACAAGGAGATTCCTGATGCAGATCTAGAGACTCACAAGTTTGGCTCAGTGAAGCACTTGCTGTCAGGGCTGCCAACCATCAATACAATTCTGAGGCACACTCTGTTGCCAAAGTCAGGACATCACAGAATGATCATAGGACACTCCATCAACTTGCTGCATATATTTGATATTCCTCAAAAGTTCAAGGTGATGAGTCTGATTGTGGAAACAATCAAGAGGACAGCTGGGTATGCTCCACAGATTCAGATGCTCATCAACTCCAAGATGGGCACATGCACATATTTATTGGACAAGGAGCACTTACCCCTCAAGCCAGACTTTGAGGACAGCACTGTTGTTATGAATGAAGAAGATCCATCATTTGTGCAAGCACATGAGAAGAGAGAGAAGGCAGGCAGAGAAAGCTACAAAGATGCCAACTGCTGAAGAAGCATCTCAGATATTCTTGAAGATCAAGCAAGATCAGCTTGGAAATCTGATTGCCTCCACTTTGAGGATTGAGAAGGGCTTGGCCACCCTGACTCAAAACCAGGAGAGCTTGGAGAGGATCATTGAGCAGAAATTCCATGATCTTGATGTCAAGGTAACTGAGATCCAGTCAGTAGTTGAGAAACTTCAGGAGGAAGTGGAGGAGAAGAAGGGCAAGTCTACTATATATGCTTTTGCTAGAGTGCCCAGAGGACATAGATCTACTGCAGTGCCAGTCATATATACTAGAGCTACAGTATCAGCACCAGCTGCTACAGCTCCAGTGCCACCTCCAGCAGCCACTCCACCAGCTCCAGCTACATCAATAGAAGCTTTCGTCCTTGTAGCCATCTCTACACCACCTCCCGAAGAGCAAGCCTGAGAGTCGTTTAGCACTATGCATTTTTTGAACTTTTTGGTAACTTGTTGCCAAAGGGGGAGAAAATGTATAGATCATAGGCTTCGAGAGAGAGTGTTGCTTTTTATCTCTCTTGTTTTTGGTTGAACTTCTTGATTGTGTGCTTGTGAGATACTTGTTTACTTGTTCGATCATGTGTTTGATCATATGCTACCCTTAATGCTTGTTGGATGATATTATCTCTTATATCCTTATATGATCATTCACTTGCTTGGTGATGAGTGCATGCTTTTAACTTCTATCATTTTGAGCGCTCCACCAAGATGTATGTGACATGGAAGAGTGACCCATGATCCTAACACATTGTGCATTTGCAGTCCAAATAAAATTTTAAATAATGCACAAATTTAGGGGGAGCTCTTGCTTATCACATACTTATCAAAGCGACGATGTTTTTCAATCTTATTATCATTTGTCGAAGCTTTGATCTATATGTTATCATCAATTACCAAAAATGGGGAGATTGAAAGTGCAACTATCCCTGGGTGGTTTTGGTAATTCCTAACAACATATAGCTCATTGAGCTAATGCTATTTCAAGATAAATATTTCAGGAAAGCTCAATGTTTGGCATGGCATGGATGAGAAACATGGACCCCTCAAAATGCTAAGGACAAAAGGATTGGCTCAAGCTCAAAGCACAAGACTCTACATTTTTCATTTTAGTGATCCAAGATCACATTGAGTCCATAGGAAAAGCCAATACTATCAAGAGGGGGTGAGGTGTTGCTTAATGAGTTTCGTGCTCAAAGTGCTTAGTGATATGCTCCAAAAACCCTGAACTACTTTCTCACATCCACATATGTCCAAACCAAAAGTCAAACTCGGCCCCACCGAAACTTTCCATCCGGCGCCACTGAGTTCAGTTGACATAGCCACTGCCAGAAACCCTAGTCTTTTCGGTCTCACCGATAGGGATATCGGTCTCACCAAGATGGGATTGTAATCTCTATGTTTCCCTTCGTAACATTTTGGTCAAATCGAGATGAGCGATCGGTCCCACCGTGATTGCAATGCAAACTCTCTATTTTCCTTTCGTAACGTTTCAGTCCAACCTAGATGAGCGAATCGGTCCCACCGAGTTTGTCTGACCAACTCTCTGTTTGTCTATTGCCAAAATCAGTCTCACCGAGTTTGTGTAATCGGTCTCACCAAGATTACGTTATGCCCTAACCCTAACGATATCGGTCCCACCGAGTTGACATGTCAGTCCCACCGAAATGCCCAGCGGTCACATTATGAACTAAATCGGTATGACCGAGTTTCACGATTCGGTCCAACCAACTTTGGTGAATTGTGTGTAACGATTAGATTTTGTGTGGAGGCTATATATACCCCTCCACCCACTCTTCATTCATCGAGAGAGCCATCAGAACATGCCTACACTTCCAACATACATTTTCTGAGAGAGAACCACCTACACTTGTGTTGAGGTCGAGATATTCCATTCCAACCACATAAATCTTTATCTCTAGCCTTCCCGTTGCTTTCCACTCAAATCTTCTTTCCACCAAATCCAAATCCTGTGAGAGAGAGTTGAGTGTTGGGGAGACTATCATTTGAAGCACATGAGCAAGGAGTTCATCATCAACACACCATTTGTTACCTCTTGGAGAGTGGTGTCTCCTAGATTGGCTAGGTGTCACTTGGGAGCCTCCGTCAAGATTGTGGAGTTGAACCAAGGAGTTTGTAAGGGCAAGGAGATCGCCTACTTCGTTAAGATCTACCCGAGTGAGGCAAGTCCTTCGTGGGCGACGACCATGGTGGGATAGACAAGGTTGGTTCTTCGTGGACCCTTCGTGGGTGGAGCCCTCCGTGGACTCGCGCAACCGTTACACTTCGTGGGTTGAAGTCTCTATCAACGTGGATGTACGATAGGATCACCTATCGGAACCACGGATAAAAAATCTCCGTGTCAACATTGTGTTTGCTTCCTCAAACTCCTCCCTTTACCTTCATATGCAATTATTTTACATTCCGCTGCTATACTCTTAGAATTGCATGTGTAGGTTGATTGCTTGACTTGTGCTAAGTTGCTAAAATCTGCCAAGAACTAAAATTGGGAAAAGGCTAGATTTTATTTGGTCAAGTAGTCTAATCACCCCCCTCTAGACATACTTTTGATCCTACAACCAGCTTTGAATTCCCGCTTTTGGATTCTTTTGTCATGCCATCTTTTGACCTTTTCTTTGAATAATTTGGAATTTTCATAAGCTTGGTTTCTCCATTCATCTAATGAGCTAATATCAAATAACCTGGTTTCACCAGAAAGTTCCAAATCACAATTGAGTTTCTTAATTGCCCAGTATGCTTTATGTTCTAACTCAAGAGGCAAGTAACATGCTTTTCCATAAACTAAACCATTTTGTATGGAGATATACCCATAGGATTTTTATAAGCAGTCTATAAGCCCATAGTACTTCATCAAGTTTCTTAGACCAATTTTTCCTAGATCTGTTAACAGTGTGCTGTAATATCAACTTTATTTCTCTGTTACTAAGTTCAACTTGAGCACTAGATTTAGGGTGATAAGGAGATGCAATTCTATGGTTGAAATCATATTTAGCAAGCAATTTACAAAAAAACACCATGAATAAAATGTGAACCACCATCAATCATTAAATATCTAGGGACTCCAAACCTTGGGAAAATAACTTCTTTCAACATTTTAATGGAGGTGTTGTGATCAGCACCACTAGTTGGAATAGCTTCTACCCACTTAGTGACATAATCAACAACAACTAAAATATGGATATACCCATTAGAGGAAGGAAAAGGTCCCATATAATCAAAGCCCCAAACATCAAATGGTTCAATAACAAGTGAATAATTCATAGGCATTTCTTGACGTTTACCAATATTACCAATTCTTTGACTTTCATCACAAGATAAGACAAACTTACGAGCATCTTCGAAAAGAGTAGGCCAATAAAAACTAGATTGTAATACCTTGTGCGCAGTTCTATCTCCTGCATGATGTCCTCCATAGGCTTTAGAGCAACATTTCCGAAGGATTTATTCCTATTCATGCTCCGGTATACAACATCTAATAATATCTACCCCCCTTTATAAAGATGCAGGTCATCCTAAAAGTAATGTCTTAAATCATAGAATAATCTTTTCTTTTGCTGGTATGTAAAACTAGGTGGTATAAATTTAGGAACAATATAGTTAGCATAGTCTGCATACCAAGGAGTGTTATGAGAAGCATTTATGAGAGCTAGTTGTTCATCAGGGAAGCTATCATCAATAGGTAGTGGGTCATTAAGAATGTTTTCTAACCTAGACAAGTTATCAGCTACGGGGTTCTTAGCTCCTTTCCTATCATAATGAGTCTAGCTTTAGCATCTTTCTTTTCCATAAGATATTAAATAGCAGCATGATATGTGTGAACAATTACTTTAGAATCAACTATGTAAGATCTGAATTTATTACAAGCAAACACAATTGCTAGAAATTATTTTTCAGTAGTAGTATAAGTTCTTTGGGCACGGTCTAGAGTCTTACTAGCATAATGTGTACCATTTAATTTTTATCACCTCTTTATCCTAGAACAGCACCAAAGCATAATCACTAGCTTCACACATAATTTCAAAAGGCAAGATCCAATCAGGTGGTTGGACAATAGGTGCAGAAGTTGAGGCTTTCTTAAGCGTTTCTAAGGCTTCTACACAATCATCCTAAAAAACAAGCAGAACATCCTTTTGCAAGAGATTGGTAAGAGGCCTAGAAATTTTAGAGAAGTATTTAATAAATCTCTTATAGAAACCAGCATGATGAAGAAAACTTCTGATACCTTTAATATATTTAGGGCACGACATTTTCTCAATTGCATCAACTTTAATTTTATCCACCTCAATACCCCGTTCAGAAATTTTGTGCCCCAAGACAATACCTTCATTCACCATAAAGTGGCACTTCTCCCAATTCAAGACAAGATTAGTTTGTTCACATCTCTACAAAACTCGATCAAGGTTGCTTAAGCAATCATCAAAATAAGTTCCGTAAACGAAAAAATCATCCATGAAAACTTCAACAATCGTTTCACAAAAGTTAGAGAATATAGCAGTCATACATCTTTGAAAGGTACCAGGTGCATTGCATAAACCAAAAGGCATACATCTATAAGCATAAGTTCCAAAAGGGAAAGTAAAAGTGGTTTTTCTCTTCTATAACCAGTCACAATTCTTTGTGGGATAAGTTCATTTTTATCATTAGGAACAACAGTAATACCTCCTTTCTTAGGAACACAATGAACAAGACTTACCATCTACTATCAGCTATAGGACAAATTATATGTAGCGACCACGATCCAAATGGACCGAAGTCTCTGTGCTTAAGTTTCATCCCTAGATCGGTAATGTTTGCGCACATAGTACTCGAGGAATTATAACAGAGTTTCAATCACACACTTATTACATCGAGTCCTCATAAATAGTATGATTACACAAAAATAGTATGGCTGAAGGCCATCTAAACTAAATAATTGAGGAAGCTTCAAAGATAGATGAGTCCATCAGCTCCAACGGCATAGCTGAGTGCACGACAACGACCTATCGCACCTTATTCGTCATCTGAGTAGTCTGCAACATGAGACGTTGCAGCCGTGTAGGTCAGCACATTGAATATGCTAGCAGAGTTACACTGTAAAGCAATGAATGCAAGAACTATATCTACATGCAATATTTGGCTAGAGGAGGCTCTAAGTTTATGATTTTGCATAAAGTTAGTTTTTCCCTACAACAAAGGAATAAATTTATTTACTACTCCCAAGTTGTACCAATATTTGAGAACGTTCCTCCAACTCAAATCTCAATTAAACAAATATCATCATTAAACCCAATTCAATTAAATTAAAGAGTGATGAGATCAACAATAATATCTAATTCCATATAGTCAAGATGTCCATAACCGGGGACACGGCTAACCATGATTAGTTTATACACTCTGCAGAGGTTGCACACTTTTCCCCACAAGACTCGACCGCATCCATGATCGGAAGATTGAGACATGGTCTTTATAAAGCAATAAGTCTCTACTCCAGGCAGACCATTACACCTACTTTCCCCTACATCTGCTAGTCCACCTCTTCGAGAGCTCATACAACTTACTGAACTATGACAAAGCCCATAATGGCTTGTGGCTGCACACGGAAGTTTTTAGGCATGAAATATCATATGATCCCTTTGAGCCTGGGTGGCGAACCGAGGAAAAATCACACGGGTACTCTGGGATTTCCCAAATGGACAAACACTGGATTCTCCAGGTGCCCCAACCAATCCACCCAGATGTGTATTAAAGCTGCCACCTTAATGTTATCCAAGATTAATAACTCTCATAACTTCCATGTGTATCACGAACCAATCCCCGTCTACGAGCATGGCTAAGCAATAATAGAGCATAACGTATATTCCCAGGGTGATCAAAAGGTATTAGGTTCGTACCTCATAATACTACAACCAAACCACATGTTCCCAATCCTACTCATTCAAATATTTGAGGGGCATAACTAATGCATAGTAAAACTTGGTATATAAAAGTATGATCAAAGTGTAACTTGCCTTGCTGACGATCTGCAAACTCTACAGATTCTTAGTAACAAGCTTCGCACTCCGGGTAATCCAGCGTAGACAAACAGTAGCATACATAAGCAATCACCCAAACAAAACAAAGAGAAATCAAGAAAAGATCTAAATAAAACTCAAAACAAGCAAACGACTAACTAAACATAAAGCAAAACCTAACAACAATATTTTCATGTGAATTAGATCTTACCAGTAGGTACATGTGATTAGCTATGACTTGCAAAAAGAAACAACTAAAACGGAGTTATGAAACTCAAGATACAAACGAAACAAGATCGAAAACTAATCTGAACTAAACTCAAATTTTAAATTGTCAAAATCATGTTCAAGTTGGTTTACTGGAAAGAAGAGATTGTTACGAAGATTTAGAAGTTGGTTTCATCTAATTTGGATAAACGAGCTAAAAGTTATGCTAGTTTTAAGATTAGGGGCTAAATCGCAAGAAAACAATTCGCGGATAGGTCCCTAGCCAAAAAATAAAACTAAAAAGAAAAATATATAGAATGAACGTTCGCTAACAGATCGTAACAAACGAATTCGTTCGTTATTAGAAACTAACGGGTGAACGTTCGTTATCTAATGAACTAACTAAAAAATCGATCTAATAACTAAACCACACAAACCGAAAAAAACCCGAAAAGACCGATCAGTTTAACCGGTTCAGTCGGCGGCGGCGGATCGGCAGCGGCGGCGGCGCGAGGCGGTGACGACGCTGGGCAGCGGTGGCAGCACGCAACAGCAGGCAGGCGGCGGCGGTGTGCGGAGGCGCTTGGGGCTGCGGGGTGATGTGGAAGTCGAGGGGGCCGGGGGCTCCCTTTAAAAGAGGGGGAGAGGCGGCGGCGGGGTGGCTTGCGGGAGGGGGCGGCTCCTCGTGTCCAGGTCGGACATGGCGGGGGCGGCGTCGGGCGAACTCGGGACTTCGGTCCCGAGCCCGAGGGAGACGGTGACGCGCAGCTGGGCCTGGCCCGGCTCGGCTGGGCCAGCCCTGTAGTTTTTTTTGTTTTTTAAAACGATTTTCACGAGAAAATTCTAAATAAAAAAAATAAACTTCTAAAAATTCCAGAAACAATTTTCACCGTCCCTACCTAATATTTGGGACAAATGAACATTTTTCTGAACTAAAATGCAACTTTTACAAATGCATGTTTTTCTCTAATTCAAATAAAATAGCAAATAGAATACCAACAAAATAATAATTTGATTTCAAAATTTCTTCTCCAATATTTCTCTTCAGTTTTTAGGAAGTCATTTTATTCTCTCTCATGTATTTTTTTATTGTTGGAAATAATTGGAGAGAAATTATTGAAAATCAAATTGATCCTCTTTTCAGATTTGAAATAAATTCAAATATGAACTTTTTGTGAAACCTCCAACTCTCTCCTTGGGGTCCTTGAGTTGCTTAAGATTTCTTGGATCTTGACAAAATGCAAATAAAATATGATATGCATATGATGATGTATAACATCCAAATTGAAAATTGGTATGTTACAAACCTACCCCCCTTAAGATGAATCTCACCTTCGAGATTTGGGTTGGTCAGCAAAAAGGTTTGTGTGGTCCTTGCGAAGATATTCTTCTCACTCCCAGGTGGCTTCCTCCTCGGTATGGTGGCTGCACTGAACTTTGCAAAACTTGATAACCTTGCTATGAGTAACTCGACTGGAAAACTCGAGAATCTTGATGGGTTTCTCTTCATAGGTCAGATCACTATCCAACTAAATTGCTTCCAGTGGCACTGTATCTGTCAGAGGAATGTCGGCCATCTCTGCGTGGCACTTCTTCAACTGGGAAACGTGAAACACATCATGAACTCCTGACAATCCTTCGGGTAATTCCAACTTGTAGGCAACTTCTCCCATACGTTCCAAAACTCTGTAGGGTCCCACAAAATGTGGTGCTAGCTTCCCTTTGACTCCAAAATGTTTAACTCCTCGAAGTGGGGACACACGAAGATATGCTCTGTCTCCGACTTCGTATGTTACCTCCTTGCGTTTAGTATCCGCATAGCTCTTCTACCTGGACTGGGCTACCTTGAGTCTGTCTCGAATCAACTTAACCTTCCCCTCAGAGTCCCTGAGTAAGTCTGGTCCTAAAAACTGTCGATCTCCAACTTCATCCCACGGTAACGGTGTCCTACACCTCCTCCTGTACAAAGCTTCGAAAGGGGCCATCTTCAAACTTGTTTGGTAACCGTTGTTATAGGAGAACTCTACATAGGGCAAATTGTCATCCAAACTACATCCATAATCTAGTTCACAAGCTCTCAACATGTCCTCCAGAATCTGATTGACTCTCTTGCTCTGTCCATCTGTCTGTGGATGAAAAGTTGTACTGAACTCTAGCCTGGTACCCAAAGTTTCATGCAATTGATTCCAAAACTTTGAAGTAAACTTTGTTCCTCTATCTGATACGATGGTCCTCGGAACTCCATGCTGTCGGTGTACTAAAGTAGGGGTACCTTAGTATCCCGAACTTGTGCACGGGCAATCGCAGCGTCCCGCGGCAAGGCTTGCCGGGCGTCCGCCAAGATCCTCCGCTATTCCTATTGATGCCATTCAAGAACAAAGTGTTTAAGCTGAGAAGACAAGACCCCGGCAAGAGGAGCTTGCCGGGAACGACAGGGCCCCGGCAAGAGGAGCTTGTCTGGAGGGCCAGCCAAGAAACTTGCCGCAACGCGCCGCGCATCCCGGCAAGGCCCGACGAGCGACAAGCTTTCGGGTGCGACAAGACAACGACCGCGGCAAGGCGCTTGCCGCGGCAAAGTCACTACTCTGCGCCCAAGCTCCAGCGCATCCAACGATGTGTCGCCATAGGATCGCTCCTGGCGCGCGTGCCGGGTAGCTGTGCAGCCAAGCGGTGCGAGGTGGCAAGTGGAGATGACGAGAAGGCCATCGTGGCGATCGGTGGCGCCCCTGACGGTCATTTCCTGCACTGTTTGGGCGACCAGACGGGCATTAAATGCCCTTCTCCCTTGCCGTCCGAGTTAGGTAGGAAGACTGTAGATAGTGGTTGTACCAACCCCTCTTTTTACCTTTTTACCCCTGTCTGTGTTTCCACCTTTCGGTGACCCCTTTAACCTATAAAAGGAGGCCTATGCGCACGTAGAAGAGGTTCGACTCATTTGAAACTACAACACACCCACGCTCTCGAGCAAGAACAGAATAGAAACATAAAGCAGCAGTAGGAGTTCTATCTCTCCGGAGAGCTCCGAAGCTGGGTAAAATCCCCCGTGTGCTCCGCCTCGATCAGCTCTTCGTGCTCCCTCCGCTCCCTGCCCGACCGAAAAGGGGCCCTGCCCCATAGGTGTTCGTTTCCCACGACATCTTTGGCGCGCCAGGTTGGGGGCGTTGAGGTTGTGCGGACCTGATCCGGTGTTCGCGCGCGCTACGTCATCATCTTCATCGACATGCCACCGAAGAAGAAGGCTTCGGAGAAGGTTGGTCCGTCTGCGTCGATCCCACCGCCACAGGAGCAAACGGGCGGTGGGGTAGACGCCGGCAGAGGAACGGGCGCCGACGGGGGGACTCACATCGTCACCAGGTCCAAGGACAAGGCCCCGCAAACTTCGGCGTCCGTACATGCGCCGCGCCCCTCTCAGGAGGCGCAGGATCGACAACGCCATGTGTCGGTGTACTAAAGTAGGGGTACCTTAGTACCCCGAACTTGGGCACGAGCAGTTGCAGCTTCCCGCGGCAAGGCTTGCCGGGCGTCCGCCAAGATCCTCCGCCATTCCCATTCACTGCCATTCAAGAACAATGTGTCAGCTGAGAAGACAAAACCCCGGCAGGAGGAACTTGCCGTGAAGGACAAGGCCCCGGCAAGAGGAGCTTGCCGGGAAGGACAGGACCCGACAAAAGGAGCTTGCCGGGAAGGCCATCCAAGGCGCTTGCCGCGGCGAGGCCACCACTCTGCACCTGCGCTCCAGCTCACCCGACGACGTGTCGCTGCGGGATCACTCCGGTGCGTGGCGGTGGTTGTGCAGCCTAGCGGTGCGGTGGCGTTTAAGGTGACTAGGAGGCCATCGTGGCGATCGGTGGCGCCCTAACGGTCGTTTCTGCCTTTGTTAGCGACCGGACGGCATTAAATGCCCTTGTCCCCGCCGTCGAGTTAGGTAGGGGACACTGTTGGTAGCATTTGTACCAACCCGCGTTTTTACCTTTTTACCCCTCTTTCTACGCTGCCACCTGTCGGTGACCACTTTAGATTATAAAAAGGAGGCCCATGCGCACGTAGAGGGGGTTCGGAATTTTGGTTCGGCTGGTTGGGTTCATTCGACTCACTCCAGGCCACAGCATACCCACGCTCTCAAGCAAGAACAAATACAAACACAAAGCAGCAGTAGGAGTTTCATCTCTCCGGAGAGCTCCGAAGCTGGGTAAAAATCCCCCCGCGTGTTTTTGCCTCGATCTGCTCTGTGCGCGCGCCCCGCTCCCTTGCCGGACCAGAAGGGGCCCCCTGCCCCATAGTTGCTCGTGCGACCCAGCCCAGCCACGACATCTTTGGCGCGCCAGGTAGGGCGGCGTCGAGGTCGTGCGTATCTGATCCGGCTTCTACGCGTGCTACATCAACATCTTCGTCAACACGCCACCGAAGAAGAAGGTTTCGGAGGTAGCCGCTCCGTCTGTGACTATCCTATCGCCACCGGAGCGAACGGGCGGTGGGGCGGACGCCGGCGGAGGAGCGGGCGCCGGCGGTGGGACTCACGTCGTCACCAGGTCCAAGGACAAGGCCCCGCAAGCTTCAGCGTCTAGATATCCACCGCGCCCTCTTAGGAGGTGCAAGATCGACAACGCCACGATGCCCCTAGCACCGTGCTCGCATTGGAACAAGGCCAAGCCGACGGATCGCGAGACGTTCAAGACCAGCGTGCGCGCCAGCATGCTGGCACGAGTGAGGTGCGGTCACCTGGACGGGGTACTGCTCCTTCCAACCCAGTTGGGAGTCCGAGCATGTCCCGCACCTCGCGTCACTCGCCACCGCCACCCAAGACTCGGAGAAGCAGCGCCGAGCTCACCGTTGATTATCCTCGGCGCGCATAAGATCGACGACTGGAGGATGGCCATTCAGAGCCTCGTCGGCTTTGCCAACGCTGACAAGCCCCGGCAAACGAGCACCTCGAAGCCCCGGCAAGGCGCTCAGGCGCAAGCCAACGCCGACAAGACCGCTGGGGGTGCCACTACCGTGCACTCCCCGCCCCGAAGGCCAAGATCGCCGACTCGCCGGGCCAACCTCGACACCGACTCCACCGCGTCGTCGGACCCGTGAGCTCGCCGCGTTCAACGCCATGTTCTCCAAGAACGACGACACGAAGACACTCGTACTCGCATCGAGCGCAGAAGAGAAGCGCGGCGTCAATCTGACCAGCGCGCTGGGCCCACCGTCGATATGCATGCGCCAGGGGAACCAGGCGACTTGCCGTACGCGGTAGGTTGCCCTGCGTTCACTGGTGAGCTGCGGCAAGTCCAGTGGCCCAGCACCAAGAACTTCAAACCAGACGTACCCGAGAAGTACGATGGCAGGATACATCCGTCGGAGTTCCTCAGCGTCTACACCATCGCGGTGCAGGCTGCCGGGGGGCGCGATGAGAAGATCCTCACCAACTACTTCCCGCTGGTGCTCAAGCCCAACATCAGATCTTGGCTCATGCACTTGCCGGACAGCTCCATTTCTTCGTGGGCGGACCGGTGCCATCAGTTTGTTGGCGCATTCACAGGCGGCCACAAGCCCCATGGCCAGGAAAGTGATCTTCATTTGCTTGCCCAGAAGGAAGGAGAATCTGTGATAGCCTGGCTTATTAGGGATGATAGACTACTCATATCAATAAGGAATTCCTTCTTTTCTGGGAGCCCATTCGGACAGAACTCCAAAGTTAAGCGTGCTCAGCTTGGAGTAGTCTCGGGATGGGTGACCGACCGAAGTTGCTCCGGTGCGCATGAGTGAGGACAAAGTCTTGCGAGAAAAGACTAGTATTGATCTGTGGGGCGATCTAGATCCCGCCAGAGTAACGACCACCGGCGGGTGTGTCCGGGCGTTATAAGTTGGTATCGAGCCGACCCTCGCGGTTACACGGATGGTTGCGGACAGGTCGCGGGTCATGTTGTTCATGACGCTTGTGACCCGTCGTGGCACACGGCATGGCACATGTACCGGATCGGATGCACGACGGTTGTGCCAAGAGGGAACGTTCTCAGGCCCGATGAGGACGTCGGTTCCTCCGAGTGTGGGTGTATGTGATAGCTCGGCTTATTAGGGATGATAGACTACTCATATCAATAAGGAATTCCTTCTTTTCTAGGAGCCCATTCGACGTAACTCCAAAGTTAAGCGTGCTCAGCTTGGAGTAGTCTTAGGATGGGTGACCGACCGAAGTTGCTCCGGGTGCGCATGAGTGAGGACAAAGTCGCAGAAAAGACTAGTATTGATCTGTGGGGCGCCTAGATCCCGCCAGAGTAACGACCACCGGCGGGTGTGTCCGGCGTTCTGTAATCCTCAAGCAAATACATACAGAGATTCAGCCAGTGCGGCGCAACATCCCAGACGTCCACCTTGCCGCAGATTATCGGTAGCGTTTCATCGAGCGTCGCGTAACCGCAGGATGAGGGAGGAGATGGCGATGTGCAAGATCAGAGATGTCAGCGAGCTATATGCTCTAGCCGACAAGTGTGCACGTGCTGAAGAGGGGAGGAAACTCCCCGGAGAGAATGTAGGAGCAGAAGGATCTGATAGTGAGGATGCCCCTCCGACAAGGAGGAACCGGAGGCGGAATAACAGAAAGAGAAAGGCTAAGGATGTGCTAGTTGTTGAGCAGTCCGGCAATGGAGGCGGCTCCGACAAGGCCAAAGCTGGCGACTCCGGCGAGGCCGTGGTGGCCGCCGACAAGCAGGACGGTTCCGGCAAGCAGTATCGCAAGATCCATCGCACCAAGGGCCATGATCTCCAAACATGCAAGAAGGTTGAGCAGATGGCGGACCTACAGAAGGCTGAATATGAGCGCTGCGACAAGGAGAAGGACCGGGAAGGTGGCGGAGGATCCGGCAAGAAACTACCCGCCCGGGGAGGGCGCCGCGGCAAGCCCAAACAGCGGCAAGGAGATAGACCTCCCCGTGGCCGCGACAAGGACGAAGAAGAAGATGAGGATGATGAGATGGATGAGGATGAGGCCGACGATCAAGAGTTTCAGAAGGCGACGGAGGTTTTGTGCGTTGACGGTGGTGCTTCTCTGCACACTTCACACCGTCAACTCAAACAATGGGTGCGGGAGGTGAATGCAGCAGAGCCATCAGTCAAATCGCGCAAGCCCCTGAAGTGGTCCAACACGCCCATCGTCTTTGACGTTGAGGATCACCCTGATCGCATCACTGCGGTCGGGTGCTTGCCGATGTTGGTTTCGCCAACCATCCGTAACCTCAAGGTCACAAAGATGTTGGTTGATGGCGGGGCCGGCCTAAATCTGATCTCTTCCGCGGTACTCAACAAGCTCCAGATCTCCGACAGCGAGCTCGAAGAAACTGGTACCTTTCAAGGAATCAACCCGGGAAGGAGCAAGCCAAAGGGGAAGATCACACTGCCGGTGACGTTTGGCAGCGAGTTGAATTTCAGGACAGAGAGAGTCACGTTCGACGTTGCTGATTTCCCATTACCCTACAATGGGATACTCGGCCGTCCAGCGCTTGCCAAGTTCATGGCAGCCTCTCATTACGCCTACAATGTGCTCAAGATGCCCGGTCCGATAAGTGTTATTTCTTTCCATGGTGACAAGAAGGATGCACTTATCTGTACCGACAAGATCTACCGGGAAGCAGCAACCGCAACAGAGCGCAAACCACTTGCCGCTGAAGCTCCCGGGGGGAAGAAGAAGAAGAAGAAGACCAAGCCCGGCAAGAGTAGATCTGATGCCCACTCCGGCAAGCGCACCTCTCCGGAGTGTTGCGCTACCGTCGAGGACGCACCATCGAGCTCCACCGGCAAGTGCAAGAAGGTAAAGATAGCTTCACCAAAGATCAAGTCCGGCAAGAGTAGCTCTGATGCCCACTCCGGCAAGCGCACCTCTTCGGAGTGCTGCGCTACCGTCGAGGACGCACCATCGAGCTCCACCGGCAAAGTAAAGCACAGTTGTTTTTAAATTTTTAAGTTATGTTCCTTGAACGACCGTGCCTTGTATGGAAAACCTGTGCGCCAGAAGAATCGGTTCGTGGCTAAGTTGTGCCCTTACTCTGTTTCGAGTCCGCTCAACACCGAAAGCGTGCTGCAACTAGCCCCGACAAGGTTCCTTGCCGGGGGCGACACCGCCGGCAAGCTGCTGATGTTCCACACTCAGTGCTTGCGGCAAGCGTGTTTGTGCCGGAAAGTTCCCTGAAAGCATAAGGGTAAAAACATACAAGGGATGGAATCAAGTAAAGGAAATAACATAGCAGATGGCGTCGTTCAAAGAAATGCAGCCTTGCCGGAACGCAGAAGACGGAAAAGCTAAGTTGCCAAAGTTTGAGCACAGTCAGTTTTTAAATTTTTTATGTTATCTCCTTGAACGACCGCGCCTTGTATGGAAAACCTGTGCGCGGAGGAATCGACTCGAGGCTAAGTTGCGCCCTTGATTTGTTTTCGAGTCCGCTCAACAATACAAGTGCGCTGCAACTAACCCCGACAAGGTTTCTTCGGAGGCAAGCACCGCCAGGCCGGTTGTTGATGTTCCGCACTCAGCAAGTGTGCTTGCGCCGGCAAGTTCCCTCAAAGCGTAGGGTAAAAACATACAAGGGATGGAATCAAGTAAAGGAGATAACATAACCAGCATTGCCCAGAATGAAGTTATATGACAAAGTAACTTGTTACGGCACTGACTAAGTTGTTCTCATAGCTAAAATAACAGCGACAAGGAGGGAGAAGAAGAGCGCGTCGGCGCCTGGGCCCTGGCAAGACAGTGTTGCCGGGGGCTGCGAGCACCAAGATTCATACGCGGCAAGCCAGAGTTGCCGAGGGCTGCGATATCAGATAAGTCTTTCGTCCCTCATCATGCATCCTCTTATGGACTGAGGAATCCAAAACCGCGTTTCTTCCCGGAAACTGCCGTGCCTTGTATGGAAAACCTATGCGCGGAGGAACCGGCGTCATGGCTAAGTTGCGCCATTGATTTGTTTCGAGTCCGCTCAACAATACAAGTGCGCTGCAACTAGCCCCGACAAGGTTTCTTGCCGGAGGCAGCACCGCCACTGGTTGCTTGATGTTCCGACTCAAGACGTGTGCTTCGCCGCAAGTTCCTCGAGCGTGGATAAGAACATACAAGGGATGCAACAGAATAAAGGATATAACCCGGCAAGCATTCCCCTTTTCATTAAAAAAATATCCCACACAGATACAGTCCATAGAGGATGAAAAACATGAAAGAGAGGATTACAAGTCTTAGATGCGGCTAGGGCCCGAAGGCTTACAAATTGAAAAGATAAGATGCCCGCAATCCTTTTCCTGTCCCTCTTTTCAGGAGGTAGGTCAAGGAGGCGAGAAGGGCAAAAGAGGCGCCTAGGCGAGCTACGGGTGCTAGAAGACACCAAGAGAACACCCCGGGAGCTGCCCGGAGGCTGGACGGTGATGGCGGCGCCAGAAGCAGAGCTCGAAGACGGGGCGGCAGGACGTCAGCACGCTGTCGAGGGCACTACACCCTCGTAATCCGACTTGACGGCCTTGCCGCCAACCCTCTTCCTCTTCTGCAGTCTCCCTACGCCAGCCGCCCAAGGAGACGACCCCGGGGGGTTCAAGGGGCCGGCGACCCGGATGATGGGGTCGCCGGTGACGCGCGAAGCGACGCTCGACACCTAGTCGGGCCCGTCATCCCGCCGCCCGCTACCCTCGTCGTCGCTGTCGCTCTCCTCCTCGTCACTCTCGCTCGAGGGGGAGTCTTCGCTGTCGGAGGAGTTGTCCACACAGCACCTTGCCCGAATGCCGGAGTCCCCGAAGACCTTGACGGAGAGGAGGTCGCCCTCCATTAACTTAAAATGGAGGGTAAACCCCGCCGTCAAGCTGTGGATACGGGCGAACGTCTTCCACCCACGATCAAGATACATCACATTAGGGGCTGGGGATACAACGTGGACTCGCGTACCGCTGATCCCATAGCCCCTCATGTGCAACCTCAGCGTCTCAGGCGGATCCAGCTCCATCGCGCTCGCAAACGGAGCTGGAAGCCGGAGGCGACGACGAGGCGCCCGACGCAGCCGGACGAAGAACTCGCAAGGGTCGTCCCCCGTATGGACCGCCGGGAGGAAAGGAACCGCCGGTGGAGGCGAAGCTGACGCGCCGCCACGCCCGCCTCTTCCTCGAGCGCCTCGGCCTCGTCCTCGACCTCGCCCACGACCTCGCCCCCTCCCTCTTCCCCTTGTGGCTGGCTCTGCCACCACAGGCGCGGGATAGGGAGAGGTGCGCTGCCTGGTGGCGACCCTCGCCGCCACCGAAGAAGGACCAGTGTTCCCTCCCTCCATAGCAAATGAGAGGAAGGGGAACGGAAGCTGAAGAAAGGAGGAGATGGGAGAGTGCGGGTTTCTGCGCCCCCCTCTCGCCCTTCTTAAAGGAGCAAGGTGGGGGCTCGGCCGCCCCGCTCAGCCAATCAGGGCGCGGGAATCGCAACGGCCCAGTTTCCCACTCCCACCGTCCGTGACCCCAGGCGCATGGGAGCCGCGTGGCGGAGGTGCAGAGCCGAGGCGACGGATGTGGTGACCTCGCCCCGCCCCGTGATCACAGGGGGTGGACGCCTCGAAAATCGCGCACGCCACCCACGTCTCCCACGACGCCGCGATTGACGCGTGCCGTTACGGGAGGGCGTGGTGGATTCGGAGCGGATCTGGTTTGGACCTAGGCTGCGCGTGCCCGTGCCCTGTTTTGGGCCTGGCCCAACAGCGCTCGGCACCGTGTATGGCCCAGGCCCGGGGGCTCCTGTCGGTGTACTAAAGTAGGGGTACCTTAGTACCCCGAACTTGGGCACGGGCAGTTGCAGCGCGCCGCGGCAAGGCTTGCCGGGCGTCTGCCAAGATCCTCCGCCATTCCCATTCACTGCCATTCAAGAACAAAGTGTTAGCTGAGAAGACAAAACCCCGGCAGGAGGAACTTGCCGGGAAGGACAAGGCCCCGGCAAGAGGAGCTTGCCGGGAAGGACAAGACCCCGGCAAAAGGAGCTTGCCGGGGAGGCCAGCCAAGGCGCTTGCCGCGGCGAGGCCACCACTCTGCGCCTGCGCTCCAGCTCACCCGACGACGTGTCGCCGCGGGATCACTCCCGGTGCACGTGGCAGGTGGCTGTGCAGCCTAGCGGTGCGAGGTGGCAAGCGAAGGTGACTAGGAGGCCATTGTGGCGATCGGTGGCGCCCCTAACGGTCGTTTCCTGCACTGTTGGGGCGACCGGACGGGCATTAAATGCCCTTGTCCCCTGCCGTCAGAGTTAGGTAGCGGACACTGTTGGTAGCAGTTGTACCAACCCGCGTTTTTACCTTTTTACCCCTCTTTCTACGCTGCCACCTGTCGGTGACACCTTTAGATTATAAAAAGTAGGCCCATGCGCACGTAGAGGGGGTTCGGAATTTTGGTTCGGCTGGTTGGGTTCATTCGACTCACTCCAGGCCACAGCATACCCACGCTCTCAAGCAAGCACAAATACAAACACAAAGCAGCAGTAGGAGTTTTATCTCTCTGGAGAGCTCCGAAGCTGGGTAAAAATCCCCCCGCGTGTTTTCGCCTCGATCTCTACTCTGCTTCGCCCGCTCCTGCACGAGAAGGGGCCCCTGCCCCATAGGTGCTCGTGCGACCCAGCCCAGCCACGACACCACGGTGCTCCTAGCACCGTGCTCGCGTTAGAACAAGGCCAAGCTGGCGGATCGCGGGACGCTCAAGGCCAACATACACGCCAGCATATTGGCGCGAGCGCGGCACGGTCGCCTGGACGAGACGTTGCTCCTTCTAACACTGCTAGAAGTTTGAGCATATCACGCTCCTCGCGTCGTTCGCCCCCGCCACCGAAAACCCCAGAAGAAGCGCTGGCCCGAGCCCAACTGCTACTAGACTACCCTCCAGCCCCGGACAAGATCGACGACTGGAGGATCACCATCCAGAGCCTCATCGGCTTCGCCAACGGCGACAAGCCCTGGCAACCAAGCACTTCCAAGCCGCGTCAAGACATCCAGGCGCAAGCCGGTGGCGACAAGACCGGTGGGGGTGCCACCACCGTGCACTCCTTGCCCCGAAGGCCAAGATCGCCGACTCGCCGGGCTAACCTCGACACCGACTCCACCGCGTCGTTGGACCCGCGAGCTCGTCGTGATCAGCGCCAAGTTCTCTAAGAACGACGACAAGAAGACGCTCGTACCCGCATCGAGCGTCGAAGAGAAGCGCGGCGTCGGTCAGACCAACGCGCTGGGCCCGCTATTGATATGCATGCGCCAGGGGAACCAGGCGACTTGCCATACGCGGTAGGTTACCCTGCGTTCACTCGTGAGCTGCAGCAGAGTCGATGGCTGATACCAAGAACTTCAAGCCAGACGTACCCGAGAAGTATGATGGAAGGATACATCCATCGGAGTTCCTCAGCATCTACACCATTGCAGTGCAGGCTGCCGGGGGGCGCGACGAGAAGATCCTTGCCAACTACTTCCCGTTGGTGCTCAAGCCCAACGTCAGATCTTGGCTCATGCACTTGCCGGACAACTCCATCTCTTCATGGGCCGACCTGTGCCATCAGTTTGTCGGCGCCTTCACAGGCGGCCACAAGCCACATGGCCAGGAGAGCGATCTTCATCTGCTTGCCCAGAAAGAAGGAGAACCCCTACGCAAGTTCATACAGAGATTCAGCTAGGTGCAGCGCAACATCCTGCGTCCACCCCGCCATGCGGTTATCGGTAGCGTTCCATCGAACGTCGCGTAATCGCAGGATGAGGAGGAGATGGCGATGTGCAAAATCAGAGATGTCGTGAGCTATATGCTCGGCCGACAAGTGTGCATCGCATGAGGAGGAGAAACTCCCGAAGAGAACGCAGGAGCAGAAGGATCTGACAGTGAGGATGCAGCCTCGTCAAAGAAGAACCGGAGGCGGAGTAACAGAAAGAGGAAAGCTAAGGATGTGTTTGTTGTCGAGCAGTCCGGCAACGGAGGTGGCGCCGAGAAGGCCAAAGCTGGTGACTCCGGCGAGGCCGTGGTGGCCGCCGACAAGCAGGACGGCTCCGGCAAGCAATACTGCAAGATCCACCACACCAAGGGCCATGATCTCTAGGCCTGCAAGAAAGTTGAGCAGCTTGTTGAGCTGCAGAAAGCTGAATACGAGCGGTGCAACAAGGAGAAGGCCCAAGAAGGTGGTGGAGGATCCGGCAAGAAGCGTCCCGCCCGGGGAGGGCGCCGCGGCAAGGCTAAGCAGCGGCAAGGAGACAGACCTCCCCGCGGCCGCGACAAGGATGAAGACGAAGATGAAGATGAAGAGATGGATGAGGATGAGACCGACGAGTAGGAGTTCCAGAAGGCAACAGAGGTTTTGTGCATCGACGGCGGTGCTTCTCTGCACACCTTGCACCGCCAGCTCAAACAGTGGGTGCGGGAAGTAAATGCAGCAGAACCGTCAGTTGAATCGCGCAAGCCTCTGAAGTGGTCCAGCACGCCCATCATCTTTGATGTTGAGGCTCACCCTGATCGCATAACTGCGGTCGGGTGCTTTCCGATGTTGGTTTCGCCAACCATCCGCAACCTCAAGGTCACGAAGATGCTGGTTGACGGCGGGGCCGGCTTAAATCTGATCTCCTCCGCGGTGCTCAAGAAGCTCCAGATCCCCGACACCGAGCTTGAAGAGACTGGTACATTTCAAGGAATTAACCCAGGAAGAAGCAAGCTGAAGGGGAAGATCACACTGCTAGTGACATTTGGCAACGAGCTGAACTTCAGGACAGAGAAGGTCACATTTGACGTTGCTAATTTCCCGTTGCCCTACAATGGGATACTTGGCCGTCCAGCGCTCGCCAAGTTCATGGCAGCCTATCACTACTCCTACAATGTGCTCAAGATGCCCGGTCCGATAAGTGTCATTTCTGTCCCTGGCGACAAGAAAGATGCACTTATCTGTACCGACAAGATTTACCGGGAAGTAGCAGCCGCAGCAGATCACAAGACACTTGCCGCTGAAGCTCCCGGGGGGGAAGAAGAAGACCAAGTCCGGCAAGAGTAGCTCTGATGCCCACTCCGGCAAGTGCACCTCTTCGGAGTGCTGTGCTACCGTCGAGGACGCACCGTCGATCTCCACCGGCAAGTGCAAGAAGGCAAAGACAGCTTCACCAGAGACCAAGAAAGTGGCCGCCAAGGAGGATGGCACTGGTGGTACCTTCACCATCAGTGCCACACTTGACCCTAAATAGGAAAGCGCGCTTGTTGCTTTCCTGCGGGCGAATGTCGATGTGTTTGAATGGCAACCATCTGACATCCCCGGTGTTCCGAGGAAAGTAATTGAGCACCACCTTGCCGTCTGCCCTCATGCGCGGCCCGTCAAGCAGAGAGTAAGGAAACAAGCAGTGGAACGCCAAGAGTTCATTGCAGAGGAGATCAAGAAGTTGGAAGCAGCAGGCCTTGTCCGAGGAGTACTCCATCCAACGTGGTTAGCCAATCCAGTAGTCATGCGCAAAGCGAACGGGAAGTGGAGGCTTTGTATTGACTTCACGGATGTTAATAAAGCTTGTCCCAAAGATCCATTTCCCTTGCGCCGCATTGACCAGATTGTCGACTCCACGGCGGGATGTGATTTGCTTTCATTTCTTGATGCATACTCGGGATATCATCGATCTTCATGGCGAAAGAGGATGAAGAAAGACCGCATTCATTACTCCATGTGGCACGTCTCGCTTTGTACGGATGCCTTCGGACTAAAGAATGCTGGTTCAACGTTTGCAAGAGTAGTCAGTCATGCTTTTGAGCCACAGTTGCACAGAAATGTAGAAGCTTACATGGATGACATAGTGGTCAAGAGCAAGGACAAAGAAACTTTGATCCAAGATTTAGACGAGACTTTTGCAAATCTGCGCAACATCAATCTCAAGTTGAACCCCGAGAAGTGCGTGTTTGGAGTTCCTTTCGGCAAGCTTCTCGGGTTCTTTGTATCTCAGCGGGGGATCGAAGCCAATCCCAACAAGATCAAGGCCATTGAGCAGATCGAAGCACCGAAGCACGTCAAGGATGTGCGAAGGCTTTGCCGGCTGCGTGGCTGCTCTCAGTAGGTTCATCTCTAAGTCTGCTGAGCGTGCCCTGCCATTTTTCAAAATTTTGAAAAAGGCAGGTCCAATGAAATGGACTTCGGAAGCGGAGGCTGCGCTACAGGACTTGAAGAGATACCTATCCTCCACTCCAATACTTGTCGCACCTAAGCCACAAGAGAAGTTGCTGCTATATCTAGCGGCGACCAATCAAGTGGTTAGTGCTGCGTTAGTAGCGGGGAGGGAGGCGGATGATGAACCAGCGATCGCGGCAAGCGAGTCCAATGACAAGCAGGGGGCTTTCCCGACAAGCTCCGGTCCCGGCGAGGATGGATCTGCGCAGCCACAAGAAGAGAAACAGAAGAAGATGGTACATCGCCCAGTTTATTTTGTCAGTTCCCTTCTGCAAGGGGCTAGGTCAAGGGACTCTGGTGTGCAGAAGTTGCTTTTCGGCCTTCTCATGACCTCGAGGAAGCTGCGCCATTATTTTCAAGCACATGAGATCACAGTTGTCACTCACTTTCCGTTGAAGAGGATATTACGAATCCGGAAGAACAGGCGGGATTGTCGAGTGGGCACTTTGGGCTGCCGAGCTTTGGCCTCAAGTTTGAAAGTACTTCAACTATCGAGCCGAGCATTGGCAGAATTCATAGCGAGTGGGCGCCAACACCGATGAAGAAACTCGGAGACGAGGATCCCCGTCAAGGAAGCAAACAAAGAATGGATCATGTACTTTGATGGTGCCTTCTCGCTGCAAGGCGCCGGTGCAGGTGTGTTACTTGTCGCACCCACTGGAGAGCACCTCAAGTACGTGATCCAGATGCACTTTCCCAAGGAGCAAGCAACAAACAATACTGCAGAGTATGAAGGCTTGCTTGCCGGACTCAGGATCGCGGCAGACCTTGGGATCAAGAAGCTTATTGTCAGGGGTGACTCACAGCTTGTCGTCCGTCAAGTGAACAAAGATTATCAGAGTCCGTTGATGGAAGCCTACATTGATGAGGTGAGGAAATTGGAAGAACATTTTGACGGCCTGCAAATGGAACATGTTCCAAGAGCTCAAAATGACATTGCAGATGGCCTGTCAAAATGCGCCGCACTCAAGTTGCCTGTGGAACCAGGGATCTTTGTGCTCAAACTGACTCAACCATCTGTAACACCATCAACTGGAGAGAGCAAGAAGAGGAAGTTGGTTTCCGGTGACTACTTTCCGGCTGAGCTCCCCGAAGCCGCCGCCAAGAAGGTCCACAAGATCAACGCCAAGAGTGCTAAGGAGCAGTCTGCTCCGACAAGCCCTAGGGTTTGTTTCGTTGAAGCAGACGCTCCCGACAAGTTTTGCCCCGGCAAACTTGACGGGGAACATCAAGCTCCGGCTGAGTCACAGATTCTTGCCATGGAAGCAGATGTTCCCGCAGCAGCATTTGAGCCTTTAGTCCTTGTTGTCGAGCCGCAGGCTCCGGCATGGGCACAGCAGATCGTCCATTTCCTTCAAACAGGAGAACTTCCCAAGAGCAAGAAGAAGCGGAGAAAGTAGCCCGGCAATCAAGTATGTATCAGTTTGTCGATGACATACTATACAGAAGAAGATTCAACGGAGTGAAATTGAAGTGCATTCCCCGGGAAGATGGACAACAGCTGTTGGCGGAGATACATGGAGGCATATGTGGTCACCACATTGGCGCAAGAGCACTTGCCGGCAAAGCTTTTCGGCAAGGTTTCTTTTGGCCAACAGCCCTCCAGGATGCAACTGCACAAGTAACCAAGTGTGAAGCGTGCCAGTTCCACTCCAAGCAGATACATCAACCAGCTCAAGCTCTCCAGACGATCCCTTTATCCTCGCCATTTTCGGTCTGGGAGCTCGACATCCTCGGCCCCTTTCCCCGAGCTATCGGGGGCTTTGAGTACTTGTACGTGGCGATCGACAAGTTCACAAAGTGGCCGGAAGTGGAAGCGATGAGGAAGGTGACAACCGCAATCGGCGATCAAGTTCTTGGTCGATTGTTTGCCGTTTGAGTCCCTAACAGGATCATCACCGACAATGGCACACAATTCATGAGCCGCACCTTCATGCGATCGTCCAAGATCTTGGCGCCAAGATCTGCTTTCGCTTCGCTGCTCACCCAAGAAGCAGCGGTCAGCGGAGAGGGCAATGCTTTGAAGTCTGCTGCGGGCTCAAGACCGTAACTTTCGACGTGGCTACACAAGTCGGAAGGAATTGGATCGAGGAGCTGCCAGTGGTTCTTTGGTCGATCAGGACGACACCAAATCGAGCCACTGGCCAGACACCTTTTGCTCTTGTCTACGGAGCAGAAGCAGTTCTCCCCACGGAACTCGTGTACGGATCGCCTCGAGTGCTCGCTTATGATGAGCTTGAGCAAGAGCAGCTGCGGCAAGATGACGCGCTGCTCCTCGAGGAAGATCGTCTTCAGGCTGCTGTACGAGCTGCTCGCTACCAGCAAGCTTTGCGTCACTACCATAGCCGCAAAGTTAATGCCAGAAGCTTCGAGGAAGGCGACCTTGTTCTTCGGCGCGTTCAATCCGCCAAGAATTCCAACAAGTTGACGCCGAAGTGGGAAGGCCCTTATCGTAAAGTGAGTCACTAGGCTCGGCGCTGTCCGCCTTGAGACCGAAGATGGCTTTCCGGTGAGCAACTCCTGGAACATAGAGCATCTTCGTAAGTTTTACCCATAAGGCGCGGTTGCCGGAACCCGCTGTCCCGGCAACCACCTTTTGTACAAGCCTTGCCGCTGTTGCATGTAACCCTTTGTACAAAGCCGTGCGCAGATCCCGTGCATAAATAAAGATCATATGCTATGCAAAAGTTGTCAAGTTTCATGCCTTTTTCTTTTTTGCATGTGTAATCTGACACCTTGTGCAGCAAATGCCCCCGGTAAGCAATAACGAGCCTTAAAGCTCCATATCTTTATTTTCTCTTCTTTCTTTCTCTCAAAGAGAAGGTTCCTCCGCCCACAAGTTCACCGGGGGGGGAGGAGAAGATGGTGGTGTGGACTAGGCGTCGTTCAAAGAAGTATAGTCTTGCTGGGGCGCAGACGACAGAAAAGCTAAGTTGCCAAAGTTTGAGCACAATCGGTTTTAAATTTCTTAAGTTATATTCCTTGAACGACCGTGCTTTGTATGGAAAACCTGTGCGCGGAGGAACCGGCTTGTGGCTAGTTGCGCCTGTTGGGAATATGCCCTAGAGGCAATAATAAAAGGATTATTATATTTCAATGTTCATGATAATTGTCTTTTGTTCATGCTATAAATGTATTATTCGGAAATCGTAATACACGTGTGAACACTTAGACCCAATGAGTCCCTAGTGAGCCTCTAGTTGACTAGCTCGTTGTGATCAATAGATAGTCATGGTTTCGACTATGGACATTGGATGTCGTTGATAACGGATCACATCATTAGGAGAATGATGTGATGGACAAGACCCAATCATAAGCATAGCATAAAAGATCGGATAGTTCGTTTGCTAGAAGCTTTGCCAATGTCAAGTATCTATTCCTTCGACCATGAGATCGTGTAACTCCGGTTACCGTAGGAGTGCCTTGGGTGTATCAAACGTCACAACGAATCGGGTGACTATAAAGGTGCATTACGGTATCTCCGAAAGTATCATTGGGTTGACACGGATCGACATCGATTTGTCACTCCGTATGACGGAGAGGTATCTCTGGGCCCACTCGGTAATGCATCATCATAATGAGCTCAATGTGACCAAGGTGTTGTACACGGATCATGCATTACGGTATGAGTAAAGTGACTTGCCGTAACGAGACCGAACAAGGTATTGGGATACCGACGATCGAGTCTCGGGCAAGTAACGCATCGATTGACAAAGGGAATTGCATACGAGGTTTGATCGAATCCTCGACATCGTGGTTCAACCGATGAAATCATCGAGGAGCATGTGGAGCCAACATGGATATCCAGATCCCGCTGTTGGTTATTGCCCGAGAGTCGTCTCGGTCATGTTCAAGTCTCCCGAACCCGTAGGGTCTACACACTTAAGGTTCGGTGGCGCTAGGGTTTGTAGGAAGTCAAGTATGTGACCACCGAATGTTGTTCGAGTCCGGATGAGATCCCGGACGTCACGAGGAGTTCGGAAGGGTCCGGAGGTAAAGAATAATATATAGGAAGTGGTGTTTCGCCATCGGGAAAGTTTCGGGTTTTCGGTAAAATACTGGGACCACCGGAAGGGTCCTGGGTCCACCGGTGGGGCCACCTATCCGGAGGGCCCCATGGGCCGAGGGGAAGGAACCAGCCCACAGGGGCTGGTGCGCCCCAGGCCCACCTCGCGCCTAGGGTTGAAACCCTAGGGGGGGGCGCCCACCGCTTGGGGGCACTCCACCCCTTGGCCGCCGCCCACGGAGATTGGATCTCAGGGCCGCCACCCCTTGGGGCCTATATAAAGGGGGAGGGAGGGGGCTGCTGTACACAACTCCCAAGGCGCAGCCCTCCCTCCCAACACATCTCCTCCTCCGTAGAGCTCGGCGAAGCCACAGCCGAGTCTCGCTTCTCCACCATCACCACGCCATGCTGCCGGTGGAGCTGTCTTCCTCAACCTCTCCTTCCCCCTTGCTGGATCAAGAAGGAGGAGACGTCGATCGTCCCGTACGTGTGTTGAACGCGGAGGTGCTGTCCGTTCAGCACTTGGCATCGGTGATCTGAATCACGTTCGAGTACGACTCCATCATCACCTTGCAAGCTTCCGCACGCGATCTACAAGTGGTATGTAGATGCAATCTCTCTCCCGTTACTCGTTGCTTAGATGAACTCATAGATGGATCTTGGTGAAGCCGTGGGAAAAATTTTAATTTTCGCAACGTTCCCCAACAAAGGCATCATGAGCTAGGTCTATGCGTAGTTCTCTAATGCACGAGTAGAACACAATTTGTTGTGGGCGTTGATCTTGTCATCTTACTTGCCTCTACTAGTCTTTTCTTGCTCAACGGTATTGTGGGATGAAGCGGCCCGGACCAACCTTACACGTACGCTTACGTGAGACCGGTTCCACCGACTGACATGCACTAGTTGCATAAGGTGGCTGGCGGTGTCTCTCTCCCACTTTAGTTGGAGCGGAATCGATGAACAGGGCCCTTATGAAGGGTAAATAGAAGTTGACAAAATCACGTTGTGGTGATTCGTAGGTAAGAAAACGTTCTTGCTAGAACCCAATCGCAGCCATCGTAAAAGATGCAACAACAACTAGAGGACGCCTAACTTGTTTTTGCAGCGATTGATCATGTGATGTGATATGGCGAAGTTGTGATGAATGATGAATTGTGATGTATGAGATCATGTTCTTGTAATAGGATTCACGACTTGCATGTCGATGAGTATGACAACCGGCGAGAGCCATAGGAGTTGTCTTTATTTTTGTATGACCTGCGTGTCATTGAAGAACGCCATGTAAACTACTTTACTTCATTGCTAAACGCGTTAGTCATAGAAGTAGAAGTAGTCGTTGGCGTGACAACTTCATGAAGACACGATGATGGAGATCATGATGATGGAGATCATGGTGTCAAGCCGGTGACAAGATGATCATGGAGCCCCGAAGATGGAGATCAATGGAGCTTGATGATATTGGCCATATCATGTCACAACTATATAATTGCATGTGATGTTTATTATGTTTATGCATCTTGTTTACTTAGGACGACGGTAGTAAATAAGATGATCCCTTATAAAATTTCAAGAAGTGTTCTCCCCTAACTGTGCACCGTTGCTACAGTTCGTCGTTTCTAAGCACCACGTGATGATCGGGTGTGATGGATCCTTACGCTCACATACAACGGGTGTAAGACAGTTTTACACGAAAACACTTAGGGTTAACTTGACGAGCCTAGCATGTGCGCACATGGCCTCGAACACGGAGACCGAAAGGTCGAACACGAGTCGATGGAAGATACGATCAACATGAAGATGTTCACCGACGATGACTAGTCCGTCTCACGTGATGATCGGACACGGGCTAGTCGACTCGGATCGTGTAACACTTAGATGACTAGAGGATGTCTAATCTAAGTGGGAGTTCATAATTTTGATTAAGAACTTTATTATCATGAACTTAGTCTAAAACCTTTGCAAATATGTCTTGTAGATCAATGGCCAACGCTAATGTCAACATGAACTTCAACGCTTCCTAGAGAAAACCAAGCTGAAAGATGATGGCAGCAACTATACGGATCGGGTCCGAACCCGAGGATCATCCTCATAGCTGCCAGAAGCAATATGTCCTAGAAGGACCGCTAGGTGCCGCTCCGTCTCCAGAGAACCAAGACGTTATGAACGCTTGCAAACTCGTCCGATGATTACTCCCTCGTTCGGTGCGGCATGCTCTACAGCTTAGAACCGGGCTCCAAAAGCATTTTGAGCATCACGGAGCATATGAGATGTTCAAGAGCTGAAACTAGTTTTCCAAGCTCATGCCCGGTCGAGAGATATGATGTCTCCGACAAGTTCTACAGCTTGTAAGATGGAGGAGAACAGTTACACAAGTGAACACATCCTGAAGATGTCTGGGTTGCACGCACGTATGACCCAGTTGAACATTAACCTCCCAGATGAGGCGGTCATTGATAGAATCCTCCAGTCGCTCCCACCAAGCTACAAGAGCTTTGTGATGAACTACAACATGCAGGGGATGGTAAAGACCATTCCTGAAGTGTTCTCGATGCTGAAGTCAGCAGAGGCTGAAATCAAGAAAGAACATCAAGTGTTGATGGTCAATAAGACCACTAAGTTCAAGAAGGGCAAGGGTAAGAAGAACTTCAAGAAGGACGGCAAAGATGTTGCCGCGCCCTGCTAAGCCTGCTGGGAAGAAGTCAAAGAATGGACCCAAGCCCGAGACCGAGTGCTTTTATTGCAAGGGAAAGGGCATCGAAGCGGAACTGCCCCAAATACTTAGCGGATAAGAAGGCCGCAACACCAAAGGTATATTTGATATACATGTAATTGATGTGTACCTTACCAAGACTCGTAGTAACTCCCGGTATTTGATACCGTGCCGTTGCTCACATATGTAACTCACAGCAGAGCTGCGGAATAAACGGAGATCGGCGAAGGGCGAGGTGACGATCTTGCGTCGGGAATGGTTCCAAGGTCGATGTGATCGCCGTCGCACGCTGCCTCTACATTTACCTACGGGATTAGTTTTAAACCTCAATAATTGTTATTTAGTGCCAAGTTTGAGCATGAACATTGTATCCGGATCTCGCTTGATACGAGATGGCTACTCATTTAAGTCTGAGAATAATGGTTGTTCGATTTATATGAGAGATATGTTTTATGGTCATGCTCCGATGGTCAATGGTTTATTCTTAATGAATCTCGAGCGTAATATTACACATGTTCATAGTGTGGATGCCAAAAGATGTAAAGTTGATAACGATAGTCCCACATACTTGTGGCATCGCCGCCTTGGTCACATTGGTGTCAAGCGCATGAAGAAGCTCCATGCTGATGGACTTTAGAGTCTCTTGATTATGAATCGCTTGACACATGCTAACCTTGCCTCTTAGGCAAATGACCAAGACTCCGCTCTCCGAACAATGGAGCGAGCAACCAACTTGTTGGAAATCATACATACCGATGTGTGCGGTCCAATGACCGTTGAGGCTCACGGAGGATATCGTTATGTTCTCACTCTCACTGATGACTTGAGTAGATATGGGTATGTCTACTTAATGAAACACAAGTCTGAGACCTTTGAAAAGTTCAAGGAATTTCAGAGTGAGGTAGAGAATCAACGTGACCGTAAGATAAAGTTCCTACGATCAGATCGTGGGGAGAATACTTAAGTCACGAATTTGGTACACACTTAAGAAAATGTGGAATCGTTTCACAACTCACGCCGCCTGGAACACCTCAGCGAAACGGTGTGTCCGAACGTCGTAATCGCACTCTATTGGATATGGTGCGGTCTATGATGTCTCTTACCGATTTACCGCTATCATTTTGGGGATACGCCTAGAGACAGCTACATTCACTTTAAATAGGGCACCGCCTAAACCGCTGAGACGACACCGTATGAATTATGGTTTGGGAAGAAACCTAAGCTGTCGCTTTCTAAAAGTTTGGGGATGCGATGCTTATGTCAAGAAACTTCAACCCGAAAAGCTCGAACCCAAGTCGGAAAAATGCGATTCATAGGATACCCTAAGGAAACTGCCGGGTATACCTTCTACTTAAGATCCAAGGCAAGGTCTTTGTTGCTAAGAACGGATGCTTTCGGAGAAAGAGTTTCTCTCGAAAGAAGTAAGTGGAGGAAAGTAGAACTCGATGAAGTACTACCTCTCGAACGGGAAAGTGGTGCAGCGCAGAAACCGCTCTGTGATGCCCACACCGATCAAGAGGAAATCATTGATGATGATCAAGGTACTTCGGATCAAGTTACTACCGAACTTGAAGGTCCACAAGGACACGCCCGCACTGAGAATGGTACGGCAACCCTGTCATGGAAATCATGTTGCTAGACAACAATGAACCTTCAACTATGAAGAAGCAATGGCGGGCCCGGATTCCAACAAATGGCTTGAGGCCATGAAATCCGAGATAGAATCCATGTATGAAAACAAAGTATGGACTTTGACAGACTTGCCCGATGATCGGCGAGCGATAGAAAATAAATGGATTTTTAAGAAGAAGACGGACGCGATGGTAATGTTACCATCTATAAAGCTCGACTTGTCGCTAAGGGTTATCGACAAGTTCAAGGGATTGACTACGACGAGACATTCTCTCCGTAGCGAAGCTTAAGTCCGTCCGAATCATGTTAGCAATTGCCGCATACTATGATTATGAGATATGGCGATGGACGCCAAAACGGCATTCCTTAACGGACATCTTAAGGAAGAGCTGATATGATGCAGCCGGAAGGTTTTGTCGATCCTCGAACGCTAACAAAGTATGCAAGCTCCAACGATCCATTTATGGACTGGTGCAAGCATCTCGGAGTTGGAACATTCGCTTTGATGAGATGATCAAAGCGTTTGGTTTATGCGAGACTTATGGAGAAGCCTGCGTTTATAAGAAAGTGAGTGGGAGCTCAGAGCATTTCTCCTATTATATGTAGATGACATACTCTTGATGGGAAATGATACGAAACTCCTGGACAGCATTAAGGCCTACTTGAACAAGTGTTTTTCAATGAAGGACCTTGGAGAAGCTGCTTATATATTAGGCATCAAGATCTATAGAGATAGATCGAGACGCCTCATAGGTCTTTCACAAAGCACATACCTTGATAAGATTTTGAAGAGGTTCAAAATGGATCAGTCCAAGAAGGGGTTCTTGCCTATGTTACAAGGTGTGAAACTGAGCTCAGCTCAGTCACCGACCACGGCAAAAGATAAAGAAGAGATGAGTGTCATCCCCTATGCTTCAGCCATAGGATCTATTATGTATGCCATGCTTGTACTGCACCCGATGTAAACCTTGCCGTAAGTTTGGTTGCAAGATACCAAAGTAACCCCGGCAAGGAACACTGGACAGCGGTCAAGAATATCCTGAAGTACCTGAAAAGGACAAAGGACATGTTTCTCGTTTATGGAGGAGACGAAGAGCTCGTCAGAAGGGTTACGCCGACGCTAGCTTCGACTCAGATCTGATGACTCTAAGTCACAAACCGGATACGTGTATATGTTGAATGGTGGAGCAAGATGGCTGGTGCAACCGCAAGCGAGCGTCGTGGCGGGATCTACGTGTGAAGCGGAGTACATGGCAGCCTCGGAGGCAGCGCATGAAGCGATTTGGGTGAAGGAGTTCATCACCGACCTAGGAGTCATACCCAATGCGTCGGGGCCGATCAAACTCTTCTGTGGACAACACCGGAGCTATTGCCCTTGCCAAGGAGCCCAGGTTTCACAAGAAGACAAGGCACATCAAGCGTCGCTTCAACTCCATCCGTGAAAATGTTCAAGATGGAGACATAGAGATTTGCAAAGTGCACACGGATCTGAATGTCGCAGATCCGCTGACTAAACCTCTCTCGCGTGCAAAACATGATCAACACCGTAACTCTATGGGTGTTCGATTCATCACAATGTAACTAGATTGGTGACTCTAGTGCAAGTGGGAGACTGTTGGGAATATGCCCTAGAGGCAATAATAAAAGGATTATTATATTTCAATGTTCATGATAATTGTCTTTTGTTCATGCTATAAATGTATTATTCGAAATCGTAATACACGTGTGAACACTTAGACCCAATGAGTCCCTAGTGAGCCTCTAGTTGACTAGCTCGTTGATCAATAGATAGTCATGGTTTCGACTATGGACATTGGATGTCGTTGATAACGGGATCACATCATTAGGAGAATGATGTGATGGACAAGACCCAATCATAAGCATAGCATAAAAGATCGGATAGTTCGTTTGCTAGAAGCTTTGCCAATGTCAAGTATCTATTCCTTCGACCATGAGATCGTAACTCCGGTTACCGTAGGAGTGCCTTGGGTGTATCAAACGTCACAACGTAATCGGGTGACTATAAAGGTGCATTACGGTATCTCCGAAAGTATCATTGGGTTGACACGGATCGACACTGGATTTGTCACTCCGTATGACGGAGAGGTATCTCTGGGCCCACTCGGTAATGCATCATCATAATGAGCTCAATGTGACCAAGGTGTTGTACACGGATCATGCATTACTGAGACGAGTAAAGTGACTTGCCGTAACGAGACCGAACAAGGTATTGGGATACCGACGATCGAGTCTCGCAAGTAACGCATCGATTGACAAAGGAATTGCATACGTGGTTTGATCAATCCTCGACATCGTGGTTCAACCGATGAAATCATCGAGGAGCATGTAGGAGCCAACATGGATATCCAGATCCCGCTGTTGGTTATTGCCCGAGAGTCGCCTCGGTCATGATCAAGGTGTCTCCGAACCCGTAGGGTCTACACACTTAAGGTTCGGTGGCGCTTAGGGTTTGTAGGAAGTCAAGTATGTGACCACGAATGTTGTTCGAGTCCCGATGAGATCCCTGACGTCACGAGGAGTTCGGAAGGGTCCGGAGGTAAAGAATAATATATAGGAAGTGGTGTTTCGGCCATCGGGAAAGTTTCGGGGGTTTCCGGTAAAATACCGGGACCACCGGAAGGGTCCCGGGGGTCCACCGGGTGGGGCCACCTATCCCGGAGGGCCCCATGGGCCAGAGGGGGAAGGGAACCAGCCCACAGGGGGCTGGTGCGCCCCCCTAGGCCCACCCCCTGCGCCTAGGGTTGAAACCCTAGGGGTGGGGGGGCGCCCCACCTGGCTTGGGGGGCACTCCACCCCCTTGGCCGCCGCCCCCCCTGGAGATTGGATCTCCAGGGGCCGGCCACCCCTTGGGGGCCTATATAAAGGGGGGGAGGGAGGGGGGCTGCTGTACACAACTCCCAAGGCGCAGCCCCTCCCCTCCCCAACACATCTCCTCCTCCGTAGAGCTCGGCGAAGCCCTGTCGGAGTACTGCTTCTCCACCATCACCACGCCGTCGTGCTGCCGGTGGAGCTGTCTTCCTCAACCTCTCCTTCCCCCTTGCTGGATCAAGAAGGAGGAGACGTCGATCGTCCCGTACGTGTGTTGAACGCGGAGGTGCTGTCCGTTCAGCACTTGGCATCGGTGATCTGAATCACGTACGAGTACGACTCCATCATCACCTTGCAAGCTTCCGCACGCGCGATCTACAAGTGGTATGTAGATGCAATCTCTCTCCCGTTACTCGTTGCTTAGATGAACTCATAGATGGATCTTGGTGAAGCCGTAGGAAAATTTTTAATTTTCTGCAACGTTCCCCAACAGCGCCCTTACTTTGTTTCGAGTCCGCTCAACAATGTAAGTGTGCTGCGACTAGTCCCGACAAGGTTTCTTGCCGGAGGCAACACCGCCAAAGAAGGCTGTTGATGTTCCAGACTCAGCGCTTTCGCAGCAAGGGTGCTTGCGCCGGCAAGTTCCCTAAAAGCGTAGGGTAAAAATATACAAGGGAGGGAGTCAAATAAAGGAAATAACATAGCAAATACTACCCAGAATAAAGTTATATTACAATAAATAACTTGCCGTGCTCTAATGGAGTGTTCTTATGACATGTCTGGCATCGGCAAGAAAAAGGAGGAAAAGGGCGGCCTAATCTACACAGTCGCCGTCGACCCTTCTGACTTCATTCACCTTCTCCACGATGGGTGCGACAAGGGCTTTGAGCTCTGCAAGATCAGCACCTGCCAGCAGCTTCTTGAGAACGTTGGTGAGGTTGATGGTCGGATTGCGGAAGAGCACCTTCACCAACACCTTCTCCAAGACTCTGGCACAGATTGCACGCGACTCATCAGCCATCCACCTTCTCCAAGGATGAAGGCCTTCCGCACCTCAACAAGCTGCGCCCTCTCCTCCGCAATGGATCGGAGGGCCTCTTGGTTGCGGCTCTAGAGCTCCTCAGCATGCCTCTCTATGTCAACTCCCGCCCGCGCGACAAGTGCTTCCCGGGACTCCAATTTCGCTTAACGGGCGCGGTAGAGCGACACCAACTTCCGGAGCAGTTACTCCTCCTCGGACTCGCCGCTGCTGCTGCTTGGTGCGTCAACCACTGTCAGCCCAGCGGAGGCGAGCACCTCTCCGTCGAAAGCCTCTCCCTCAACTGGCGCCCTGGAGCTCGATGCCCAGGGAAGCTTGATGAAGACACCTTCGCCGGCCTTCAAGTAGGCGCCGGGCTGGGGCTCTTCGGAGCCCGGTGCTGCATCAACGGCGGAGGGGTCGGCGGTCGGTGTAGCGCCTTGCGCTCCTGCGCCCTCGGGGTCGTCAGTGCAATCTCCGGACCCCTCGCCAGCTCCTGCGCCGGCAGCCTTGGCGGCCTCGTCGCCGGCAGGGTCGTCAGCGCCGACCTCTTCCTCGGTGGCGGCGGCATCATCAGTGTTGCCACGTGCATCCTCCTCGCCGGTGGCCTCGGTCTCCATCGGATCTGCACCAGGGGGATCTGAAGACAGGAAGAGGAAGGAAAAGTCAAGCAAATATCCAAAAAGAAGACCAGAAGAAGAAGAACCCAAGGGAAAATTTCCGACAAGAAGGGTTACCTGTGCTGGGCTCTGTGACCATAGGCTCCACCACCGAAGGCTCGCTGGTCCCGCCCCTTGCCGGGGACCTCTCCCTTGCCGGGAGCGCTCCCTTGTCGGGGAATCGCCCCTTGGCGGCGTAGTCGAAGCAGACAGCACCTCTGGAGCGGCTTCTGGTTGCTCCTGATGGGCCTGTTCTGCTCCTACACAAGCAAGTTAACAATCAAAATATCAGCAAAGAAAGAGCACCCACGCACGCCCCATAACAGGAAGTGAACAAATACTTACGCTGGGGGCTGTGCTGGGGGCTGCTTCGAGGAGAGGGTGCCGGGTCCGTCAAGGTGGTCTCGGACGTGTCCTCTGCCATCACAGCAGGATCGTCCTCAATGACAACCACGGGGACCTTGGCCCTCTTCGCCGCTCTCTCGGCCAGAGTCCTGAAATGGAACGAGATTCAGAGGGATGCAGATCAGATACAAGACAGGAAACAGCAAGAATCGAAGAAATACAAGTACAATAAGGAGAAAGTCTTACTCCTCCTCCTCTTCTTCCTCCTCGTCGGAGCTGAGCGCGGAAAGATTGATGTCTGGTACCCTTTCTTCGCGACGAGGCGGAGGAGTAGGCTCCCTTGGACGCTTGGCGGGAGCTGCAGCAGGATCGGAAGCGGCGGCCTCAGAAGACCCCGCCCCAGTTGCCGGCGCGGCCTGAGACGCTCCCGCGGCAACGGTGCTTGTCGCGGTGGAGCGTGTCCCGCGACGCTGTGGCTGTTGGCCTGCTTGCCGCCCTGCTGTATCTCCAACCCTACGGAGGCGCCTTCTTGGTTGAACTGGGGGCTGCGCTGGGTGCTCCGCCCGCGGCAAGCTGCTCGAAGACGGCTGGCCGCTGGCACCCTCGGTGGGCTCGCTCCCTTCGACTTCAGGCTCTCCCTCGCCAACGACCTCCCCGCCAAGGTCCTCTCGGTCGGCAAGGCTTGCCGCCTCGGCCGCCTCTGCCTCCTCCAGCGTGAAGCCAAACTCGCTCGCGGCGGCGGCCGCCACCGCCTCCTCCGCCCTGGTGGCGATGTACCGCATCTCGTCGTTGGTGGTGTCGCAGGTGAGGAGCCTCTGCTTGTCAGCACGGACTGCTACCTCCACCAAGCCGTCGAAGAATTGCCGCACGACGTCGTCGGAGGGCTCCCGCCAAGTTGGGACAATCCCGTGCGAGTCGCACTCCGGCATCATTGCACGGATGCGATCAAGCTGGGAGTTGTTGCACAGTGGGATGATGCCCTGCGGCAACCTGAACCACTCCGGGTGGTTGGCGTCGTGCTTGAACAGCTCTTTGAGCATTCCATCCAACTCCAAAACAGTAAAGTTAAAATTAAGGCCTGGACGCAGCCTCATGATATCTGCTGGGCCTCCGAACAACCAGGCGGGCCTCCCCCTCTCCTGCAGAGGGGCGATGCAGCGGCGCAGGAAGTCCGCGCCAAGGGCCCCTACGGTGAGCCCGGCAAGCCTGAGCCGCAGGATTCGGGTGGTGGCGATCTTCAGCTTGGCGTCGTCCGGCGCCAGAGCGCTCCAGTCGCCGCCGCGCACTACCCGGGTTTGGTGAAAGTTGGTGAATGGTTGCGGATTGGCGTCAACAATCCAACACCACTCCGCCCTCCACTCGTCCCACTTTCTGCGGAGCTCCCCCTCCAGATACACCTCCTTCATGCCGACTCGTGAGATCCAGGCGATCCCGCCAGCTAAGGGCTCTCCTTTCTCGGCTCGGGGGATGAAATAGTGGCGGAAAAGAGCAACATTTGGGTGGATGCCAACGAAGTTGTCGCAGAGATGTGCGAAAACCGCCATTGTCAGAACGGCGTTGGGAGTGAAGTCAAGGAGATGAAACCCGTAGGTGTTCATGATATCGCAGAAGAAATCAGAAAAAGGTGGGTAGAGCCCGCAGTAGAAGAACAAAGGAAAGAAGTAGTACCCTTTTGGGCACCGCTTCGAAGTAGAAGCCTCGGCGGAGAGCACCGGCGTGCGCGGATGCGCCCGCGTCTCCGTCGACCAGAAATGGTAGAACTCCTCCCGCAGCGCCTTCGGGGTGAGCTCGGGGGGGAAAAGCGCTCGCTCCTTGCGCAGCGCCTCAAGCCGCAGCGCCTCGTCCGACTTCGTGCTCTTTCCGGTCTTTGGAGCCATGGCGGGGGTGGCGGGGGAGCAAGGAGGCGTTGAGGGCGACGGCGGCGACGGGCGGCGGGGCGTTGCTCTCTCTCAGCTTGGGGAGCGGAGGGGAGCGGCGGAGCTTTTTGAGGAAGGAACCGCAAATGGCGAAGGTGGGGGAACGTCCCCTGTTTCCTCTGCTTATAAAGGGGAGAGGCGAACGTTACGCCTTTCCTGATTAAAGAATTGCCCACGATCTCTCCCACGACGCCGCGTTTGACGCGTGCCGTTACGGGAGGGTGCGGTGGATACGGAGTTAGATTTGGTATGGACCCGGGCAGCTGCTCCGTGCCTGTTTTGGGTCCGACCTTGGCCTTCGGCACCGTGTATGGCCCAGGCCCGGGGGCTCCTGTCGGTGTACTAAAGTAGGGGTACCTTAGTATCCCGAACTTGTGCACGGGCAGTCGCAGCGTCCCGCGGCAAGGCTTGCCGGGCGTCCGCCAAGATCCTCCGCTATTCCTATTGGTGCCATTCAAGAACAAAGTGTTTAAGCTGAGAAGACAAGACCCCGGCAAGAGGAGCTTGCCGGGAAGGACAAGGCCCCGGCAAGAGGTGCTTGTTGGGAGGGCTAGCCAAGAAACTTGCCGCAACGCGCCGCGCGTCCCGGCAAGGCCCGGCGAGCGACAAGGTTTCGGGTGCGACAAGACAACGATCATGCAAGGCGCTTGCCGCGCGGTCACTACTCGCACCCACGCCCAACGCATCCAACGGCGTGTCGCCACAGATCGCTCCCGCACACGTGGCGGTAGTCAGGCAGCCAAGCGGTGCGAGGTGGCAAGTGGAGATGACGAGAAGGCCATCGTGGCGATCGGTGGCGCCCTAATGGTTGTTTCTGCCTTTGCTTGGGCGACAGACGGGCATTAAATGCCCTTGTCCCCCGCCGTCGAGTTAGGTAGGAGGATCAGAGATAGCGGTTGTACCAACCCCTCTTTTTACTTTTTTACCCCTATCTGCATTGCCACCTGTCGGTGACCCCTTTAACCTATAAAAGGAGGCCCATGCGCACGTAGAAGAGGTTCGACTCATTCGAAACTACAACACACCCACGCTCTCGAGCAACAACAGAATAGAAACATAAAGCAGCAGTAGGAGTTCTATCTCTCCGGAGAGCTCCGAAGCTGGGTAAAATCCCCCGCGTGCTCCACCTCGATCTGCTCTTCGTGCTCCCTCTGCTCCCTGCCAGACCGAAAAGGGGCCCTGCCCCATAGGTGTTCGTTTCCCACGACACATGCAGACATACAATCCTGGTCATGTATATCTTTGCCAACTTAGCACTCGTATAAATTGTCTTCACAGGGATGAAATGGGATACTTTCGTCAAACGATTAACTACAACCCAGATAGAGTCATAGCCTGAACGAGTCTTGAGTAATCCAGTGATAAAATCCATGCCAAGCTTATCCCACTTCCATTCGGGTATCGGCAAAGGCTGTAATAACCCTGCTGGTTTCTGATGCTCTGCCTTAACTATCTGACATACATCAGATACTGATATATACTCAGAAATATCCTTTTTCATTCCTGTGCACAAAAAACTTCCCTTCAAATCCAGATACATCTTGGTGTTCCCTGGGTATATCGAGTAAGGCGATTCATGAGCCTCCTGAAGAATCAACTTCCCGATCTCGGGGTCATTAGGCACATAAATACGATCCTCAAACCATAAGGTGTCGTGCTTATCCTCACAAAATCCTTTAGCCTTTCCTTTACTCATCCTTTCCTTTATCTCAGCAATCTCCTCGTCCGTCTTCTGGGCTTCTCTGATCTTACCCAACAAAGTGGACTGAATTTCCAATGCTGCAACATAACCTCTGGGAACTATCTCCAAGCATAGCTCTCGAAGGTCGTCTGCTAGCTCCTTAGGTAATCCTCCGGTTATGAGCGTGTTAACATAACTCTTGCGGCTCAATGCATCTACTACGACATTGGCCTTTCCGGGATGATAATGCAATCTCATATCATAATCATTTATGACCTCCAACCATCTCCTTTGCCTGAGGTTTAACTCCTTCTGCGTGAAGATGTACTTCAAACTCTTGTGATCCGTATATACATCACAACGGTTAACGATGAGAAAATGTCTCCATGTCTTGAGCGCGTGCACTACGGCTGCTAACTCCAAATCATGCGTATCATAATTCAACTCATGAGGTCGAAGCTTTCGTGAGGAATATGAAACAACTCTTCCATCCTGCATAAGCACACCACCAAGTCCTCGATGTGAAGCATCGCAATACACTTGGAAATCCTTTCATATGTCCGGGAGAATCAGCACTGGGGTTGTAACCAAATATATCTTCAACTCCTGAAAACTGGCCTCACAATCCACAGTCCATTTGAATTTGGTGTCCTTCTTCAATAACTCCGTCATGGGCTTTGCAATCTTGGAAAAAGATTCAATAAATCTCTGGTAATAACCTGCGAGTCCAAGAAAACTTCTGATCTCTCGCACTGAGGTGGGTGCCAACCATTAGTGACAGAAGCAACCTTGGTAGGGTCTACTGCTATTCCTTCTCCAGATATAACATGTCCGAGAAATCCAACTTCCTTCAACAAAAGCACACATTTGCTGAACTTGGCATACAACTGATGTTCCCTGAGCTTCTCAAGAATCAAAAACAAATGTTCCTTATGCTCTTCTTCATTCATTGAGACCAAAATGTCATCAATGAACACCACAACGAACTTATCCAAAAACTCCATGAACACCTTGTTCATCATACTCATGAAATAGGCATGGCCATTAGTCAAACCAAATGACATAACTGTATACTCATATAACCCATACTTCGTGGTAAAAGTTGTCTTAGGTATATCCTGCTCTCGGATCATCAACTGGTGATAACCTGATCGAAGGTCGATCTTGGAGAAAACTTTAGCTCCTTGCAGCTGGTCAAACAAATCATTGGTCATCGGCAGAGGGTATTTTTTCTTGATCGTCACCTCATTAAGCGCGTGATAATCAACAACCATCCTCAAAGATCCATCCGTCTTCTCAACTAGAAGTACTGGGGCTCCCCAACGTGATGAACTTGGTCGAATGTAACCTTTCTCCAGTAACTCCTTAATATGCTTCTTAATTTCCTCCAGATCATTTGTGGGCATCCGATACGGTCTCTTGGATATTGGTCCGATGCCTGGCAATAACTCAATATCCCGATCTAGTGGCATGCCTGGTAATCCCGATCTAGTGGCATGCCTGGTAACTTCTCCGAAAATAAATCAGGATAATCCTTCACCACTGGTACTTCCTCCTGAACAACTCCTGATAAGGAATTTACCTGAGTCCTCCTCGGCACATGCCTAGACACATACTTGATCCTCTTTCCTTCTGGGGTGGTGAGAAGAATTGATTTACTGGCACAATCGATGTTTCCCTCATACTTGGATAGCTAGTCCATGCCTAATATCGCATCAAATCCCCTACTAGCCATATACTCCGCTCCTGGGGAACATACTAATATCAAGGGCTAAATTGTGAGAAAACTATTCGCGGATAGGTCCCTAGCCGAAAAATAAAACTAAAAAGAAAAATCTACAGAATGAACGTTCGCTAACAAATCGTAACGAACGAATTCGTTCGTTATTAGAAACTAATGGGTGAACGTTCGTTATCTAATGAACTAACTAAAAATACCGATCTAATAACTAAACCGAATAAAAATGAAAGAACCGAAAAGACCGATCGGTTTTACCGGTTCGGTCGGCGGCGGCGGCGGACGAGGCGGCGACGGCGGTGGCAGCACGCAGCAGTAGCAGCAGCTAGAGGCAGGAGGCGGTGGCGCTTGGGGCGACGGGGCAATGTGGAAGTCAAGGGGGCCGGGGGCTCCCTTTTAAAGAGGTGGAGAGGCGGCATCGGGGTGGCTTGCGGGAGGGGGCGGCTCCCCGTGTCCAGGTAGGACACGGCGGCGGCGACGGTGGGTGAACTCGGGACTCCGGTCCCGAGCCAGAGGGAGAAGGTGGCGCGCGGCTGGGCTGGCCCAGAAGTTTTTTTTAACGATTTTTGCGAGAAAATCCTAAATAAATAAAAATAAACTTCTAAAAATTCCAGAAACAATTTTCACCGTCCCTACATAATATTTGGGACAATATGAACATTTTTCTGGACTAAAATGCAATTTTAAAAAATGCATGTTTTTCTCTAATTCAAATAAAATAGCAAATAAAATACCAATAAAATAATAATTTGATTTCAAAATTTCTTCTCCAATATTTCTCTTCAGTTTTGAGGAAGTCATTTTATCCTCTCTCATTTATTTTTTTTATTGTTGGAAATAATTGGAGAGAAATTATTTAAAATCAAATTGATCCTCTTTTCAGATTTGAAATTAATTCAAATATGAAATTTTTGTGAAACCTCCAACTCTCTCCTTGGGTCCTTGAGTTGCTTCATATTTCTTGGATCTCAACCAAATGCAAATAAAATATGATATGCATATGATGATCTGTGTATAACATCCAAATTGATAATTGGGATGTTACATTATACCTGCTTCCAGAAGCTTTAATATTTCAGTTCTTACCACTTCCTTCATCTTAGGATTCAATCGTCACTGATGATCAACAACTGGTTTAGATTAATCTTTTGCTGACATAGAGTGAGACTAATGCCCTTAAGATCATCAAGAGTATGTCCAATAGCAGCTCGGTGCTTCCTCAGAGTTTTTAACAATCTTTTCTCACTACTATGGAAAACCATAGCAGTAGCGCATGTTTTGTGCCCACTAGTAGCGCGGGGGGCCGCGCTACTAATAAGGCGCTACAGCTATTGCTTAGCGATAACGCAGCCAAGACGCGCTCTCGCTAGGACAAATAGCTGCAGCGTTTGTTCAGTACCACGCTACTGCTAAGGTATCTACTTGCAACGCGTTTTCTTTCCATCGCTACTAGTATTTTTTATTTTTTATTTTTAGTGTATTTATGCGCCATCATACAAATATTGGTACAATACAAGCTGTTATGAGGTTTACATCATTATGTCCATAACAGTGTATTAAATGAAGGTGGATTAGGTTCAAGTGGAGGCAATATGTGGTGCATGTCAAAAGTATACTACTAATCCAAACTTGATCTAGTTTGGACTAGTAGTACTTTCGATGTGCACCACATGTTGCCTCCACTTGAATCTAATCCGCCAGCACAAGCTATTTAATCATCATCATAGTCATTACCACCAATAGTATTTATTTAATTAGCACTAACACTAGGTAATAATAATCATCATAGTCATTACCACCAACACTAGCTATTTTATCATCATAGTAATAGTGTAGCACATCATCATCCTCAAACTCATTTCTAGCTAGCTAATCACTCCTGCTGCTCTCTCTTAGGTAAAATAACATAAAACATGTATAGCTCTCCTCCTCGATCAAACTGAAGCATGCAGATGAACCTGTCTCCTAATCGTGGGTAGCGCATCTGCTTGCTGCCCCCTAGTACTTCTCTGCGCTCCCCCAGCACATATTTGGTCTAGTCTTGCACTATTAAGCATCCATCGCTAATCTTGAATGCACTAAAGTAATTTGTAGGATATCTTGGCCATAAGCTGATAATACTCGTGGTACCTTTAGTCTCGATCCCATAAGGCACAACATTCATCGGGAGTCCCTGTTGAAGAACATCGTACGGTAACATACTTAGCAATGAAGTTTAGCTTCAAAAATAATGTATGGAAAAGATGCACCGATGACAAATAGTACAAATCTTACCATCCTTCCTAAATAGATGTGACCGTAGTTCATTACAAACACTATTGGTCGCACATTTTCAAGACTAACATTTCTAAATACAGCAGAAAAATTTGTCTTGACAAGATCAAGATCCTCAAGCCATGAAACATAATGACCGAGCTCCTCGCAGCTTGAGTTCAGCCCGTGACGAGATCACGGTCCTGTCTACCAAGCTACCGGACATGTTTGCTTGCACCGAATAAGTCGACAATACAAATTAGTTGTCAACTATTTTGAATAAACAATATCAAAGACATAAATATGGTTGAGAAACTTACATAATGGTATAATGGAGGCATTTGCACATTGACCCAAATGTCGGTATTACCTTCAATATCATCTTCCTGACGAATATCAAAGGTGATAACCATATCAGCTCAAATGCAAAAGTCTTGCATAGTGCACGCCATGTTTTGCATCCAAAATAGGTGTAGTCGTCTAATTGTATAACTTTGCATGGAAAATATAACCATGCTCGGTCTTCAAGTAAACTTTCTTTTCCTCCATACTATGACTGAAACCTATCTTATCCAATACAAAAACTCTTGCATGGCGGGGATATGCTAGTAGAATAGTAAAAAAGTTGAAGCAAATGAAGCGGATGTCATGCTTAATTACGAAAAAAGACTTGTCGTTGTGACTTCATCAGATCCACTTCAAGTTCTCGTCCACTTGATGTCAAGCGCCTATCATCATCTAAGAAGATTACATCAGACAAAGCTGCGCTCGTCTTCGCAGATTTGCAAATACCGAAATCCTTCTCGTCCGCCGACATTTCCTATGTTCATAGTTAAAACATTAATTGAAAATCGATCGAAGACAACTACCAAGATACTCAACACACAAATCCGGGGCACTCGATATTTCCTACATATTCTAGCACAAGTCATGCCAAAATTCACGGAAAAATCCGCATGACCTTTGCTAAAATAGGACATATCGAAGCGCTGAAATTTGCTTAACAGAAATGAATCAACACTCCGGCAAAACATAGGCCACTCAAGGTGTAACACACAAACATGACCGCCACTTGGATATTGAGCAACACAAGATATACATTTCAAAATATCTTATAGGAATGAAATTAGCATGCATTCAATAAGCAAAAGTAAATCATCTCATGCGTCAGTACATCGTCGAATATTATCACTAATACATCATGAATAGTGTCATACATATAACATCACTAATACAACTAAAACTCTAGCACACGACGGGTATCGGTGCGGGCGATGGACACCCACAGAGAAGGCACCATCACGGGATCATAGCTCCAGTGAGATCCACGGAGAACCTGCCAGGTATTGGAGAACAGCCTGTGCTCCAACGCAAACAAGTAGCGACGGACGTGCGCGTCCTCCTCACTGACACGGTGACGCACCACCTCCATGAGTCCTCGAGCCTCGGATCGCCATCGCCCACGCGACCGCCACCAAAGAAGGTTCGGTCAACGACAGGCTGGTTCCTCACCAACCTGCGCCCGGTAGAGTAGCGCCTCCAAGACCACCCGGCGAGCCAGGTCCGACATGGCCGATCTGGTCAAGCAGGTGTCGTCCTCCGCCGACTCGACGACGAGGATGCGGGATAGGCATCGTCCACGTCGAGGCGGGAAAAACTGCTTTAACTAAAAAATCACCTAATTAGTACCTAGTTCTTACTAACTAGTTCTTACTAACTAAATAGAAGAAGGTCAAATTTTACTCGTTTTATTATGCATTACACTAGTGTTTATTCATCATCTAAGAAAACATCACCTAAGAAAAAATCCCAGCCGCATCTGCATCCAATTCATTTCCACCCATAGATGAACCCTAACTATTTGATGCAACTAAAATTTGAAGAACCCTATCTAGGCAGAGGTAGGGGAGGGGGAGGAGCAGGCATGCTCACCTCGATCGGGTGCCTGCGGCGAGAGAGGGGCAGGCAGCGTCGAGGTCGGGCTTGGGGCGGCGTCTGGGGCGGCGTTGAGGTCGGGGGCGGCATCCGGGGTGGCGTCCGGGGTGGCGTTGAGGTCGGGGGCGGGGGCGGCGTTGAATCCGGGGTCGGGGGCGGCGTAGAGGGTGTGCGGAGAGCGTGCGGCGACCGACGGGCGACGGCGGCGGCGAGAGAGAAGGAGTTCGATTTGGGGGAAGTGGTTGTGGGGAAGCACGAACGCGGTGGTTAAGTCAGAAGTAGCTGTAGTGCGTTCCTGAAAGCGCGTTGCTGCTACATTAGCTACAACGCGTTCTGGGATACGCGCTACTGCTACTACTTTCTCCTTTTTCCCTTTTTTATTTATTTTTCTTCACATTTTATTTTTTTCCTTTCACCTTCTTCTATTTCTTTCATTTTCAATTACCTTTCTATTTGCTTTTCATTTAATTTTATATCCTTTAGTAGTAGCGTGTTTAGAGAAAAACGCGCTGCTACAAAGAAAGTAGCAGTAGCGCGGTTCCATATAGATCGCTACTACTATGTGTACCATATCGGCTAAGCCGTGAGAATTTTAGTAGTAACGTGTATGCAGCCAGACGCGCTACTGCTACGATGTTATCTGCAGCACGGTTTCGGCAGGCGCGCTGCTGCCATTTAGCACCAGCGTGCTTCTTTGACCCTCGCTACTGCTAAAGTTCTATGTATAAGGTTTTCCCTAGTAGTGTCTCTTCATGCTCCGTAAGGTTAGCACTAATAATAACATGATATATCTTATTTTCATCTGGATAAGCATATTTCAAAGTATTAGGTAATTTTTTAAATTCAAACACAGGATCACCCTTAGGTGGAGGAGGACCTCCTAGAGTTTCAATAAGCAAATTATCTTTGAGAATAGGTTGTTGTTCAAAGAACATCCTATCTATTTAATTTCTTTCAAGCAAGTGCATATCATTTTCATGGTCGAGCAAATATTGTTCTAGTACATCAGTAGGAGGTATGGCAATAGAAGCAAGACCAATTATTTCATCCTTACTAGGCAATCCTTTATCATGGGGTTGCCTACGGAACTTAGAAAAATTAAACTCATGAGACAAATCACCAAAATTAACACTGACAGTTTCTTTCTTGCAATCTATCTTAGCATTAACAGTGTTCAAGAAAGGTCTATCAAATATAATGGGACAAAAATTATCTTGTCGAGAACCAAGAACTAGAATGTCAGTATGGTATTTTATTTTTACACACAAGACTTCAACATCTCTAACAATCCCAAGTGGTGTGATAGAATCTCTATTAGCAAGCTTAATAGTAAAATCAATATCTTCTATTTCCACAGGTGCAATGTCATTCATAATTTCTTGGTAAAGAGTAAAAGGAATAGCAGTGAAACTAGTACCTGTATCACATAAGCAATGATAACAATGATTTCTTATTTTAACTGAGACAACAGGCATGCCAACAACGGGTTTATTCATATCCTTAGTGCTTCATCACAGAAGTAAATAACATGCCCATCAACATTATCAACCAAGAGATCTTTAACCATAGCAATACTAGGTTCTACTTTAATTTTTTCAGAAGGTCTAGGTGCTCTAATATTACTTTTGTTGACCACAGTCAAAACCTCAGCATGTTCCTTTATCCTAACAAGGAAAGGTGGTTTTTCAATATAAGCAGTAGGCATAACCAGATCAACATTGTAAATGATAGTTTCATCCTTAACTATGACTAGTTCCTTGATCTTTTTTTAATAGCGGGGTTATATTTAAACCACATTTCTTGAGGGAGATCAACATGAGTAACAAATGATTCACAAAAAAACCTAATATCTCAGAGTCAAGTCCATATTTAGTGCTAAAATTATGAAAAGCATCGGTATCCAGAAAAGTTTTAACACGATCAAACTCAAGTTTTATACCTAACTCCTTACCTTCCTCGAGATCACAATATTCAGAGTTATGTTTAATTCTTTCCAAGAGATCCCATCTGAATTCAATAGTCTTCATCATAAAAGAACCAGTACAATAAGTATCGAGCATGGATTGATCATACGAAAAAGTCAAGCATAAAATTTTTGTATAATAATTTCTCTTGAGAGCTCATGATTGGGGCATATGAATGTAACATTGACTTAACCCACCCCCAATATTAAGTGGTACTTTCTCCTTCACGAGGCCAAAAATTATATATATAATTCCGATCACGAAGAACTAGATGCATAGGATAAAACTTTTGGTGAAATTCCAATTTCAAACGATTCCTGTTCCAAGCTCCAATATCATCACATAGCCTATAGCATGTCAATGCTTTTCCCCCTAGATATAAAGGGAAACCTTCTTCTTAACTTCATCTCCAGGTAAACCTACAAGCTTGAACAATCCACAAATTTCATCCAGATATATCAAGTGCATATCAGGATGCTTCATTCCATCTCCTGCATAAGGCTTAGCTAGCAGTTTCTCTATCATACTTGAAGGAATTTCATAACCAATATTTTCAGTAGGTGAAGTAGGTTGAGGGGCAACTTTATGTGTTTTCAGTCGACGTGAAGATACCCCGAACAAACCCCTCAAAGGACTGTTTTCCATAGTAACAAGTAATAGTAAATTTTAGCACGTTATATAAATTTTTCCTTACCAAGAGCGCTTCACTCCCAGGCAAATGCGCCATAAAAGAGTCTTGATGACCCACAAGTATAGGGGATCAATCGTAGTCCTTTCAATAATTAAGAGTGTCGAGCCCAACGAGGAACGAAAGCAAATGACAAGCGGTTTTCAGAAAGGTTTTTTCTGCAGGCACTAAAATTGTCGGTAACAGATAGTTTGGTAGCAAGATAATTGTAATGAGCAAGTAATAGTAACGGTAACAACAGTGAAGCAAGGTATCCCAATGCTTTTTTTATTAAAGGACAGGCCGGAACAGTCTCTGATAATAAGTAAAACGTTCTCGAGGACACACAGGTCTAGTCACTTTCATCATGTTTGTTTGATTCGCGTTCGCTACTTTGATAATTTGATATGTGGGTGGATCGGTGCTTGGGTGTTGTTCTTACTTGAACAAGCCTCCCATTTATGATCAACCCCTCTCGCAAGCGTCCGCAACTATAAAATAAAAATTAAGATAAAATCTAACCATGGCATTTAACATGTGGATCCAAATCAGCCCCTTACGGAATAGCACATAAACTAAGGTTTAAGCTTTTGTCACTCTAGAAACCCATCATCTCATAACTACTCCACAATGCATTCCCTTAGTCCCAAAGATGGTGAAGTGTCATGTAGTTGACGTTCACATAACACCACTAAGGGAATCACAACATTCATACCATCAAAATATCGAACGAATATAAAATTCACATGATTACTTGCAACACGACTTCTCCCGTCTGCTCAAGAACAAAAGAAACTACTCACAAATAATATTCATGCTCAAGATTAGAGGAGTAAAAAATATCATAATGGATCTAAACATATAATATTCCACCAAATGAACCAACTATCATCAACTACAAGATGTAATCAACACTACTTGTCACCCACATGTACCAATCTGAGGGTTTATACAAGATTGAACATAAGAGATGAACTAGGGTTTTGAGATGAGATGGTGATGGTGAAGATGTTGATAAATAATGATCCTCCAAAGGTGAGAGGATTATTGGTGATGATGAAGGCTTCGATTTCCCCCTCCAAGAGGGAAGTGTCCCTGGCGGAATTGCTCCGCTAGAGAGCAAGAGTGCTCCTGCCCAAGTTCCTCCTCAAGGCAGCAGTGCTCCGTCCTGAAATTCATCTCCTTATTTTTTCTATGTCAAAAGACCTTATGTACCAGAAGATGGGCAGCGGAGGTGGGCCAGGGCCCCAACTACCCACCAGGGCGCGCCCGGGGGGCAGGCGTGCCCTGGTGCCTAGTGGGCACCTGGGTGGCCCCTGTGGTATTTGTTTTCTCCAATATTTTTTATATATTCCAAAATAATTCTCCATAAAATTTTAGCTCATTTGGAGATGTGCAGAATTGGTATCTCTCATGTAGCTTTTTCAGGTCCGGAACTCGAGCTACCGGTATTCTCCCTCTTTGTGTAGAGCTTGCATATTATGAGATAAAAGGCATTAGAATTACTCCACAAAATGTTATAATGGATAAAAACACTATAAATAACAACAGGAAAACATGATGCAAAATAGACGTATCAGTATTCAGGGACGATATTGGAGAACATGTCTCCTAGATCTGGCTATAGCTTCTGAGTGATTGGGAGCAAGCTGGGCAGTACAACTGGGGATCCGCCGCCCTTGCCTAGCTATATCGTCAGCTATGTGAGGCATGCCGCCATTCAAAGTACAATTCAAACATCGGAGGATGCATGATCCTGTTGCAAGTGTGGATGTGGGCTCATCTTCCCACTTGTAGACCTGTGCCCACACAAGAACACAATCTGTCTTTGTACGCGTAGTACGATGTTGGCCCGGCATACTGTGAAGTATTTCTACGTGCAAAGAATCTCATTGGAAATGCATAGCTGTCTTACTAGTTTAACAGTGGGCTTTTGGACGTGCTAACTCACACATAGGTAAGTGATGCTAATTTTGACGCTCGTCTGGCATTTTTTCTTAGCAGGACCTTGACACCTCCCTATTTATCTGTAGTGACTAGACCTGAAACAGTCTGATCTCTGTGCATCAGTGTCATCCCTGGATCGATAATGCTGACACCCACGGTACTTGAGGATTTATAACAGAGTAGCAACCCCACACTTATTAAATCGAATGTCTCAAAAGAGAAACTTATTACAATAATATGGCTTAAGGTCATCTAAAAACAATAACAGCGGAAGGCTTGGAAGATAAAGTGAGTCCATAACCTCCAACGGCATCACTAAATGAAAGACAACGACCTATGGCACCTTAATCGTTGTCTGAAAAGTCTACAACATGAACGTTGCAGCCCAAAACGGGTCAACACATGGAATATTCTGGCAATGTAACACATAGAGTAATGAACAGAATAAATGCTATCACTACATGCATATATGGCTAGTGGAAAGCTCTATGGTTACAGTTTTGCATAAAGCCAATTTTTTCCTACGACAAAGGAATAAATTTTATTTAACTATCATGGTGGTTGTTAAACATTGAGAAGGCTCCTCCAACTCAATCCCAATTAAACATCATCATTAAACCAATCAAATTATATTTGGAGTGATGAGATCAACATGATAATCCATGAACTAGATACTTAAGACGTCCATAACCGGGGAGACGGCTAACCATGATTAATTTGTTCACTCTGCAGAGGTTTGCATACTTTTCCCCACAAGACTCGAATACATCCATGGTTAGAGATTCGAGACACAGTCTTTCTAAAGCATTAACTCTCTACTCTGGATAGACAGTACCACCTACAACCCACTACATCTACTAGTCTGCCTCTTCAAGAGCTTCACGCAACTTACTCAACTATGCCAGAGCCCATATTGGCTTGTGGCTGCACACGGTAGTTTCTAGCATGAATAATCTTATGATCCCTTTGAGCCTGGGTGGCGGACCATAGGATGATCACATGGGTACTCCGGGATATCCTAGGACAACACTGGATTCTCCAGGTGCCCTGACAACCACTGGGTACTCTAGGGTGCCTCAAGCAATCCACCCAGATGTGTATTTAACTAGCCACCTTAAGTAAACCATTAATTAGCAATACTCACATCTGTCATGGATACACTAACCCAAACCACGTCTATGAGTATAGCATAGCAATATAAGCAATGTAGAAGTAACTCCCAAGGTTTGATAATAAATAGGGCAATATGTTCTACCTCATCATCTACTTCCCAAAACCCACATGTTAATCAGATCCTCACCATGCAATTGTTTGAGGATTGATCTAATGCAATAAAACTGGGTAGTAAAGATGTATGATCAAAGTGTTACTTGCCTTGCTGATGATCCGTGAAACCTAGAGACTCATAGTAGCACGCTTCACACTCGGGGTACTCTATCGCAAACAAACAAGCATACAATAAGCACTCACCTAGAAGCACGGGTAAAACTCAAATAAGAGACCTAACCAGAAAGTTCAACTTAAGAACTCCGGTTTGCAAAAAGAATCAAATTAAACGAAGCAACGAAACTCAAACTGCAAAAGAAACAAGATTCGTTTACTAAATTAGACTAAAGTCAATTTTTATAGTACCAAAATCTTGTTCAAGTTGATTAATCAGAAAGAGGGCTTCGAGACGAAGATCTAGGCGCTTGAATCGCCTGATTCCAATAAATGAGCGAAAAGATAAACTAAAACGAAAATCAGGGCAGAAATTGCGATCGAAAATAATCGCGGGAAAACTCTGGAAAAAGAAAAACTGACAAACAGGCTAACAAATGAATGTTCGCTATCTGTGGCTAACGGGTGAAAACCGTTCATTCAAACGAACGTACGAACGGGCGTTCGCTAAATAACTAAACCGGAAAAAAAATAAAAACCGACCTAAAAATAAATAACCAAGGGTTTCTAAAAAACGAACGGTTTTCCTGCGAAAACTGGCGGCAGATCGGGCAGCTACCTCAGCGGCGGGACGGCGGTGGCTCCAACGATCGTTGGCGGCGGCGACGGGCGGCGGCGGGGTCGCGGCGGAAGGTGGCGGCGGCAGTGGCTGGCAGCGGCAGCGGATCGGGAGGGGAGGGGCTAGGGTTTGGGGCGGCTCGTGCCTCCGCTTAAAAAGGTCGGCCGGGCTGGAGTCCTAGTCGGGCACGGCCCAGCTAGGTCGGTGGGATTTTTTTAAAATAATTCTACACAGAAAAACAAAGAAAAGAAATACTAAAGGACTCCTAAAATCCTGAAATAATTTTTCCCCATCCTCTAAAAATATAGCGGACAAAGTGAACATTTATTTGGGCCTATAATGCAATTTTGAAAAACACATTTTTTTCCTAATTCAAATAAAATAGCGATAAAACTCCAAATAAAATTCTTATTTTGTTTTAATATTTAACCTCCAATATTTCTCTATTTTGGGGAAGTCATTTGTAAGTGCATCTAGTGCCCCTTAGTGATTTTGGTGTATTGAAGACTTATAGGTTAAGTAACTGATGCGTTTGTGAGTGTACACAGGTCTATAAGTCTATGAGGAGTTTGATATTTACAGAGAAAGTCGACCCTAAAAATGAAGTTCTTCGATCAAGACTTTGATATTCTCAAGACTTTACAAGACTTTGAAAGTGAAGAAATTGGTGTGACCTTGAAGACTTGATATTCATTCGAGGAATATGAAGCGTGAAGACTCTTGTTTTCGTAGTTTCATTTTCTCTTTCTTGAGTCATAGGAAACACTTTGTCTCGTTAAAGGGGTCAAGGAAATACTAAGGAAAAATTTCCATGTGATGCTCAACTCAAAATCCTACACCTACCAATCCCTTCGAGTGAAGCCATTGAAATCTCATACTGCTTCACCAAATTCTTCAAAGGATGAGACGCAGCTTCTTCCGGTCACTAATGACTTTGTTTCGATCGAGGAGTTAGGAATTCGCCAAAGGCGAATTGCCTACACATGAGGAACATGATAGCCCCGAGGAATTTGAGAGTCAAATTTCCGACCGTTCTTTATCTTTGCACGCCGCTGTCCCAAAATATCTTATCCACCTAACGGTCATATCATTGAAGGGCATTTATGTCTTATCATGTCGTTGCTCCCTAGGCTATAAATAGCCGCCCCTACAACCACTAGCTGGTTGGCTGCTTGAGAGAACTTGACACTTGTCATTTGAGAGCAACCCATCCTCCGAGGACTTTGAGCGAAAATCATCAAGTGAGGAAAATCCCAAAACCAAACCCCCACAAACCCAAAGTGATTGAGCATCACTGAAGAAATTGATCCTGCGTGGATCCGACGCTTGTTACTTTTGAAGACTGTGCTTCTTCCAGACGGTTAGGCGTCTAGGTCTAGAGCATCCAAGAGGAATTGTGGATCGCCGAGTGACCAAGTCTGTGAAGGTTTGGAAGTCACCTGAAGACTTACCACGAGTGATTGGACGAGGCCTGTGTGGTCTTAGTTGAAGGAGAATACGGTGAGGACTGGGTGTCCTGAGTTGCGGCTCAGAGACTGGGTGTCCGGGACTGTGTGTTGAAAGCACATTTGCTCCCTGGGTGGTTTTGGTAATTAATGACAACATACTTTGTGGTTGGACTAATAATTTTATCAAGTATGTTTCAGGAAGGTCAATCACATTGGCATGGCAAAAGGACTGGAGAGGTGGACCCCTCAAGATGCTAAGGCAAGCATTGGCAAAAGCTCAAGACTCCATTTTTGGTTTAGTGATCCAAGATCACATTGAGTCCATAGGAAAGCCAATACTATTAAAAGGGATGAGGTTATATTGATGATCCGTTGCTCAAAGTGCTTAGTGATACATCTCCTAAACTATCGCAACTCTTCTTGCAATATACACTCATAAGTAATCTCGGTCCCACCGATTTTCCAAACTCAGTCACACCGAGATGAACCACCTCAGCCACAAAGCCAAACCCTAGAAATTTCGGATTTTCCGATTCTGAACTTGGTCTCACCGAAACTTGAGTTGCCAAGCTTCTGTAACCTTCTGTCATCAAATCGGTGTCACCGAGATGATGAAGTCGGTCCCATCGAGATTGGCAAGCTCTAGTCTTTGGAAGAATCGGACTAACCGAGATTGTATTTTCGGTCCCACCAAAAATCCCAACGTTCACATGATTTGAACTTTCGGTCTCACCGATTGTCAACTTCGGTCTGACCGAGATTGGTCAAATGTGTGTAACGGTTGGATTTTGTGTGGAGGCTATAAATACCCCTCCACCCCCTCTTCATTCGTGGAGAGAGCCATTAGAAAGAACTACCACTCCTACCTTACATTTCTGAGAAGAGAACTACCTACCCTTGTGTTGAGATCAAGTAGCTCCACTCCCACCATATGAAGCTTGATCTCTAGCCTTCCCAAGTTGCTTTCCACTCAATCCTTTCTTCCACCACAGCCAAATCAGCAAGGAGAGTTGAGTGTTGGGGAGATTATCATTTGAAGCACAAGAGCAAGGAGTTCATCATCATCAACACCATCTATTACCTTTTGGAGGGTGGTGCCTCCTAGATTGGTTAGGTGTTGCTTGGGAGCCTCCGTCGAGATGTGTAGTTGAACCAAGAAGTTTGTAAGGGCAAGGAGATTGCCTACTTCGTGAAGATCTACCCCGAGTAAGGCTAGCCCTCCGTGGGCGTATGCCATGATGGCATAGACAAGGTTGCTTCTTCGTGGACCCTTCGTGGGTGGAGCCCTTCGTGGACTCTCGCAGCCGTTACCCTCCGTGGGTTGAAGTCTCCATCAACGTGGATTGACGATAGCACCACCTATCGGAACCACGAGAAAAATCTCCGTGTCTCCAAATTGCGTTTGATCCTCTCCACTTCTCTTTACTACTTGTGCAATTTACTTTCCGCTGCCCATACTCTAGAATTGCATGTGTAATATGCTACTTGACTTGTGTGCGATGCAAAGTCTGCCAAGAACTTGTCTTTGTCAGAAGGCATAATTTTTATCTTGTCGAGTAGTCTAATCACCCCCCTCTAGACACTCTCACCTTCTTCGATCCTACAATTGGTATCAGAGCATTGGTCTCCATTGCTTTGGTTTACACACCATTGGAGGAATATGGACGTGTCTACGTTTGGGAGTGTTAGCCATAGAGTGCCTATTCTTGATGGAGTGTCCTATAACTCGTGGAGGATTGAAATGCTTATTATCTTTAAGATGTATAACTTGCATAAATATGTTGAATCCCCATATGTGCCTCCATTTGACCCCTTGCACCCTACCATGGATGAAGAGCTTGATTTGCTTCAGAACCTCGTAACTCAGAATCTTATCATTAGAGGTTTGCCCGATAACTTGCTTAAGCTTGTCACAAACTTTGAGTGCGCCTATGCTATGTGGAAGTTCTTGGAAGAACTTTATCCGGACTACTCTTTGGGAGGTATTGATGAAATTCTATACAAGACTATTGAATTTGATATGATGCGCCCCAATGATCCCAACTTTGATAAATGCTTCTTTGAGCTTCATGATCTTATGAAAAAGAAGGGTGATCCTTGTCTTATCAATGATCTAATTAGAAATGCTCTTGTATTGCATTCCGATGATTATTGTCACATTGACAAAACTAATGCAAGTCGTTGTCAAATTGACCTAGGTATTGATGATGAACAATCTATGGGTCAATATGATGATGAGCATGAGCATGATGATGATTACTCCGATTCGGACACCGAGCTAGACAAGATCATGAAGAGTCTCAATCTTATGGCGAATCTGAGAGACTACATATCCGGTGGAAAAGAATGGATTCTTGATAGTGGATGCACCGATCACATGACCGGAGACGAAGACATGTTTGGAGAGCTTGCAAAGAACGATGGTCCACGCAAGTATGTGACTTTTGGAGACAACTCCAAGGGTAAGGTACTTGGCCTTGGTAAGGTGGCCATATCTCATGATAGCTCTATTCAAAATGTCATGCTTGTTGAATCACTTGGATACAATTTACTTTCCGTGTCTAGATTAGTGACTTTGGATTCAATGTGCTATTCACCAAAGTAGATTGCCAAGTCTTTCGTCGTGACAATCATAACATGGTATTTACCGGTATCCGTAGAGGTGATCTATATATTGTTGATTTCACTAAGAAAGCTCAACCTAGAACTTGCTTCATTGCTAAATCCGCTAAAGGTTGGTTATGGCATAGAAGGCTTGGACATGTTGGTATGCGTAATCTAGACAAGCTAATCAAAGGTGATCATATTCTTGGTGTTAAAGATGTTCTCTTTGACAAAGATAGACTTTGTAGTGCTTGTCAGGCAGGAAAACAAGTAGGTGGAAGTCATCCCGTGAAGAACATCATGACCACAAGGAGACCGCTTGAGCTTCTTCATATGGATCTCTTCGGTCCCAATGCTTACAAAAGCCTTGGTGGTAACTCCTTTGGTCTAGTTATAGTTGATACTTATTCCAGATTTACGTGGGTATTTTTCCTCGATGACAAATCGCAGGTTCAGAGAATCTTCAAAACCTTTGCCAGAAAGGCCCAAAATCAATTTGAGGTGAAAATCAAGAAAGTTCAGAGTGACAATGGAACGGAGTTCAAGAACGCCCATGTAGACTCTTTTCTCGATGAGGAAGGGATTCTACATGAGTTCTCGGCTACGTACACACCTCAACAAAATGGAGTTGTTGAGAGGAAGAACCGAACGCTCATAGAGATGGCGAGAACGAAGCTTGATGAATACAAGACACCGAAGCACTTTTGGGGTGAAGCCGTCCAGACAGCTTGTCATGCTATCAACAGGCTTTATCTTCATAAGCTTCTCGGCAAGACTTCATACGAGCTCCTCACCGGTAACAAAACCCCAAGTGGGATACTTTCGTGTCTTTGGTTCAAAATGCTATATCCTTGATAAGCATCGTCGGTCTAAATTTGCTCCTAAAACTCATGAAGGCTTTTTCCTCGGTTATGGATCAAACTCCCACACCTACCGTGTCTACAATAATTTCACCCGAAAGGTTGAAGAGACGGTAGATGTGAAGTTTGATGAATCTAATGGCTCGCAAGTAGAGCAAATGCCTATTGATGTAGGAGACAAGGACCCATCGGAAGCCATTCAAGATTTATCTATTGGAAAGATCCGTCCCATGGAAGTGAAGGAGAGTACCTCATCTACATATGTGGAGCCCCCTACCTCACGGCAAGATGAACCTCAAGGCAACATGGAGGCTTACACAAGTGGAACTCACCAAGATGAGGAAGTGCAACAAGAAGATCCACCACAACCTCCTTCTCCACCGCCTCAAGACAACACCAACAACAATGAAGAAGATGAGGATGATGAGGAAGCTCAGCCACAACCACAACAAAAGCTATCCCGAGTCCGAGCAAGAGTCAAGAAGAATCATCCCGTGGAACAAATGATGAATGACATCGACTCCGGGAGAATTACTCGCTCTAAAACTCGCTTAGCTAATTTTTGTGAGCATTACTCATTTATCTCTAGTCTTGAACCTATGAAGGTAGAAGAAGCACTAGAAGACCCGGATTGGGTGAACGCTATGCACGAAGAGCTACACAACTTCGAGGAACAATGTATGGACTTTGGTAGAGAAGCCCAAGGATGATCAAAACGTCATTGGAACCAAATGGGTGTTTCGGAACAAGCAAGATGAAGATGGACAAGTCATCCGCAACAAGGCTCGTCTCGTAGCTCAAGGTTACACACAAGTCAAAGGTATGTACTATGGTGAGACCTATGCCCCCGTTGCTAGACTTGAGTCCATTCGCATTCTTCTTGCTTATGCCAACCACCATGATATTACTCTCTATCAAATGGACATTAAAAGTGCTTTCCTAAATGGTGAAATTGAGGAGGAAGTATTTGTGAAACAACCTCCGGATTTGTGAATCCTAAAAGCCTAATCATGTTTACAAGTTGCACAAAGCTCTTTATGGTCTTAAACAAGCTCCTAGAGCTTGGTACAAATGCTTGACTAGCTTTCTTCTTGAAAAAGGATTTGAGATTGAAAAATAGACTCAACGCTTTTCACGAAAAGGGTTGATGGTGAACTATTTGTGTGCCAAATATATGTTGATGATATTATCTTTGGTTCAACTAACCCTCATTTTAGCGAGAAGTTTGGAAAGCTCATGTCGGAGAAGTATGAGATGTCCATGATGAGTGAACTCAAATTCTTCCTTGGGTTGCAAATCAAGCAATCTAAGGAGGGTACCTTTGTCTCACAAACAAAGTACACCAAGGATCTCTTCAAGAAGTTCAACATGCAAGAAAGCAAAGGTATGAGAACCCCCATGCCTACAAGTGGACATAATGACTTGACAAAAGATGGAGAACCTGTTGATCAAAAGGTTTACCGATCCATGATTGGTTCTCTACTATATCTCTGTGCTTCTCGTCCTGACATAATGTTGAGTGTATGCATGTGTGCTCGATATCAAGCAGCCCCTAAAGAATGTCATCTTAAAGCTGTTAAAAGAATTGTGAGATATTTGATACACACACCAAACTTTGGCATTTGGTATCCTAAGAGGGCCTCTTTCAATCTTGTTGGCTATTCCGACTCGGACTATGCCGAGACAGGTTGATAGAAAGTCAACTTCGGCACGTGTCAATTCCTTGGTCGATCCCTTGTATCTTGGTCCTCCAAGAAACAAAATTCGTATCTTTATCTCTCGCCAAGCGTAATATATTGCTGCTGGATCATGTTGTGCTCAGTTGCTATGGATGACACAAACGCTTAAGGATTATGGGATAAATGCGAGACATGTTCCCTTGCTTTGTGACAATGAGAGTGCGATTAAGATTGGACACAATCCTGTGCAACACTCTCGAACGAAACATATTGAAGTTCGTCACCACTTTATTCGTGATCACCTTGCCAAGGGTGACATCAATCTTAAGCATGTTCGAACTGACAAACAACTTGCTGATATCTTTACAAAACCTCTTGATGAGAAAATGTTTTGTCGCTTAAGGAGTGAGTTGAACATCATTGATGCTTCAAACTTGGAGTGAAAACTCCATTGATGCATGCAAGGCATGAGCCTACTTGACTAATCCTTGATATTTCTCTTATGATGATGATCATATGTCTTGGACACATTTGCCTCCTTGTATTGCATCTAACTCCTTGCAGGTACTTGGATGATCTACATTCCACAAGATTACCACACACTCAAATCATGAGTAATCTTGTCATTGACCAAGTATCTAGCCCTTTGGGATGTTGAGTTCAAGGAACAAAATTTCAGATATCCTTTTTGACACCTTATACATCTAGTATTTCACTCTTGTCATCTTGGATATTCTTGAGTATTTCCTTGCTTGCCTAACCCATGTAGGAAGATGAACTACACAAGTGGAAATGGTGCTCCAACTTCACATTCTATGAGCACCTACATCAAGTTCACCTACATGAGCAAAGCAACAACAAGCCCAAGGTATGTTCTTCACATCTTTAAGGAGCTTTGCTCAAAGACATGAGTACAAGCAGCTTCATAAGATGTGATCACATCAAATGCTTAATCAAAAAATGGCAACCCCATTTTGAGCTTAAACGATGTGTATGACCTATGATCAAATGTTCTCATTTGACTCCTAAGTCAAAATACTCAAACATAGGTGACCTAGTCGCCGACCCTTATCTAGATGAAGTACATATGTTTTTGCAATCTTTCTATTTTCTCTTATGTTCTCTCATTGAGTTTTCCTTTTTAATCAAAAAAAAAAACTTCATCTAGCAATCTTTTTCATTTCTATTTCTTCTGTTTTTGTGAATATCTTTTTGGCTCTGATCAATTCCCTGAAAATCATTTACAAATTCATTGCAAATCCTTTGAAACATTCCTTGCAAAGTGAGCTGAATTATTTCTGTATTTCCTTGAATTAAACTCAAGGCCACCGACTTAAAAATTTGGTCGACCGAAAAGGATCTGCCCTAAGTCCCTGACTTTCGGACCCACCGATCCATCTAATTCGGTGTCACCGATTTTCTTTCAGGATGTCATCTTCTGCAGCTCCACTCAATGATTTTCTTTGCATATTCCTTATTGCCCAGTTGTGATTCTTAAGGATCCCACTTCTTTCCTTCCATCTTTCCTGACCTTCCTAGTCGGCTGTCCTTTTCGGCACTTGATGTCAAAGGGGGAGAAGATTTAGGGGGAGATAAGGGGAGAAGAGAAGATTTAGGGGGAGAAGAAGAGCAATCTTACTCTTACCTTAAGGGGGAGAGAATCACATCAAAGCTTTGCCGTGTTCCACATTGGATACTACATTTGGCATCATTCTCTTGATTTTGCTTTCACAATTAACATCTTATGGAAAGCAAAATCTCTCAGAGTTCATTGAAAATCTTTTTAGTTTTGGGAGACATGTTTGCTAATTCAAGCTTGTGCTCAATATGAGACACTCTTTATACATGTCATCCCTGGCTTGGTACTTTTGATGTTCTTGCTGTTGGTTGAAGAAATACTCTTGTGTTATCTAACCTTGTTTTCCCAAGTTTATTTCTTCAGGTACAATGCCAAGGAACCTCAAGGTAAGTATATGCATCTTGCAGAATGTGCATGATGGTGACTTGCTTGTGAATACTTGTTTGCAAGAAATCACCATGCACATATGCATTATCACTCACTTCTTTTCATCTGCTCTGATGCATATAGCCAAGCTGCATGTAGCACATCTTGCTTTTCTCTCTTGTGTGCTTGTGGTAGTCCAAAACCATAATCTATGAAAATCTTGCACACTTGTAGGGGAGCCTGTGTACTACATGTTTGTCAAAGCTTTAGTGATAATTCTGTCTTTCTTTCAGTAAGCTTTGATGTCTTGTTTTGTGTGTTGCCATCAATTACCAAAAAGGGAGAGATTGAAAGCACATTTGCTCCCTGGGTGGTTTTGGTAATTAATGACAACATACTTTGTGGATGGGCTAATACTTTTATCAAGTATGTTTCAGGAAGGTCAATCACATTGGCATGGCAAAAGGACTGGAGAGGTGGACCCCTCAAGATGCTAAGGCAAGCATTGGCAAAAGCTCAAGACTCCATTTTTGGTTTAGTGATCCAAGATCACATTGAGTCCATAGGAAAGCCAATACTATTAAAAGGGGATGAGGTTATATTGATGATCTGGTTGCTCAAAGTGCTTAGTGATACATCTCCTAAACTATCAGCAACTCTTATTGCAATATACACTCATAAGTAATCTCGGTCCCACCGATTTTCCAAACTCACCACACCAAGATGAACCACCTCACCACAAAGCCAAACCCTAGAAATTTCGGATTTTCCGATTCGAACTCGGTCTCACCAAACTTGAGTTGCCAAGCTTCAGAACCTTCGTCATCAAATCGGTGTCACCGAGATGATGAAGTCGGTCCCACCGAGATTGGCAAGCTCTAGTCTTTGGAAGAATCGGACTAACCGAGATTGTATTTTCGGTCCCACCGAAAATCCCAACGCTCACATGATTTGAACTTTCGGTCTCACCGAGTTGTCAACTTCGGTCCGACCGAGATTGGTCAAATGTGTAACGGTTGGATTTTGTGTGGAGGCTATAAATACCCTCCACCCCTCTTCATTCGTGGAGAGAGCCATCGAAAGAACTACCACTCCTACCTTACATTTACGAGAAGAGAACTACCTACCCTTGTGTTGAGATCAAGTAGCTCCACTCCCACCATATGAAGCTTGATCTCTAGCCTTCCCAAGTTGCTTTCCACTCAATCCTTTCTTCCACCACAGCCAAATCAGTGAGGAGAGTTGAGTGTTGGGGAGATTATCATTTGAAGCACAAGAGCAAGGAGTTCATCATCATCAACACCATCTATTACCTTTTGGAGGGTGGTGCCTCCTAGATTGGTTAGGTGTCGCTTGGGAGCCTCCGTCGAGATGTGGAGTTGAACCAAGAAGTTTGTAAGGGCAAGGAGATCGCCTACTTCGTGAAGATCTACCCCGAGTAAGGCTAGCCCTCCGTGGGCGTATGCCATGATGGCATAGACAAGGTTGCTTCTTCGTGGACCCTTCGTGGGTGGAGCCCTTCGTGGACTCTCACAGCCGTTACCCTCCGTGGGTTGAAGTCTCCATCAACGTGGATTGACGATAGCAGCACCTATCGGAACCACGAGAAAAATCTCCGTGTCTCCAAATTGCGTTTGATCCTCTCCACTTCTCTTTACTACTTGTGCAATTTACTTTCCGCTGCCCATACTCTAGAATTGCATGTGTAGTATGCTACTTGACTTGTGTGTGATGCAAAATCTGCCAAGAACTTGTCTTTGTCAAAAGGCATAATTTTTATCTTGTCGAGTAGTCTAATCACCCCCCCTCTAGACACTCTCACCTTCTTCGATCCTACATGTGTCCTCGAGTTTAAATACCCAGCCGCTCCAACCAGACGTACAACTGAGACAGCAGTTGGAACTGGTTTACCAAATCATTGTCTTCACCAACTGACTGGTTCTATTTCCTCAACTCTTTCATTTCCTCATTACTGTGTTGAATGTTGTTCATATCTGTGCTTGAAGACTTTGACTGAAGACTTTCACAAATTCCTCAGTTCAATTTCTTCAGTCTATGTGTCTTCATCTTGCTATCATGTGTTTACGCTTTCCGTACTCTGTTTTAGTCTTCATTTCATCATGCTGACTATGTGTGTATCCTGTTATGTTTACTTCTGACTACATATTCCGCTGCAAGTAGTTCTTTGCTAAGGAATTTCCTCACCAGCAAATTCCTAAGTGAAGAATTCATAAAAATCGCCTATTCACCCCCCCTCTAGTCGATATAACGCACTTTCAATTGGTATCGAGCAGGTACTCCTTGTTCGTGTGATTTTGGTTTAACCGCTTTGGAGTTTTAGTTATGTCGACCGCAGTATGATCAAGGTCTCGGCTGGGTGTCCTACCTTTGATGGAACGGACTACCCCTACTGGAAGAACAAGATGCGAATGCATCTTGAGGCAATTGACAATGATCTCTGGTATGTTGTGGAAAATGGTGTCCCCTCTGTCACTGAAACACTGAACGCTACCGATGTGAAGAGATTCAAACAAATCGATTCTCAAGCGAAGAATATCATATGTGGTCATCTGAGCAAAGGACGGTATGGAAGAGTGAGTGCTTTGGAAACTGCTAAGCTTATCTGGGATAGGCTGTCCAAAGTAAATGAAGGAGTTTCAACTCAGCGTGACTCTCGAGTCGATGTTCTTCGAAATCTCTTCAACCGCTCCAAAAGACTCGACAATGATAATGTCCAACAAACCTTTGATCGCCTCACTGACATCTCAAATGAGCTTCAAGCCCTCGGTGCCACTGACATCACTGATCATGAAGTTGTGAAGAAACTGCTGAGATCGCTTGATTCCTCATTTGATACTCTGGGACTGATGATACAAGAATGTGCTGACTACAAGTCGCTTGATCCTGCTGATATCCTCTAAAGGCTAAACACTCACGAGTTCCACTTGCTGAAAAAGAGAGATCTCTATGGATCAAACTATGGCAAACCACGTGCCTCAAGGCTAAGGTTGTGTCGACTCAATGTGAGGATTCGGTAGTAGCCTTGGTGATCTGAAGAATCGAGCCAGATCTAGCTCGCTTGTGAAGAAATTCGAAGTTCACAAGACGTGGTCGCTTTGGAAAACCCTCAAGAGGAAATGATTCCTCATCCAAAGGACTACAAGAGAAGACTTTGCCACAAATGCAAGAAGCCTGGTCACTATATTCAAGATTGTCCTCGCTTGAAAAGGAAATGAAGAAGAAGAAATACAAGGATTACAGCTCGATGATATGAAGAAGAAGAAGAAATCGTCAAAATCTTCGCCATCAAAACCCTCAAAGTCTTCATCTCACAAGAAGGGCAGCTCCAAGAAAGCTCGGGCATTCATTGGCAAGGAAATGGACTCGCTGAATCTGAGGAAAATGATGAAGAGGGGAGTCTGAAGAATCTGAGTCCGTGTGGCGAGTCGGCGTTACTCTTGCTTTCGTCGACAAGTCCATCTTCAACATCAAGAAACCGACTCCACCGACAAGCCCGATGAAGATAATGATGGCTACGCCCCACCTATTGCTTCATGGCAAAAGGAGCTAAGGTACTCAAATACAACTCCTCTGATTCTAGTGAAAATGAATCTGATGAGGATCTCAAGCCTAGCTACTCTAAACTTGCTAAAATTGCTGTGAAACAACAACGGGCTCTAGAAAAGGTTCAAAACATGCTAGATAAAAGTGATGATATGTTGGGTGAAGAAACGGATCGCACTAAAGCCTTGATGAAAATCTTCAGAGACTTCACCTAGGTATGATAATCTTCAAGGTCATCATAACTCTCTCTTGTCTGATCATGAGAAACTTTCATATGAATTTCTTCAAGAAAAGCAAGATCACGAGAAGCTTTCTCTTGAAGCTCTTCAAAGAAAGGAAGATCTTGAAAAGCTAAGAGTGTGTTATGAAGATCTTCAGAAGGAGCGCGATTCATTACTAGCTCAACAAATCAGCACTTCTCAGGAAGAATTTGTTCCTCCATGCTTAAAGTGCATTGAACATGAATCTGCTAATTCTTCACCTGAATGTTCAAATGCTTCAAATGTTACAAATTCTTCATCTGCCTCTGCTATCACTAATTCCTCATCTGAGGACATTGCTAGTATCACTGACAATGCAGGGCTGAAGGAATTGTACATGACAGGCATGTACAAAAGTCTCAAAGGGCATCAGACACTTTGTGATGTGCTCAAAAAGCAGATCCTCAACAGAAACCCTAGGAAAGAGGGTATTGCCTTTGAGAGGAAACTCAATGCCGATGGAACATATTGGAAGCTTGAGCAGCATCCCAAAACCTCATGGGTTGCTGCAAAGGGACCCCTAGTTGATCCATCTAACTTATCTGGCTTTACATGTGAATCTCCTCATTCTTCTGATGAGTTATTTGACTCCAACTATAAACTGTTCAAAAATCAGAATGGTGAAGTATTTGCTAGATATGTTGGCACTAACTGCAGGAACGGTTCCCCCATGAAGAAAATCTGGGTTCCCAAAAGCTGTGTTGAAAGTCTTCAGGTGAATGTCCTCATGACACCACCTATGAAGAACATGAACCCCAGATCAAATTCTTCACATGGATCAAATTCCTCATCTGGATCAAAGTCCTCATATGATTATCATCGTGCTAACAACTCTGTCTCGCAGGGTAGAGCTAAGGGCTATGAATATGTGCATTATTCTTCAAACCATTATGTTCATAAGTCCTCGAAGAATTACTCTGCTTATTCATATGCTTACCCTAACCCCTCTTATGTTAAGCGAAATGGTTTGGCATCTTTGCCACCTTTCTCACATGGTGCTCGCAGGATGATGAACTCTTTGCCACCCCTCCAGATGTGGGTGGTGAAGAAAAGAACTAATCTCTTCTGCAGGTCAGGTCTCCGGCGTGCTCTAACGTCTCAAGAATTTGTTGGGACCTCACAAAATACACGAAAGGACGCAGCGAATCATGATGAAATGAACTTTCATTTCACACGTCCTCATACCGCTATATCATTTCTCGCTTGATGAAATTCATCGATGAACTTGATATCATATTCTTCACCGATGAAGCATATGAGATTGTAAGCTACACTAATTCATCTGCAGGATGATCAACCCAAAACCACCGAATGGGTCCTCGATAGTGGATGTACAAATCACATGACCGGTGACAAGAATCTATTGATGGATGCTCCTTATCACCGTCACCTCGAGGCATATCATCTTTGGCCGACAAAGGCAAAAGTCGTATTGGGTCTTGGTAAGGTTGCTATCTCTAAGGATAAGCACATGGACAAAGTCATGCTTGTTGAGTCCTTAGGATACAATCTTATGTCGATCTCAATGCTTTGTGATCTTGATATGGTTGTTGTCTTGACAAATATCGCTGTGTTGTGATTATGGAAGTCGACAATTCCAAAGTCTTCAAGGCTTTAGGAGAGGAGATCAGATATTGTTGATTTCTCTACAGACCACAACCAGCCGTGTGTCTACTTGCAAAAGCTTCGTAGGCTGGCTATGGCATCGACGACTTGGTCATGCAGGCATGAGGAATTTGAACACGCTATGAAGAAGAAGCATGTCATTGCCATTGAGAATGTCAAATTCTCAAGGATCACTTATGCGAAGCATGTGAAGCCGAAAAATGACCAAGGCCAAGCATCCAAATAAGACTATCATGACCACTACCCGTCCATTCTAATTGCTTCACATGGACCTCTTCGACCTAATCATTATTCAGCGGTCACTAATGATGCATCTTTATATGGTTTTTCATTGTTGATGATTATTCTCGATATACATGGGTACACATTGTTACTTACAAACATGAAGTGCGTGAAGTCTTCAAATGATTTTCCTCAAGGGCTTCAACCAACTTTGGTGTGAAGATCAAGCATATCGAAGTGACAATGGAACCGAGTTCAAGAATTCTGGTCTTGATGCCTATCTTGATGAACTTGGTATTACTCATGAATTATCTGCTCCCTATACTCCTCGCAGAATGGCGTCGTGGAGCGCAAGAATGTAACTCTTGTTGAGATGGCTCGCACTATGCTTGATGAATACAAAACGCCTCGGCGTTTACGGATTGATGCAATTGATACTGCCTGCCACATCATCAACAGAGTATATCTTCACAAATTCTTCAAGAAGACAGCCTATGAACTCCTCACTGACAAGAAACCCAATGTGAGTTATTTCAAAGTCTTCGGTGCTAAATGTTGGATTAGAGATCCTCACCACAACTCTAAGTTTGCACCGAAAGCACATGAAGGTTTTATGCTAGGTTACGGAAAGGACTCGCACACCTACAGAGTCTTCAACATTGTTCTTCACAAGATTGTTGACACTATAGAAACTAATGGCTCGCAAAGAGAGCACCTACCTTCTGTGTAAGATGAACCAGCACCTGAGGATGCTATCAAGCTCAAGGCAACCGAGGATGTCATTCCTACTGAAGAATCTGCTGAAGAATTCATTCCTGTTCGTGAAGAACGTCGAGCTGATGCACCTAAAGAACATGATGAGGAAAATGGTGCTAAAGAAAATGCTGATCAAAATCCTCAGCGACAACCAACTCATCCACGCGTTGCAAAAGAAGTGCAAGTGGAGAAGATCATCGATGACATTAGCGCACCAGGTCCTCTCACACGCTCAAAAGCCTCACACATATCTAACTTTTGTGGGCACTATGCTTTTGTCTCTATCTTAGAGCCCACTAAGGTAGATGAAGCTTTTCTGGAGCCGGAGTGGATTCAGGCTATGCAAGAAGAATTACATCAATTCGAGTTGAACAATGTCTGGGAATTGGTCAATTGCCCAGATCCTCGCAAGCATAATATCATTGGCACAAAGTGGATCTACCGCAACAAGCAAGATGAAAATGGCCTTGTGGTGAGGAATAAGGCACGACTAGTAGCTCAAGGCTACACACAGTTGAGGAATTGATTTCAATGAAACTTTTGCACTGTTGCTAGACTTGAGGCTATTCGATTTTACTTGCCTATGCTAACCATCATGATATCATTTTATATCAAATGGATGTGAAAAGTGCATTCCTCAATGGTAAGCTTGAGGAGGAAGTATATGTTGCTCAACCCCCAGGTTTTGAAGATCCCAAGAATCCTGACAAAGTCTTCAGACTCAATAAGGCCCTCTATGGCCTCAAGCAAGCCCCTCGGGCATGGTATGACACATTGAAGGAATTCTTCGTGAAGAATGGCTTCACACCCGGTTCACTCGACCCTACTCTATTTACTAAATCATATGATGGTGAACTGTTTGTGTGCCAAATATATGTTGATGATATTATCTTTGGCTGTACTAACCAACGATACAGTGATGAATTTGCCTATATGATGAGTGAAGAATATCAAATGTCTATGATGGGAGAATTGAAATTCTTCTTAGGTCTTCAAATTAAATCGAAAGCGCAATGGCATATTCATATCTCGGAAATACCTCAAAGATGTACTAAGGAAATTCGCATGCAAGATTGCAAAGGCGTAAAATTCCTATGCCCACAAATGGCCATCTATGCAATTTATTGAAAATGGTATTGACTTCGATCACAAGGTATACCGCTCCATGATTGGTTCTTTATTGTACTTATGTGCATCTAGGCGGATATAATGCTTAGTGTTTGCATGTGTGCCCGATTTCAAGCTGCACCAAGGAATCACACCATAAGGTCAGTGAAGCATATGCTTCGATATCTAGCTCACACACCAACACTAGGATTATGGTACCCCAAGGGCTCGCTTTTGATATCATTGGATATTCTCGACTCGACTATGTTGGTGATCGTGTGGACCGCAAGTCAACATCGGCACTTGTCATTTACTTGGACGATCTTTGGTCCATTGGTCCTCGAAGAAACAGAATCTGCGATCACCGCTTCATCTTTGAAGCTGAATACATTGCTGCTGGCTCATGTTGTGCTCAATCGCTTTGGATGAAGCAAACCTCAAGGACTATGGCGTCAAAGTGAAGAATGTGCCTCTCCTCTGCGACAATGAGAGTGCCATCAAGATTGCTCACAACCCAGTTCAGCACTCGAGGACTAAGCACATCCAGATTCGTCATCATTTTCTTCGGGATCATGTGTTGAAGGGCGATATCTCCATCGAGCATGTGAAGACTGAAGAACAGCTGGCTGATATCTTCATAAGCCCTTGGATGAGAAGAGATTTAGCAAGTTGCGGTGTGAGCTAAATATCTTAGAATCTTCGAATGTTCTTTGAAAAGGACACACATCCTAACCCTTATGCAGAATTGATGACTTAGATGTGCAACACATGAAGAAACGTTTTTCTTCAATCAATGAAGAATAACACTCTAAGTGTGAAGAAATTAATGAAGAATCTGATTCTCAGAACCCTACGACAATTGTACGCGGTGTCTGAAATCATCATTCTTATACGGTGGGTTACGCCACCACAAAAGTTGAAAATCTTGAATCTGAGTTTTTCCTCATTTTCGAAATTCCTCAGTTTTTCAAATTCTTCAACTTTGCAAAATCTTCAGTGTTTCCGTCATTTTTCTTCATTGGCTATATATATATGTGAGTTTATGTCCTCTACAGCATTCACTTATTGCTATTTCTTCAAGTTGTGATTTCCGCTAAGTGAATGTGATCGGACCCTTCCACCTCTATGCTATACTCAACCCAATCTATTCACAAATTCTTCGTGTGCGTTCTAATTGAAACTCGTTCAAAGTCTTCACTGTGTCCTTGACAGCTGAAGAAATTGCGAACGAAATTTTAAAACAAATCTTATCCAGATTTTCGGATTTACCCCTCAAACCGTTCCGTATCCCACGATACATTAGTTTATTCACCCACGATCCTACACGATCTCATCTGCACAGTACGTCGGTGACACATGTTGCGTGAAGAAGAAAGGGCAGGGGCATGTTCGTCCCAAAATCTTCGGGCGAACAGTTTTCACCGTGACTATAAATACCCCCTCTCCCTTCCTTACTTCATTTACTCTGCTCGGTCGCTGTCTCGCCGAGCTCTCCTCAAACCCTAGCGCCGCCGCTACTCCATCGCCGTCGGTGAGGAAGAGCTTCACCGCCTCGACCTCGTCGCCGTCAGATTTGGCGCCGCTGCATGAAATCTTCACTCTGCCGCCGCCGTAGCTGTCTCCCTCTGCCAAGTTAGGGCGCGGGAGATCTAACGTGACGAACTTCACTACAGTTCATCTCTGTTCGTCGTGTTCTTCAGTTCGGGTAATTAAAAGTCACTTTTATTACTCGCTTTAATTCTCAAATCTTTCTGAAAATCCTCAAAGGTGTTTATTCTTCAAAATCTTCACATATGAACACCTCACACACTATATGCTCTTGATTTATCTCTCTAAGCTTTCTTTTCTTCAAGATTCCTCAATTGTGCGGATTTTCAATCTGTACAACTCTGGAACCTAAGACCAAAACGCTTAGTGAAATTCCTCCAGGCTCAACTGGTCAAATTCCTCAAAACTTGTTCCTTTTGAAAAATTGTCTGAGAACGCATATGACCTCTCCAAATTCCTCGCACCTACACTCTGTTCACAGGTACTCATGTCCGCTGCTGAATCACTAGGTTCTCATCAACTTAACTCATTTGCAGCATTCCTCGAAGAAAATCGCATACTTCTTCAGAGTGTTCTATTGTTCAAATTCCTCATCCAAGAAAATGGCGTAAGGCAAGAGACCGCAGAAGGGAGGAAAGAAACTGGAGGTCATGACCGCCTTTGAGATTCCCGATGAAATATACAAAGACTATTGCACACTGATGAAGCCAAGTTTGGCAAGGAGACCAAAAATCAGCGCAAGTGCGATCCAGAGGATAGAACGAAGATGGGCACGAGAATGGAGGAATATCGCTATGTTACTCCCAAGTACATGAAGAAATTCGCCTTAAATCCTCCATGCCCAAGAGCTCCTTTGGCACCGGCAAGTCACGATCCCACCAAATCAAGCGTGGTGAAGACTTTCTGAAGAATGGTCCAGCGCCAAGCCAAATTGGCAAGACAGGCCAAGGAGGCAAAGAGGAATTCAATGAGGATTCTGCTGCTTGCTGCTGCCGAGACCTCGGTCAAGCCGAGGAAATCAACGCCAAGAAGCCTGCTCGCAAGCCAAGTGCTTCACCATCAGCGCCCTCACGGCCCAGCCTCCTCGGCCGCGCCCTCACGGAAAATTCCTCGATCGCTGCTGCTCCTCAAAATCCTCAAGCAGCTCCTCCAAGTCCTCAACTCCTGTGCATCCGCTACATGTCAAAGGACTCGGGGTTTCTCGATTGCTTCGTGTCTCAAAGAAGTTCTCACCGCACCGATGTCCTCATCAGCCCCACTCTCATCAAGACAAAAGCAAGCGCTGGGCGCGGTCCTCAGCCAAGTCCAAGAAAGAAACAGGTTGCCTTCAACGTACCCTTTGATGATGAAGCTTCTGATGAAGAACTTGCAGAAATCATCAGAGACAGTCTGACAAAGGCTGCTAGAGCCAAAGGAACAACTGTGCCTCTGCTTTTGGATCCGAAGAAGATCCTTGACTTCATCGACCTATGGCATCAAGATCCAAACACTCCCATACCTGATCTGCCACTGACTCCTGGTCAAAGTCATATGCCGAACCATTTCATCGCTGAAGAAAAATGGAAATTTGAAAAGGCTCGTGAAATAAAGAGAGCACAAGCCGAAAGGAGAAGCTTCGAGGAAGAACATCGCCAACTCGACTCTGAAGAACTTCTCAAAGCTCAATCTGAAATCCAAGCCCTCAAAGAAGGATTTCGATGCTTATAATGCTGATTGGCAAGGAGCCAAGGTGAGATTCACAATTTGACGAAGAAAATGACAACCGCTTGCAGCCCCATCGCAACAAGAAAATCCTCAGTGAAGACTCGCCACCTCTTTGAAGAACATGCCAAGATCTGCTGATGACTTTCATCCCGCCGATGAGAATACAAGTTCCGTGGCTGATGACTCTATTCCACCACCGAAGAAATTCCTGTGGCATCCACTAGTGGTGCCCTGAAGAAATCGAAGAGATCAGGCAATCGCACTGATTCCAAGAAACCGAACCACGCCCTCGGCTCCTCTGCACCAACACCAACTCCACTCCTTCCTTCGCTTATGAAGTGAAGAAGACAAAGGCTACTGAATCGAGCTGCGGTGAAGAAGAGGAAGGCATCAGCTGCGTCAAATTCTTCGGCTGCGAAGAAAATGAAGCCAATGACCAGCTCACTTGAAAATCCTATTGATGCCGTTCCCATTTCCTCCATGTCGTCTAAGGAAATTGTTCCTTATGGAGAAGACTACAAGATCCCAAGTGGATCTGATGAAGAAGATCAATCTGTTGCTACCTCAGAACAGTTTGATGAAGAAATTGAAGTGGAAGCATTCCCTTCACCGCCAGTCGTTTCCTCACCCGTGCCTCAGTTCATAGCTGAAGAGGCTGGTGTTGAGGAAATTGAAAAAGAAGATGAAGACGTGGATATTGGATGCACTACACCAGTGATGAACGATGACTTTTGGGAAAGTCAGCATCCCAATACTCCTCTCTTCACTCCAATTCAACAAATACCTCAGTCCCCGGCTACAACTGTTCAATTGGGCTCTGAAGAAACTCATCCCACATCTTTTGTTCATGAAGAAATTCCAGCCGCTAGTGTTTGAAGAACCCTTCTTGATCCCCAAACTGCACAAGAAGAGGAACCAGAAATTCTCACCAAGCACCGAGATCGTGATTCACGAGGTTGTGCTGCAAATCACTGACATTCCTCTGCCCAAACCAAAGAATCCGTTCTCAAGCAAGCAAAAATTCAAGGTGAAGACTTCTTTTCGAGCATGTGTTCTTCATCGCCATAATCCATAAGACTCGCTTGCATGAGGAAAAGACGCTCGACTCCTACTCAAGCAAACTTCTATTCCTCAGTGCTCTTTGACAAGGACAAGATCTTCGACCATGAGCATATTCCTCATGTGGATATGGAATCACTGCCATGCTTCGAGCCAATCCTGAGAGTTATTCACGATGCAGGGCTGCTGAATTTCTACACTGATATCTGTGACTGGAATCAAGAACTCATTCTTCAGTTCTATGCCACTTTGCATATCACTGGCGATGCTGAAGATGTCAATTCATGGGTACTGGATTGGATGACGGAAAATACTCACTACAAGGCACCAGCAACTGAATTGCTTCGTGTCCTTCCTCTTGATCCTCCCCATGAAAGTGCACGTTGCATCTACAATGACCGCGAGCTGACTGATCATTATATGCAAGTGCTCATGAAGCCTTTGAAGCGTGGCAGGCCCTCGAACCAAATTCCTCGTCAAGGAATTGTTGTATGTGCCTCGGACTGTCTATCGAATTCGACGAAGACAATGAGTCCCATCAAAGGCCACGACTCAAATGATGAAGATGTCGCTGGCATCATGAAGAACATGCTTTTCAACATCATTCATGGCGTTCCGTCAACTTCCATGATTTCTTCATGAGGACTCGCTAATGTTGCAATGTCACCTTTTGAGCTGAAGCCCTATGTGCCTTGGATTATGAGATTCATAAGGGCAAGATCTTCACCGAATTACAAGGTCGACACTCAACCATGGTAGCTACTTGACGCCCATTGAAGTCCTCAGCGACCGGTTTCATCATCTGATGATAAGGGCAAGGCAGCTGCTGTGATTGATGAAGGCACTCATCCATTGGATGGTCAATTCCGTCTCGCTACATCTTACTCCACCAATGACGATTCTGCAACACATGACTCAAAGAAAATACCTCACCAAGCAAAAGCCTCAAGCAACAAAGACCCACGGTGATGATCGACCGTGAGTTACTCCTCGCCTTCATCGAAGGTTGAACGCAATCGAAATGGGTGAAGCGTCAATTTGCTGCAATTCTTCACAACATGACCTCAACACATAATGTAGTGAAGAAAAATCAGTACTACCTTCATGAAACCCTCAACCGCACCTGGGCTATTCTCAATCATGTATATTCTGCGGAAGAATTGAAGACTATGGGTCTCCAGGAAGCTTTTGACTGGTCTGCACCACCTCCGAAGAAATTCAAGAGAGTCAAAGTTCCTGATCTGGTGGCGAGTTCTTATTCTTCATCGGGTGAAACTGATGAACATGAAGATTTGGACAACACTGCGGCAGGCCCTACTTCAACAACCAACCCCGACAACGCTGGCGCTCCTCCATCAACTTGAAAATCTTCGTAGCGTTAGTCCTCGCCGATCCTTTTGGTAATTTGATGACAAAGGGGAGAAATCTGAGTTAGTCTTCAAGCGGGTTCATATTATGGGCTTTTTTATTAAGTTACAACTCTCGTTCTTTCGAAACATTTATTGGATCGAGTTGTAATCTTAAATCCGATGGTGCCTTGATACTTTTGGTCGTACTCTGATGCTTTTGATGCACTGAGCTCTGAAACTTTTGATGTGCTATTCCGCATGCTTATTCCTTGTCAATATTATTGCACGCATGCTGAATCTCATCAGGCACCATATTTCATCATGCATTTAAAATTCTTCATATTATATATCAAATGTGTCTATGAATTACAAGATATAGGGGGAGATCTCCATGATTCAATTCTTCAAATGTGCATTGCCTCAAAAGCAAATTCCTCAGTATGCACATATCCAGGGGGAGTTCTTCTATATCTTGCAATCAAATTCCTCAATATCAGTATTTACACTTCATATGTTTATCCCCATTGAAAACTTAACCTATGCTGTCATCAATCACCAAAAAGGGGGAGATTGTAAGTGCATCTAGTGCCCCTTAGTGATTTTGGTGTATTGAAGACTTATAGGTTAAGTAACTGATGCGTTTGTGAGTGTACACAGGTCTATAAGTCTATGAGGAGTTTGATATTTACAGAGAAAGTCGACCCTAAAATGAAGTTCTTCGATCAAGACTTTGATATTCTCAAGACTTTCAAGACTTTGAAAGTGAAGAAATTGGTGTGACCTTGAAGACTTGATATTCATTCGAGGAATATGAAGCGTGAAGACTCTTGTTTTCGTAGTTTCATTTTCTCTTTCTTGAGTCATAGGAAACACCGTCTTCGTTAAAGGGGTCGAGGAAATACTAAGGAAAAATTTCCATGTGATGCTCAACTCAAAATTCTACACCTACCAATCCCTTCGAGTGAAGCCATTGAAATCTCATACGATTCACCAAATTCTTCATGAGAGAGATGCAATTCTTCCGTCATCGATGACTTTGCTCGATCGAGGAGTTAGGAATTCGCCAGTCTGAATTGCCTACACAAAGGAGGAACATGATAGCCCTGAGGAATTTGAGAGTCAAATTTCCGACCGTTGCTATGCTGCGCGCCGGTTGTCCCAAAATATCTTATCCACCTAACGGTCATATCATTGAAGGGCATTTATGTCTTATCATGTCAGGCTGCTCCCTAGGCTATAAATAGCGGCCGCTACAGCCACTAGCTGGTTGGCTACTCCGAGAGAACTTGACACTTGTCATTTGAGAGCAACCCATCCTCCGAGGACTTTGAGCGAAAATCATCAAGTGAGGAAAATCCCAAAACCAAACCCCCACAAACCCAAAGTGATTGAGCATCACTGAAGAAATTGATCCTGCGTGGATCCGACGCTTGTTACCTTTGAAGACTGTGCTTCTTCCAGACGGTTAGGCGTCAAGGTCTAGAGAATCCAAGAGGAATTGTGGATCGCCGAGTGACCAAGTCTGTGAAGGTTTGGAAGTCACCAAGACTTACCACGAGTGATTGGACGAGGCTGTGTGGTCTTAGTTCAAGGAGAATACGGTGAGGACTGGTGTCCTGAGTTGCGGCTCGAGATCGGGTGTCCGGACTGTGTGTCCTCGAGTTTAAATACTCACCGCTCCAACCAGACGTATAACCGAGACAGCAGCTTGGAACTGGTTTACCAAATCATTGTCTTCACCAACCGATCGGTTCTATTTCCTCAACTCTTTCATTTCCTCATTCTTGTGTTGAATGTTGTTCATATCTGTGCTTGAAGACTTTGATCAAGACTTTCACAAATTCCTCAGCTGTGTGTCTTCATCTTGCTATCCTGTGTTTACGCTTTCCGTACTCTGTTTTAGTCTTCATTTCATCATGCTGACTATGTGTGTATCCTGTTATGTTTACTTCTGAGTACATATTCCGCTGCAAGTAGTTCTTCGCTAAGGAATTTCCTCACCAACAAATTCCTCAGTGAAGAATTCATAAAAATCGCCTATTCACCCCCCCTCTAGTCGATATAACGCACTTTCATCATTTTACCCCCTCTCTTTTATTTTCATTTTAGAAATATTAGGAGAGAAAAATAATTAAAATCAAACGATCCTCTTTTCAAAATTTGAGAAAACTCAAATATGAAAATAACGAAATCCCCAACTCTCTCCGTGGGTCCTTGAGTTGCGTAGAATTTCTAGGATCAACCCAAAATGCAATAAAATATGATATGCAATGATGATCTAATGTATAACATTCCAAATTGAAAATTTGGGATGTTACAAACCTACCCCCCTTAAGATGAATCTCGCCCTCGAGATTCGGGTGGGCTAGAAAATAGGTGAGGGTGGTCCTTCCGTAGGTCTTCCTCTCGTTCCCAGGTGGCTTCCTGCTCGGTATGGTGGCTCCACTGAACTTTGCAGAACTTGATAACTTTGTTGCGTGTGACTTGGCTTGCAAACTCGAGGATCTTGACTGGTTTCTCCTCGTAGGTCAAATCACTATCCAACTGAATTGCTTCCAGCGGCACTGTATCTCTCAGTGGAATGTCAGCCATCTCTGCGTGGCACTTCTTCAACTGGGAAACGTGGAACACATCGTGAACTCCTGACAATCCTTCTGGCAATTCCAACTTGTAAGCAACTTCTCCCATACGTTCCAAAACTTTGTATGGTCCCACAAAACATGGTGCTAACTTTCCCTTAACCCCAAATCGTTTAACTCCTCGAAGTGGGGACACATGAAGATAAACTCTGTCTCCAACTTTCTAAACTGTCTCCTTGCATTTAGAATCCGCATAGTTCTTCTCTCTGGAGTAGGCTACCTTGAGTGTATCGTGAATCAACTTAACCTTCTCTTCAGACTCCTTAATCAAATCGGTCCAAACAACTGACGGTCTCCAACTTCATCCCATAACAACGGTGTCCTGCACCTCCTTCCGTACAAAGCTTCGAAAGTGGCTATCTTCAAACTGGATTGGTAGCTATTATTGTAAGAACTCTACATATGGCAAATTGTCGTCCCAACTAGATCCATAATCTAGCGCACAAGCTCTCAACATGTCCTCCAAAATCTAATTGACTCTCTCGGTCTGTCCATCTGTCTGCGAATGAAAAGTCGTACTGAACTCTAGCCTGGTATCCAAAGTCTCATGCAACTGATTCCAGAACTTTGAGGTAAACTGGGTTCCTCTGTCTGATACAATTGTCCTCGGAACTCCATGAAGACATACGATCCTGGTCATGTATATCTTTGCCAACTTAGCACTGGTGTAAGTGGTCTTCACTGGGATGAAATGAGCTACCTTCGTCAAACGATCGACTACAACCCATATCAAGTCATAGCCTGAACGAGTCCTTGGCAATCCCATGATAAATCCATGCCTAACTTATCCCACTTCCATTCGGGTATCAGCAATGGCTGTAACAATCTAGCTAGCCTCTGATACTCTACCTTTACTCTCTGACATACATCACAAACTGCTACATACTCCGCAATATCTTTCTTCATTCCAGTCCACCAGAAATTGTCCTTCAAATCCAAATACATCTTGGTATTTCCTGTGTGAAACAAATACGGCGAATCATGGGCCTCTTGCAGAATCAACTTTCTGATCACGTGGTCATTAGGCACATATGCGCGGTCCTCAAATCATAAGGTATCGTGCTCATCCTCACAAAATCCTTTAGCCTTTCCTTTGATCATCCTTTCCTTTATCTCGACAATCTCTTTGTCCATCTTCTGAGCTTCTCTGATCTTATCCATCAAAGTAGAATGAATTTCCAATGCTGCTACATAGCCTCTCGGAACTATCTCCAAGCATAGCTTGCGAAGATCCTCTGCTAACTCCTTGGGTAAGTCTCCGGTCATGAGCGTGTTGACATGACTCTTGCGGCTCAACGCATCGGCTACTATGTTAGCCTTTCCGGGATGATAATGCAACCTCATATCATATCCCTTGATGAGCTCCAACCATCTCCTCTGCCTGAGATTCAACTCCTTCTGTGTGGAGATATACTTCAAACTCTTGTGATCCGTGTACACCTCACAATGGTTTCCGATGAGAAAATGTCTCCATGTCTTCAACGCATGTACTATGGCTGCTAACTCCAAATCGTGTGTAGCATAATTCAACTCATGGGGTTTAAGGTGTCGTGAGGCATAAGAAACAACTCTTCCATCCTGCATAAGCACTGCTCCAAGTCCTCAACGAGAAGCATCGCAATACACTTGATAATCATTGCATTGATCCGGAAGAATTAACACTGGAGTGGTAACCAAACATTTCTTCAATTCCTGGAAACTGGCCTCACATTCCTCAGTCCATTTGAACTTGGTGTCCTTTTTCAACAACTCTGTCATGGTCTTTGCAATCTTAGAGAAATTCTCAATGAACCTCCTGTAGTGTCCTGTGAGTCCAAGAAAACTCTGGATCTCTCCAACTGACGTGGGTGCTTCCCAATTTGTCACAGTGACAACCTTGGTGGGGTCTACTGCTATTCCTTCTCTGGATATAACATGTCCAAGGAATCCAACCTCCTTCAACCAAAACTCACACTTGCTAAACTTGGCATATAACTGATGTTCTCTGAGCTTCCCAAGTACCAAACGCAAATGCTCCCTATGCTCCTCTTCATTCTTCGAGTAGACCAATATGTCATCAATGAACACCACGACGAACTTATCCAAGAACTCCATAACCACCTTGTTCATCATGTTCATAAAATAGGCAGGCGCGTTAGTCAGACCAAATGACATAACGGTATACTCATATAGCCCGTACCTTATGGTAAAAGTTGTCTTAGGTATATAATGCTCTCGAATCTTCAGCTGGTAGTATCCTGATCGCAGATCGATCTTGGAAAATACTTTAGCTCCTTGCAACAGATCACACAAATCATTGATCATAGGCAGTGGGTACTTGTTCTTGATTGTCACTTCATTCAATCCACGATAATCGACAACCATCCTCAACGATCCATCCTTCTTCTCCACTAGAAGCACTGGTGATCCCCAAGGTAAGGAACTTGGGCGAATATAACCTTTATCTAGTATGTCCTTAATCTGCTTCTTAATTTCCTCCAAATCCTTTGCAGGCATCCTGTACAGTCTCTTAGATATTGGCCCTGTGCCTGGCGAAAGCTCAATCAAAAACTCAATGTCTCTATCCGGTGGCATGCCTGGCAACTCTTCTGGAAATACATCAGGGAAATCCTTCACCACTAGGACTTCCTCCTGTACAACTCCTGATAAGGAATTCCCTTGAGTCCTCTTCGGCACATCTTAGGATACATACTTGATCCTTCTTCCTTCCTGGGTGGTGAGCAAAACCGATTTACTAGCGCAGTCAATGTTCCCTCCATACTTCGATAACCAATCCATGCCTAATATCACATCCAGTCCTTGTGACTCCAATACTATTAGGTCTGAGGGAAACACGTAGTTACCAATCCTTAATGGTAACTGATCACACCATAGACTAGCCATATACTCTGCTCCTGGCGAGGTTACTAACATGGGTACCTAAGGGCTTGGGTTGGCAGGTTAAACTTATCCACATATCCCCATGATATGTATGAATGCGATGCACCAGTATCAAAAAGAACGATTCAAGTAAATGACTTAACCAAAAACTTACCTATTACTGCACCGGGCTGGGCTTCAACCTCCTCCACGCCAACGTGGTTCACTTGTACCCAATTGAAAGGGTTGGGCTTCTTCCTAGAGCTTCCATTGCCATTTCCATTCTTTGCTTCAGAACACTCCGTGGCGTAATGTCCACTCTTCCCGCACTTGAAACAAGTAATGTGACTTAGATCCTTCTTGGCGGGCGTTGCTGGGTTGGAACGGTTCTGACCGTTGCTTCCTCCATTACCATTCCCATTCTTAGGGCCACTATGGTTATGTGAACTCCCTCCATTGGAATTATGGCCTCCATGGTTATGGTGAAGGTGTCCTCCCGAGTTCGGGGTAAAACGGGGTCTCTGTTGAGCTCCTGAATTGTACTTCCCTTGTCCATACTTCCTCTTGCGGTTGTCAATCTGCTGCTGCTTCCATGCAATCATAAGAGCTCTATCTACCAACTCATGGTAGTTGTTGAAGGTTGCCACCATCAACTGCATGCTCAGTTCATCATTCAGTCCTTCCAGAAACTTCTCTTGCTTAGCTGCATCCGTAGCAACGTCATCTGGGGCATAATGTGCTAACTTACTGAAATCATCCACATACTGGCCCACTGTACGTCCTCCTTGGCGCAAGTTGCAAAACTCGCGCTTCTTCATGGCCATAGCTCCTGCTAAAACATGGGCAGTGCGAAAAGCCTGCTGAAACTGGTCCCATGTGACAATGTCGATTGGGTAAGTGGCTGTGAAATTCTCCCACCAAGATGTTGCCAGTCCATCAAGCTGATGTGCGGCAAAACGCACTCTCTCCTCATCTATGCATCTTGTAGTGGTCAACTCCCTTCCAATCTTGCGGAGCCAATCATCTGCAACAATCGACTCGGTGCTACTAGAGAACACCGGCGGATTTAGCCTTAGAAAACGGGCTAAGTGATCAACATGTGGTGGTTGTGGTGGGTTGTTGTTGTTGTTGTTGTTCCCCTGGTTCTGATTCTGGACTAGTATCTTCATCAAGGCATTCTGCTGCTGGATCAACTGAGTGAGCTCCGGTGGGAAAGCAAATCCATTGTCGCGTCTCGGAGGCATCTGATGGGTTTAGAAAAGATGAGAAAACAGAATAGAATGAGGTCTAGCATATCACTTCAATCAATTCAAACAAGGGCATACATCGATCTAAATACCATTACAAAAGTGCTCGGACTGTACTATATACATGGGGGAATACTACTACTAATATGGTGGTTGACTAGAAAACTTGATCGGTGGAAGACTCCATGACCGCTCCAGCTTCATCAACATAGTCATCATCGCTGTCATCGCGGTCTGAGTCGGTGTCGTCGATGATGATGTAGTTCTCCGGGCAAGTAGAATCGTCGTCATCTCCTCGTGGCACGGGGTCTCCCATGAATACTCCTAGCTTCCTGGTTGGATCGTCATTCTTCTCCACGAGTATCGTCATTTCCTCCTCATATCCATCGCGTGTAGACTTGAGTTCTTCTTCCAGCTCCGTGATCCTGGTCATTGCCTTCTTCAGATCTATCAAGCCTGCGCTCATCTGGTACTCCTGGCGACGAATGTGCTGGTTTAACTCCTGGATGAAAGCTGTAATTGATCTATCCTTCCTGGTGCTGATCATCTCCCATTGCTCATCTCAGCACCCACAAATCTAGTACATAGTATCCTTGAGATCCTTGTGGTAAACTTCTCCAATGCGTCCCATGGTGATGTGGGCAGCCATGCTCTTTCCTAGACTCCAGGTTGGTGCATCAAAGGAAAACTCTATGGGCTCAGTGACTGGCATGAACATCCTTCCTGGAACTTGAAATCGAATCATCCGGTTGTGTAAACTTGTTCCTTGCATCCGCCATCCTATAGAGTAGATAAGGGAGAGGAGTCAGAAATGAGAAGAGAGAGTAGTGATCTAGGGCTTTAGCTTAGTGGTCGTGTCCTACAGTCAGCGTGTGCTCTGATACCATCTTGTAGCGACTAGACCTCAAACAGTCTGAGGATTTATAACAGAGTAGCAATCACACACTTTGTGCATCAGACCTCAAACAGTCTGATACCATTTTGTGCATCAGTGTCATCCCTGGATCGGTAATGCTGACACGCACATTACTTGAGGATTTATAACAGAGTAGCAATCACACACTTATTACATCGAATGTCTCAAAAGAGAAACTTATTACAATAATATGGCTTAAGGGCATCTAAAAACGACAACAGTGGAAGGCTTGGAAGATAAAGTGAGTCCATCAACTCTAACGACATCACTAAGTGAAAGACAACGACCTATGGCACCTTACCCGTCCTCTGAAAAGTCTGCAACATGAACGTTGCAGCCCGAAACGGGTCAGCGCATGGAATATGCTGGCAATGTAACACATAGAGTAATGAACAGAATAAATGCTATCACTACATGCATATATGGCTGGTGGAAAGCTCTATGGTTACAGTTTTGCATAAAGCCAATTTTTCCCTACAACAAAGGAATAAATTTTATTTAACTATCATGGTGGTTGTTAAACATTGAGAAGGTTCCTCCAATTCAATTCCAATTAAGCATCATCATTAAACCCAATCAAATTATATTTGGAGTGATGAGATCAACATGATAATCCAAGAACTAGATACTCAAGACGTCCATAACCGGGGACACGGCTAACCATGATTAGTTTGTACACTATGCAGAGGTTTGCGCACTTTTCCCCACAAGACTCGAATACATCCATGGTCGAAGATTCGAGACACAGTCTTTCTGAAGCATTAACTCTCTACTCTGGATAGACAGTACCACCTACAACCCACTACATCTGCTAGTCTACCTCTTCAAGAGCTTCACGCAACTTACTCAACTATGCCAAAGCCCATATTGGCTTGTGGCTACACACGGAAGTTTCTAGCATGAATAATCTTATGATCCCTTTGAGCCTGGGTGGCAGACCATAGGATGATCACACTGGTACTCCGGGATATCCTAGGACAACACTGGATTCTCCAGGTGCCCTGACAACCACTGGGTACTCTAGGGTGCCTCAAGCAATCCACCCAGATGTGTATTTAAGTAGCAACCTTAAGTAAACCATTAATTAGCAATACTCACATCTGTCACGGATACACTCGCTCAAACCACGTCTATGAGCATAGCATAGCAATATAAGCAACGTAGAAGTAACTCCCAAGGTTTGATAATAAATAGGGCAATAGGTTCTACCTCATCATCTACTTCCCAAATCCCACATGTTAATCAGATCCTAACCATGCAATTGTTTGAGGATTGATATAATGCAATAAAACTGGGTAGTAAAGAGGTATGATCAAAGTGTTACTTGCCTTGCTGATGATCCGTGAAACCTAGAGACTCGTAGTAGCACGTTTTGCACTTCGGGTACTCTATCGCAAACAAACAAGCATACAATAGGAACTCAACTAGAAGCATGGGTAAAACTCAAATAAGAGATCTAACCAGAAAGTTCAACTTAAGAACTCCGGTTTGCAGAAAGAATCAAATCAAACGAAGCAATGAAACTCAAACTGCGTAAGAAACAAGATCCGTTTACTAAACTGGACTAAAGTCGAATTTTACAGTACCAAAATATTGTTCAAGTTGATTAAACAGAAAGAGGGTTTCGAGATGAAGATCTAGGTGCTTGAATCGCCTAATTCCGATAAACGAGCGAAAAGAAAAACTAAAACGAAAATCAGGGCAGAAATCGCAATCGAAAATAATCGCGGAAAAACCCTGGAAAAAGAAAAGCTGACGAACAGGCTAACGAACGAACGTTCGCTGTCTGTAGCTAACGGGTGAAAACCGTTCGTTAAAACGAACGTACGAACGGGCGTTTGCTATATAACTAAACCGGAAAAAAACCGATCTAAATATAAATAACCGAGGGTTTCTAAAAAATCGAATGGTTTTCCGGCGAAAACCGGCGGCGGATCGGGCGGCTACCTTGGCGGCGGGATGGCAGCGGCGACGGCAATGGGTCGGCGGCGGTGGCGGCGGTCGGCAAGCGGCGGCAGCGGCTCGAGGGACGGCAGGTCGCGGCATAAGGCGGCGGCGGTGACGGGCGGCGGGTCGGCGGGGTGGCGGCGGGTCGGCGGCGGCGGCGGCCCGAGGATCAGGGACGCGGCGGAAGGTGGCGGCGCCGGCGACTCACGGCGGTGGCGGCAGTGGGGCGGCGACGGCGGATCGGGCGGGGCGGGGCTAGGGTTTGGGGAGGCTCGGGCCTCCACTTAAAAAGGCCGGCCGAGCTGGAGTCCTAGTCGGGCACGGTCTGGCTAGGTCGGTGGGATTTTTTTATAAATAATTTCACACAGAAAAACAAAAAAAGAAATACTAAACACACTCTAAAAATCTTGAAATAATTTTTCCCCGACTTCTAAAAATATAGCGGACAAAGTGAACATTTATTTGGGCCTCTGATGCAATTTTGAAAAATGCATTTTTTCCTAATTCAAATAAAATAGCGATAAAACTCCGAATAAAATTCTTATTTGATTTTAATATTTAACCTCCAATATTTCTTTATTTTGGGGAAGTCATTTTATCCCCTCTCTTTTATTTTCATTTTAGAAATATTAGGAGAGAAAAATAATTAAAATCAAACAATCCTCCTTTCAAAATTTGAGAAAACTCAAATATGAACATAACGAAATCACCAACTGTCTCCGCGAGGCCTTGAGTTGCGTAGAATTTCTAGGATCAACCCAAAATGCAATAAAATATGATATGCAATGATGATCTAATGTATAACATTCCAAATTGAAAATTTGGGATGTTACATTATCTGCAGGAGGACTGGACGTCGTATGACCGTCTTCAAGAGGAGCATATGACGCTAGACCAAATGTGCTACGACGGGCATCAGCTCAGGCGTTCGAAGTGTCCTTTGATATGCTTCTTCATTGTGGAGCACCACATTCCTAAAAGGGTCTGCCACCAGTTTGGACGGTTACAGGATGTCCCCACCACATTCTCGTGTACTAGCCGAGAGCTTCATGTGTATGCAACGCATCACCCAATCTAAGGAGATTGGCTTTTCGTTTCCTAACTCGGTACACTCATTTGCCTGGTTATATTGCAGGACTAGCCGAAGGAAGAGGAAGAGTCAGTAAAACTGGGCCATGTTGCATCTGTCTTACATAAACGACCGGATGCAGGTGAAGGAGAGTCTGCCAAAGGTAGCGCATGACCCAGATTCATTCAGACACCATCTAATGTGGCTATCCAGGCACACCCGTTTGAAGCTTCATGGTGAGACGCCATCTATCGATCTAGTAAATGATACTGATACTGAGGTGGAGGACCACCAACATCTTCACCGCGGCATCCTCGATGGATCTCAGGTGGACATTCATGGCATCATGGCCAAATTGGTAAGCGACCTGTAACCCAAATGTTTTTCATGAAATGTTCATCGTTTGCCTTACTAAGTCCATCTTATTCCTTAGGAGGAGGTATGCTTTCGTTCACTATGATGGAAATATGCCCTAGAGGCAATACTAAAATGGTTATTATTATATTTCCTAAATCATGATAAAGGTTTGTATTGACTGGAAACTTAAATACATGTGTGGATAAATAAATAAATACCGTGTCCCTAGTGAGCCTCTACTAGACTAGCTCGTTGATCAAAGATGGTTAAGGTTTCCTAACCATAGACATGAGTTGTCATTTGATAAAGGTATCACATCATTAGGAGAATGATGTGATGGACAAGACCCATTCGTTAGCTTAGCATATTGATCGTTTAGTTTATTGATATTGCTTTCTTAATGTGAAATACATATTCCTTTGACTATGAGATTTTGCAACTCCCGGATACCAGAGGAATACCTTGTGTGCTATCAAACTTCACAACATAACTGGGTGATCATAAATATGCTCTATAAGTATCTCCAAAGGTGTTTGTTGAGTTGGCATAGATCGAGATTAGGATTTGTCACTCCGAGTATCGAAAAGGTATCTCTGGGCCCTCTCGGTAATACACATCATAAGAAGCCTTGCAAGCAAAGTGACTAATGAGTTAGTTGCAAGATGATGTATTATGGAACGAGTAAAGAGACTTGCCAGTAATGAGATTGAACTAGGTATGAAGATACCGACGTTCAAATCTCGGGAAATTAACATACCAATGGACAAAGGGAATTACGTATGTTGTCATAAGGTTCAACCGATAAAGATCTTCGTAGAATATGTAGGAGCCAATATGGGCATCCAGGTTCCGCTATTGGTTATTGACCGGAGAGGTGTCTCGGTCATGTCTACATAGTTCTCGAACCTATAGGCACTCGTACAGCGAGGTGCTATACAAACGGTTTTTAACCCCTTTCCGCGACGGTGTTCGGACCCGTCACCTAGTGAGTGACTGTGATAGGGGGGGTCCTTCCCACATGACCCAGAAATAGTCGGGGATATGCCCTCCTAGCAAATACGCTTGGCAAAATGAGGTTGTGTGCGACCGGCAAGCGAGAAAATATGGTTATACGTACAGTAGTGCTCAAAAAAATACAATTCTACAGGCGAAATCATTTTCGGTCGTAAGTACATCCCACACAGTCAGTCCCGGCTAAACGTTTCTGTTCGTATATACATCCCACACAATCGCTGCAAGGAAAACATTTCCGTTCGTAGGTACATCACACACAAATTTCCTCGTTAAATCGTTTGTGATAGTGTTCCCATCGCACACAATATTAAAAATTTTATCGTTTGCGTTACTAAATGCATCACACACGGTGCGTAGAAGAAACTGTGTGGCAAAGGTTGTCCATCACACACAATTTTTACGCGGTAAACGTTTGCGCAAGGTGGCCTAACACAAACAGTTTTGAAGAGAATGTCGTGTGTGATCGTTCATCGATCCAACACGGTTTATTCCTAGAAACTGTGTGCGTTGCCTTAGGTCATCACCCACGGTATTTTCTCATTAACTATTTGCAATAGCAAAAAACCAATTAGCAGGCTAATTTTCCATTAGCAGGCTAATTGCCCTATTATTAATAATCCATTTATTAATCTACTTGACATTCATATTAAACACATAATATATTTCATTCCCATATTAAGGAAGCAGGATTTCATAATTGAAATACATCAGAGTACAACATGATATAGCTTCAGCACTCAGCTACCCCATTACACAACTGCACAAGCACCAAGTTTCACATGCAACATCTAGAACCTTTCGAACTTAGCATCATAGACGATACATAGACAGATGCATCTCATCAGGAAAACTGCTGAAGCGGAAGGCGGATATTGAGCCTTCATTGATGTTGAAGGTCTTTGCAACTTTAGGCCAATGCCTGTGGATGATTGACCGTCCATCCTTCGTCCTCTTCAGGAACACTTCAATATTGAACCGTGGGTGTTGTATGAAAACCTTCCTTGCCTCCTGACCATAGAGGTGGTTTGGGAGGTAATCATCAGTGAACTGCTTTGGAAAGGCCTGAAAACAAGGATGTGCGTAAATATCTTCTCTATATTGGAAATGGGGCTGTCGGTGTCAAAACCGGCAGATCTCGGGTAGGGGGTCCCGAACTGTGCGTCTAGGCAGATGGTAACAGGAGACGAGGGACACAATGTTTTTACCCAGGTTCAGGCCCTCTCGATGGAGGTAATACCCTACGTCCTGCTTGATTAATATTGATGATATGGGTAGTACAAGAGTAGATCTACCACGAGATCAAGGAGGCTAAACCCTAGAAGCTAGCCTATGGTATGATTGTTGAGATGTAATGTTGTGTCCTACGGACTAAAGCCCTCCGGTTTATATAGACACCGAGAGGCTAGGGTTACAGTCGGTTACAATGGTAGGAGATCTACATATCCGTATTGCCAACCTTGCCTTCCACGCCAAGGAAAGTACCTTCCTGACACGAGCCGGAGACTTCAATCTTCTATCTTCGTGATGCAGGAGTCTCGGCGGATATTGATAGTCCGGCTGTCCGGACACCCCTAGTCCAGACTCCTCGGTAGCCCCGAACCAGGCTTCAATGACGATAAGTCCAGCGTGCTTGTAGTCTTCGACGTTGCAAGGCGGGTTCTCCCTTCAAATTCCATGTTCCTGCCGAATAGTGTTCGGCTTCACCTCGAATACTGTGCTTCTTGGCTTCTCGCCAAATTATGGCCCTCTTCCACGCGTCGCACGAATGCGAAAAGCCAGGAGCTCTTTACATTTTACCCCCAATCGTGCGGGTCACCGCCTATTAAAGGGCAGGGATCCAGATCCAAACCGCACCGCCTTCCTCCGCGTATACTCCGTCAAGCGCCTCGACCACAAATCCATTCCACCATGGATCGTCAACGGCTCTTCCTCACGCGCTCCTAGCCCATCGCCAGAGATTGGAGGAGGTGCTCTATTTCGCACAATGAGCTAGTAAAGCTCCAAGCGGAGGATTTCTTCCTCCGGCCTTCATAGTTCGATCGGACTGACTGGTTACTTATCGAGGTGGGAGGCGGCGGAGGACACCCCAAGCCCCAACAAGGGGAGCAGGTGTGTTTCGTCCCCTATCGATAAGGGGCCCGGATTTCAATACATCCGTTCCTCCGCGGGCTCCTCGAAGTTCTCGGACTCAGCTCCACCACCTCACGCCCGCCTCATGCTGCATATCGCGGCTACGTAGCTCTTCTGCGAGCTATTCACGGCATCGAGCCCCATTTCGCATTGTGGAAGAGGATGTCCTGCCTCGTACCCCGTTCTCACCAGGGGTCCATATATCAAGTGGGCGGCGCCGAAATATGGCGCATCGCCGGGACCGGATACCTATCCGGCACCCCCAAGAGGGCGTCCGAGGACTGGCCCTCGGAATGGTTTTATATGGTAGACGCTCCGTTGCCCGACCCAGTCCGGATTGGCCTCCCGGAGTTTGATGCTGCTCCCTTGAAGAAACGCCTAAGTTGGCGCCCGCGGAGCCCCCGTTTGGAGGAAGACAAGAGCGTCCATTACTTGATGGCCCGGATAAGATTAATGGCTCATTCCGGCTTGACCATGATTGGAGTCATGGCGACGTGCATCAAGCGGGGGGTGCAGCCGCTGCAATACAGAGGCTACCCCATGTGGGATTTCAATGGGGAGGACGGCGCTACCGCACGGCGCAAGAAGGGCGGATTCGACCGAGGATCTGGTGAAGATCCTGTCCGGTCTGTACAAGGGGGAGAAGGAGGACTTCCTTTGTCCGAACCCTGTGGATGGGTTTTCCATGATCAATCCTAGAGGATGGGTAAGCGAACACCTCAAAAGGGTCTTTACCCGTATCTTCGAAGTTCAAGCTTCTTACATTACGTCTTCGGCGCAGGGTCTACGTCGGACTGTGGAGGACATGGTGAGTCCTGCTCCACAACCCGAGGATCCGGAAGGATCCCTGGGTCCAGCCTCCGAAGAGGATCCGGTCATCGAGGTGGAGATGATCGACGGGGTGTATCACCAGCTCAGCATCGACAATGCTTTGGTCGCCATTACGGCGGACTACCCCGGGCTAAGTCCGGCTTCCCAGGTTACCACGACAAGTATATATAGGGGAGAGGGAGGGGGTGCGCCCCCTCTAGGGTTCCCACTCCAAGGGGTGCGGCAGCCCCAAACCCATCTAGGGTGGCGGCCAAGGGGGGAGAGGGGGAAACTTTCCCCCCAAGTAAGGTGGAGGCGCCCCCTCCCCAAACCCTAGGCGCCTTGGGCCCTAGTGGGGGGCGCACCAGCCCACCTGGGGCTGGTCCCCTCCCACTCTTGGCCCATGCAGCCCTCTAGGGCCGGTAACCCCACCTGGTGGACCCCCGGGACCCTCCCGGTGGTCCCGGTACGTTACAGATAGCACCCGAAACTTTTCTAGTGACCAAAACAGGACTTCCCATATATAAATCTTTACCTCCGGACCATTCCGAAACTCCTCGTGACGTCCGGGATCTCATCCGGGACTCCGAACAACATTCGGTAACCACATACAAACTTCCTTTATAACCCTAGCGTCATCGAACTTTAAGTGTGTAGACCCTACGGGTTCGGGAGACACGTAGACATGACTGAGACAACTCTCCGGCCAATAACCTACAACGGGATCTGCTGGCTCCCTCATGTTCCACGATGATCTCATCGGATGAACCACAATGTCGAGGATTCAATCAATCCCGTATTCAATTCCCTTTGTCCAGCGGTATAGTACTTGCCCGAGATTCGATTGTCGGTATCCCGATACCTTGTTCAATCTCGTTACCGGCAAGTCTCTTTACTCGTTCCGTAACACATCATCCCGTGATCAATCCCTTGGTCACATTGTGCACATTATGATGATGTCCTACCAAGTGGGCCCAGAGATACCTCTCCGTCACATGGAGTGACAAATCCCAGTCTCGATTCGTGCCAACCCAATAGACACTTTCGGAGATACCGTAGTGCACCTTTATAGCCACCCGATTCGTTATGACGTTTGGTACACCCAAAGCATTCCTACGGTATCCGGAGTTGCACAATCTCATGGTCTAAGGAAATGATACTCGACATTAGAAAAGCTTTAGCGCATTTAACTACACGATCTTTGTGCTAGGCTTAGGATTGGGTCTTGTCCATCACATCATTCACCTAATGATGTGATCCCGTTATGAACGACATCCAATGTCCATGGTCAGGAAACCGTAACCATCTATTGATCAACGAGCTAGTCAACTAGAGGCTTACTAGGGACATGGTGTTGTCTATGTATCCACACATGTATCTGAGTTTCCTATCAATACAATTATAGCATGGATAATAAACGATTATCATGAACAAGGAAATATAATAATAATAACTAATTTATTATTGCCTCTAGGGCATATTTCCAACAGTCTCCCACTTGCACTAGAGTCAATAATCTAGTTCACATCGCCATGTGATTAACACTCACAGGTCACATCGCCATGTGACCAACATCCAAAGAGTTTATTAGTGTCACTAAACTAGTTCACATCATCATGTGATTAAGACTGAATGAATTCTGGGGTTTGATCATGTTTTGCTTGTGAGAGAGGTTTTAGTCAACGGGTCTGCAACATTCAGATCTGTATGTACTTCGCAAATCTCTAGGTCATATTGTAAATGCTGCTTCCACGCTCCACTTGGAGCTATTCCAAATGGTTGCTCAACTATACGTATCCGGTTTGCTACTCAGAGTCATTCGGATAGGTGTTAAAGCTTGCATCGACGTAACCCTTTACGCCGAACTCTTTATCACCTCCATAATCGAGAAACATGTCCTTATTACTCCAAGGACAATTTTGACCGTTGTCTGGTGATCCACTCCTTGATCACCTTTGTACCCTCTTGCCAGACATGTGGCAAGGCACACATCAGGTGCGGTACTCAGCATGGCATACCGTATAGAGCCTATGACAAAAGCATAGGGGACGACCTTTGTGCTTCCTCTTTCTTCTGCCGTGGTCGAGCATTAAGTCTTAACTTCATACGTTACAACTCAGGCAAGAAATCCTTCTTTGACTGATCCATCTTGAACACCTTCAAGATCATGTCAAGGTATGTGCTCATTTGAAAGTATCATTAAGCATTTTGATCTATCCTCATAGATCTTGATGCTTAGTGTTCAAGCAGCTTAATCCAGGTTTTCTATTGAAAAACACTTTTCAAATAACCCTATATGCTTTCCATAAATTCTACATCATTTTTGGTCCACAATATGTCAACAACATATACTCATCAGAAATTCTATAGTGCTCCCACTCACTTCTTTGGAGATACAAGTTTCTCATAAACTTTGTATAAACCCAAAACTTTGATCATCTCATAAAAGCGCATATTCTGACTCCGAGATGCTTGCTCTAGTTCATGGAAGGATCGCTGGAGCTAGCATACCTTTTAGCATCCTTAGGATCGACAAAATCTTTCTGATTGTATCACATACAACCTTTCCTTGCGAAAACTGGTAAGGAAACTCGTTTTGACATCCATATGCCAGATTTCATAAATGCAGCTAATGCTAACATGATTCTGACGGACTTAAGCATCGCTACGGATGAGAAAATCTCATCGTAGTCAACTCCTTGAACTTGTGAAAAACTCTTCGCCACAAGTCGAGCTTCATAGACGATGACATTACCGTCCACGTCCATCTTCTTCTTAAAGATCCATTTATCTCAATGGCTTGCCGATCATCGGGCAAGTCACCAAAGTCTATGCTTTGTTCTGATACATGGATCCTATCTTGGATTTCATGGCTTCTAACCATTTGTCAGAATATGGGCCCACCATCGCTTCTCCATAGCTCGCAGGTTCATTGTTGTCTGGCAACATGACCTTCAAGACATGATTACTGTACTACTCTGAAGTAGTACGCATCCTTGTCACCCTACGAGGTACCGTAGTGACTTGATCTGAGGCTTCATGATCACTATCATCAGCTTCCACTTCAATTGGTGTAGGTGCCACAGGAACAACTTCTCGTGCCCTGCTACACACTAGTTGTAGTGACGGTTCAATAACCATATCAAGTCTCCACCATCCTCCCACTCGATTCTTTGGAGGGAAACTTTTCTCGAGAAACGACCCGTTTCTAGAAACAATCACTCTTGCTTCCGGGTCTGAAATAGGAGGTATACCCAACTGTTTTGGGTATTCTATGAAGATGCATTTATCCGCTTTGGGTTCGAGCTTATCAGCCTAAAACTTTTCTGCATAAGCGTCGCAGCCCCAAACTTTTAAGGAACAACAGCTTAGATTTCTCCAAACCATATTCATACGGTGTCGTCTCAACGGAGTTACGTGGTGCCCTATTTAAAGTGAATGTGGTTGTCTCTAATGCCTAACCCATGAATGATAGTGGTAATTCGATAAGAGACATCATGGTACGCACCATATCCAATAGGGTGCAACTATGATGTTCGGACACACCATCACACTATGGTGTTCCAGGCGGTATTAATTGTGAAACAATTTCCACACTGTCTTAATTGCGTGCCAAAGCTCGTAACTCAGATATTCATCTCTATGATCATATCATAGATATTCTATCCTCTTGTCACGAAGATCTTCAACTTCACTCTGAAATTACTTGAACCATTCAATAATTCAGACTTGTGTGTTTCATCAAGTAAATATTCTCAGTACCTACTCAAATCATCTGTGAAGTAAGAACATAATGATATCCACTGCGTGCCTCAGCACTCATTGGACTGCACACATCAAAATGTATTACTTCCAACAAGTTGCTTTCTTATTCCATTTCACTGAAACCGAGGTTTTCAGTCATCTTGCCCATATGGTATGATTTGCATGTCTCAAGTGATTCAAAATCAAGTGAGTCCAAACGGTCCATCTGCGTGGAGTTTCTTCATGCATATACACCAATAGACATGGTTCGCATGTCTCAAGCTTTTTCAAAAAACGAGTGAGTCCAAAGATCCATCAACATGGAGATTCTTCATGTGTTTTATACTAATATGACTTACATGGCAGTGCCACAAGTAGGTGGTACTATCATTACTATCTTATATCTTTTGGCATGAACATGTGTATTACTACGATCGAGATTCAATAAACCATTCATTTTAGGTTCAAGACCATTGAAGGTATTATTCAAATAAAGAGAGTAACCATTATTCTCCTTAAATGAATAACCGTATTGCGATAGACATAATCCAATCATGTCTATGCTCAATGCAAACACCAAATAACAATTATTTAGATTTAACACCGATCTTGATGGTAGAGGGAGCGTGCGATGCTTGATCACATCAAGCTTGGAAAAACTTCCAACACATATCGCCAGTTCACCTTTAGCTAGTCTCCGTTTACTCCGCAGCCTTTTATTTTGAGTTACTAACACTTAGCAACCGAACCGGTATCTAATACCCTGGTGCTACTAGGAGTACTAGTAAAGTACACATTAACATAATGTATATCCAATATACTTCTATCGACCTTGCCAGCCTTCTCATCTACCAAGTATCTAGGGTAATTCTTCTCCAGTGGTTGTTCCCCTTATTACAGAAGCACTTAGTCTCGGGTTTGGATTCAACCTTGGGTTTCTTCACTAGAGCAGCAGCTGATTTTCCATTTCATGAAGTATCCCTTCTTGCCCTTCTTGATTTCACCAACCATCAACAATTGATGCTCCTTCTTGATTTCTACTTTCACGGTGTCAAATATCGCGAATATCTCAAGGATCATCATATCTATACCTGATATGTTATAGTTCATCATGAAGCTCTAGTACCTTGGTGGCAATGACTTTGGAGAAACATCACTATCTCATCTGGAAGATCAACTCCCACTTGATTCAAGTGATTGTTGTACTCAGAACAATCGAGCACAAGCTCAACGATTGAGCTTTTCTCCCTTAGTTTGTAGGCTAAGAAACTCGTCGGAGGTCTTATACCTCTTGACGTGGGCACGAGCCTGAAATCCCAATTTCAGGCCTCGAAACATCTCATATGTTTCGCGACGTTTCGAAATCGTCTTCGCTGCCTCAACTCTAAACCGTTTAACATTACTGAACTATCACGTAGTTATCAAAACGTGTGTGTCAGATGTTCGCAACATCCACAGACGACGTTCGAAGTTCAGCACACTGAGCGGTGCATGAAGGAAATAAGCTTTCCACGAAGCAACGAGGACAATCCTCAGTTTACGAACCTAGTCGCATAATCGCTACTATCAACTTTCAACTGAATTTTCTCTAGGATCATATCTAAATAGTAGAACTAAAGCGCGAGCTTACGACATAATTTGCAAAGATCTTTTGACTATGTTCAGGATAATTGAGTTCATCTTATGAACTCCCACTCAGATAGACATCCCTCTAGTCATCTAAGTGATTACATGATCCGAGTCAACTAGGCCGTGTCCGATCATCACGTGAGACAGACTAGTCAACATCGGTGAACATCTTCATGTTGATCGTATCTTCCATATGACTCATGCTCGACCTTTCGGTCTTCCGTGTTCCGAGGCCATGTTTGTACATGCTAGGCTCGTCAAGTCAACCTAAGTGTATTGCATGTGTAAATCTGGCTTACACCCGTTGTATTCGAACGTTAGAATCTATCACACCCGATCATCACGTGGTGCTTCGAAACAACGAACCTTCGCAACGGTGCACAATTAGGGGGAACACTTTTCTTGAAATTATTTCAAGGGATCATCTTATTTAAGCTACCGTCATTCTAAGCAAATAAAATGTAAAACATGATAAACATCACATGCAATCAAATAGTGACATGATATGGCCAATATCATATTGCTCCTTTGATCTCCATCTTCGGGGCGCCATGATCATCTTCGTCATCGGCATGACACCATGATCTACATCATCATGATCTCCATCATCGTGTCTTCATGAAGTTGTCACGCCAACGACTACTTCTACTTCTATGTCTAACGCGTTTAGCAATAAAGTAAAGTAATATACATGGCGTTCTTCAATGACACGCAGGTCATACAAAAAATAAAGACAACTCCTATGGCTCCTGCCGGTTGTCATGCTCATCGACATGCAAGTCGTGATTCCTATTACAAGAACATGATCATCTCATACATCACATATAGCATTCATCACATCCTTTGGCCATATCACATCACAAAACACTTGCTACAAAAACAAGTTAGACATCCTCTAATTGTTGTTGCAAGTTTTTACGTGGCTTCTATAGTTGTTCTAGCAAGAACGTTCCTTACCTACGTAAAACCACAAGGTGATATGCCAATTTCTATTTACCCTTCATAAGGGCTGTCGGTGTCAAAACCGGCGGATCTCGGGTAGGGGGTCCTGAACTGTGCGTCTAGGCGGATGGTAACAGGAGACAAGGGACATGATGTTTTTACCCAGGTTCGGGCCCTCTCGATGGAGGTAAAACCCTACTCCTGCTTGATTGATATTGATGATATGGGTAGTACAACAGTGGATCTACCATGAGATCAAGGAGGCTAAATCCTAGAAGCTAGCCTACGGTATGATTGTTGTAAATGTTGTTGTCCTACGGACTAAAATCCTCCGGTTTATATAGACATCGGAGAGGGCTAGGGTTACACAGAGTTGGTTACAATGGTAGGAGATCTACATATCCGTATTGCCAAGCTTGCCTTCCACACCAAGGAAAGTCCCATCCGGACACGGGACGAAGTCTTCAATCTTGTATCTTCAAAGTCTTGGAGTCCGGCCGATGATGATAGTCCGGCTATCCGGACACCCCCTAGTCCAGGACTCCCTCAGTAGCCCCTGAACCAGGCTTCAATGACGACGAGTCCGGCGCGTATATTGTCTTCGGCATTGCAAGGCGGGTTCCTCCTTCGAATAATTCATAGAAGATTGTTGAAAGTGCGTTATATCGACTAGAGGGGGGTGAATAGGCGATTTTTATGAATTCTTCACTGAGGAATTTGTCGGTGAGGAAATTCCTTGGCGAAGAACTACTAGCAGCAGAATAAGTACTCAAAAGCAAGCATAACAGAATACAAGCATGGTCGTCATGATGAAATGAAGACAAGCACAGAGTAAAGAAAGCGTAATCACAGGATAACTCAAGATGAAGACAAACAGACTGAAGAAATTGAACTGAGGAAATTGAGAAAGTCTTCAGTCAAAGTCTTCAAACACAGATATGAACAAACACTCAACACAGTAATGAGGAAATGAAAGGGTTGAGGAAATAGAACCAGTTAGTTGGTGAAGACAATGATTTGGTGGACCAGTTCCAACTGCTCTCTCAGTTGTACGTCTGGTTGGAGCGGCTGAGTATTTAAACTCGAGGACACGCAGTCCGGACACCCGATCGGCGAAAGCACGCAGCTCAGACTCCAGTCCTCACCGTATTCTCCTTGAACTAAGGCCACGCAGACCTCGTCCAATCACACGTGGTAAGTCTTCAGGCGACTTCCAAACCTTCACAGACTTGGTCACTCGGCGATCCACAATTCCTCTTGGATGCTCTAGACCATGACGCCTAACCGTCTGGAAGAAGCACAGTCTTCAAAGGTAACAAGCGTCGGATCCACGCAGGATCAATTTCTTCAGTGATGCTCAATCACTTAGGGTTTGTAGGGGTTTGGTTTTGGGTTTTCCTCACTTGATGATTTTCGCTCAAAGTCCTCGGAGGATGGGTTGCTCTCAAACGACAAGTGTCAAGTTCTCTCGGAGCAGCCAACCAGCTAGTGGTTGTAGGGGTGGCTATTTATAGCCTAGGAGCAGCCCGACATGATAAGACATAAATGCCCTTCAATGATATGACCGTTAGGTGGATAAGATATTTTGGGACAGGTGGCCAAGAAGACAAAGAATGGTCGGAAATTTGACTCTCAAATTCCTCGGGGCTATCATGTTCCTCATCAGTTGGCAATTCAGACTGGCGAATTCCTAACTCCTCGATCAAAACAAATTCATCAACGACTGAAGAACTTCGTCTCACATCAAGAAAATGACTGAACTGTATGAGATTTCCAAAGGCTTCACTCAAGGGATTGGTAGGTGTAGGATTTTGAGTTGAGCATGACATGGAAATTTTTCCTTAGTATTTCTTCGACCCCTTTAACGATGACGGTGTTTCCTATGACTCAAGAAAGAGAAAATGAAACTACGAAAACAAAAGTCTTCACGCTTCATGTTCCTCAAATGAATACCAAGTCTTCAAGGTCACACCAATTTCTTCACTTTCAAAGTCTTGAAAGTCTTGAGAATATCAAAGTCTTCATCGAAGAACTTCATTTTTAGGGTCGACTTTCTCTGTAAATATCAAACTCCTCATAGACTTATAGACCTGTGTACACTCACAAACGCATTAGTCCCCTTAACCTATAAGTCTTCAATACACCAAAATTACTAAGGGGCACTAGATGCACTTACAATCTCCCCCTTTTGGGTGATTGATCCCCTTAACCTATAAGTCTTCAATACACCAAAATTACTAAGGGGCACTAGATGCACTTACAATCTCCCCCTTTTTCGTGATTGATGACAATATAGGCTAAGTTTTCAACGGGGATAAACATATGAAGTGTAAATACTGATATTGAGGAATTTGATTGCAAGATATAGAAGAACTCCCCCTAAAGATGTGCATAGTGAGGAATTTGCGTTTGAAGCAATGCACATTTGAAGAGTTGAATCATGGAGATCTCCCCCTATATCTTGTAATTCATACACGCATTTGATATATAATATGAAGAATTTGAAATGCATGATGAAATATGGTGCCTGATGAAATTCAGCATGCGTGCAGTAACATTAACGAGGAATAAGCATGCCGAATAAAGCATCAGAAGTAGCATAGTGCAAAAAAAGTATCAGCACACCATCGGGTTTAAGATTACAACTCAATCCAAATACAAGATTCAGAAGAACGAGAGTTGTAACTTAAAAAAATGCCCTTAATATAGACCCGCTTGAAGACTAACTCAGATTTCTCCCCCTTTGTCATCAAATGACCAAAAGGATTGAAACTGAGGACTAACGCCCCTGAAGAATTTCAAGTCGATGGAGGAGCGCCAGCATTGTCGGGGTTGTTTGTTGTAGCAGGGCCTGCCACACTGTCGTCCAAATCTTCATACTCATCAGTGTCACGCGATGAAGAATAATAGCTGGCCACCAGTGGAGGAACTTTGACCCTCTTGAATTTCTTCGGAGGAGTCAAATTCTTCCTTGAGACCCATAGTCGTCAGTTCTTCAGCGCTATAGACATGCGTGAGTACAGCCCAGGTGCGTTTGAAGGTTTCATGAAGGTATTATTGGTTCTTCTTCACTGCATTGTGTGTTGAGGTCATATTGTGAAGAATTGCACCAAACTGACGCTTTACCCATTTGTGATTGCGATCAACCTTCTGATGAAGACTGAGGAGTAACTCACGGTCAGTCATCACCGTAGGTGCTGTGGCTTGAGGATTTTGCTTGGCTGAGGTATTTGCGGCAGTGTCATGTGTGGCAGAGTCGTCATTGGTAGAGTAAGATGTAGCCAGGCGAAATTGACCATCCAATGGACGAATGCCTTCATTGATCACAGCACCTGCCTTGCCTTTATCATCAGATGATGAGACTGGCTGTTTGAGGACTTCAATGGGAGGCAAGTAGCTACCATGGTTCAGAGCGTCAGCTTTGTAATTCAGTGAAGATCTTGCCCTGATGAATCTCATAATCCAAGGAGCATAGGGCTTCATCTCGAATGGTGACATAGCAACATTTGCCAGAGTCCTCATGAAGAAATCATGGAAGTTGACGGGAACGCCATGAATGATGTTGAAAAGCATATTCTTCATGATGCCAACGACTTCTTCATCATTTGAGTCGTGGCCTTTGATAGGACTCATTGTCTTCGACAGAATGCGATAGACAGTCCGAGGCACATAGAGTAATTCCTTGACGAGGAATTTGGTTCGTGGGGCCTGCCCAGGCTTCAAAGACTTCATAAGCACTTGCATATAGTGATTTGTCGATTCAGGTCATTTGAGATGCAACGTGCCTTTGTCATGGGGAGGATCGATAGGAAGGACATGAAGCAATTCAGTTGCTGGTGCCTTGTAGTGAGTGTTTTCGGTCATCCAATCCAACACCCATGAGTTGACATCTTCAGCGTCTCCAGTGATATGCAGTGTAGCATAGAACTAAAGAATGAGTTCTTCATTCCAATCATAGATGTCAGTGCAGAAATTGAGTAATCCTGCATCGTGAAGAACACTGAGGACTGGCTCGAAGCATGGAAGAGATTCCATATCCACGTGAGGAATATGTTCATGATCGAAAATTTTGTCTTTGTCAAACAGCACTGAGGAATAGAAGTTGGCTTGACTAGCAGTCCAGAAACGCCTCTTCCTTATGCGAGCAGAGTCATAGGGGTTGTAGTCAGTGAAGAATACATGCTCGGAAAAGAAGTCTTCAGCCTTGAACTTCTGTTTGCTTGAGAACGGTTTCTTCGGCTTTGGCAGAGGGGTGTAAGTGAGTTGCAGTACCACCTCAGGAATCGCGAGCTCAGGTTCTTCAGGCTGAAGAATTTCTGGTTCCTCTTCTTGTGCAACCTGATGATCAGCAGCAGCAGGTTCTTCAGCACTAGTGGTTGGAATTTCTTCATGCACAGAGAGAGTGGGATGAGTTTCTTCAGAGCCCAGTTGAACTGTTGGTGCAGGGGACTGAGGAATCTGTTGGATAGGTGTGAAGAGAGGAGTATTGGGATGCTGACTTTCCCAAAAGTCATCATTCATCATTGGTGTGGTGCATCATATATCCACATCTTCATCTTCAATTTCCTCAACACCAGCCTCTTCAGCTGTGAACAGAGGCATAGGTGAGGAAATGACTGGCGTTGAAGGGATTGCGTCCACTTCAATTTCTTCATCAATCTGCTTGGGATCACATAGTCTTCTCCAAAAGGAACAAGGTCCTTTGATGGCATGGAGGAAATTGGAACGGCATCAATTGGATTTTCAAGTGAGCTGGTCATTGGCTTCATTTTCTTCGCAGCCGAAGAATTTGACGCAGCTGATGCCTTCCTTTTCTTCACTGCAGCTCGCTCTGCAGCCTTGGTCGTCTTCACCTCAGGCAGATGGAAGAATTGGAGTTGGTGTAGGTGCGGGAGGAGCTGAGGAATCTGGTTGATTTTCTTGGTATGGCGATGCAGTTGCCTGATTTCTTTAGTTTCTTCAGCACACCACTAGTGGATGCCACAGCAATTTCTTCATGGCTGGAATTTCTTCATCAGCCTGAACTAGCATTGTCTTCAAGCAGTGAAAGTCATCAGCGATCTTGGCATGTTCTTCAGCAGGCTGAGCAGAGTCTGCAGCCTGAGGATTTTCTTGTTGTGATGGGGCTGCAACATTTGTGATTTTCTTCATCAGGTTGACGAATTTCACTTTGGCTCCTTACCAATCAGCATAGTAGGCATCAAAGTCTTTGCTGAGGGCCTGAATTTCAGACTGAGCCTTGAGAAGTTCCTCAGGTGTCATTCTGACAACATTTTTCTTCAGGAGCTTCTCCTTTCTGTATTGCGCTTTCTTGATCTCTCTTGCCTTTTCAAACTTCCATTTCTCTTGAGTGATGAAATGGGTCAACATGTGACTTTGACCAGGAGTCAGAGGAAAATCAGGCATTGGGGTGTTTGGATCCTTGTGGCAGAGATCAATGTAATCGAGGATTTTCTTCGGATCCAAAAGCAGTGGCACAAATGTGCCTTTGGCTCTAGCGGCCTTCACCTGTCTGTCTCTGATGATTTCTGCAAGTTCATCATCAGAAGCTTCATCATCAGAGGGCACATGGAATGCGACCTGTTCCTTCCTTGGACTTGGCCAAGGACCGCGTCCAGCTGTTGCTTTAGTCTTCAACAGTATGGGGGCCTGATGAGGAAATTGGTGCAGTGAGGAACTTGCTTGAGACACCAGAGGCAATCGAGAAACCCGTAGTCCTTTGACATGTAGCCGATGCATAGGAGCCGAGGACTTTGAGGGAGCTGCTTGAGGACTTTGGTGGAGCGATGGCGGTGTGAGGAATTTGCCGTGAGGGCATTGCCGAGGTACTTGGCCGTGAGGGCGCTGTTGGTGAAGCACTTGGCTTATGAGCGGGCTTCTTTGGCATAGATTTCCTCGGCTGACCGAGGCCTCGATTAGCAGCAGTGGTAGAATCCTCATTGAATTTCTTCACTGCCTCGTTGGCTTGTCTTGCCAATTTAGCTTGGCGCTTAGCCCATTCTTCAGGAAAGTTCTCACCACGCTTGATGCTGGTCGGATCAGCTACTTGGCCAGGTGCCAATGGAGCTCTTGGGCATGGAGGATTTAAAGCAAATTTCTTCATATACTTTGGAGTAACATATCTGTACTCCCTCCATTCTCTTGCCCATCTCCGTTCAATCTTCAGTATGCGCACCTTACGCTGATTTTTGGTTTCTTTGCCAAATTTTGCTTCATCTGGTGTGCAATAGCCAGCATAAATTTCCTCAGGGATTTCAAACGCAGTCATGACCTCAGGTTTCTTTCCTCCTTTCTGCGGCTTCTTACCGTCTGCCATATTCTTCAGATGAGGAATTTGAACAATTGAACACTCTGAAGAAGTATGCATTTTTTCTTCGAGGAACGCTGCAGATGAGTTAAGTTGATGAGAACCTAGTGATTCAGCAGCAGACATGAGTACCTGTGAACAGAGTGTAGGTGCGAGGAATTTGGAGAGGTCATATGCGTTCTCAGAAGGTTTTTCGAAAAGAACAAGTTTTGAGGAATTTGACCAGATGAACCTTGAGGAATTTCACCAAGCGTTTTTGTCTTAGGTTCCAGAGTTGTACAGATCGAAGATCCACACAATTAGGGAATCTTGAAGAAAATGATTGCTTAGAGAAATAGTTCAAGATCATATGATCCGTGAGGTGTTCATATGTGTGAAGATTTGAAGAATAAATACCTTTGAAGATTTTCAGGAAAGTTTGAGAATCAAAGTGAGTAATAAAAGTAACTTTTAATTACCCGAAGTGAAGAACACGACGAACTGTGAAGTTCGTCAGGTTAGATATCCCACACCCTAACCTGGCAGAGGAAGACAGCTACGGCGTCGGCGGAGTGAAGATTTCCGCAACCGGTGCGAGTACGACGGCGACAAGGTCGAGGCAGCGAAGCTCTTCCTCACCGGCGACGATGGAGTAGCGGCGGCGCTAGGATTTGAGGAGCTCGAGCGAGAGAGAGAGCGGTCGAGCGGAGTAAATGAAGTGAGGAAGGGGAGAGGGGTATTTATAGCCACGGTGAAAAACTGTTCGCCCGAAGATTTTGGGACGAACATGCCCCTGCCCTTTCTTCTTCTCGCGACATGTGTCACCCACGTACTGTGTAGTTGAGATCGTGTAAGATCGTGGGTGAATAGAATAATGCATCGTGGGATGCGGAACGGATTGAGCGGCAAAACCAAAAATCTGGATAAGATTTGTTTTAAGTTTCGTCCACAATTTCTTCAGCTGACAAGGACACAGTGAAGATTTTGAACGAGTTTCAAATAGAACGCACATGAAGAATTTGTGAATAGATTGGGTTGAGTATAGCATAGAGGGGGAAGGGTCCGATCACATTCACTTAGCAGAAAAAGCAACTTGAAGAAATAGCCATAAGTGAATGTTGATAAACTCATATATATATATATATATATATATATATATATAGCCAATGAAGAAAAACGACGGAAACAGTGAAGATTTTGCAAAGTTGAAGAATTTGAAAAACTGAAGAATTTCAAAATTGAGGAAAAACTCAAATTGAAGATTTTCAACTTTTTGTGGTGGCGTGACCCACCGTATAAGAATGATGATTTCAGACACCGCGTACAATTATCGTAGGGTTCTGAGAATCAAATTCTTCATTAATTTCTTCACACTTAGAGTGTTATTCTTCATTGATTGAAGAAAAACGTTTCTTCATGTGTTGCACATCTAAGTCATCAATTTTGCATAAGTGTTAGGATGTGTGTCCTTTTCAAAGAACATTCGAAGATTCTAAGATATTTAGCTCACACCGCAACTTGCTAAATCTCTTCTCATTCAAGGGCTTAGTGAAGATATCAGCTAGCTGTTCTTCAGTCTTCACGTGCTCGATGGAAATGTCGCCCTTGAACACATGATCATGAAGAAAATGATGACGAATCTGAATGTGCTTTGTCTTCGAGTGCTGAACTGGGTTGTGAGCAATCTTGATGGCACTCTCATTGTCGCAGAGGAGAGGCACATTCTTCACGTTGACGCCATAGTCCTTGAGGGTTTGCTTCATCCAAAGCAGTTGAGCACAGCAAGAGCCAGCAGCAATGTATTCAGCTTCCGATGAGAGCGAGATACGCATTCTGCTTTCTTCGAGGACCAACAGAACAAAGATCGTCCGAGGAAATGACAAGTGCCGATGTTGACTTGCGGTCCACACGATCACCAAAGATAGTCGAGTCGAGAATATCCTATGAGATCAAAAGCGAGCCCTTGGGGTACCATAATCCTAGTTTTGGTGTGTGAGCTAGATATCAAGAATATGCTTCACAACCTTATGGTGTGATTCCTTCGTGCAGCTTGAAATCGGGCACACATGCAAACACTAAGCATTATATCCGCCTAGATGCACATAAATACAATAAAGAACCAATCATGGAGCGGTATACCTTGTGATCGAAGTCAATACCATTTTCATCGATTGCATAGATGGCCATTTGTGGGCATAGGAATTTTGACGCCTTTGCAATCTTGCATGCCAATTTCCTCAAGACATCTTTGAGGTATTTCTCTGAGATATGAATATGCCATTCTTGCTTGATTTAATTTGAAGACCTAAGAAGAATTTCAACTCTCCCATCATAGACATTTGATATTCTTCACTCATCATATAGGCAAATTCATCACTATAACGTTGGTCGAGACAGCCAAAGATAATATCATCAACATATATTTGGCACACAAACAGTTCACCATCATAAGATTTAGTAAAGAGAGTAGGGTCGAGTGAACGGGTGTGAAGCCATTCTTCACGAAGAATTCCTTCAATGTATCATACCACGCCGAGGGGCTTGCTTGAGGCCATAGAGGGCCTTATTAAGTCTGAAGACTTTGTCGATTCTTTGGATCTTCAAAACACAGGGGTTGAGCAACATATACTTCTTCCTCAAGCTTACCATTGAGGAATGCACTTTTCACATCCATTTGATATAAGATGATATCATGATGGTTAGCATAGGCAAGTAATATGCGAATAGCCTCAAGTCTAGCAACAGGTGCAAAAGTTTCATCGAAATCAATTCCTTCAACCTGTGTGTAGCCTTGAGCTACTAGTCGTGCCTTATTCCTTACCACAAGGCCATTTTCATCTTGCTTGTTGCGGTAGATCCACTTTGTGCCAATGATATTATGCTTGCGAGGATCTGGACATTTGACCAGTTCCCAGACCTTGTTGAGCTCGAACTGATGTAATTCTTCCTGCATAGCCTGAATCCACTCCGGCTCCAGAAATTTTTCATCTACCTTAGTGGGCTTTGTGATAGAGACAAAAGCATAGTGCCCACAAAAGTTAGATAAATGTGAAGCTTTCGAGCGTGTGAGAGGACCCGGGGCTCTAATGTCATCGATGATCTTCTCCACTTGCACTTCTTTTTCAACGCGAGGATGAGCTGGTTGTCGCTGAGGAATTTGATCAGCATTTTCTTCAGCACCATTTTCTTCAGCATTTTCTTCAGGTGGATCAGCTCGACGTTCTTCATGAACTGGAATGAATTCTTCAGCAGATTCTTCAGTAGCAATGACATCCTCAGTTGCCTTGAACTTGATAGAATCCTCAGGTGCTGGTTCATCTAACACAGAAGGTAGGTGCTCTCTTTGCGAGCCATTAGTTTCATCGAACCGCACATCTACAGTGTCAACAATCTTGTGAAGAACAATGTTGAAGACTCTGTAGGTGTGCGAGTCCTTTCCGTAACCAAGCATAAAACCTTCATGTTCTTTCGGTGCAAATTTAGAATTGTGGTGAGGATCTCTAATCCAACATTTAGCACCGAAGACTTTGAAATAACTCACATTGGGTTTCTTGTCAGTGAGGAGTTCATAGGCCGTCTTCTTGAAGAATTTGTGAAGATATACTCTGTTGATGATGTGGCACGCAGATCAATTGCATCAATCCAAAAAGCGATGAGGCGTTTTGTATTCATCAAGCATAGTGCGAGCCATCTCAACAAGAGTTCGTTCTTGCGCTCCACGACGCCATTTTGCTGAGGAGTATATGGAGCAGATAACTCATGAGTAATACCAAGTTCATCAAGATAGTCATCAAGACCGGAATTCTTGAACTCAGTTCCATTGTCACTTCTGATGTGCCTGATCTTCACACCAAAGTTGGTTGAAGCCCTCGAGGAAAATCGTTTGAAGACTTCCTGCACTTCATGTTTGTAAGTAACAATGTGTACCCATGTATATCGAGAGTAATCATCAACAATGACAAAACCATATAGAGATGCATCATTAATGACTGCTGAGTAATGATTAGGTCCGAAGAGGTCCATGTGAAGCAATTCGAATGGACGAGTAGTGGTCATGATAGTCTTCGCTGGATGCTTGGCCTTGGTCATTTTTCCAGCTTCACAGTTCGCATAAGTGATCCTTGAGGAATTTGACATTCTCAATGCCAATGACATGCTTCTTCTTCATGGCGTGTGCAAATTCCTCATGCGTGACCAAGTCGTCGATGCCATAGCCAGCCTTCTCAAGCTTTTGCAAGTAGACACATGGCTGGTTGTGGTCCCAGTAGAAAATCAACAATATACATGTCTCCTCTCCTAAAGCCTTCGAAGACTTTGGAATTGTCGACTTCCATAATTACAACACAGCAATACTTGCCAAAGACAACAACCATATCAAGATCACAAAGCATTGAGACTGACATGAGGTTGTATCCTAAGGACTCAACAAGCATGACTTTGTCCATGTGTTTATCCTTAGAGATTGCAACCTTACCAAGACCCTATACGACTTTTGCCTTTGTCAAGAAAGATAATATGCTTCAGATGTGACGGTGATAAGGAGCATCCATCAATAGATTCTTTTCACCACCATGTGATTCAGTACATCCACTATCGAGGACCCACTCACTAGCTTTGGGTTGATCATCCTGCAGATGAATTAGTGTAGCTTACAATCTCATATGCTTCATCAGTGAAGAATATGATATCAAGTTCATCAGATGAATTTCATCAAGCAGTAAACAGATATAGCAGTATGAGGACGTGTGAAATGAAAGTTCATTTCATCATGATTACGCTGCGTCCTTTCGAATATTTTGTCGTCCCCCAGCAAATTCTTGAGACGTTAAAGCACGTCCGGAGACCGAACCCTCGAAGAGATTAGTTCTTTTCTTCACCACCCACATCTGAAGGGGTGGCAAAGAGTTCATCACTCTGCGAGCACCATACGAGAATGGTGGCATAGAGGCCAAACCATTTCGTTTCACATAAGAGGGGTTAGGGTAAGCATATGAATAAGCAAAGAAATTCTTCGAGGACTTATGAACATAATGGTTTGAAGAATAATGCAGATATTCATAGCCCTTAGCTCTACCCTGCGACACAGAGTTGTTAGCACGATGATAATCATATGAGGACTTTGATCCATTTGAGGAATTTGATCCACGTGAGAAATTTGGTCTGTATGAGGACTTGGATCCATATGAAGAATTTGGTCCATATGAAGAATTTGATCTTGGGTTCGTGTTCTTCACAGGTGGTGTCATGAGGACATTCACCTGAAGACTTTCAAGGCACTTCTTGGGAACCCAGATTTTCTTCATAGGAGAACCATTCGTGCAGTTAGTGCCAACATATCTAGCAAATACTTCACCATTCTGATTTTTGAACAGTTTATAGTTGGAGTCAAATGACTCATCAGAAGAATGAGGAGATTCACATGTAAAGCCAGATAAGTTAGATGGATCAACTGGAGGTCCCTTTGCAGCAACCCATGAGGTTTTGGGGTACTGCTCAGGCTTCCAATATGTTCCATCAGCATTGAGTTTCTTCTCAAAGGCAATACCCTCTTTCCTAGGGTTTCTGTTGAGGATATTCTTTTTAAGCACATCACAAAGAGTTTGATGCCCTTTGAGGATTTTGTACATGCCTGTCATGTACAATTCCTTCAGCCCTGCATTGTCGGTGATACTAGCAATGTCCTCATATGAGGAATTAGTGATAGCAGAGGCAGATGAAGAATTTGTAACAGTTGAAGCATTTGAACATTCAGGTGAAGAATTAGCAGATTCACGTTCAATGCACTTTAAGCATGGAGGAAGAAATTCTTCCTGAGAAGCGCTGATTTGTTGAGCAAGTAATGAATCGCGCTCCTTCTGAAGATCTTCATAACTCACTCTTAGCTTGTCATGATCAGATAAGAGAGTATTATGTTGATATTGAAGGGCGTCAAACTTGGAATGAAGTCTCTGAAGACATTCACCCAATGCTTTTGACTGATCCATTTCTTTACCAAACATATCATCAGTTTTGTCTAGCATGTTTTGAACTTGTTCCAAAGCCGTTTGTTGTTTAGTGGCAATGCAAACAAGTTTGGTATAACAAGATTCAATATCATCATCAGATTCATCATTATCAGATTCATCGTCACAAAACTCAGATGAGGAGCATTTGGTTACCTCGTCACCCTTTGCCATGAGACATGATGCAGAAGATGATGATTCTGACTCGAAAGTCATCGTTTTGAGAGATTTTTTGAAGTCCTCAAACCAGGGATCATGACGGGTTCGATGACCTTCATAGACATCAGAGATTCGGTCCCAGATAAGCTTTGAATTGCCAAGATGCATAATGCGCCTGAATTCATCTCTGGATAGGCAAGGACAGATGATATCCTTCGCCAAGATGTCAAGTCGAGTGTATTTGCGAATATCATCAGCGTCCGCCATCTTGCATAGATCAGTAAGACCAATCTCAGTGACGGTCCATAGCTTGATGTTCATTGCCATGAGGCGCTTCCTCATCATGGCCTTCCACTTGGGATAATCATGACCATCAAAGACAGGGCATGTCACTTTCTTCATACCTGCGGTCGACATAACTAAAACTCCAGGCGGTTAAACCAAAATCACACAGAACAAGGGAGTACCTTGCTCTGATACTAATTGAAAGTGCGTTATATCGACTAGAGGGGGGGGGGGGTGAATAGGCGATTTTTATGAATTCTTCACTAAGGAATTTGCCGGTGAGGAAATTCCTTAGCGAAGAACTACTAGCAGCGGAATAAGTACTCAGAAGCAAGCATAACAGGATACAAGCATGGTCATCATGATGAAATGAAGACAAGCACAGAGTACAGAAAGCGTAATCACAGGATAACTCAAGATGAAGACAAACAGACTGAAGAAATTGAACTGAGGAAATTGAGAAAGTCTTCAGTCAAAGTCATCAAACATAGATGTGAACAAACACTCAACACAGTAATGAGGAAATGAAAGGGTTGAGGAAATAGAACCTGTTATGATTTGGTAGACCAGTTCCAACTGCTGTCTCAGTTGTACGTCTGGTTGGAGTGGCTGAGTATTTAAACTCGAGGACACGCAGTCCCGGACACCCAGTCGCTGAGCACGCAACTCAGGACACCCAGTCCTCACCGTATTCTCCTTGAACTAAGGCCACGGAGACCTCGTCCAATCACTCGTGGTAAGTCTTCAGGCGACTTCCAAACCTTCACAGACTTGGTCACTCGGTGATCCACAATTCCTCTTGGATGCTCTAGACCATGACGCCTAACCGTCTGGAAGAAGCACAGTCTTCCAAGGTAACAAGCGTCGGATCCACGCAAGATCAATTTCTTGAGTGATGCTCATTCACTTAGGGTTTGTAGGGGTTTGGTTTTGGGTTTTCCTCACTTGATGATTTTTGCTCAAAGTCCTCGGAGGATGGGTTCCTCTCAAATGACAAGTGTCAAGTTCTCTCGGAGCAGCCAACCAGCTAGTGGTTGTAGGGGGCGGCTATTTATAGCCTAGGGAGCAGCCCGACATGATAAGACATAAATGCCCTTCAACGATATGACTGTTAGGTGGATAAGATATTTTGGGACAGTGGCGCTTGAAGACAACAGAACGGTCGGAAATTTGACTCTCAAATTCCTCCGGGCTATCATGTTCCTCACTGTGTAGGCAATTCGCACTGGCGAATTCCTAACTCCTCGGTCAGAACAAATTCATCAGCGACCAGAAGAACTTCGTCTCTATCACTGAAGAAAATGACTGAACTGTATGAGATTTCCAAAGGCTTCACTCGAAGGGATTGGTAGGTGTAGGATTTTGAGTTGAGCATCACATGGAAATTTTTCCTTAGTATTTCCTAGACCCCCTTTAACAGTACGGTGTTTCCTATGACTCAAGAAAGAGAAAATGAAACTACGAAAACAAAATTCTTCACGCTTCATGTTCCTCAAATGAATACCAAGTCTTCAAGGTCATACCAATTTCTTCACTTTCAAAGTCTTCAGAAAGTCTTCAGAATATCAAAGTCTTCAGTCGAAGAACTTCATTTTTAGGGGTCGACTTTCTCTGTAAATATCAAACTCCTCATAGACTTATAGACTTGTGTACACTCACAAACGCATTAGTTTCCTTAACCTATAAGTCCTCAATACACCAAAATTACTAAGGGGCACTAGATGCACTTACAATTGTGAACGCCAGGATAGTGTCTGGCTCTGTAAAATAAATTCCACATACCACCGTAGAGAGAATAATATGTACACAAGTTCAATCTGCTGACGTATTTTGTGGCGTGACGTCACACCACTACCAAGCCTTTACTTGAATCATTTTTATTACACCACCTCAGCGCGTTTAGTGAAGCGGTTTCCTTGGCACGTCTTGTCGAAGCAGAGATCGTGTTCCCCTTATTCCGGGATTCCCATCAATACGGACGTGTGTCGCGCGGCCCCCTGATGGAGGGCGCGGCACCTATGGGGCCGGGGACGGCCCCTTTCGTGGGTTTGGTACGGGGGCGGAGGATGCGCGGAGAGCAGATCGAGGCGATGCGCGCGGTGCGGTTTTTACCCAGCTTCGGGCCGCGATGGTCGCGTAAAACCCTACTGCTGCTTTGTGTTGTATTGTGCTTCGGGATCTTGAAGGACTACAGTAGCGGCTGCCCGAGCGTGAGAGTCGGAACCCTCGCGAGAGTAGTGAATGATCGGAACCCCCGCGAGAGTAGTGAATGATCGGAACCTCCCCTACGTTGTGCATGGGCCTCCTTTTATAGGGCAAGGGGTCACCGACAGGTGTCAACGTAGGGTAGAGGGGTAAAAACGTAAAAGAGGTGGTAGTTGGAGCAGTCGGGAACAGTCTTTGCTCTGATTGCATGAGCAAAGGATTCTACCTACTTTTGACAGAGGGGGACAAGAGCATTAAATGCCCGTCGCCGTCGCCCCAAAAGCTCCCGCCCTTGCGTCTCCGTTTGCCACGGCGATGGAGCCACCACCGTGGAGCGCCACCGCACCCCTCATGCAGCACGGCCACCCGCCACGCGTCTCTGGAGAAGGCTAAAGGCGACGCGTGGGCAGGTGAGCTGGAGTGCGGGCACGCATCGCAGCTCTCCCGGCAAGTAGCTTGCCGGGGTCCTGATCTTGCCGGGCCCGGGAGCTTGTCGGGCTCTGTGACTTGCCGCTCCCCGGGCCCTTGCCGGGACGCGTATAGCGCCGAGGCGTGCCTTCTGTGATGTAGTCTTCTGGTCTCCCCGGCGAGCTCCTCTCGCCAGGGACTTGCGTGAGTGATGTAGTCTTGAGCCTGGAACGGCCTTCCCGGCAAGCTCCTCTTGCCGGGGTCTTAAGCTTCTGTTTTGCACACTTTGTTCTCGAATGGCTTGGTAGGGAGCCGGATTGGTCTCCGGCAAGCATTTGGTGGATCCAGCTGCGGGGAGCTGCGGCTGCCCGTGCACAAGTTGGGGTACTGAGGTACCCCCTACCTTAGTACACCGACAGGAGCCCCCGGTCTGGGCCATACACGGTGCCGAGCGCTGTTGGGCCAGGCCCAAGACAGTGCACGGGCACAGGAGGCCCACGGCGCGTCGAATCTGTTTCTGCATCCGCCGCTTCCCCCGAAACGGCACGCGTCGATTGCGGCGTCGTGGGAGACGTGGGCGGCGCATGCAGTCTTTAAGGCACCCACCCCGTGATCGTGGCGCAGAGCGGGGTCGCTTCACCCGTCGCTCCGGCTGCGCTTTTTACCCGCGGCCCCCATGCATGGGGGTCGTGGCGGCGAGTGGGAGGCCGAGCCGTCCGCAGGCGGAGAGGGCGAGTCGGCCCCGCTCCTCTGGCCTTCTCGCCTTCTGATTGGTTGAGCGGGGCGGTTGAGTCCCCACCTCGCCCCTTTAAGAAGGGGCGGAAGGGGAGCACAATGGCCGCACTCATCCTCTTCTCCCTTCGTCTTCATCTTCTGTTGTTCTTGCCGCCATGGAAGGAGGGAATCCCGGCCCTTCGACGGTGGCAGCGCGGGTTGCTTCTAGGCAGCGCACCACTCCCCATCCCGCTCCCGTGGCGGTGGAGCCGGCCACGAGAGGGAGAGGGAGGCGCGCCGTGACGAGGCCGAGGCGCGCCGAGGCGGCCGGGGGAGAGGCGGTCGTGGTGATGTGCCTCCCCCGTCCCCTCCGGCGTCTCCTGACCACGGTGCGGTCCACACCGGAGATGACCCCTGGGAGTTCTTCATCAAGCTTCGCCGGGCGCCTCGCCGCCGCCTCCGGCTGCCGGTCCCGTTTGCGGACGCGATGGGACCGGATCCACCCGACGTGATGGAGCTACGCATGAGGGGCTGCGGGATCAGCGGCACTTTCGGGTGAGTGTCGTGTCCCCAGCCCCCGGCGTGATGTTCTTCGACCGAGGGTGGAAGACATTCGCCCGGATCCATAGCTTGACGGCGGGGTTCACCCTCCATTTCAAGTTATTGGATGGTAACCTCCTCGCCGTCAAGGTCTTCGGCGACTATGGAACCCGGGTGCGCTGCTGTGTAGACAGCTCCTCGGATAGCGAGCCCCTCCTCGGCGAGAGCGACGAGGAGGGAGCGGCAGCGACGACGAGGATGGCGGGCCCGACTGGGCGTCGGACACCGCTGCCTCGCGCCACCGGCAACCCCATCTTCTGGGTTGCGGCCTTCAACTCCCGGGGCCGTCTTCTTGGCGGTTGGCGAGGGAGGCTGCGGAAGAGGAAGAGGGGAGTGGCGGCAAGGCCGCTCGTCGCAAAGACGAGGGCGAGTAGCCTTCGACAGCGTCTTGACGTTCCATCTCCCGTCTTCAAGCTCGCCTCCTCGCCTCCGACTCCGCCAAGCTCTGGCGGTCCCCGGGTGTTCTCTTGGGGTCTTCGGCGCCCGTGGCTCTCCGTGGGCTTCGGGGACTTGTCGCTGGCCCGTCGGCGCCTCCCATGCCCGTCACCTGCGCAGCTCTGGGGCACGGCGGCGTCACCGCCACGCCCTCCTCGGCGCTCCTTTCGCCCTTCCCCGACAAGCTCTTCTTGCCGGGGTCTCCTTTCCTCGGCAAGCTTACCTTGCCGGGGGCTCCTTGACCTACCTCCTGAACTCCTGAACAGAGAAACAGGATAGGGATCACGGGCACCTTATCTTTTTAAATTGTAAGCCCTCGGGCATTAGCTGTATTTAAGAACTTGTAATCCTCTCTATCATGTTTTTCATCCTCTATGGACTTGTACTAAATTGGATGTTTTTAATGAAAAGAAGGAAAGCTTGCGGTGAGTCTTTTACTTGGCTGCGTGCCTTGCGTGTTCTTACGCTTATCGGGAGCTTGCCGGCGAACACGCTTATCGGCATGGACAGCCCATTGGCGGTGTCGCTTCCGGCAAGCAACCTTGTCGGGCGATTCGCGGCACGCTTAACTTGCGAGCATGCTCGAAAGCAAGATAAGGGTGCAGCGGCACACTTGTGTTTGTTGGCGGACTCGGAAACAAACCAAATGCATAAGCTCGACCACGACTCGGTTCCTCCACGTCACGGGTTTTTGCAAGACACGCTTCGTTCAAAGACGCAGCCCGCATCTCCCAATCCATAAGAGGATGCATGATGAGGGATGAAAAACTTATCGATCTTGCAGCCCCCAAAGAACTCTGGCTTGCGGGGGCGAACCTTGGCGCTCGCAGCCCCCAGCGAGGCTGGCTTGCCGAAGAGGAACCCTAGCACCCGCAGCCCCCGGCGACCCTGGCTTGCCGGGCCCCAGGCGCTGGTGTGTTCTTTCGGTCCCTCCTTATTACTGCAATTTCAGTCATGAAAACAACTGAGGTAGACATGCAACTGCTTCATGCATATGCATGTATATATAAATCTTGGCTGTGTAATACGATGCCGTGGCTTGTCCCCTTGTATGTTTGTGCTCTACGCTTTCGGGGAGCTTGCCGGGGCGAACATGCTTGCCGCGGGACAGCCCGCTGGCGGTGTTGCTTCCGGCAAGCAACCTTGCCGGGCCAGTTGCGACGCTTAACTTGCTGAGCAGGCTCGAAAGCAAGATAAGGGTGCTGCAGCACACTTGTGTTTGTTGAGCGGACTCGGAAACAAAACAAGTACGCAACTGGACCACGACTCGGCTCCTCTCGCGCCCAAGTTTCTCATACGAAGGACGTCTCACGGCATGGCTCGCGACGTTATACCCTCTGCCCTACATCCTTTGTGCGCTTTCACCCTACGCTTCTAGGTAACTTGCGGTGCTTAACACACTTGCTGAGTGCGGAACATCAGCAGCCCGCTTGGTGGTGCCGCTCCGCAAGCAACCTTACCGCTTCGGTCGCGACGCCGCTTAACTTCTCGAACAGGCTCGAACGAAGCGAGGCGCGAAGCTGGTCGCGGCTCACTCTTAACTCGCTGGCGTGTTGAAGCGAGTAAGGTGCGACCATCCTGAGCAGGCTCCTCCGCGCGGGTTTCGCATACAAAGGGCGAATGCACGAGGATATAGCGAATAAAAGCATGGAATTAAAGGAGTGCTCGGCACGAAGGCTCGGCGACTTATCTTTTCTTTTTCTTGCTTCTTTGCACTTGTCTGGCGGAACTCAATGGCGCACTCTTGGCGGCACCGCAGCACTCCGGAGAGGTGCGTTTGCGTAACAAGCACCGATCTGTCTTCGCCGGGCTTAGAGCGTTCCGAGGAGCTGCGCTTGTCGGAGTAAGCACCAGAGCCGTCCTCGCCGGACTTAGAGCTCGATGGCGCGTCCTCGGCGACAGCATGGCGCTCCAAGGAGATCGCTTGCGGGCGTAGGGGAGCGCGGCGAAGCGGCGCGCGTACAGAGCATGCTCGGACCCCTAGTAGCGATAGGAGGAGCAATAGTTCTCCCTCCGCACCTTCGCTTTGCTCATGCATGGACAGCGGTCCGGAGCGTCCCGCGAGCCCCCCGGCATGTTCCTGTCCCAGCGTGCGAGTACCACGTCTTATGGCACGGCGCTGCTGGGTCGTCGTGCGTTGAGATGGACGGGGATCTACGGAGGCCGAGGCGCGGTCATCCGCCCCGTCCCTGGATTTGGTGGCGCTGCGAGTACCCTCGCCGGCGCCCACCCTTCCGCCGGCGTCTCCTCCGCCTACCGCTGGCTCCGGTAGCGGCGGGTGAGACGCGGACGGGTCTGCGACCCTCGAAGCTCTCGTCTTCGGGGCCATGGCGCAGTTGTCGATGAAGTCGCTGACGAAACCGGAGAGGTTGATGAAGAACGCGGCTGCGCGAACGCCGGATCAGGTCCGCACAACCCCGACGCCCCCTACCTGGCGCGCCAGAGATGTCGCGCGGCCCCCTGATGGAGGGCGCGGCACCTATGGGGCCGGGGACGGCCCCTTTCGTGGGTTCGGTACGGGGGCGGAGGATGCGCGGAGAGCAGATCGAGGCGATGCGCGCGGTGCGGGTTTTACCCAGCTTCGGGCCGCGATGGTCGCGTAAAACCCTACTGCTGCTTTGTGTTGTATTGTGCTTCGGGATCTTGAAGGACTACAGTAGCGGCTGCCCGAGCGTGAGAGTCGGAACCCTCGCGAGAGTAGTGAATGATCGGAACCCCCGCGAGAGTAGTGAATGATCGGAACCCCCTCTACGTTGTGCATGGGCCTCCTTTTATAGGGCAAGGGGTCACCGACAGGTGTCAACGTAGGGTAGAGGGGTAAAAACGTAAAAGAGGTGGTAGTTGGAACAGTGCGGGAGCAGTCTTTCTACAATTGCATGAACAATGGATTCTACCTACTTTTGACAGAGGGGACAAGAGCATTAAATGCCGTCGCCGTCGCCCCAAAAGCTCCGCCCTTGCGTCTCCGTTTGCCACGGCGATGGAGCCACCACCGTGGGCGCCACCGCACCCCTCATGCAGCACGGCCACCCGCCACGCGTCTCGAGAAGGCTAAAGGCGACGCGTGGCGGTGAGCTGGAGTGCGAACACGATCGCAGCTCTCCCGGCAAGTAGCTTGCCGGGTCCTGATCTTGCGGGCCCGGAGCTTGTCGGGCTCTGTGACTTGCCGCTCCCGGGCCCTTGCCGGGCGCGTATAAGCGCCGAGGCGTGCCTTCGTGATGTAGTCTTCGGTCTCCCGGCGAGCTCCTCTCGCCGAGGACTTGCGTGAGTGATGTAGTCTTGAGCACAGAGCGGCCTTCCCGGCAAGCTCCTCTTGCCGGGGTCTTAAGCTTCTGTTTTGCACACTTTGTTCTCGAATGGCTTGGTAGGGAGCCGGATTGGTCTCCGGCAAGCATTTGGTGGATCCAGCTGCGGGGAGCTGCGGCTGCCCGTGCACAAGTTGGGGTACTGAGGTACCCCCTACCTTAGTACACCGACAACGTGGGTAACCCAACCGCGCCATTGATTGTGGCGCTTGGGAGATAAGCGAGTTTTACCAGGCTAGTGGGGACGTATAGTTTCGTCCGCCCATATATAAGGGGATAAGGATCCACCTCTTTTACCTATGGCTTCTTCCTCCTTTGCTTATCCATCTCCGTGCAATCGAGCTCTAGCGCCCAAGTCCGCACATCTCACCTCAACCTTCTCCAGTCATGTCCGGAGCGGGAGGCAAGCGGATGGCCTCCTCCGTTACGGAGGGGCACATCGAGAAGCTGCGCAGCGCCGGATTCCTGTCCAGCAACATCGCGCACCGGCTGCCGGACGAGGGGCAGCTCATCCCCACCCCCAGACCCCATGAGAGGATCGTATTCCTTCCCCACTTCCTCCGCGGACTGGGCTTCCCACTCCACCCCTTCGTCCGGGGGCTCATGTACTACTACGGCCTGGACTTCCACGATCTGGCTCCAAATTTCATCCTCAATATCTCGGCGTTTATCATCGTGTGAGGCCTTCCTCTCAGATCCAGCCCCACTTGACTTGTGGCTAAAGACCTTCAATGTCAAGCGAAGGTTGTGAAGGGCAGCCAAGCGGAGTCGGAGGCGCCATGGTGGGCAAAATGCCCAACGCCACTGGCTCGAGGGCGCCGTGGAGTCCATCAAAGGGTGGCAATCGGGTGGTTCTACATCACCGAGCCGCGTGACCCTAAATGGGCAGCGGCCCCCGAATTTAGATCTGGCATCCCCATGCAGCTCACCTCCTGGAAAGAGAAGGGCTTGCTTTGGGGTAGTTCGAAGGAGCTGACCGGACTCCAGTCCTGCCTCTAGACCCTGGTGAACAAGAAGCTCAAGCTTGTCAACGTGATCCAGGTCATGCTCGTCCGCCGGATTATCCCCTGCCAGCAACGGGATTTCAATTTGTGGGAGTTTAGTCTGGCACAGCACCAGACCTTGAGCGGCCTCTTTGACACTACATACAAAGAGGCCTGGAGGGTGCTGTTCAAGGGCGCCAAAGCTCCCGCATCCGCTACCGAAGATCACGGATTCAGCTGGCGAGGTAAGCTATGTTATCCTTTACGGGACATTCATTTTTCATAGTTTGACTCTATGCGGGATCTAAACTCCCGATGCCTTTAACAGGACTGGCAGAGGACGTCCGGACAGGTTAACTGTCCGGCTCCCCTTCCAGAAGACCCAGCGGACGCCCGTTTAACAGGGCTGCTGGTCTTGGCAATTTACGTAGTGCCGGAGAAGAAGGCCAAGAAGAAGGCCACGGGAACTCGAAAGAGTTCCCGACGTCAGGTGGTATCGGACTCATCGTCCGATGACTCCGAGGCGGACTCCTCCCCCGAGGAGGAGGAGAAAGCGGCCTCTCCCCCAGCGTTGGGAGAGAAGAAGAGGAAGGCCTCCCCAACGAGGGAGGCCGAAGGGTCCAAGAAGGGAAGGACCCTTCCTCCGGACTGCTCCGCCAACGCCGACGATGGCGACGAGGAGTGGCCCTCAAGGGCCAAGCCCCTGGCAAGATCGTAAGTATCTGGATTCTAGGATGATCTATAATTTTTCTTTTTGCCACGCGGTGTCTTTCTAATGCCGCATACAACCTGTAGTCTTGCCAAGGACGATCTTCCCGCTTCGTCCAGCGGGTCCTTGGGCACGTCGGATATGGATTCCCTTCCGATCGCCTCCACCCCTCGTGACGCTGATGACGCCGAGGTGGGATCCCAGGAGGGGACCCATCAGGAGGGGGAGGCTCCGGAGGTGCCGCAGGGCAACCTCCTGGACTTTGCATCGGACTCCGTACCGGAACCAGCAGTGGTTCCGGAGTCCGGCAGGTGGCCTCTTCGTAAGAAGGGCAAGACTGTGACACCGGCGGCCACCGTCCAACCGGAGGCGCCGGATAACTTGTTGGAGGCGCTCAACGGCGCTTCCATCGAAGAAGAACACCGCACTATTATGAGTGCGGTGATTCAGAAGGTTCAGCTCGTCAAGAGCGGGCTGACCGAAGCTGCAGCAGCCTTCTAACGAGCTTTGAGGTAAGAATTTTAAGACATGTAATATAATACCGCATAGACGGTAGCCCCGATGCTCGGTTCGGTGTTAGGAAAGAAAAGCGGACCGAGGATCTAAAAGATATCGCAGGAGTTCTAAAAATATGTCAATATGGGATTGGAGGCTGCGCTGCTGACCTCTGCCAGACCGATCGCTGGAGGTCGATGCTTTGAAGCAGAACCTCGGCGGTCGAGAACGAGCTCGGCCGTGACAAGAAGCAGCTCGAGGACAAGGAAGGTGAGTAACACCGTATTAAATTTGTACCTTACAGAAAAGGATTTTGGTTGCAAGAGAAATAACAAGGATAACGTGGGTACTCCAGGGGCCATGAACGAGGTGGCGACCCTGAAGGAGGCGGTGTCCGCGGCGGAGCGCAATGCGGCCGCGGAACAAGCCGAGCGAGAGAAGTAGGAGGCGCGGGTGGCGGAGGTGCAGCAAGAGCTCCAGGCTCTCGTGGAAAAACATGAGAGCTTGGAGCGCGACTCCAAGACTCGAGAGTCCGAGCTTGCATCGGCTCTTGAGAGTGCCAAAGCCGCTAAGGCCGAAGCCCACAAGGCCCTCCAGGAAATCGAGGCGTTAAAGAAAATAGCGGCGGGTAAGGTATTTTTCATGCAAAGTAAGCATGTAAATATGAATTACCTATTACTTACCCGCATTCGGAGCTCTCCAGGAGCGTTCGCAGATTTGCCCCGCAGCGTGTCTGATGCTACCGCATTCTATCGGGCCAAGGAGGGGAGCTCGACGGAGAAGGTCTTCTGGTCTCAGTATGCTGAGGCCGGACATCCGGTGCCCCTTAGCGACCAGCTGAAGCAGTTGGTCGAGCTCCACAAGGTGGCCGAACAGGCCATGAAGGGCCTCATAGTTCGGCTGTGGCCCGAGGAGGCCATGCCTGGGAGCTACTTCGGCCTGGTGCGGCGGCTGGTGGATGCGTGTCCCTGGGTTGAAGTCGTCAAGCACTCTGCCTGCATTGAAGGTGCTCGTCGGGCCCTTGCCCGTGCAAAAGTGCACTAGGGCAGGATGGACGCTGAGAAGCTTCTGACGGACGCGCCGCCGGCGGGCAAGGAGTATTGCATGCCCAAAATGTATTATAAGAGTGTCCTGAAGGGTGCCCGCGTGATTGCGGGTGAGTGCTCCAAAGATGTAATATTTGATTAGACTCGCAATGTGTTATCCTGTGCGCTGAAAACTTTGTTCATATGCGCTAAGCAACGCTTGTTAATTTAAAATATTACCTCCTGTGCGGCCGTTTATCAAATCTGAGAGATGGCAAGTCGTCGGCTTCAGCCCCCATGCCACAAGTGCTGGGGTGTTCGGGATAAACTTGAGCGCTCTTGTTCCCATTTTTGGGTCCATCTAGGGAGGCGCTCAACACAACGAACGAGGAAACCGGACATATAATGCTTGAACACTCTCACTTAGCGATAGAATTCTATAATTTTAAATTTCGGCGAAGCCCCTAGTGTTCGGAAGACCGAGTTCGGGGCGCTATCCACGCCTGGGCCGGACAAAGCCGGTTCCTCGCTCTAAGCGGCATAAGTCTTTAGGGACTCAAAAAGACCTCTCGAACAGCGACCAACTCTCGCCTTATCATGATGGTCAGTTTTAGCTTTATCCACTGAGGCGCTCGCCCAGCTCAACCGGGGTGCAATCGCAGTGGTTCTCCCAGTGCTACCTTAGCCGATATAACGGAACGTAAGGTACCAAATCATGGGAGCCGGGCAAACCCAACTATTGACCCAAGACATGATTCGGAACCGATGCATATAATGCTATAAGTTTGGGGTGCCGCACTTTTGAAAGTGTTCGGACTTGTCACACCATAATGCGGGGAACTTAAGCCCCTGGTGTATTTAGCCGTACCAAAGTGTAAGGATGCAACATGTCATAAATGAACATATATATATAAGAAAGAAATGCAATTATAAGCAAAAAGTGATGCATTGTTTATTCAAGGAATACTGCCATGAATGAAGAACGATACAAATAGTGCGGTAAGCAAGGGGTAGGACTATTAAACATGTCCCCCTCCAGGGGTAGGCTGCGGAATGGTGTATGAAAACGGATTTAATGCTCGTAATGGATACCACCTGGATACTCGTCGTAGCCTTTTTCCTTCCCTGGCTGTTGCATCGTGAGTTCGGCAGGTCTGCTGCCGGACAGGGCCTCTGGTGAACGGAGTCCCGTGGGTAAGAAAAAATAAAAAGAAAAAGAGTGACACACTTGGGAGCCCCTGGTGCGGTTAAGCCGCATTCTGGGCCTGTGGTGGTCGTGCCCCCCCCCCCTATGCCCATGGTATCTCAAATGCGAATTAATGTACGCAAAGGACCAGTTTTGCAATTTTGTAAAGGCAGGGGTTGGGGCCGCATTGCTATGCGTGCTCGGAACATGCCAGGTGGTCATGTTGTAGGTTACTCCAGGCGCGTTTAGCCGTGTCCGGCCGCTTAACGGCCGGACTCGAGAATTGCCTTAAGAGGCTGCTCTGTACTTCTGCCGCGAGAGCCGCTGTGTGTTCCTCTGTTCGGAGGGAGCGTTCAGTGTTTTCGTTGACCGTGATGACTCCTCGAGGGCCTGGCATCTTGAGCTTGAGTTATGTGTAATGCGGCACCGCGTTGAACTTTGCAAACGCGGTCCGTCCGAGCAGAGCGTGATAGCCGCTGCGGAACAGGACTATATCGAAGATTAACTCGTCGCTTCGGAAGTTATCTGGGGATCCGAAGACCACTTCCAGTGTAACTGAGCCTGTACAACTGGCCTCTACACCGGGTATGATGCCTTTGAAGGTCGTCTTTGTGGGTTTAATCCTTGAGGGGTCTATGCCCATCTTGCGACCGTATCTGATAAAGCGAGTTCGAGCTCTGCCGCCGTCCATCAGGACTCTTGTGAGGTGAAATCCATCGACGATTGGCTTTAAAACCAATACAGCGAATCCGCCATGGCGGATACTGGTGGGGTGGTCCCTTCGATCAAAGGTGATCGGGCAGGAGGACCATGGGTTGAACTTCGGGGCGACTGGCTCCATCGCATATACGTCCCTGTGTGCACGCTTCCGCTCCTTCTTGGGTATGTGGGTTGCGTATATCATGTTTACCGTCCGCACTTGTGGGGGGAAACCCTTCTGTCCTCTATTGTTTGGCGGCCGGGCCTCTTCCTTGTCATCGCTATGCAGCCCCTTGTCATTGTTTTCGGCAATTAACTTGCCTGCCTGCTTGAATACCCAACAATCCCTGTTGGTGTGATTAGCTGGCTTTTCGGGGGTGTCGTGTATCTGGCACAAGCGGTCGAGTATTCGGTCCAAATTGGACGGACCCGGAGTAGTTCTTTTGAATGGCTTCTTCCGCTGACCGGGTTTGGAGCCTCTGAATCCGGCGTTGACTGCCGTATCCTCAGTGTTGTCGCCGTTAACACGGCGTTTGTTCTTGTTGTGACGCGACCTGCCATTGTGGTCCTTGGTTTCCGGACTGCCAGAATTTTTGCTGAGGTTGTTACTGCGAGCTAACCAGCTGTCCTCTCCCATGCAGAAGCAGGTCATGAGTGATGTGAGGGCTTCCATGGATTTCGGCTTTTCCTGTCCTAGGTGCCGGGCAAGCCACTCGTTGCGGATGTTATGTTTGAAGGCTGCAAGGGCCTCTGCATCCGGACAGTCGACTATTTGATTTTTCTTTGTTAAGAACCGTGTCCAGAATTGTCTGGCCGATTCGTCTGGCTGCTGAATTATGTGGCTTAGGTCATCGGCGTTTGGTGGTCGCACATATGTGCCCTGGAAGTTGTCAAGGAATGCGGCTTCCAGGTCCTCCCAACACCCAATTGATTCTGCTGGCAAGCTGTTAAGCCAATGCCGAGCTGGTCCTTTAAGCTTGAGTGGGAGATATTTGATGGCGTGAAGATCGTCGCTGCGGGCCATGTGGATATGAAGGAGATAGTCTTCGATCCAAACCGCGGGGTCTGTTGTGCCATGGTAGGATTCAATGTTCACGGGTTTAAACCCTTCGGGGATTTAATGATCCATTCTTTCATTTGTGAAGCATAGTGGGTGTGCGGCGCCTCTATGTTGGGCTATATCACGACGTAGCACAAGCGAGCTTTGTCTACTGTGTTCGGCCCTACCGGAGTTGCAGTATCCAGCGCGACGGTAGTCGTCGCGCATCGTGGGACGCCCACGTGATCCGTAGATCGATCTTGATTGTCTTGCCTTATCCTCCAATATGTCTCGCATGTCCGGCGCATTCCCTCGTGGCTTCGTACTTTTCGAGCGATGCCGGGGTACGGTTCTAGTGGAGGGCCTAGAGGCCTATCTGTCGCGGCCACGAGGTGGTCGGTCAGCCGTATTGTGTGCTGGTGATACAGGTTCATATGCCTCCTCCTCTAATTGGGGGAGCAGCTTGCGTTTGGGGTATCTTTTGGAGGGGCGTTCGAGTTCTTGCTCTCCGGCCGCAAGGACTTCAGTCCATCTGTCGGCCAGCAAATCTTGATCAGCTCTATGCTGTTGCTGCTTTTTCTTGAGGCAATTTGCCGTGGCCATAAGCCTGCGTTTAAAACGCTCTTGTTTGACGGGATCCTCAGGTACGACGAATTCGTCGTCGTCGAGGCTTGCCTCGTCTCCGGAGGGAGGTATGTAATTATCATCCTCTACCTCTTCGTCTGCCGCTCTCTCATGAGAGCTGGCTTCTCCGCCCTCCTGTGCTGAATCTTGCTAGAGGGGGTTGTCTTCGGCGCTGTCCGGGGTGTTATTGTCTCCAGTGCTGGAATCTCCATTCTTGCTGTGGCAGGATTTAGAGCGGCGCCACTGACGCCGGTGTTTAGGCTGTTTCTTGAAAGGATCCTCCTCCGCTGTTCCATCGCCATTCCCGTCCTTTGGGGTATCCACCATGTATATGTCGTATGACGAGGTGGCTTCCAATGCCCCCTAGGCGCTGGTTTTTGGTCGTCTCCAGCATCGTCGTCCATACCGTCGATGTCTTCGGAGTCGTAGTCTAGTATGTCGGCTAGATCGTCGACAGTGGCTACAAAGTGGGTGGTGGGTGGGCTTTGAATTTCTTCGTCATCCGCATGCCAACCGTCCTGACCAAGATCCGGCCAGGGCTCTCCTGATAGCGAGAGATACTTTAGCGGATTCAGAATGTCGCCGAAAGGCGAGTGCTGAAAGATGTCCGCAGCGTTGAACTCCATGATCGGCGCCCAATCATTCAATTGGTAGGGGCGCAGGAGGTTCGGAGTCTGGCGAGGAGTCCGGCACCTCGGAGTCACGAGCTTTACAGGGGACAAGGTCAGTATTCAGCTCCATCGCCGTAGAAGTTGCAGCCCCCGAGGCGGTGTCTAACCACTCATCCTCGATCTGCGCAGTCGACTCCGAGTTAAGGGTCGGAGCGGACTCGTGTGCGGCCTCCAGGGCACTGTCCGGCAGCAGAGCTAAATCATGCTCATCGAGACAGCGCGGCGCGCTCGGCTGTGGATCGAATCCATCGAAGATCAAGTCTCCGCGGATGTCAGCTGTGAAGTTTAGACTTCCAAATCTGACCTGACGGCCAGGGGCGTAGCTTTCGATCTGCTCCAGATGGCTAAGCGGGTGGCCCGCAGCAAAGCCGCCAATCGAAGATCTGTCCGGGAGAAAAATCTCACCACGATCTGCGTCGTTGGTGATGATTGAAGGAGCCATCGAGCCTATATGTGACGCACAGAGGAACTCTCAATGAAAGCACCAATGTCGGTGTCAAAACCGCAGATCTCGGTAGGGGTCCCGAATCGCGTCTAGGCGGATGGTAACAGGAGACAAGGGACACGATGTTTTACCTGTGTTGGGCCCTCTCGATGGTGGTAAAACCCTACTCCCGCTTGATTGATATTGATGATATGGGTAGTACAAGAGTGGATCTACCACGAGATCAAGGAGGCTAAACCCTAGAAGCTAGCCTATGGTATGATTGTTGTAAATGTTGTTGTCCTACAGACTAAAACCCTCCAGCTTATATAGACACAGGAGAGCGATAGGGTTACACAGAGTCGGTTACAATGGTAGGAGATCTACATATCCGTATTGCCAAGCTTGCCTTCCACGCCAAGGAAAGTCCCATCCGGACACGGGACGAAGTCTTCAATCTTGTATCTTCATAGTCTTGGAGTCCGGCCGATGATGATAGTCCGGCTATCCGGACACCCCCTAGTCCAGGACTCCCTCAAGGGCCCTTTTCATCGAATCCACTCCAACTAAAGTGGGAGAGACAGACACCCGCTAGCCACCTTATGCAACTAGTGCATGTCAGTCGGTGGAACCTGTCTCACGTAAGCGTACGTGTAAGGTCGGTCCGGGCCGCTTCATCCCACGATGCCGCCGAAGCAAGATAAGACTAGTAGTGGCAAGAAAATTAACAACATCTACGCCCACAACTGCTTTGTGTTCTACTCGTGCATAGTAACTACGCATAGACCTAGCTCTGATACCACTGTTGGAGAACGTAGCAGAAATTCAAAATTTTCCTACGAGTCACCAAGATCTATCTATGGAGAAACTAGCAAAGAGAGAGGGGAGTGCATCTACATACCCTTGTAGATCGCTAAGCGGAAGCGTTCAAGAGAACGGGGTTGAAGGAGTCGTACTCATCGTGATCCAAATCACCGGAGATCCTAGTGCCGAACGGACGACACCTCCGCGTTCAACACATGTGCAGCCCGGTGATGTCTCCCATGCCTTGATCCAGGAAGGAGAGAGGGAGAGGTTGAGGAATACTCCGTCCAGCAGCAACACAATGGCATGGTGGTGATGGAGGAGCGTGGCAATCCAGGAGGGCTTCGCCAAGCACCGCAAGAGACAAGGAGGGAGAGAGGTAGGGCTGCGCCATGGAGAGGTCAAAACTCTTGTGTATGGCAGCCCTAGAACCTCAATTATATATAGGGGAGAGGGAGGGGGTGCACCCCCTCTAGGGTTCCCACCCCAAGGGGTGCGACAGCCCCAAACCCATCTAGGGTGGCGGCCAAGGGGGGAGAGGGGGAAACTTGTCCCCCAAGTAAGGTGGAGGCGCCCCCTCCCCAAACCCTAGGCGCCTTGGGCCCTGGTGGGGGGCGCACCAGCCCACCTAGGGCTGGTCCCCTCCCACACTTGGCCCATGCTGCCCTCTGGGGCCGGTGGCCCCACCTGGTGGACCCCCGGGACCCTCTCGGTGGTCCCAGTACGTTGCCGATATCACCCGAAACTTTTCCGGTGACCAAAACAGGACTTCCCATATATTAATCTTTACCTCCGAACCATTCTGGAACTCCTCCTGATGTCCGGGATCTCATCCGGGACTCCGAACAACATTCGGTAACCACATACAAACTTCCTTTATAACCCTAGTGTCACCGAACCTTAAGTGTGTACACCCTACGGGTTCGGGAGAGACGTAGACATGACCGAGACAACTCTCCAGCCAATAACCAACAGCAAGATCTGGATACCCATGTTGGCTCCCACATGTTCCACGATGATCTCATCGGATGAACCACGATGTCGAGGATTCAATCAATCACGTATTCAATTCCCTTTGTCTAGCGGTATAGTACTTGCCCGAGATTCGATCGTCGGTATCCCGATACCTTGTTCAATCTCGTTACCGGCAAGTATCTTTACTCGTTCCGTAACACATCATCCCGTGATCAACACATTGGTCACATTGTTCACATTATGATGATGTCCTACCGAGTGGGCCCAAAGATACCTCTTCCGTCACACGGAGTGACAAAACCCAGTCTCGATTCGTGCCAACCTAACAGACACTTTCGGAGATACCCGTAGTGCACCTTTATAGCCACCCAGTTACGTTGCGACGTTTGGTACACCCAAAGCATTCCTACGGTATCCGGGAGTTGCACAATCTCATGGTCTAAGGAAATGATACTCGACATTAGAAAAGCTTTAGCATATGAACTACACGATCTTTGTGCTAGGCTTAGGATTGGGTCTTGTCCATCACATCATTATCCTAATGATGTGATCCCGTTATGAACTTCCGCCCAAAATTTTTTCATTTTCCCATCAATTTCCGCCCAAATTTGTCACCCCAGGCACCCGGACCTCAAACCCCGGGCACCAGGACCCCCCCCCCCCGCCCACCCCCGTTGACCACCCTGGGTGACCGCACCTTTCACCCCCGGGCACCCGCACCCCCCAGAATCAGCCGCGTGTACTTTACGTTTTCACTCATAACTTTCACTCCCGAACTCCGATTTGGGTGCTCTTTGGCTCGTTGAAAAGCTAGTGACGTTCCCGAGTTGCTCATATTGGTTTTAGCACCATTTTACTCCATAAATTTTTTTGCATTTTGGCATCTTTGCCTCGGCCATCCACCATATCATCCGCAAAACCACCATAACTTTCCGCAACCTAACCCATTTTTGCTCCATATTGCATTTGTGGTTGCTTGAGTGGTGACTTGAGTCTCCTAAGGTGTTTAGGCTACTTAGGGACGGTTGCTTCATCATCAACCACCACCACCACTTCCGCATTGCTAACTTCGGAACCACCAACGCATTCCGCTACCACCATTTCACATTTTGCTTGAGATTTTGAGTTCGCGGTTTTTTACCGTTTCCTAAGGTGTTTCGGCTACTTAGTGACGGGTCTACATAATCTTGGTATCTACATCAAGAACACCATCACTCGTCATCGCCACGAGGTCGTCATCGACATCGACCACTTCACCATTTTGACAACCTAACCGTAAGCAAGAATGGTAACCTCCGTATCACCTTGGTATCATGGTATCCCTTCATTGGACATTCTTGCCATTACATTGTTAACCCTTTAGCCCATTTTGTGTCACTTGCCTACCGAGACTAGCCATTGAGTATTGCCGGCAATGTTGCTTGTGCACATTAGTGATCCGTACCTTCCATTGCATACATACCATATCATATTGGTATCATCATATCATCCCTTGTGTCACAAGATTGTTCCCGAATATACACAATTTCTATCTTGGTTTGTGCATTTCGCATAAGTGACCATATCAATAAAAAGAATAAGCTTTTAAGCAAAAAGGAAAAGAGAGCAAAGAGATTGTAAGCAATAGCCATAGCATCGCCACATTGCATACCATACTACCATATTGATCATCTTGAATCATCGTGTGCGAAACACCGGAACATCATACATATATAGCATACATGGGATAGAAGGCTCATACATTTTGCATCTTATAGGTTGTGCACAAGTGTCGTATCCGCCTATTGAGAAATCGTGCTAGCGTCTCTCTTGAGTTGTGCAACACGAGCGTTTTCCGTGGATTCCACATTTTGTGCTCATTCCTTGGTTGCACGACCCCATTTATCTATCCGTGTGTGTGTTTCCGTGTGCCACATCTTGCATTTGGTCTACTTGTTTCACTTGTGAATTTGTGAATCTTTTCCAACACTATTGACTCTTGCTAACATTTTGCATCAAATTTTTGTGCCACTATCCTCACCGAGCTCCACCATAAGCTTTACTTGATAGGTGTGAGTGAACAAGTCCGGTACCAATTCCACTATTCTTTCATCTCACATTGAGTGAAACAGGATACATCCTCAACTTTGGGAAAAGGTAGCTTGGTATTGTTTATCTCATTTGCTACTCACCTCTACTCGAGTCTTGTGATGGATAGGCACGGCATTTCATCTCCGGTCTTCCACGACAACGACAACGCGAACAACTACATCACCAAAACATCGATCTTTGGACTACCATGAGCAATGCAAAGCATTGAGTGACTCGCCATCGACATTAACCAAAATGAAGCAAGGATAAGGGACTAACTCGACACCACGTTGGCCGAACAAAGGGATCAAGTACGAGACATGGTGGCCAACTACAAGTCTTCTTCCCCTTCGTCATCTTCAAGGCGGCGATGCTCAAGTGGCCAATCTTCGGAACGTCATCGAGCTCAAGCACTACAACACCATCAAGATGAAGCTGCTCGCGATGCCTACACCTACAAGCCCAAAAAATCTCTACATCAAGCTACGGCCAGACATCAGAGACAAGCACCACCAAGACGGAGCTACGACTACTATGACCACTTCGGCATCTTCGCCTTTGGACGCATGGCATCTTCGCCTACCTCCAACGAGTACGCCTACATCGGCCTTCCTCCACGGCGACGGTGACGACATGATCGAGCATGTGATTTTCCCTTCAGTAATGGAGGAGAGCGATGATGTGCCATCTTTGGCCTTCATCCACAGCGACGAGGACGAGATGGTTGAGCATGGGATTTTCCCTTCGACCACGGCGATGTATGATGACTTGAGTGACTTTTTCCACCATATGGAGAGTGATTGTGACTTCACCCCTAGCCCCATATATGATGAGTTGCCACAATTCCCATGTGAGGAGAGCCACAACCCCCACCAGTTGAGTTAGATGAGTGGCTCCACCATATGTGACATTGCGTGCACCTACCTTGAGGGAGTGAGTGAGCCACCACCACATAGAGAGAGTGAGGAAGTTGATAGGGCACGTGAGGCCATTTGCATTGCTAACAACTTGACCTCTATCTCTATTGTGTCTTCTCATTTGGCGCTAGGTCCCATATATGATGATGCGCCGACCCGCGACGACTTCGTCCTTCCTATGGACAAGACGATGGCCATGTTGGAATATGATCCACCCCCTACATGGTTCCATCAAGATGAAGATGATGACCACCATTTGGTCTTTGCCACCTCACCTACACCACATGAGTGGAATGACATCTGTAACATAGGTGACGGTGATGCTCTTGTCCCACTAGTGGACATTCTAGACATTGATTGCTTGCATGATGTTGCACCTATTACCATGCTTCATGCTAGTATCATTTCCCCATGCGATGATTTACCCATTTATGATGAGTTTGATGATTGCCATGCGGAGTCTAGTAGTTGTGATGCCATGTTACATAGGATTTCTTGTGATAATTCTCTTGGTCACATCATGTTTGACAATCCGCTGGATTTGTCATATGCTATGCATGAGATCAATAATATGTCATATTTGCAATCTCATCGTAGTGACTATGCTTATGCCATCAACATAAACCCAATTTGCACATATGGCATAGATGACAAGCCCATGGTTATTGGCATTTGTTTTTCTTGTGATGATATGGATATGCTCCCTTTGCATCATTTATCTCATATGCCATGCCATGACCACCAAGCTTCTGATATGCATTGTTTTGGACGTAGTTCATATTCTCCATATGATGTTTCCACTATTGCTCATGAGGAGACCCTCATAGTTTCCTCATACATTTTAGGAGATTTTGATTCATCCTATCCATTGCATGATCCCACTACTTGTGTGTGCCATATGCTCCCTATTAATGAAAATGCTATTGATGTGCCATATACTTGTATGCTAGATTTGCATCCCAATCATGTTTGACATAACAACTATTCTTTCATGATGGATGACATGTTCTTATACCATGCATCAAATTTCTTTGAGCGATGCTTATCTTGTGCTAACTCACATGTGCACATACACATCATGATGGATGATGTGTACATTTACCACGTGCACAATCTCTTTGGTTTGTGTTTCTTTTGTGTAGGTACCCATGAATTCTTGTCAACCTCACAATCCCATGAGTTGACAAAACGAGCTCTAGAGAGCAACGATGACTTGGGATCACATGGATTGCCTTTCCCACCGCCCTCTTTGTGCAAAGACTTCGCGCATTTCTTCTACATGGCTCTCACATGGTTATGGGTTATCGTCCATTACATATTATATGCCCATCTTGCCATGTTCACTTTGCATGATATGCTCATTCCTATGACTTTGCCATGCATTTGTGACCCATGCTTTACATTACACATGATGATTAATTCTACTACTTGTATGTGTATTTGCAAGCTTGGTGGATATATTGCTTGTTATTGCCATGTTTGCTATGTGCCCCATGCCTACGATGATACTATGATCTTGCTTTGTGTTCGTGCTCGCGATATGTCATGTGCATTGCCTATATCTCTTATTTGCTCACATGACATGGTTGCCATGATTTCCTCTAGTGTGTTGCATCTTCGCTCCACTAGTTTACATGACTTGATTTCTATGCTTTCTCAAGTTGCATCCAATTCTTGGATGACTTGCGCCTATCATATGTTTGGTTGCAACAATGTCATCACTTCACATATGCCATGTCCCATTGCTTGTCACATGATTGACTTGATTGCCTCACACATGTTGCAAAATTGCTATATCATTTGTGTTGAGTGCCTCACTTTCTTCACCACACCATATGCACATTATGTTTGGATTGTATTGCACTTGCCCCATGTGTTTAGACATTGCCTTTCATTTGGTGTTGTGAATGACTCTTATGCCTACCATAGACCATTTGTCGAGCGCTTTATGCATGTTTGCTATGATCTTGAGGTCGATGCTTGCTATCTTGTCAAACATATTTCCATCGCTACCTCACATTTGCATGCTTGTATCCATGATGTCCTTGATTGTGCTCAATTTAGATGCTTAAATTCCATGCCACACTTCTTTGTCAAACCATATGCTATGCTTGATGACAACACTTGTTCGGTGAATCACGTCTTGAATGCTTGGTTTTGCTTTAATGCCAATCTCATTTGTTTTTCCAAGTGCTTGTTATCTTTGCTCCTTTTGAAGGAACTACAAGACGGTGCGACATTGGAGAGTGCCCATTTCGAGGTTCCACATGACAAGTACTTGGTGGTTGTCCACTTCTACACGGCGACGCCATCTCATTACCATGGTGATGAAGATCATGATCCATGGACGGATCTCTCCCAAGGGGAGGGAGGTGATGCGGAGCATCCCTCGTCCATCCACATGGACACACCATCACCATCGCAAGCATCAAGAGGACCGGTGACAAGAGCACGTGCATGCAACATCGACAACGAGGTCACTTTTTTCCTCTTCGAGTCTCGTTCGGAATCGCATATGAATCGGGTCCCACCTCAAAAGGAGATGTTATGCTTTCTTTGGTACTTGGGAGATCGTCACGAGGAACACGAAGGGAAACACCAAGTTCATCCGGAGACACATGCACCTACGGCTCTGGACACTCCGGGTGCCCGGCCACTTTGGCCCCGGAGGCCCGGCCCCTCCCTAGCGCAGCTCCACCATCCCTGGGTGCCCGGCCTGCAGCCCCATGTGCCCGGCCTCTCTTGGCCCAGCGTGGCCCACGCCACCCTCCGGGTGCCCGGCCAGCCACCAGGCCATAGGCCGCCGGCCCGGGTGCCCGCACCTTTGGCCCCGGGTGCCCAGCCTCTTCCCCCTGGGCGCCAGCAGCCCCCCAGGTGCCCGGGCTGTCAACCCCCGGGTGCCCGGGCTGTCAACCCCCGGGTGCCCGGCCCCCCTTCAGCCACCCCTCGGGCGGTGGCCCTGACCGGTGCGGGTGCCCGTCCGGTTTTACCCCGGGTGCCCAGACACTTCCGTGGATGCCTACGTGCGTTTGGGTCATTTCCGACCTTTCTATCCCTCTCCGCCTCTATTTCGTCCCTAGACTATAAGTACGCCCCACCTAGCTCATTAGAGGGGATAGCTAAGAATAGACACAAATAATAGAGCTTAGCTCATGTACCTCCCCTTGTGGGATTCATCTTGAGAGAGAAGACTCCATTGGAGTACAAGACCTCCATTGGAGAAGATCCCTAGGGATTCAAGCCCCCCTTGAGGGAAGGATCTACCAAGATCATCAAGCCCTCATCTCCTTCATATGATTTGGGATGAACTCTACCATCTATCTTGTTTCCCTTTGATTGTTCATGTACCTTGTGGATCTTGTGTGTTTGTTGGTCTAGTGGATGTATGATTGGACTTGTTCTTGAGTGTTCCTCTTGTTTTCTCTCTTGTGTTCATCTTGTTCTTGGGGATTCCCCCTCCAATTCGTGAAAGATCTTCACTTAGGGTTCCACCCTACAAGAACATGTTTTCTACCCTTATCTCCAGCAAGTTTATATTTAGCATCCATACGCTCAATGTTTTCCTTAGTTAACTCATGCATTTTAAGATCAATTCAGCACATTGTTTAGGTTCAAAATTAACCTTTTCCGAAGATGGAAGAGGCAACAAATCAATAGGTGCACGAGGTAGGAAACCATACACAATTTCAAAAGGGCACATCTTAGTAGTAGAACGCAATGAACGATTATTAGCAAATTCAATATGAGGCAAGCATTCTTCCCACATTTTCTTATTATTCTTCAAAACAGCCCTAAGCATAGTAGACAATGTTCTATTGACTACATTAGTTTGCCCATCCGTTTGGGGGTGACAACTAGTACTAAAAAGCAGTTTAGTCCCCAACTTAGCCCATAAACATCTCCAAAAGTGGCTAAGAAATTTAGTATCACGATCTGAAACAATAGTATTTGGCACACCATGCAAGCGAATAATTTCACGAAAGAACAAATCAGCAACATTAACAGCATCATCGGTTTTATGACATGGTGTAAAGTGTGCCATTTTCGAGAATCTATCCACGACAACAAATATGCTATCCCTCCCATTCTTTGTTTGAGGTAAACCTAAAACAAAGTCCATAGATATATCCTCCCAAGGAACACTAGGTATAGGCAAAGGCATATATAAACCATGAGAATTGAGTCGTGACTTAGCTTTTTGACATGTAGTGCAGCGAGCAACAAAGCGCTCAACATCCCGTCACATCTTTGGCCAAAAGAAATGTGTAGCAAGTACGTCCTCCGTCTTCCTCACGCCAATGTGTCCCATTAGTCCTCCTCCATGCGCCTCCTGCAACAACAAAAGACAAACACAAATCCATCATTAACGACGAACTTGTTCCATGTTCTTCCTTCTTTACAATTTTGTAATACATCATTAAAGGCAGCATCATGCACATATTGATCTTTGATGGTCTCCAAACCAAATATTTTGAAGTCAAGTTGTGAAAGCATAGTATAGCGACGAGAGAATGCATCAGCAATAACATTTTCTTTACCCTTCTTGTGTTTAATGACATAAGGGAAAGTCTCAATGAATTCAACCCATTTAGTATGTCTACGATTCAGTTTAGCTTGACTATTAATATGTTTCAAAGATTCATGATCAGAATGTATAACAAATTCTTTGGGCCATAAATAATGTTGCCATGTTTCTAAAGTCCGAACAAGAGCATATAATTCTTTATCATAAGTAGAATAATTCAGACTAGGCCCACACAATTTTTTAGAAAAGTATGCAACAGGTTTGCCATCTTGTAATAACACACCTCCTAATCCAATTCCACTAGCATCACATTCAAGCTCAAATGTCTTATTAAAAACAGGAAGTTGGAGTAAAGGAGCATGTGTCAACTTATCTTTCAACACCGTGAAGGCTTCTTCATGTGCGGCACCCCAAACAAAAGGCACATCCTTCTTTGTAAGCTCATTGAGAGGTGCAGCAATGGTGCTATGCCTATAGAATCCAGCGAGGGCAAGAAAGCTGCTCACTTGTGTGACCGTTTTGTTCTGCGGCCAACTCTCAATAGCTTCAATCTTGGCTTTACCAAATTCAATTCCCTGTGGAGTAACAACATAGCCAAGAAAAGACACTCGGTCGGTGCAAAAGGTGCACTTCCCAAGGTTACCAAAAAACGTGCATCACGTAGAGCAATAAAAACAACACGTAAATGTTCCAAATGTTCCTCCAAAGATCTGCTATAAATCAATATGTCATCAAAGTAAACTACCACAAATCATCCAATGAAAGCACGTAAAACTTCGTTCATTAATCTCATGAAAGTACTAGGTGCATTAGTTAACCCAAAAGGCATGACTAACCACTGATATAATCCAAACTTAGTTTTAAATGTTGTTTTCCATTCATCCCCCAATTTCATACGAATTGCACCACTACGCAAATCAACTTTGGGGAATATTGTAGAGCCACTCAATTCATCAAGCATATCATCTAGCCAAGGAATAGGATGACAATAACGAATAGTAATATTATTAATGCCTCTACAATCAACACGCATACGCCATGTACCGTCCTTTTTCGGCACTAGAATAATAGGAACAACACAAGGACTAAGGGATTCACGTATATAACCTTTGTCGAGAAACTCTTGTACTTGATGCATAATCTCCTTCGTCTCCTCTGGATTGGTACGGTATGGCGCATGGTTTGGCAGTGAAGCACCGGGAATTAAGTCAATCTAATGCTCAATCCCTCGAATAGGCGGTAATCCCGGTGGCACGTCTTGTGGAAAGACGTCAGCGAACTCCTACAAAATGTTAGTGACAGCAGGAGGCAAAGAGGAAGGCACGTCCTCGAATGAAAATAATGCCTCTTTGCACACAAAAGCATAGCAAATAGATTTGCTAAAATCTAGCTCATCAGTATCAGATTTGGTGGCATAAACATGCACTTTTCAATTTAATTTCATAAGCAACACTAGATGGTTTACTATTAGACTTCATTTGTTGCTTAAATTCTTTTGCCACAATCTGATTTTCACTCTTATTCTTCTCCTGTTTTGCTTTATTAGCTCTATTAATATCATCTTTCAAAATGGAATCAGGAGTCATAGGAAGCAAAGTAATATTTTTTATCCTTATAAACAAGAGTATACTGATTGTTTCTACCATGGTTTACAAAATTTTTATCAAATTGCCATGGTCGACCAAGTGATAAGAAACATGCTTGCATAGGTACCACATCACAATCAACATAATCAGCATATGTAGAGATACTAATACCTTAACCTTGCCGCTGTTGTTGAACCATTGGATGTAGTAAGGATGTGGATGTGGTCTTGTGGTGAGAGATAGCTTCTCTGCCATCTCCATGCTAGCCAAGTTGTTGCAGCTCCCTCCATCTATGATGACACGCACAAAACGTTCTGTCACAACTCCCTTTGTATGGAACAAATTATGCCTCTAATTTTGTTCAGCTTGTGTGACCTACACACTCAAAACACGTTGAGCAACTAAACGTTCATACCTGTCAGCGTCTTCAGGAGCCATGTATTGCGTCTCATGATCAGAATCATCTCCACCGTGTTCTTCACGTGTAATAAGAGCCAAAGTCTCCTCATCATAGTCACTAGCGGACTCATACCCACCATCCTCAGTAGCAATCATCACACGCTGAGATTTGCATTCTCTCGCATAATGACCTCTTCCCTTACAACAACAACAAATAATATCACTTGTGTGCCCACTTGATGCCATGGAAGAAGAAGAGCTTTGCGCAGGCCCGGCAGGTGCGCTCTTGGCAGATAGCGGTGGTTGTGCCTGCTTTCTTGTATCACGGCTGGAGGTGGCACCTGATGGAGGTGGCGGCGCAGTGGAAATAGAAGATGCACGCGGTGTCCATGATGAAGGTCGACTTGCAGAAAAGTTAGTTCGCATCAATGCTTGTCGATCCTGCACTTCACGTTCAGCTTTACAAGCAAGATGGAATAAACAAGTGATATTAGTATACTCCTTATACTCTAGAATGGCTGAATCTCTCTATTTAATCCACCCATAAAACATGCAAGCATAGCTTCATTCTCCTCAATAATACCACATCTAATCATGCCAGTTTGTAAATCCTGATAATATTCTTCTACAAAAAAGTTTCCTTGTCTTAAATGCTGCAATTTTTGAAGCAATTCACATCGATAATATGGTGGAACCCAACGAGTACGCATAGAAGTTTTCAAAGCGGCCCAAGTAGTTGGAATAAGATATAATTTACAATGTTCAGACCACCATACACATGCAAAACTAGTGAAAGCACAAACAGCAGAGCAACCCGTCTCTCCTCAGGATATTGTAAACATGTAAAACGTTGTTCAGTTTCTAACTGCCAAGTAAGATATATATCAGGAACATATCTACCCTCAAACGGTGGAATATTCAACTTCAGTTTAGGAATATGGTCATTATCTCGTACCTGAGGTGGTGGTGCAGGCCTACCGTTGCGAATATATACCTGAGGTCGACCTGCTGGTGGTGGTGCTGGTGGCTGCACGTAGTTCTGATTTTGATCAACCTCATCCTCGTAATAGTCCGCCACCTCTGCGAGCAGCAGGAGCTCTGAAGCACCAACAGCGATGAGCGGCACCAGAATTTTGTCCTGGTTCAATAGGAATACTCTGTGCTCGCCCTACTGTATCGCGGCGTGAAACTGGTGGTGGGAGACGTTTGAGTAATTCATCGAACTTGGCATCCAACTTGGTGTCAATTGTCTTTTCAATTTCATCCATCTTCTCCATTGCCTTTCCAAAGCTGGCCATCACGTCTTCCACATGTTGACCCAACATTTGATGAAACTTATTATGAAGCTTCTTGTTCGTCATGTTCTCCCGGTCAATCTCGTCGACTTGTGTTCCTACCATAGTTAGCAGCAATAGAAACATATAAGAATATGATCCTACAGACTACTGGAAAATGGTGGTGGTGGGGTGTCACAAATCCGTCAAGCGAATCTCAAATTCTTACCAGTTCATACCCAGCAGCAGGTGGTGATTGGCAACTGTTGTAGTCTAAACTCTCAAAGCTTGGATTGAGCAATTACCAGGGAGACTCAAACAGACGACATAGATGTATATGGAGCTGGGAAGGCTTATAATATGGTAGCAAAAAAGGTCAGCAATAATCAATTCAGAGATGCAAAGTTGAATAAACACTCAACGATGGTACTGTGCTGGTCCTAGGCTAGACCGTGCTAGAGACGCGAGCCTAGAACACTAACAAAATAACGGCGCTTCACGTAAACAAGGGAGGAGCACACTCTGAATTTTTTCTCTCTTTTTTCACTTTTTTTGCACTTTTTTTCCTCTTTTTTTGCTCCGCAACAATTTTTTTCGAAAAAGTCTACAAATGGTCTACAAACTGCCTAGCCAGAATTTTCCAGACTTAGTTTTTTTTGAAACTGGAACTATCTTACTACTGCGGGTAACACGGAAGTTCGGGTGTCCTTCTCTATCATGACTCGGAGTATGGCGTGATCTCGAAATCCAAAACAGTGTAACAAAATACTGGACTCGGACTAGGACTGGTGGCGGAGATTAATCTGGTGGAACTCGCATTGGTGGCAGAGATGAATTTGGTGGAACTCGGACTGGTGGCGGATATATGTTGCAGGTGGACTCGGATTATCGTGATGGCGGTGGATATGTGGTATATGGCTGCGGTGATGACGATGGTGGTAGATGGCAGCGAGGTGATGACGATGGTGGTATATGGCAGCGGTGATGACGATGGTGGTATATGGCAGCGGTGACGATGATGGTGGGTATGTGGCAGCGGTGATGATGGTGATGCGGCGGCGGCGGCGTGACAACTTGTGAACAAAACTCAAAACTCTAAAGGACTAGACACTAAGACCAACAACTAGGCACGACGATGCAACCGCAAATTCAACAATGCAAAACCCTAAAAAGATTATGCAAAGGCTCAGATTGGTTCGGATATGAGGAACTAACCCCAATTGTTTTGGCTTTTTCGTGGACTGTAGGTATGAAGAACAAACTTGATCTAAACTACGAAAAACTATAAAATCTCACCGAGCAACCTAGAAATCTGATACCACTTGATAGAGGCAAAGGTATCCCGTCTTTCGATGAGATGGTGGCTACCGTTTTCTGTGGGAGTCGACCTTGATGATCCGACTACGAACGTGAGAGACGACGTGCCTTAGCAATCGCTAAACCAACTTTCGAGGGGTTATTGATCACGCCGGAGCACGTTCAACCTGACCACGAGGGTCTGTTTTCCTGTGAGCAAACGAACAACAAGCAAGAAACTGAGATTGCAATCTGGATATTGCGAATATAGGAGGAAAGCTTTATTAATGAAGGTGGGGTTCTGTGACGCCTTTGTCTGGTCGTTGAACACAAATGAAGTACGTGAAGTTGCAGCTATGGCGAACTTTAATATAAACAAAACCCAAAGTCGAAACGGTGCCCTAAGGGCTGTATATATGGAGGAAGAGGGGGGAATTTCGTGGCCCTTGGTGGAGGGGTCCGAAACCAACCCTATCTCTTGTTTCCCCACACATACGGACTCTAAAAACTGCCTATACTCAAGTATTTCGAAAATACATGGGCCTGGCCCAATAATAAGGTGACACAACACCTAGAATAGCCTCTAGACAAAAGTTATGAAGTAGCATCTTGTATATTTCGTCCAAGGCTTCATGCACTCATTATGGTGGCTTCAACGTCCTGAAATCATCACTTGTAACTCCGTTCTTGTTCCCCTTGCACATGCCATCATCTCCATGCTTGTTCTTGCTCCAATGTTCATCCTTCTCCAAGCTAGGCCCTTCATTTGTAAGCAAAACAAATGTATCCAATTTAGGCAGCATCATATTCTCATGAACATTAGAATCATTACCAAGAAATGAAAGTACCTGGTAATTTAATTGGCGTGCGCGAGCTCTAGTAATTGGTCCAGTATGTATAGCAGCAGGTGCTGTGGGTGTAACAATGGTATTGATGTCCTCATCACTAAGCCCTTGAGTGAGAGGATTGATCTTCACTCAGAGTGTTTTTTTTAACTTAGGCGAATCGGGTTCGCGGCTAAGCCCCCGAGTGAGAGGATTGCTCTTCACTCGGAGTGATTCTTGAACTTAGGCAAATCGGGTTCGCGGCTAAGCCCTCGAGTGAGAGGATTGCTCTTCACTCGGAGAGTTTTTTTAACTTAGCCGAATCGGGTTCGCGACTAAGCCCCCCGAGTGAGAGGATTGCTTTTCACTCGGAGTGTTTACTGAACTTAAGCGAATCGGGTTCGCTGCTAAGCCACCCACTGGGGGATTTGAACACAAGTATATGTGAAAAACAATCAATTTGGGACTGCAGAAATCATGTCTTTGATAAACAATATGAAAAGTAGTTCTTATTACATCTCGTCGATCTGAGTGTTTTCTGGTATAAAAGCGATGGAGCAAATCCGCGTTCCAAGAGCGCGGCTCACCCTTCTTCTTGGCACGTTATAGCGGTGATAGGCTCCATTGCGAAGCACCTTAGTGACAATGAAGGGGCCTTCCCACGCGGGGGCGAGCTTGTGCAGCCGTTGCTGATCCACTCGGAGCACAAGGTCTCCTTCCTGAAACACACGACCCCTAACGTTTCGCGCGTGGAATCGACGAAGGTCTTGCTGATATATGGTCGACCGGATCAAATCCATCTCCCTCTCCTCTTCCAGAAGATCGACAGCGTCTTGACATGCTTGCTCGGCTTTAACTTCTAAGAAGAGTTCCACTCGGGGCCCATTGTGGAGCAAGTCGCTCGGAAGCACTGCTTCGGCTCCATATACCATGAAGAAAGGAGTTCGACCAGTCGACCGGTTGGGAGTTGTCCTCAAACCCTACAGAACGGAAGGCAACTCAGTTACCCAAGCGCCCGCTGCATGCTTGAGGTCACAAATCAATCGGGGTTTTAGCCCTTGTAAGATCGTAACCATTTGCTCTTTCGGCTTGCCCATTCAAATGTGGGTGTGCTACGGATGCATAGTCAACACGAGTGCCTTGGGAAACACAGAAAGCTCCGAGCTCATCAGAATCGAAGTTTGAACCATTATCAGTGACGATCTGTGCGGAACTCCATATCTGAATATAAGCTCTCTGATGAAAGTGATGGTTGTGCTTGAGTCGAGGTTCTTGATGGGTTTAGCTTCAATCCACTTAGTGAACTTGTCGACTTCCATGAGCAGATGGCTGAAGCCACTTCTGCCAGTCCTTAAGGGCCCGACCATGTCGAGTCCCCAAACAGCAAATGGCCAGACGAGTGGAATAGTCTTCCACGCCGATGAAGGTTTGTGAGACATGTTCCAGTAAAACTGGCAACCGTCGCACTTCTCGACTATCTCCTTAGCCATTTCATTTGCTCGTGGCCAATAGAATCCCGCTTGGTATGCTTTAGCCACGATGGTCCGAGAGGATGCATGGTGACCACAGGTCCCCGAGTGCATCTCATTTAGGATCAGTCGACCCTCTTCTGGAGTAATGCACCGCTGAGCTACGCCAGTCACACTTTCTCTGAAAAGTTAATCACCTATCACTGTGAAGGCTTTGGACCTGCGAACGATCTTACGAGCTTCATCCTCATCCTCTAGGAGCTCTGACCTAAGCAGGTATGCAATGTACGGCACTGTCCACTTGAGGATGATCACCAGAACCTCCATGATTAGGTCGACAATGGCCGGGACTTCAACTTCAGTCAGGTTAGTCGAACTTATCGGTTGTGGGGGGATCTTCTGTAAAGGGATCTTCTTGAATCAATGGGGTGCGGAGATGCTCTAAGAACACATTACTAGGAATAGGCGTCCTAGTGGAACCTACTTTCGCCAGATCATCAGATGCTTGATTCTTGAGTCGGCGTATGTGGTGGAGCTCCAACCATTCAAACTTCTTCTCTAATATTCTCACTGCGTCGTAGTATCCAGTCATGACAGGGCTCCTAATATCCCACTCTTTCATCACTTGATTTACTACCAAATCTGAGTCGTCGTAAACCATTAGGCAACGAACGCCGAGTGAAATGGCCATACGCAACCCATATAAAAGCGCTTTGAACTCAGCTTCATTGTTGGAAGAATCAAAGTGAACCTGCAATACATAACTGAGCCTGTCACCTCCTAAGGATACTAGAACCACTCCAGCACCAGAACTATTCAACATCTTAGATCCGTCAAAGAACATTGGCTAGTGTTCCTAGTGGACTTGAGTCGGTTGCTGTTGCTCAATCCACTCGGCCAAGAAATCTGCAATTGCCTGAGACTTAATGGCCTTCTTTGCTTCAAAATTGATATCAAGAGGAAGGAGTTCAATGGCCCACTTAGCCACTCGACCAGTTGCGTCTCGATTGTTCAAGATCTCTGACAATGGAGCATCACTGACGACTGAAACCGAGTGATCTGTGAAGTAATGTTCAACTTTCTTCGTTGTCATATAGATTCCATAGACAAGCTTCTCGTAATGCGGATATCTTTGCTTGGACGGAGTCAAAACTTCAGAAATGTAGTACACTAGGTGTTGAACTTTATATGCTTTGCGTTCTTCCTCCCGCTTGACTGTGAGCACTGTGCTGACAAGTTGACCAGTGGCTGCAATATATAACAACAGAGGCTCTTTGCTGACTGGGGCAGCAAGCACTGGTTGGGTGGAAAGTAGAGCTTTGAGTTCTACAAACGTTGCTTCAGCTTCAGGAGTCCACTCAAATGTATCAGACTTTTTCATCAGTCTGTAAAGAGGCAATGCCTTTTCACCGAGGCGAGAAATGAATCGACTCAATGCAGCCAAACACCCCGTAAGCTTCTGAACATCATGCACACGCATAGGGAGTTTTATTCGGACAATTGCTCCAATCTTTTCCGGGTTTGTGACGGTTCCTCGTTCGGAAACAAGAAAATCGAGCAACTTTCCTCCTGGAACTCTGAATGTGCACTTGGACGGATTAAGCTTGATGTCATATCTTCTCAGGTTGGCAAATGTTTCAGCGAGGTCAGTCGACAGGTCGGAACTCTTGCCTGACTTTACCATGATATCATCCATGTATGCTTCCATGTTCCGATTGATTTGATTGAGCAGGCACTTCTGTATCATGCGCATGAACGTGGCTCCAGCATTCTTCAGACCAAAAGGCATGGTAACATAGCAAAAACACCTGAATGGGGTGATGAAGGCTGTTTATATTTCATCAGGTCCATACAGACGGATCTGATGGTACCCGGAATAAGCATCCAAGAAGGACAAACGCTTACACCCCACCGTCGAGTCAATGATCTGATCGATGCGGGGGAGAGGAAAATGATCTTTCGGGGAGGCCCGATTGATATGCTTGAAGTCTATACACATACGAAGTGAATCATCTTTCTTAGGGACCATGATGACATTGGCAAGACACTCGGAGTGATAAATCTCACGGATGAACTCAGTTGCCAAGAGCCGAGCCACTTCCTCGCCAATCGCTTTTCTCTTTTCCACGGCGGACCGTTGGAGATGCTCTTTCACTGGTTTTGCTTTTGGGTCGACACGCAAATGGTGCTCAGCCAGCCCCCTAGGTACACCCGACATGTTAGAAGGTTTCCATGCAAAGATGTCCCAGTTCTCATGGAGGAACTGGATGAGTTTGGCTTCCTATTTGTTGTCGAGTGTCGGTGATATGTGAGCCGTAGCTGCATTGGGGTCTTCCGGGTGGATATGAACAGGTTTGGTTTCTCCTGCCGACTGAAATGCGGACTCTTAAGCAGGCTTCTTGGACCGGAGCAAATCACTTAGATCTGCAGTTTTCTGGTATTCCTGCATCTCTACGGCCCCTTCTGCTCATCTGCAATCTTGCAGCCCTTCTGAAGGCACTCTTCTAATCTCTGTCTATTTCCTGTGACTGTGATCACACCTCTGGGACTGGCATCTTCAACTTGAGATATACGTAACCTGGTCGAGCCATGAAACAAGCATATGCAGGCCTGCCCAGAATTGCATGATAATCACTATGGAAATCCACTACCTCAAACGTCAACTTTTTGATATGGGGCTAACCCGGTGTAGGCCGATCTTTCACGATTGGAGTGGGATCCCTCGAAGAACACGAAGAACATGGGGAAGAACGGGGAGAAATGAAAGGGGAAACACTCAAGAACAAGTCCAATCACACATCTACTAGACAAGCAAACACACAATATCCACAAGGGTACATGAACAACAAAAGGAAAGATACAAGGTAGAGTTCATCTCCAAGAGGACGTCTTGATGGTATCCTAGGCGGATCTTCCCGCGAGGGGGTCTTGATGATATCCCGCAGGATCTTCTCACATGGAGTTCTTGAACTCCATGGGAGTGGTCTCTCTCTCTCTCTCTCTCAGGAGGAGGCGGTAGGATCAAAGCTCACCTAAGAATGAGCTATCATATTTGCTAACCTTAGAAAGGAGGTGGAGGTGGTCTATTATAGTCTAAGCCACGAAGGGGTAAGTGGGAGAGGGATACAAGGCTAAAGGCCCGCGGCTGCGCACACAGGCGTCGGACGTCTGGTCAGTGTCGGACGTCCGGAGGCTAGGGACGGTCCGGAAGTCTGGAAGTCTTCGGACTTCCGTAAATATCGTTCTGTTGCCATGGCACTGGTCGACCGATGGCACTCAGTCGTCTGTGGCCTGGGAGGTGTCGGACGTCCGGTCTCGGTCGGTCGTACGGTCACTGTAGATCTCGTCGGTAGGACTCTTGGGCTGGCTGGAGTTCCAGGTGTCGGACATCTGGCGTAATCCGGTCATCCGGTGGCTGTAGGTTGTAGCAGCTTCGTTTCTTCCATCTTCTCTTCCATGCTTGCCTCGTGGATGGTGTAGGTGTTCCTTGGCGCTTGCACTCCTCCTCGTCATCCATGAAGCTCCGGTGATACCTATGCATGCACACGGGTGGAGTGTCAAGTAGTATACCATCCTCGAAGGGGTCAAGTGAACACGTGTAAAGGAGAAAATTCACCTTTATGTATGAGAAGTAGAGGTCACACGTGTCACTGGCCAAACGGACTCTTGACATGGTGATGCCCGTAGGATGCTCCGCATCATCCTCTCCCCCTTGGAAAAGATCAGACCTCGGATCAAAAACCAAATCACCACGGGAACGAGATGGCGTTGCCGTGTCAAAGTGGTCGATCACCAAGCACTCATCATCAGGTAGCTTGAAATGGGCACTCTCCAATGTTGCACCGTCTTGTGATTCCTTCAAAAGGAGCAAATAGGACAAACACTTGGAAAAACAAATGTGGTTAGCATTAGTGCAAAACCAAGCATTCAAGAGGTGATTCACCAAACAAGTGTTGTCATCAAGCATAGCATAGGCTGTGACAAAGGATTGTGTCATGGCATGTAAGCATATCAATCAAGCACGAGCAAAGATATCATGGGGACAAGTATGAAATGTGAGGTAGAGATGCAAATATGTGTGACAAGAGAATAAGCATCTACCTCGAGGTCATAGCAAGCATTCACAAATTGCTCAATGAAAGGTCTATGGTAGGCATGAGAATCATTCACAACACCAAATAAAATGAAGTGTCTAAACACATGGGTCAAGTGCAAGACAATCCAAGCATAATGTGCATAGGGTGTAGTGAATATAGTGTGGCACTCAACACAATAGAAAGAGTAATTGTTCATCATGTGTGAGACAATCAAGTGAATCATGTGACAAGCAAAGGGACATGGCATATGTGAAGATATGATATTGGTGTAACCAACCATATGATAGTAGCAAGTAGTCCAAGAATTGGGTGCAACACACAAGGTATATATGTCATGAAGCATGGAAATGTGGCAATCATGGGTGAAAGCAATATCTCGAACATGCGTGCAAATGGTGCAAGCAACACATGAAGTATGATCCACATTATCCAAGCTCAAGAAGGATGTCACCTTGAAAGCGTGTCCTTGTGCATTCTTCACAATGCCGAAGTTGTAAGAAATGTGGTGTAGAAGCGAGTCGTGGTAGAATATATGAGGCTCGCTCTCAAGAGCTCGAATGGTCAACTCACGTGAAGTGGAAGTCGACACAAAGTCCAAGTATCCTATACATGCACACAACAAAACAAAGAACGTATGCACATGGTAGATAAACACATCATCCATCATGATGGTTTTCTTCTCTTGCACATAACCATTAGAAGCAAAAGTGCATGAGTAATATGATGCAACAATGGCTATATTCATGGCACTAGGCATATGGTGCAAAGAGTAAGACAAGCATGCTTCATAAGAATTATGTCAAAATCTCCAATCATATGTGAGAATTATATGGGGGCAATCTCATTAGCAAGGCTAAATGCATCGTTGCACTCAATACATGGAAAATCATCTAGCATGAGAGAGGAAGCACATGGAAATATATGACAAGAAGCAATAACAATCATGTGCAAAGCATGTAGATGGTTGTCATCAACCGCATGAAATGAGCAAGTATGAATCATGGGTGATGCAACATAAGCAAGCATAGAGATGAAGTCGTGCAAACTAGTGGAGCGAAGATGCAACACACTAGAAGAAATCATGGCAATCATGTCATGTGAGCAAATAATAGGCATAGGGAATGCACATGACATATCGCAAGCACGAACGCAAAGCAAGATGAAAGTATCATAATAGGAATTGTGCACAAAAGAAACATGGCAAGAACAAGAAATATGTCCACCAAGCTTGCAAATACACATACAAGTACTAGAATCAATCATCATGTGTAATGCAAAGCATGGGTGAACATATCATGCAAAGTGAACATGGCAAGATGGGCATACGATATGTAATGGACAATAACCCATAGCCAAGTGAGGGCCATGCAGAAGAAATGCGCAAAGTCTTTGCACGAAGAGAGCGGTGGGAAAGACGATCCATGGGATCCCAAGTCATCATTGCTCTCTAGAGCTCGTTTTGTCAAGATAAGCATAGCTCAAAGAAATTTGATGCATGGTATATGAACATGTCATCCATCATGAAAGAATAGTTATTATGTATGACACGATGGGGGCACAAATTGAGAATGCAAGTATATGGCACATCAATATCATATTTGTTCATGGGGTGCATATGGTGCACACAAGTATTGGGATCATGCAATGAATGGGACTGATCAAAATCTCCTAAAATGTATGAGGAAACTATGGGGTTCTCCTCATGAGCAATATCGGAAACATCACATGGAGAAAATGGACAACATCCAAAACAATGCATATCTGAAGCTAGGTGGTCATGGCATGGCATATGAGATAAATGATGAAAGGGAGCATATCAATATCATCACAAGAAAAACAAATGCCAATAACCATGGGCTTGTCATCTATGCCATATGTGCAAATTGGGTTTATCTTAATGGCATGTGCATAGTCACTACGATGAGATTGCAAATAAGACATATGGTTGATCTCATGCATAGCATATGACAAGTCAAGCGGATTGTCAAACATGATGTGACCTAAAGAGTTGTCACTAGAAATCCTATGTAACATGGCATCACAACTAATAGACTCCACATGAGAATCATCATATTCACCATAAATGGGCAAATCATCGCATGGGGAAATCATACTAGCATGAAGCATGGTACTAGGTGGATCAACATCATGCAAGCAATCAATGTCAAGAATGTCCACTAGTGGGACTAGAGCATCACCGTCACCTTTGTTACCTTTGTAATTCCACTCAAGTGGTGTAGCTGAGGTGGGAAAGACCAAATGGTGGTCATCTTCATCTTGATGGAACCATGTGGGGGGTGCAACATACTCCACCATGGCCATCGTCTTGTCCAAAGGGAGGACGAAGTCGTCGAGGATCGGTGCGTCAACATAAATGGGACCTAGCACCGAATGAGAAGACACAATAGAGGTAGAGGTCAAGTTGTTAGAAATGCAAATGGCCTCACGAGACCTATCAACTATCACACTCTCTCTATGTGGTGGTTAACTCACTCCCTCAAAGTAGGTGCACTCAAAGTCGCATATGGTGGAGTCACTCATGTCACGCAAGTGGTGGGAGTTGTGGCTCTCCGCACATGGGAATTGGGGCAAATCGTCATATATGGGGCTAGTGGTGAAGTCACTCTCACTCTCAATATGGTGGCAAAAGTCACTCAAGTCATCATACGTCATCATGGTCGAAGGGAAAATCCCATGCTCAACCATCTTCTCATCGTCACCGTGGATGAAGGCCGAAGATGGCACATCAACACTCTCCTCCATGACCGAAGGGAAAATCCCATCCTCGATCATCTCGTCATCGTCGCCATGGATGAATGCCGAAGATGGCACATCATCACTCTCCTCCATGACCGAAGGGAAAATCCCATGCTCAATCATCTCCTCATCATCGCCATGGATGAAGGCCGAAGATGGCACATCATCACTCTTGCCTCCTAAGATGGAAGCATCATCCTTGCTCGCCACCGTGTCGCTCGCCTCCAAAGCTTGGTCCTTGAGGGTCTTCGTAGTCGTACTCGTCGCCACACCGTCTTGAAAAAGAGTCGAAGTAGACTCGGCATCATCAATGCCACAAAGATGGATGGCTGTGAAGTCGAACTTGGGAGCATCATCTCAGAGCTCGTCGGGCTTGGACATTGTGGTGGTACTAGCCTCATGCTTGTCGTAGAGCTTGTTCACCGTGAAGTGTGCTTGGCGTGGAGAAGCCTTGGCCTTCATGAGTTCTTGTTCCGCCTTGAGAGCACCAATGTAGTAGTCGTCGATGGACTTGTAGTTCTCCAGGAAGATAGTCTTGGAGATGTCGTTGTTCAAGCCCATCATGAAGTGGAACTTCATCGAAATGGTGTCGTCCACACCGGCTCGTCACAAGGCAATCTTCATCTCCTTGAAGTACTTGTCGATGGACTCGGATCCTTGGATGGTGTTATCCGATTGGCGTCGAAGTTGTTCCGTATAGGTTGGAGGCACGACCTCTCACCACAAAGCTCTCTTAGTATTGGGCCAACTCATCTCATAGCTCTTCAAAGGTGTATGAAGCCACCATGTCGAGGCGTAGTTGTGGAAGTTTCTTGGCGCACTTCACTTGATATTCGGAAGGGACTTGATGTAGCTTGAGGTAGTCGTCCATCAAACGCTCCCACTCGAGGTACTCCTAGGGTTCTTCAGTCCCATAGAATACAATTGCATGGTCGATGTGGAGTTCGTAGTAGCTCGGTGAAGTCGCGGACTTGTGCTTGGGGAGCTTCTCTTGAGCGTAGCTGAGGGAGTCCTGGACTAGGGGGTTTCCAGATAGCCGGACTATCATCATCGGCCGGACTCCAAGACTATGAAGATACAAGATTGAAGACTTCATCCCATGTCCGGATGGGACTTTCCTTGGCGTGGAAGGCAAGCTTGGCAATACGGATATGTAGGTCTCCTACCATTGTAACCGACTCTGTGTAACCCTAGCCCTCTCCGGTGTCTATATAAACCGGAGGGTTTTAGTCCGTAGGACAACAACAATTACAACAATCATACCATAGGCTAGCTTCTAGGGTTTAGCCTCCTTGATCTCGTGGTAGATCCACTCTTGTACTACCCATATCATCAATATCAATCAAGCAGGAGTAGGGTTTTACCTCCATCGAGAGGGCCCAAACCTCGGTAAAAACATCGTGTCCCTTGTCTCCTGTTACCATCCGCCTAGACACATAGTTCGGGACCCCCTACCCGAGATCCGCTGGTTTTGACACCGACATTGGTGCTTTCATTGAGAGTTCCTCTGTGCCGTCACGATCAGGAAGGATGCCCCTTCCCGTCTTTCAAGATGGTACCATTGCCAAAGCAGCTTTGGCCGCCGGCCAAACTATCCGGCTGGGTGGTTTTCTTATGACCGCCTGTTCGGCCGACGCTCCGACGATGACCTCTCGGGTCATCAAAAGCGATCTTCGCGTCAGCTCGGAATTCACCGAGCAGCTGGATCCGATTGAGCTCTCTTCTGTAAACGAGCTCTTGGCTCGCATCGCCGCCCTGGGGGTCTCTACAGACTATGAGCAGATTGGGCTTAAAACTGATCTAAGAGAGATTAACTCCCCCCAGGTTACCCACCATGTTGCGGCGGTTGAGGAACAATGCGGCGACTCTTCCTCTGTATTAAAGACCAGTTATGTCCGGACTCTTGATCTCTCCATGCCGGATTCCCGCGGAGGGACGGACGTCGATCAAGTACTGAACCTAAAGTCAGGCAACGGACCAGACTCGTTGGACAACGTCCAGCAATCCAAGCTTCCAAATCCGGAAACTTTTCGGCCCTTGAGCCTCAAGTTGGGAAGGGTTCTGGACTTAATTCCACCCACCCACCCAAACATATGCGATCTATCTCGAATCCGGCAAGAGCCCGCTGAAACAGTACATCTTTACTAGGCCAGATTCCTCCTGGTTATGGACAGGATAAAGGACTGCCGTGAGGAAAACGCAATTTCAATTTTCTGCAACAATTGCACGGACAAGGGAATCTTGAATGCCGTAAGTTGTCGCGAAATTACGCGCTTTGCCGACCTGGCGTCCATAGTACGAAAGTACTGTGCGATGGAGAGTGTCCGGAAAACTGAAAATAAGTTTTGGGACAATTCGGCTCCGAACACAACCCTAGTCCGAAACAAAAGGGTGCATCATGCTCAGGCACCCGGGACAAAAACCAAAAAGCAAAAACCCCATAAAGACGCGGAACCGTCTTGGAGGGATGGCTCGATGGACCTGTAAAATTCATAGTACAGAGGGCGCCACTCCAACACATAGCCTTCGAGCATGTTGGATACTGCGGCAGGTGGCCAAAAGTGGCGAAGAGCTTCTAGCCCCGAAGAACCACCCCAACAGTACCAGTACGGTATTAATAGTCTTCACAACTTTCGCATCAAATAATATGCGGAAACGAACAATCCGCAGCCTCGCCGAAGTCTACCAAGTAGCAACAACAAATCCATGGAGCGACACGTCTATCACCTTCAACGCCAAAGAACGAACCTAAATTCGAACAGCCCGAGCACCACCCGCATTGGTCCTCGGTCCAATAGTGGGCGGCTTTACGTCTTACCAAGGTACTCATGGATGGCGGCAGCGGATTAAACCTCATCTACGAGGAAACCCTTCGAAAAATGGAAATAGACTGGAGCCGCATTGAGCGAAGCAGCACAACCTTTAGAGGAATAATCCCAGTCGGGAAGGACGCTGCACAGGAAAAATTACACTTGATGTAGTGTTCGGCTCGCCGGACAATTACAGGTCCGAGGAAGTCACGTTCCATGTGGCCCCATTCAGCAGCGGATATCACGCTTTATTAGGGCGAGAGGCATTTACAATTTTCCAAGCCATACCCCACTACGGGTACATGAAGCTTAAAATGCCCGGGCCCAAATGGAACCATCACTCTTGCCTGTGACCCGGACATAGCACTCCGCACCGAAAACAAGACAGCCGCACTAGCCCTAGAGGCACTATCCGAAGCCCTAGCGGCAGAGGAACTCACTGTGTTGCGCTCTACGGTGAACAGGGATGATGTGATACTCGATAAGAGATCCAAGTTCACCTCTTTTAAACCAGCGGACGAGATAGTCAAATTCCAGGTCCATCCAACAAACCCCACAAAGACGGCCTCCATTGGGGCACAGTTAAACCCTGATGTAGACGCCGCACTCCGAGAATTCCTTCGGGAGAATTGGGACATCTTTGCCTGGCACCCTTCAGATATGCCAGGAATCCCACGCAGATTGGCAGAACACAGCCTCAACATCCTAAAAGGATTCAAGCCAGTCAAACAGGCTCTTCGGCGATTTTCCGAACCCAAAATACAGGCAATGGGAGAGGAGCTAGCCAAACAATTGGAAGCCGGATTCATCAGAGACATCAAACATCTGGACTGGCTAGCGAACCTGGTAATGGTACCAAAAAAGGACAAATCCTGGCGCCTGTGTGTCGATTTTAAAGACCTTAACAAGGCTTGTCCAAAGGATCCTTTCCCCCTTCCCCGCGTCGATCAAATTGTCGATGTACCACAGGACACGATTCATTGTGCTTCCTCGATGCATACTCCGGCTACCATCAAATCAAGATGGCGGAGGCAGACCAAGCATAGCGGCATTCATTACTCCATACAGACCATTCTGCTTCAACACAATGCCCTTCGGACTCAAAAATGCCGGCGCAACATATCAGCGCATGATTCAGACACATCTGGCTACCCAGATCGGCAAAACAGTGGAGGCATACATAGACGATGTGGTCGTCAAGACCAAACACGTCGAAACTCTAGTAAACGACTTGAAGCTCACATTCGACAACCTCCGAGCATATGACATTAAGCTCAACCCGGAAAAATGCGTTTTTGGCGTACCAGCCGGAAAGCTCCTAGGCTTCATTGTATCCGGTAAAGGAATTGAAGCAAACCCAGCCAAGATCCGAGCTCTGTCACAGTTGGATATCCCAAAAGACCTCAAACAAATACAAATATTAATGGGATGTGTGGCGGCTCTAAGCCGCTTCATCTCCCGTTTGGGAGAAAAGGCATTGCCCCTCTATCGCCTCCTCAGGCGCACCGAACACTTCGAGTGGACGGATGCTGCCTCGGCCGGACTCGAAGAAATAAAGGCCATATTGGCAACAAATCCGGTCCTGGCCGCGCCCAACTTGGGCAAACCAATGTTGTTATATATCGCGGCAACACATCAAGTTGTAAGCGCGGTGCTCATCATCGAACGAGAATTAGAAGGGCATAAATTCCCTCTTCAAAAGCCAGTGTACTACGTATCCACTGTCTTAACTGCATGCAAGTCCCGGTACCCGCATTATCAAAAGATAGCGTACGCGGTGTTCATGGCATCCCGGAAGCTGCGACACTACTTTCAAGAGTGTTCGATAACAGTGGCCTCCGAAGTACCCCTCAATGACATTATAAACAACCGTGACGCGATGGGCAGGATAGCAAAATGGGCCATCGAGCTCTTACCATTCGACATAACCTATAAACCACGGCGAGCTATAAAGTCGCAAGTCTTGGCTGACTTCATCATTGAATGGACCGAAGCCGAACTCCCTAAAGAGTACGGCGCATACTCCAATTGGATCATGCATTTCGACGGCTCCAAAATGCTGGCCGGCTTGGGGGCTGGCATCGTATTGACGTCCCCAACCGGAGACCACGATCAATCGTGCTTGAGATAATGTACACGGACTCCAACAATGCAGCCGAATATGAGGCCCTCCTACATGGTCTCCGGATGGCAATCTCCATGGGTATTCAACGCCTACAGGTGCGCGGGGATTCAAACCTTGCAATATCCCAAGTAAACGGAGGCTTTGACGCCAAGGATCCGAAAACGGCAGCCTATCGTAACGCTGTCTTAAAAATGTCAGCTCGGTTCGAAGGACTCGAATTGCACCACGTAGCCCGGGATAACAACCAGGCAGCCGACGTGTTGGCACGCATCGGCGCAAAGCGTGACGCCGTCCCTCCAAACATCTTCCTGGAGCGGCTCTTTAAGCCATCCATATTATGGGATTCAAACCTTGCAATATCCCAAGTAAACGGAGACTTTGACGCCAAGGATCCGAAAACGGCAGCCTATCGTAACGCTTTCTTAAAAATGTCAGCTCGGTTCGAAGGACTCGAATTCCACCACGTAGCCCGGGATAACAACCAGGCAGCCGATGTGTTGGCACGCATCGGCGCAAAGCATGACGTCGTCCCTCCAAACATCTTCCTAGAGCGGCTCTTTAAGCCATCCGTATTATGGGAAGAGGAGTCCGGAAATAACAACCCGGAAGCAACCGCACCACCCAACACAGAACAATCTGACACAATCGGCGGCCCAGCCAATGAAATAACACCTTCAGCCCACGAAATAATGGCAATAATTGCCCCGTGGACATAACCATTCCTAGCCTACTTAATTAGGCAGGAACTTCCCGAAGACCAAAATGAGGCCCGCTGCATAGTTCGGCCATCTAAAGCCTACAAGGTCCATGAGGGAGAACTTTATAAGAAAAGCACAACCGGAGTCCTTCAAAGGTGCATCTCCGAAGAGGAAGGGCGAAACCTTCTGGCTGAAATTCACGCCGGACTAGGCGGACACCACGCTGCAGCCCGGGCCCTTGTAGGCAAGGCCTTCTGTACATGATTTTATTGGCCGACGGCCCGGGCAGATGCTCAGGACTTAGTCCAACGATGCGTTGGTTGTCAGCTCTTTGCTAATCAGAGCCACATTCCACCCACCGCCCTCAAAACTATACCCATCACCTGGCCGTTCGCGGTCTGGGGGCTTGACATGGTTGGACCCCTTAAAGGGGGAACCCATAAGCAAAAATACATGTTGGTCATGGTGGACAAATTCACCAAATGTATAGAGGCCAAGCTAGTTAAAACGGCCGAATCCGGACCAGTGATAGACTTCTTATCCGGGGTAGTACACCGTTATGGCGTCCCCCACAACATCATCACCGATAACGGCACGAACTTCACGACCGACAAGGTTAAACTCTGGTGCAAAAATATGGGGATTAAGCTCAACTACGCTTCAATCTATCACCCTCAAACCAACGGTCAAGTTGAACGAGCAAATGGTCTAATCATGAGCGGCGTCAAACCCAGATTAGTGCGGTCCCTTACGGAATCTAACATGCACTGGGTAGAGGAGCTCGACTCCGTACTCTGGGGTCTGCGGACCACGCCAAACCGTACTCTTTGGATTCACACCATTCTTTATGGTATCTGGTAGCAGAGGCAGTTTGCCTGCGATATAATTCATGACTCACCTCGAGTGCGCATATGCGAAGAAAGAGAAACCGAGTTGGATCGGCGGGACAGCTTGGGCGCATTGGAGGAGGAGCGGCGTGGCAAAGGCTCGTTCCGCATTCTATCGCAGCGAGCTCGAAGATATCAAAGCCGAAAATGCGGGCCAAAACTTACAATGTTGGCGAACTAGTTCTCGCTGCCGGACAAGAAAAAGGACAAACTCAAGCCCAAATGGGAAGGTCCCTTCATCATCGACCAAGTCCTAACCGGCGGAGCATACCATCTGTGAAACGCATCGGATAACCGACTCGAGCCGAACCCATGGAACGTAGCCCGCCTCCGAAGATTCTACGCCTAGCGCCGGACTAAGAGTTCGTCTCCTTCCTCCGTCCACATTTTACACTTCAGTTGTCTTTTGTTTCTCTCTTTTCTCCAACTTTTTTCATAAAGCCCTCGAGGGCCGATTTGCGCATTGTTCGCACACACTTGATGTGCTACCCGCACTCATTATACCTGGGGGCTTCTTTAACAGAAGCTTATTTGTACGGGCTTTATGCCCAACACATGTGTCAAACTTCCGCATGTACCTTTCATTCACCATTATATGCATCGATATGACTTAAGTTTTGGCCAAGCTGGGTTGCCTAGCTCCTGTGCTTACCCCTATGTTCCCGATTGTTCGGCTAGGAGGTAAAGGGAGCACCTCTGCGATTATTCTTGCGGGTCACCGGATGTGTACCTCGATAGGCGAAGCGAAAGCTAGCGTTCTTAAGGGAATATTCGATCGGTGACTTGAAAGATGATTTCTTATTTACTTATTTATCTGCCCCGGATGCTTTTACGCTCTTTTCGCAGTCCGACATGCACTTTAGGGCATGCCTCCCGAGAAAGGAACCCTAATGGAACTATTCTCCTGGAAGATGTTTCTTACTAACCATGTAATATAACATAACTAGTTGGGCACTTGTTTGATAAAGCACTAATGACCCCTACGCCTGGTCTCCATGCATGGCCCGGTTTTTTCATAACCGAGAAGGTATTCGGACACACTCCGGACTCTAGGGTCCCGAGGTCGAAGCGAAAAGGTCGGCAAAGACAAACGATCTACAATCCGGCTAGAAGGCATCTTACATGTCATTTTAAATACATCGTGAAATCGACTGACTGTACTCCTCCTCAATACCGTCTAACAGGCTGTCTAATTTACAGTCCCATTGGGAATACTTAGCAGCCAACTCTATTTGGCCGTACACTAAGCTCACAGGGATCTCCTTCCCATCGGGCCCCATAGGTCCGACCTCGGCCATGTGGTTTGGATCTGCCTTCTTGTACCGCGTCTTCACCATGGCCCAGGCCTTCCTGGCACCTTGATGGCAGGCCAATATCTTCCATAAACAGAAGCGTTGTCGTGCTCCCTGAAGCTTCTCTCCAAAGCTCTCCAAGGCCCTCGGGTAGGGAGACGGACGGCCATAAGGCCTGGGCGACACCACTCATCGCCTGTCGAACACATTCGAGCAGTTGCACCAGCTCGGGAAGTTGGTCACCCGTTGAACTGGGCATTTCCTCCGCAGGGCGACCTGTGAGCACACATACAGACATATTTCTGTCAATCGACTTCCTCGCCGAACTCTTCTTTTCAAAAGAGTTTGCTCAAGCACTTACTATAGATGCCGCGACGAAGCCGCTGATTCTCCTTCACGGAGCCAGACAGCTGGGCCCGCACACCTTTTAGCTCTTCTCCAAGCTGGGTGTGGGCATCTTGGAGTTTGTTCCTCTCCGGCTGCACCTTCATAAGCACCCTCTCGCCGGCCTTCAGCGGGCACAGTAGCTGTTGCTTGTCCGGATCAAGTCCAGCAACATCTGCAATATTATTGTCAGACTTACACGCACGCCGCACGCCATAAAACATTTTTGAAATATGTGTTGTCGGAGGGGGTCTCTGTGTCTCCTCCTGCGGCGGCTAGTGCGGCCTCAAGTTGGGCCTTGCACTCTTGAAGCTCCTGAGACAATTGGGTATTCTTCTCCGTAAGATCCTGCATATTGAATGATCCTTAAATCAGTTATTCTACACTGCTTTAAGTCTCGGGGGCTACTGGCATACATAACTATTAAAATTCCTTACCTGTATGTCCTTCACATACTGCTCCGTGGCTCTGGTCAAACCATCTTGAGCGGCACGGAGGTGCGCGTCTCCCGCATTAAAGGCATTTAACGCCTTTGGGGAGAAACACGCGTCATGAAGAACTGTTCGGCGGCGCCTATGATTCATGGCGCTCTCCACCTCAGACCTGGTGGCGGACAGCCTGTCAGCATCCTCCGTTAGAGGAGTATCCAGCTCGCGCCTTGCGCTCGCCTCCCTCTCCGGACCAGGTGGTGGAGCCTGGCTGGCGGAGGCTTGGTTGGCAACCTCTCCGGGCACAGTCCAGCGAGCGCTCTTTCTCCTGGAAAAGTCATGACCATTAATACACCTCCTAGGAATCTTTTCCTTAAACAACGGTGGCGAGCTATACCGTTGCGGCGATGTTTCGATTCGCACCGCACCCCTCTTCCGCCTGCTGGGCCGAACTGACCCTTGCTGGTCAGCCGCCACGGGTTCGGCTTCCCGCCTTGAAGGCACCTCCTGCAAGACATCATTGGTATATGGTGGTCAGAAATACGCAAGGACGAAGTAATGGTGTCACGACTCCGGTCATAATTACCTGGGAAGCCGGAGATAAACCGGGGTAGTCAGCCGTAATGGCGACTAGAGCATTGTCCATGCTGAGTTGGTGGCACCCCATCAATTAGCTCCACCTTTATGTCCGGATCCTCTTCGGAGGCCGGATCAAGGGATCTTCCCGGATCCTCGGGTTGTGGAGCCGGACTGTGTATGCCCTCCACATCCCGGCGCAGTTCCTGCGTCAAAATCATAAAGTAAGGCACTTAACTTTAAAAGCATGGGTCGGATGAATAAAAGCCCGCTTACCCAGCTCCGAGTGTTATTCATGGAGAACCCATTCAATGGGCTTGTTTGGAGGAAGTCCTCCTTCTCCCCCTTGTACAAGCCGGATAGGATCTTCACCAGATCGGCGGCCGATCCCGGCCCCTTGCGGCCATGACGGGTGGCGTCATTCTCCCCGTTGAAATCCCACATGGGGTGGCCCCTATATTGGAGCGGCTGCACCCCTCGCATAATGCACGTGGCCATGACTCCAATCATGGTCAATCCGGAATGCGCCAACAACCTTATCCGGCACATCAGATAATGGACGCTCCTGTCATCTTCCCGTTGGGAGCTCCGCGGGCGCCAACTCAGGCGTTTCTTCATATGAGCGTTTCTGAACTCCGGGAGGCCGATCCGAACTGGGTCCGGCAGTGGAGCGTCTTCTATGTAAAACCATTCCGAGGGCCAGTCTTCGGACGCCTTCTTTGGGGTTCCGGACAGATATCCGGTCCCGGCGATGCGCCATATTTCGGCTCCGCCCACTTGATATATCGACCCCTCGTGAGAACGGGGTACGAGGCAAAACAATCTCTTCCATAGTGTGAAATGGGGCTCGATGCCCAAGAACAGCTCGCAAAGAGCTACGAAACCCGCAACATGCAGAATGGAGGCGGGCGTAAGGTGATGAAGCTGAGTCCGTAGAACTCGAAGCCCGGAGAAAGCGGATGTATAGGAAATCCAGCCCCTTATTAGATAGGGGACGAAACACACCCGCTCTCCTTTAGAGGGACTGGGGGTATTCTCCGCCTGCCTTCCACCTTTGTAGGTGGCCAGCCCGGCTCGAACCGGGACCATAAAGGCCGGAGGAAGATATCCCTCCGCTTGGAGAGTCACCAGCTTGCTGTGCGGGATTGAACATCTCCTCCAATCCCCAGGCTGAGGGCTGGGAGCGTGAGAGGAGGAGCCGTGTCGACGGTCCATGGTGGAATGGGTTTTTGTCAGAAGCGCTCCGATGAGTACTCGCGGAAGGAGGATGGTGTGATTTGGATCTAGACTCTTGCCTCTCTTATAGGCAACTTATTTGCGCAGCTTGGGGGTAAAACGTAAAAATACCCTGGCTTTTCACATTCGTACGACACGTGGAAGAGGGCCATTATTGGGCGTGGAAGCCAAGGAGTGCAACATTTATAAGGAAGCCGGACACTATTCGGCAAACACATGGAATTTGGGGGAGAACCCGCCTTGCAACGCCGAAGACAATATCTGCGCCGGACTAAATCGTCATTGAAGCGGGTTAGGGGCTAGTGAGGAGTCTGGACTAGGGGTGTCCGGATAGCGGACTATCATCATCGGCGGACTCCAAGACTATGAAGATACAAGATTGAAGACTTCGTCTCGTGTCCGGATGGGACTTTCCTTGGCGTGGAAGGCAAGCTTGGCAATACGGATATGTAGATCTCCTACCATTGTAACCGACTCTGTGTAACCCTAGCCCTCTCCAGTGTCTATATAAACCGGAGGGTTTTAATCCGTAGGACAACAACAATTACAACAATCATACCATAGGCTAGCTTCTAGGGTTTAGCCTCCTTGATCTCGTGGGAGTATGATCACTAATGTGCACAAATCACGTTGCCGGCAATACTCAAATGGTTAGTCTCGATAGGCAAGTAACGCAAAATGGACTAGGGGTTATCAATGCAATTTCCAAGGGGAATGTACAATGGTGTCGTCGAGGTTACCGTCCTTGGTGATGATGAGAGGCGGTGTTGCCAATGTCGACCCGTTCCTAGTTAGCTGGAACACCCTAGGAAATGGAAAAACCGCAAACACAAAATTTCAAACATCAAATGTCAAAATGGTGGTAGCGGAGAGCAGTGGTGGTTTGCACTTGGCAATGCGGAAGTGGAATGATGGGTTATGCGAGTTGAAGTTTAAGTTGTCATCCCTAAGTAGCCGAAACACCTTAGGAGACACAACTCACAACTCAAACAAAATTGGGTTAAGTTGGGGTGGAAGTGTATGGTGGGTCAGCCTATGCGGAAGTGGTGGTGGTGGTTGATGAAGAAACAATTGTCCCTTAGTAGCCAGAACACCTTAGAAGACTTGAATCACTACTCAAGCAACCACTAATGCTATGGTGAACAAAATGGGTTAGGTTGCGGAAGTCGGTGTTGGCTATGCGGATGATATGGTGGAGGGCTTAGGCAAAATTGCCAAATTTTCGAACATTTGATGGAGTCAAATGATGCTGGTATTATTTTTGTGTGATGGGGGATGTCAATAGCTTCAAAACGAGCTAAAGAACGTCAAAATCGGAGTTCGGACGAATTAGTTATGAACAAAATAAAAATCAGGAGAAATGGGAATCTACAGGTTACGGACGTCCGTAAATGGACGGATGTCCGGTCGTCGGACGTCCGGGAGGGCTCGGAAATGCGTGATTTCTGTTCTGTTGGCAGGCTCTGGTCATCCGGAAAAGGTCGACCGTCCGGGGGTCGGGGTCAACGCGGGATTTGAGCTCCGGAACGCGATTTTGGGCGGAATTTTGAGATTTTGGGGTCAAAATTGAGGAGATTTCGTGGATGAAAGATAGGGAAACTTGGAGAAATGCTAGATCCACACAAAACCAAGCAAATTCATAGATCAAAATCAATAAAACATCATCAAACCAACAAATCACAAAAAAATTGGGGCTATTTTTGGTGGGGATTTTCGAAATTTAGGACGAAATCAAGCAAAAGAAGGCTAGAAAACGGTGGGAGGGACTCCAAATACGTGATCAATGTGGCTCATGATACCATATGATACGGGGCTAACCCAGTGTAGGCCGATCTTTCACGATTGAAGTGGGATCAATTTAAGAACACGAAGAACACGGGGAAGAACGGGGACAAATCAAAGGGGAAACACCCAAGAGCAAGTCCAATCACACATCCACTAGACAATCAAACACACAAGATCCACAAGGGTACATGAACAACAAAAGGAAAGATACAAGGTAGAGTTCATCTCAAAGAGGAGGTCTTGATGGTATCCTAGACAGATCTTCCCGCGAGGGGGTCTTGATGATAACCCACAGGATATTCTCACAAGGAGGTTTTGAACTCCATGGGAGTGGTCTCTCTCTGTCTCTCAAGAGGAGGTAGGAGCAAAGCTCACCTAAGAATGAGCTATCATATTTGCTAACCTTACAAAGGAGGTGGAGGTGGTCTATTTATAGTCTAAGCCACGAAGGGGTAAGTGGGAGAGGGATACAAGGCCAAAGGCCCCCGGCTGCGCACATAGGCATCGGACGTCCGGCCGGTGTCGGACGTCCGGAGGCTCGAGACGGTCCGAACGTCCGGAAGTGTTTGGACTTCCATAAATATCGTTATGTCACCATGGCACCGGTCGTCCGATGGTGCTCGATTGTCCGTGGCCTGGGAGGTGTCGGACGTTCGGTCTCGGTCAGTCGTCCGGTCGCTGTAGATCTCGTCGGCAGGACTCTGGGGCTGGCTGGAGTTCTAGGTGCCGGACGTCCGGCGTAGTCCGGTCGTCCGGTGGCTATAGGTTGTAGCAGCTCCGTTTCTTCCGTCTTCTCTTCCATACTTCCCTCGTGGATGGTGTAGGTGTTCCTTGGCGCTTCCACTCCTCCTCGTTGTCCGTGAAGCTCTAGCGATACCTATGCATGCACACGGGTTGAGTGTCAAGTAGTATATCATCCTCGAAGGGGTCAAGTGAACACGTGTAAAGGAGAAGATTCACCTTTATGTATGAGAAGTAGAGGTTGCACGTGTCACTTGCCAAACGGACTCTTGACATGGTGATACCCGTAGGATGCTCCGCATCACTTTTCCTTGCGGTAATTCTTGGAATCACCGAAAACACGTCAAGAGTAATCTACCCGAGTGACTTTGCCTTTTTCCCATGAATGACACCGTGGAACTGCATGTTGCTCTCACTGAGTTTAGACATCGAAATGCCCATCCCTTCAAGGGTCTCAGTGTACAGAACGTTCAGTCCACTTCCGCCATCGATAATGACCTTGGTCAGTCGGGTGCCCCCAACGACTGGGTCGACCACCAACGCTGGGCGCCCAGGGGTAGCAACGTGCGCCGGGTGATCTGATTGGTCAAATGTCATGGGAGTCTTCAACCACTTCAAGTATGTCATAGTTGCTAGAGCAACCATATTCACCTCTCTGTTAATGACTTTCAGTCGACTTTTGCTTTCTACGTCAACAAAAATCATCAAGGTAGCATTGACCATAGGGTAACCATCATCTTCCTCTTTGTCATCCTCTTTATCAGATTCTTTCTCGGTGGATTGATTCTCTCGGAAACTCTGAATCAGAAGTCGGCACTGCCGAGTGGTGTGCTTGGGTTGAATCAAGTTGCCCTCTTCATCTTTCTTCATGTGTATGTAAAACAGCAAATCCAGGACGTCCTGGCCTAACTGATCTTTCACCTTCTTGGGTTTCCACTGCGGTTTGGGTTTTCCTTTGAACTTTCCTCCTCCAGCATTCAGGACTGCAGCCTCAGCAAGACCTATAGGTTCAGCTTTATGCTTTGCTTCCAACTAGAATTTCCAGCTCCGGAGTCCTGGACGTCTATTTTTTCCTTGCCGTTGTAGAGCCGGTCTTCCTCTTCACCATTGGCGTACCGAGTGGCTATTACCATCATTCGAGTCAGAGTCATGTCTCCGGATTGACCGAATTTTAGGGTAAGCTCTCTGTACCTGATGCCTTCTTTGAAGGCACAAACCACATGGTGATCTAACACATTTTCCATAGTATGAAGGGTGGTCCATCTCTGGATGAAGTCTCTCAAAGTTTCATTGGGCTTCTGAACACAGTGTTGCAATTTAGTCATCCCAGCAGGTCGCTTGCAAGTGCCCTCGAATGTTTTGATGAACACTCGGGCCAAGTCATCCCAACAGAAAATACTCCTAGGGGCTAACTAAGTCAACCAAGCTCTGGCCGCCTCAAGCATCAGGGGGAGGTGCTTCATAGCTACATCATCATTGCCACCACTGATCTGGATGGCCACTCGGTAGTCTTCTAGCCAGGTATCTAGCTTTGATTCTCCAGTGAACTTACTCACGCCTGCTGCCAACCTGAAGTTTGGAGGACTCTCAGCTGATCGGATGGCCATACTAAAACATTCAGGCCCAGAAATAAATGCAGAGTTCCCAGTCGGACTATATCTGCTTTGCCCTTCTTTGTTCGACCAAAACTTGCACAAGGAGTGACCTTGCATCGAATCCCGTCTCTCTTGGGTCGACCGGGACTCTCCGCTCGTCACCATACATGATGTAGGGCGGAACCCTAGGGGCCGATCTTTCACGTTTGGAGTGGATCCTACGGGAAAACATGAAGAATGCGCGAAAGAACACAAGGGAAATCACGGGGGAAAACAAGAGAAACACTCAACCGACAAGTGACTGATCACACAAGGGCTAGATCACCGAAAGGACACGGTAACACGAGATCCAAAGTCATCAAAGGAAGATACAAGAGTAGCCGTTCTTCTCCGTGAGGAGGTCTTGATTGTCTTCTCCGGATGGAGGACTTGAATCCGGATGGATCTTCTCCGAAGAGGCACGGTCCCTCACATGGAGTAGATCCGAGACGAAGGAGCAATGCTCTATCTCAAATGAGCTATCACAATGCTGACCCTATCTAGGAGGAGGGAGTGGTCTATATATAGTCTTAGTGCAAAAGAGGGGCGAAGTGAAGGGGTACATGGGCCTCGGCCCGCAGCTGGACGCAGCTAGGGTCCGTCCGTGGGGCGCCGGTCGTCCGGAGGCTCGCGGGGTCCCGGATGTCCGGGGTTCCTCGGATGTCCGCAGATTCTGTTCCGTGGTCGCTGGCACGGTTGTCCGGACGCCTTCGGAATTCCGTAATTTCTGTTCTATGGTCGTTGGCACGGACGTCCGTAGGGGCTCGGTCATACGGAGCCTGGGAGTGTCCGATCGTCCGGGCTGGGCTGGTCGTCCGTAGCCTGGAGCTCGGGTCTGCCTCTCTTCTCTTGGCTGTAGCACCTTCCAGGAGTCCGTGCCTGGCCGATCGTCCGGGACCTGTAGCTTCCGAAGTAGCTCTCCTTCTTGATGTTCATGCTTGGTGTCCTTGCCACCTTGGCCATTGGATATAGCTGTCCCGTGGTTCTCCTCCAAGTACCTGATCACGCACACAGTCTCCGTATGAGGTAGTAGCCAAGTCTCGTGAGTAGGAAGAAGGAGTTCGAAGAGGAGCGAGTTCACCTTATCTTCGATAGCCTTTGCTCGAGCTCTTGTCATGGGTCCATGTGGGGTTGAGGGAGATGTAGGTACGTCCATGGGGATGAGCGAGGGATGCTCCACATCATCTCCCCCCCCCCCTTGGGAAAGATCCGACCTTGGATCAAAAGTTTCATCACCATGGTGTGGCGCAAGGTCCTTGACGTTGAAGATGTCCCTCACATTGTACTTATCTCGTGGGAGGTCGATCTTGTATGCGTTGTTGTTGTAGCGTGCTAGCATCTTGAAGGGTCCATTGGCTCGTGGGAGAAGTTTGGACTGGCGTTCGTTGGGGAAGCGGTCCTTTGGAAGGTGTAGCCACACAAGATCGCCTATGTCGAAGATCATGGGTTGCTTGTTGACGTTGAGCTTGGTCGCTAGTCGTTGTACTTGGCGCTCGATGGTGTTCCTTGTATCCTCATGCATCTTCTTGATGTAGCTTGCCCGTGCACTCGCATCCATGTTGGTGCGCTCTTGTACAGGAAGAGGTAGAATGTCCAATGGGGACAACAGGTTAAAGTTGTAAACGACTTCGACGGGGGACTTGCCGGTAGTCGAATGTCTTGCACGACTGTAGGCGTACTCGGTGATGGGTAGACATGCCTCCCACTCCTTGATGTTCTTCTTGATCAACATGCGAAGTAGAATGGAGAGTGTCTGGTTCGTCACCTCCGTTTGGCCGTCGGTTTGAGGATGGTATGCGGATGAGAACAAGAGCTTGATTCCGAGCTTGGCGCATAGCGTCTTCCAAAAGTAACTCAAGAACTTGACATCACGGTCGGAGATGATTGTCTTTGGTACTCCATGGAGGCGCAAGATTTCCCTACAAAAGAGATTTGCAATGTGTGAAGCATCGTCTATGTTCTTGCAAGGAATGAAATGTGCCATTTTAGAAAATCGGTCCATAACAACAGACACGGAATCCTTTCCATTTTGAGTTCTAGGCAAACCAAGTACAAAATCCATGCTAATGTCTTCCCAAGGTTGATAAGGAATAGGAAGAGGCATGTAAAGACCATGTGATTGAGCTTTAGACTTAGCTTTGCGACATGTAGAGCATCGGTTGGTGAAACGTGAGACGTCACGGAACATCTTGGTCCAAAAGTAGTTCTTGGAGAGCGTGGCGAATGTCTTGTCGCGTCCAAAATGTCCCATGAGTCTGCCTCCATGAGCCTCTTGCAAAAGGAGCAAACGAAGAGAAGACTCGAGAATGCATAGTTTGTTAGCTCTCATAAGATAAACATCCTTGATGTAATATCGTTCCCAAGATGTATGCGTCAAACATTTAGCATAAGTAGTAGCAAAAGATGGATCATTAGCATACAAGTCTTTTATGTGCTCAAAGCCAATAACATTCAACTCAAGTTTAGTGACAAGCGTGCATATGCGTGAAAGTGCATCCGCAACTACATTTTCCTTACCCTTAATGTACTTGATCACATAGGGGAAAGATTCAATAAATTTACTCCATTTGGCATGACGCTTGTTGAACTTAGTTTGACCTTTGAAGTACTTAAGCGTTTCATGATCGGTATGGATGACAAACTCATGAGGTCTAAGATAATGTTCCCAAACATGTAGCACACGCACTAAAGAATACAATTCTTTGTCATAGATGGGATAGTTAAGTTGAGCACCGGATAGTTTTTCACTAAAATATGCAATGGCACCTTTTTCTTGCATCAAAACTCAGCCAATTCCGGTACCACTTGCATCACAATGAACCTCAAAAGTTTTCTCAAAGTTGGGCAAAGCAAGAATCAGAGCATGAGTAAGTGACCTGAGCTCATCAAAAGCGGTGGATTCCAAAGATCCCCAAACAAAAGGAGCATTCTTCTTACTCAAGGCACGCAAAGGAGCAGCAATAGTGCTAAAGTCTTTCACAAAGCGACTATAAAAACACGCAAGACCAAGAAAGCTATGCACTTGTTGCAAATTGGTTGGTTGGGGCCAAGTTTTAATTGCTTCAATTTTAGATTCATCAACATGGACACCCTTGGAAGAGACGACAAAACCCAAGAAAACAAGTTTGTCAACACCAAACGTGCACTTTTTCATGTTGGCATAAAGACGTTCCTTGCGAAGCGTTTGCAAAACAGCCCTAACATGATTAGGATGCTCTTTCATGGATTTGCTAAACACAAGAATATCATCAAAGTAAACGAAAACAAAGACTCCAATATAAGGTCGAAGCACAAAATGCATAAGATGCATGAAAGTACTGGGAGCTTCCAATAAACCCATAGGTATGACCAACCACTCGTACAAGCCAAATTTGGTTTTGAAAGCAGTTTTCCATTCATCACCCTCTTGTATGCGGATTTGATAATAGCCACTTTTAAGATCAATTTTTGAGAAAAAGGCGGCTCCACTAAGTTCATCAAGCATATCATCTAGGCGAGGAATGGGATGCCTATAGAGAAAGTTAATAGCATTTATAGTTCTACAATCAGAACACATGCGAAAACTTCCATCTTGCTTAGGGACAAGTATAACGGGAATGGCACAAGGACTTAAGCTTTCACGTACATGACCGTTGTCGATTAGTTGTTGTACTTGCCGTTGGATCTCCTTAATTTCTTCAGGGTTGACGCAGTATGGAGCTTTGTTTGGAAGGGGCGCTCCGGGGATGAGGTCGATTCGATGCTCAATGCCTCGTAGAGGAGGTAGACCCGGAGGTAGCTCATCGGGGAAAACATCTTGGAATTCTTGCAAAAGAGATTGAAACACTAAAGTTAGCTCGTGAGAGGTGTTAGTTTCTGGATCCCCATCCTTGCACACAAGGACAAAGTGCATAACACTCGATGGGTTCTCACACACTTCTCTCATCTCACTTTTGGTGGCAAATAGGACTAGGTTTTTCTCTCTAGGCGAAGGGACGCTCAAGTTTGGCTTGTGGCTCTCACTCACTTTTTGGTGGATCACTTTCTCACTCTTCTCACCACGATGGGTGGCTTGCTTGTCGGCTATCTCTTGACTAGGAGACATAGGTCGTAGCACATACTCCTTCCCTTTCATCTTGAAGCTATAGTGATTGGTACGCCCGTTGTGGATGACACCACAGTCGAATTTCCATGGTCGACCAAGAAGGAGGTGGCAAACGGACATTGGGACGACATCACACTCCAAAGTGTCTTCATATGCACCAATTTTGAAGGAGACTTGGACCGTATGCTCAACTCTTATAGTGCCGGAGTCACTTATCCATTGGACTTTGTATGGGTGCGGGTGCTTCATCTTGACCAATTGAAGCTTGGAGCATAGTTCTTCACTTGCCAAGTTGTGGCAACTACCTCTATCGATGATGACCTTGACGGACCTTCCATTTGATGCCGGCCTTTGTGTGGAAGATGTGGCATCTTTGGTCTTCTTCTTGTTGATGTTGAAGAGTCAAGACCTTGGAGACAACGAGAGCGGGGCTCGAAACCTCATCACAAAAGACTTTATCATCTTCATCCTCATTCACTCCCTGGTGCATGGCCGCTTGCTCAAGGACTTCCATCTCTTCGTCACTCATGGAGTCATAGGTGCCATCATCGTTGAGGATTATGGTGCGCTTGTTTGTGCATTCATAAGACTTGTGGCCTCGTCCGCCGCAAGTGAAACACTTGAAGGAGCTTGTCTTGACGGTCTCATCGGTCGGAGTAGATGATGAAGCACGCGGGTTGAAGTTGCTTGTAGTAGGAATAGGACGACTTGAACTTGTCGAAGTTTTCTTGTAACTTGACTTGTTGTTATTGCTTGGAGAAGGCTTGGTTGATGTAGAGGTTGGAGGAGTTGTTGAAGCTTGGTTGTTGGAGAAGCTGTAGGTCTTGTACAAGTACTTGGCGTATTTGAAGTCATCTTGCACTTGACGTTCCGCCTTTGTAGCTTGATGCACGAGCTCAATGAGGTTGGAGTAGGATTGGAAGTCGGCGATCTTCTTGATGGGATAATTGAGTCCATTCAAGAAACGTGCCATTGTTTGCTCATCATACTCCATGACATTGCCTCGAATCATGGCTATCTCCATTTCCTTGTAGTATTCTTCAACACTCTTTGTTCCTTGCTTGAGGACTTGTATCTTCTTGAAGAGATCGTGGTTGTAGTATGCGGGCACAAAACGTGCTCGCATGACTTTCTTCGTTTGAGCCCAAGTGGTGATTGGAGGGTCACCGCTTGCTTCACGGCGCTCAAGGACTTGTTCCCACCATATGAGAACCTAGTCTTGGAACTCAAGTGATGCCATAGCAATCTTCTTCTCTTCCTCATAGTTGTGCAAACAAAAGATTTTTGTCGACCTTCAATGCCCATGAGAGGTATTCTTTGGGATCATTGCTTCCATTGAACTTGGGCATTGTGAATTTTAGCTTGCCGTAGTGTTGCTCTTCATTGTGTTGTTGACGATGGTAATGATGACGCCCTTGACATGGAGGGTAATCATCCTCATGTTGCTCTTGGCATGGAGGAAGTCCATGATCAACTTGCTCTTGTTGAACTTGAGGTTGAGGTGGAGCTTGACGAGCTTGTGGATGAGCTTTAGGAACTTGACGATGCACACGCGGTTGGTAGTTCCTCTCTTGGATTTCTTCGCGAAGGGCTTCCTCTTGATTGCGCCGTTCACGATTGTGGTTGGCGATGGCTCGACTTGATTCTTGAAGGGCACATTGCGCCTCAAGAACTTGCGCTTCACGTTGTTGTTGTCGTTCTCGAGCTTGAGAAAAGTGACTTGGTGTGGTTGAGGACGAGGTACTTGCTCATCGACTTGCTCTTGTGAATGCTTGTCGTGTAGTGGATTGCGAGATTCATGACAGTCTTGACATGCGGCTCGTCGAAGAGTGTTCGATTACGGTGTACTTGAGCCGGAGAAGGAGTCGTCGGAGTGTCGACTTGAGTGGCTCCATCTTGAATATGAAGAAGTAGAAGGAGGACGGTTCACCAACAAGGCGCGGATCTCGTCCATCCTTGCATTGTTCTCTTGCTTGTGCGCGTCGAGCTTGTTTTCGAAGTAGTCCTTGGTATGTTGCTCGGAGAGTCGCAAGTCGGTGGCGAGGTTGTCGATGCGTTCGTTCATAGCTTGTTGCTCTTGATATAACACTCGTTGTGCACCAAAGAGGTGGCTCTTGGTGACGTATGATGACATGTCGTCGACTTGCTCGATGAAGAGTGGGTTGGTAGAAGTACTCGGCCTATCCATCATTCCAAGCAAAAATGTGAGTGGGAGAAAGAGAAGAACTTATACCAATGTACCTTGACCGATGTTGATGATGAATCAAGTTCACTCAAATGCGGACAATGAAATAGCACTATTGGTACCAATTCTTGTCGGTTCTCACACCTACACAAGTAAAAGCTTATGGTGGAGCTTGGTTAAGATGGTGGCACAAAATTTGATGCAATTGTAAGTGAGCTTCAATAATGTTGGAAAAGATTCAAAAATTTGCAAATGCAACAAGTAGACCAAGCAAAAAGGGGTACACGGAAAAACACACGCAAATAGATAAATGGGATTGTGCAAACCAAAACTGAGCCAAAATGTGGAATCCATGAAAATGCTCTTGTTGCACAATACACGAGAGACTCTAGCGCAATTGCACAATAGGCGGATACGGAACTTGTGCACAACCTACTAGGCAAAAATGCAACAAGCTCTATCCCAAGTATGCTATATGTGTGGTATTTCGGTGATATGATCCAAGATGATCGAGTATAACAATCTTAATGTAGTATGATGCTATGGTTCTTGCTTATAAGCTCTTTGCTTATCTTTCCTCTTTGCTTAAAAGCTTGGGTGGCTCTTTCACTTTTGAGCTCATTTCTCATGCAAAACTTCACGAACCAAGATAGCAATTCTGTATGCGATGACAACTTTGTGACACAAAAGTTGATGCCAAGATATGCACCACTATGGTATGGTATGTACGCTATGGAGTATGATCACTAATGTGCACAAGTCACGTTGCCGGCAATACTCAATGGCCAGTCTCGATGGGTAAGATACGTAAAAGTAAGGACATGTGGGTATCAATGCAATTGCAAGGTATGACAAAGATGTCATCAAGGTTACCGTCCTTGGTGATGATGAGACCTTTGCGAAGATGAGCCGCGGTGATGATGATGTCGAACTGTACCTATATAGCCGAAACACAATAGGACACGGGAGCCACAACTCAAAATATCATAGACAAAAACGTGTCGAAATCGTCCTAGGAGGTATTGGGAGATGAAGGTGGTGTATGTGGGTTTGGAAGATGTTGTGGAAGGTGGAGATGTGGTGATGGCCGAACTGAACAAAATTCAGTTTCGTCAGAGTTGCCCGGACGTCCGGGTGGTCACGGTCGTCCGGAGGTCGTCGGACGTCCGGCTGGGTCCGGTCATTTGTATCCTGGGCGAAAATCGAGCATGGGATGAACTGCATGATTTCGGGGTGGAGGGAGATGGTGATGTCGAAATCGAGCGGATTTGTGGATGGAAAAGGGTGGGGAAAGCTAGATCCACATGTGGCAACACAAATCCATGGACCAAATCCAACAAAATTTCAACTCACCAACAAATACCAAGATGATGTAGGGCGGAACCCTAGGGGCCGATCTTTCATGTTTGGAGTGGATCCTACGGGGAAACACGAAGAACACGCGGAAGAACACGAGGGAAATCACGGGGACCAATGAGAGAAACACTCAACTGACAAGTGATTGATCACACAAGGGCTAGATCACCGAAAGCACAAAGTAACACGAGATCCAAAGTCAACAAAGGACGATACAAGAGTAACCGTTCTTCTCCGTGAGGAGGTCTTGATTGTCTTCTCCAGATGGAGGCTGTCGGTGTCAAAACCGGCGGATCTCGGGTAGGGGGTCCCGAACTGTGCGTCTAGGCGGATGGTAACAGGAGACAAGGGACACGATGTTTTACCCAGGTTCGGGCCATCTCGATGGAGGTAAAACCCTACGTCCTGCTTGATTAATATTGATGATATGGGTAGTACAAGAGTGGATCTACCACGAGATCAAGGAGGCTAAACCCTAAAGCTAGCCTATGGTATGATTGTTGTAATGTATGTTGTGTCCTACGGACTAAAGCCTTCCGGTTTATATAGACACCGGAGAAGGCTAGGGTTACACAGAGTCGGTTACAATGGTAGGAGATCTACATATCCGTATCGCCAAGCTTGCCTTCCCTGCCAAGGAAAGTCCCATCCGGACACGGGACGGAGTCTTCAATCTTGTATCTTCGTAGTCTTGGAGTCCTCCGGACGATGATAGTCTGGCTGTCCGGACACCCCCTAGTCCAGGACTCCCTCAGTAGCCCCCGAACCAGGCTTCAATGACGATAAGTCCAACGCGTATATAGTCTTCGGTGTTGCAAGGCGGGTTCTCCCTTCAAGTTCCATGTACCTGCCGAACAGTGTCCAGCTTCATCATAAATATTGTGCTTCTTGGCTTCTACGCCCAATAATGGCCTTCTTCCACGCGTCGCATGAATGCGAAAAGCCAGGGTGTCTTTTATGTTTTACCCCCTAGTCGTGCGAGTCATCTGCCTACAAAAGAGGCAAAAATCCAGATCCAAACCACACCATCTTCCTTCCGCGAATACTTCATCGGAGCGCCCTTGACCTAAAAATCCATTCCATCATGGACCATCGACGCTCCTCTTCTTCTCGCGCAACCAGCCCACCGCCAGGGGATTGGAGGAGGTGCTCTGTTCCACACAACGAGCTAGTCAAGCTCAAAGCGGGGGGATATCTCCCTCCGGCCTCCATGGTCCCGGTTCGAGCCGGGCTGGTCACCTACCAAGGTGGGAAGCAAGCGGAGGCTACCCCAAGTCCCAACAAAGGGGAGCGGGTATGCTTCATCCCCTATCTGATAAGGGGACTCGGATTTCCAATACATCCGTTTCTCCGCGGGCTCCTGGAGTTCTACGGACTCCAGCTCCATCACCTCACACCCGCCTCTGTCCTGCATATCGCGGGCTACATAGCCCTTCTTGAGCTATTCACTGGCATCGAGCCCCATTTTGCCTTTGTGGAAGAGGCTGTTCTGCCTCGTACCCCGTTCTCATGAGGGATCTATATATCAAGTGGGCGTCGCCGAAATATGGCGCATTGCCGGGACCGGATACCCATCCGGTACCCCTAAGAAGGCGTCCGAAGACTGGCCTTCGGAGTGGTTTTACATAGAAGACGCTCCGCTGCCGGACCCAGTCCGGATTGGCCTCCCAGAGTTTAGTGCTGCTCCTCTGAAGAAACGCCTCAGCTGGCGCCCACGGAGCCCCCGTTTGGAGGAGGACAAGAGCATCCATTACCTGATGGGCCGAATAAGATTACTGGCCCATTCCGGATTGTCCATGATCGGAATCATGGCAATATGCATCATCTTGGGAGTCTGACAGCCAACTGTCTGAGGGCCACCCATGTGGGATTTCAGCGGGAGGACGACGCCACCGCCATGGCACAAAGGACGGATTCGACCGAGGACACAGTGCAGATCCTGTCTGCCTGTACAAGGGGAAAGGAGGATTTCCTTCGAACGAACCCCTTGAATGGGTTTTCCATGAACAACCATAGAAGCTGGGTAAGCGAACATTTTTAAGGGCTCAACCCATGCTTTCGAAGTTTAAGCTTCTCATATTGTGTCTTCGGCACAGGAACTACGCCGGACTGTGGAGGACATGATAAGTCTGGCTCCGCAGCCTAAGGATCCAGGGAGATCCCAAGATCCGGCCTCCGAAGAGGACCCGGATATCAAGGTGGAGCTGATCGACGGGGTGTTTCACCAACTCAGCATGGATAACTCCTTAGTCGCCATTAAGGCAGACTACCCCGGACTGTATCCGGCTTCCCAGGTGACTGTGACCGAGGTCCGGACACCATTATCTCTTCCTTGCCCATTTCTGACCTTCGCGAACGATGGTGGTGTTTTACAGGAAGCGCCTTCAAGGCGGGAAGCCGAGCCCGCGGTGGCTGACCAACAAAGGTCAGTCCGGACCAGCAAGTACTGACTGAAATGTCGCCGCAAAGGTATAGCTCGTATTTTAAATTTTTAGAGCAACGTTCCTAGGAAGCGTCTGAGTGCTCATGATCTTTGTAGGAGAAAGAGCGCCCGCCGGACTGCGGGCGCGGAAGTTGCCGATCCAACCTATACCGGCCAGGCTCCAGCGCCTGCCCGGCACGGGGGGAGGCAAGCGAGAGCGCGGGCGGATCCTCCTCCAGCGGAGGACACACCGGCACTGTCCGCCACCAAGTCTCGAGGTGGAGGCGCCATGAACCATAGGCGCCGCGGACAAGATTTCGTGAAGCGTGCTTCTCCTGAGGCATTAGGCGCCTTTAGCAGGGGGCGCGCACCTCCGTGCTGCTCAAGGCGGTTTTACGAGCCAGGGAGCAGTATGTAAAAGACATACGGGTAAGGGAATTTAATGGTTATATATGCTAGTAGCCCCTGAGACTTAAAGTAGTTATGTTAACTGATTTAAGGATCATTTGAAACGCAGGCTCTTACCGAGAAGAATGCCCAGCTGTCTCAGGAGCTGCAAGAATGCAAGGCCCAACTTGAGGCCGCACTTGCTGCCGCAGGAGGAAACGCAAAGACCCCTCCTGGTAACACATTTTTATTAATAAATATAAGCGCTGTGCGGCGTGCGCGCAAGTCTAATAATGACATTGCAGGTGCCGCCGGACAAGATCCGGACAGGCAAGGATTACTACGCCAGCTGAAGGCCGGCGAGCGGGTGCTGAATAGTGTGCAGCAAGAAAGGAACAAGCTCCAAGATGCCAACGTCAGGCTCGGAGAAGAGCTGAAAGGCGCTCGAGCCGGGCTGTCCGGCTCCATTAAGGAGAATGAGCGGCTTCGTCGCGGCATTTATAGTAAGTGCTTGAGCGGACTCCTTTGAAAAGAAGAGTTTGGCGAGGAAGTAAATTGACATAATATGTCTTGTAGGTATACTCACAGGTCGCCCTGCGGAGGAGATGCCCATATCAACGGGTGATCAACTTCCCGAGCTGTTTCAACTGCTCGAGCGAGTTCGGCGAGCAATGGCGGCATCGTCCGGCGTTATGGCCAGCCCTCTCCCTACCCGAGGGCCTTGGGGAGCTTGCGGAGAAGCTTGAGGAGTCTTGGCAGCGCTTCCGTTTAATGGAAGATTTCGGCTTGCCGTCAAGGTGCCGAGGAGGCTTGGGCCATGGTGAAGACGTTACAAGAAGGCGGATCCCAACCACATGGCCGAAGTTGGACCGGTGGGACCCGATGGGAAGGAGATCCCTGTGAGTTTAGTATACAGCCAGGTAGAGTTGGCTGCTAAATTTTCCCAACGGGACTGTAAATTAGACAACCTGTTAGACGGGATTGAGGAGGAATACAATCAGTAAATTTGACAATGTATTTGTTTTAAAATGACATGTGAAATGCCTTCTAGCCGGATTGTAGATCGTTTGTCTTTGCCGACCTTTTCGCTTCAACCTCGGGACCCTAGAGTCCGGAGTGTGTCCGAATACCTTTTTGGTTAAGAAACAACCGGGGTATGCATGGAGACCAGGCGTAGGGGTCATTAGTGCTTTATCAGACAAGTGCCCGACTAGTTATGTTATATTACATGGTTAGTAAGAAACATCTTCCAGGGAGAATAGTTCCGTTAAGGGTTCCTTTCCCTGGGAGGCATGCCCTAAAGTGCATGTTCGGACTGCGAAAAAAGCAAAAAACATCTGAGGGCAGATAAATAAATAGGTAAAAAATCATCTTTCAAGTCACCGACCGAATATTCCCTTAAGAGCGCTAGCTTTCGGCTTCACCCAGTCTGAGGTACACATCCGGTGACCCGCGATAATAATCGCAGAGGTGCTCCTTTACCTCCTAGCCGAACAATCGGGAGCGTGAGGGGTAAGCACAGAGCCGAGCAACCCAGCTTGGCCAAAACTTAAGTCATATCGATGCATATAATGGTGAGTAAAAGGTACATGTGGAAGCTTGACACATGTGCTGGGCATGAAGCCCTTATAATTAAGCTTCTGGAAAAGAAGCCCCCAGGTATAATGAGTGCGGATGGCACATCGAGTGTATGCGAACAATGCGAGTAGGCCCTTAGGGGCTTTTTAGTGAAAGGGGTGAGAGAAGAAAGAGAAACAAAAGGCAGCTGAAGTGTAAAAATTTGAACGGGGGAAGGGGACGAACTCTTAGTCCGGCGCTACGCATAGAATCTTCGGAGGCGGGCTGCATTCCATGGGTTCGGCTCGAGTCGATTATCCGACACATTTCGTAGTCGGTACGTTCCGCCGGTCAGGACTTCATTGATAATGAAGGGGCCCTCCCATTTGGGCTTGAGCTTGTCCTTTTTCTTGTCCGGCAGGCGTAGAACTAGTTCGCTAATGTTGTAAGTCTTGGCCCGTACTTCTCTGCTTTAATATCTTCGAGCCTGCTGCTGATAGAATGCGGAACGAGCCTTGGCGACGTCGCGTTCTTCCTCCAATGTGTCCAAGCTGTCCCGCCGATCCAGCTCGGCCTCTCTTTCTTCGTACATGCGCACTTTCGGTGAGTCATGAATAATGTCGCAGGCGTAACTGCCTCTGCGCCGTATACCATAAAAATGGTGTGAATCGGTAGTACGGTTAGCCGTTGTCCGCAGCCCCCAGAGTACGGAGTCGAGCTCCTCAACCCAGTGCGTGTCAGATTTAGTAAGTGACCGCACTAGTCTGGGTTTAATGCCGCTCATTATTAGACCATTTGCTCGTTCCACTTGACCGTTGGTTTGAGGGTGATAGACTGAAGCGTAGTCGAGCTTGATGCCCATATTTTTGCACCATGACTTAACCTCGTCGGCCGTGAAGTTCGTGCCGTTGTCGGTGATGATGCTGTGGGGGACACCGTAACGGTGTACGACCCCGGATATAAAGTCTATCACTGGTCCGGACTCTGCCGTTTTGACCGGTTTGGCCTCTATCCATTTGGTGAATTTATCCACCATGACCAATAGATACCTTTGCTTGTGGGTTCCCCCTTTAAGGGGTCCAACCATATCAAGCCCCCAGACCGCGAACGGCCAGGTAATGGGTATAGTTTTGAGGGCGGTGGGTGGCATATGGCTCTGATTAGCAAAGAGCTGACAACCGACGCATCTCTGGACTAAGTCCTGGGCATCTGCCCGGGCCGTCGGCCAATAAAATCCTGTACGGAATGCCTTTCCTACAAGGGCCCGGGCTGCTGCGTGGTGTCCGCCTAGTCCAGCGTGAATTTCAGCCAGGAGGTTTCGCCCTTCCTCTTCGGAGATACACCTTTGAAGGACTCCGGTTGTACTTTTCTTATAAAGTTCTCCCTCATGGACCTTGTAGGCTTTCGATCGCCGGACTATGCAGCGGGCCTCATTTTGGTCTTCGGGAAGTTCCTGTCTAAGCAAGTAGGCTAGGAAAGGTTCTGTCCATAGGGCGATTACCGCCATTATGTCGTGGGCTGAAGGTGTTATGTCATCGGCTGAATCGCCGGTTGGCGCGGTTGGTTCCGGTTTGTCATTTCCGGACTACTCTTCCCATAGTACGGATGGCTTGAAGATCCATTCCAGGAAGATGTTTGGAGGGACAGCGTCACGTTTTGCACCGATCACTACTAGGGAAAAGCCTATACGAGAATCTTATCGCCAGCGCGTCTCAAAATAACTTCATTGCTGCTAACTAGCGATGGCGAATCAAACTCGCTGCGATACAATATAGCGATGAGCGCGTCCACCAAAAGACGCAGCTGCTGCTATAATTCTGAGGCCGCCCGCGAGGCTAGTTATAGCAGCAACACGTTAACACAACGTGCGCTACTGCTATGTAGCATAGTAGCAGCGCATTTCCCAGACAAGCGCTACTGCTAAGTTTCCTACAAAAATTTAGTCCCACCTCGCTCTGTGAAGAGAGTTTATACCACCTTAAATATGTTACTTCTCACACTTTGACAAGCACTTGATCTTCATTGAACTCTATGTGTAGAATTTGTGGCTGCAATATGAGTCTTCACTGTTCCTAAACCGTGAGGACTCATGTTGTCGAATCAGGTGTACACAAAAGATCATTGATGATCAATGTGTATTTTTGCATCTTGACATATAGCGATGGCGCTTTATCGTGAAAAGCGCTGCTGCTGAGATAGCTTTCTAAGAGCGCGTTTTCAAGAGCGCTCTTGCTAAGCCATCCATCTCCCTGATCTCCTCCTTCGGATCCACTCACACACACAGCCACAAATTCTGCGCAATTGCGCCCGGCGTCGCCCTCTCCTCCAGCGTCTGCGCCGCGCCCGTCACCGCTCCTCCGTCTGCGCCACGTGCGTCACCTCCTCCTCCTTGCTGGACTCGGTGCGGCCTCCTCCTCCGTCCTCCCTCTCCACTGCTTGCTGGCCGCCCCTCCTCGCTCCGCCTTCCTCCTCCGTCCTCCCTCAGTGGCCGCGCCCGGCCCTCCCGCCCGCCTTCCTCCTCCATCCTACTCTCTTCTCCTCCTCGAGTCGCCCTCCTTCTCCCTCCTGCTCATATGCAACATTTTGATTTAGTTGATATAATTTAGTTGACTTAGTAGGCTAGTTGATTTAGTTGACTTAGAACATTTTGATTTAGTTGATTTAGTAGGCTAGTTGATTTAGTTGACTTAGAACATTTTGATTTAGTTGATTTAGTAGGCTAGTTGATTTAGTTGCCTTAGAATATTTTGATTTAGTTGACTTAGTAGGTTAGTTGATTTAGTTGACTTAGAACATTTTGATTTAGTTGATTTAGTAGGGTAATTCATTTAGTTAATTTAGTTGACTTAGAACATTTTGATTTAGTTGATTTAGTTGACTTAGAACATTTTGATTTAGTTGATTTAGTAGGCTAGTTGATTTAGTTGACTTAGAACATTTTGATTTAGTTGATTTAGTAGGCTAGTTGATTTAGTTGCCTTAGAATATTTTGATTTAGTTGACTTAGTAGGTTAGTTGATTTAGTTGACTTAGAACATTTTGATTTAGTTGATTTAGTAGGCTAATTCATTTAGTTAATTTAGTTGACTTAGAACATTTTGATTTAGTTGATTTAGTAGGCTAGTTGATTTAGTTGCCTTAGAATATTTTGATTTAGTTCACTTAGTAGGTTAGTTGATTTAGTTGACTTAGAACATTTTGATTTAGTTGATTTAGTAGGCTAATTCATTTAGTTGACTTTGGAACATTTTGATTTAGTTGATTTAGTAATCCTTTACTCATATTGCTTTAGGAAGAATGGCGCCACCACCACCACCACTATGTTAACTGTGCAAGTCAAATACGCCAGCAGCCTTGCAACTGGCAAGCTGTTCGGCATCTACTTCCGGCCGAGTTTTCGTCATCTTGTAAGAAATTAGATGAAATGTAATAACTATTTTATTTTTAGTGTTGGCATTACTGCATTGTGTCATTTTGCTTAGTTTACACAGATCGTCCCATGCAATGTGAGGTTGAAATTCAACAAGTCGACGAGGAGACACTATGACATTTGAGGCTCTGGGGGCCATACACTATGGAGGTCGAGAAAGGGCGCAATATGTCGCAGATTTGAGGAGATGGATGGGCCCGTTTAGTGGCTCGCATGCATCTTCTTGGTGGTGAGTTGATCGGCTTCAACTTCCGAGCAGAAAGACCCAAGCTAGCTGTCATTTATCTCAACTTTGGTGGAAGATGATGAAGATGGCGAAGATGATGAAGATGATGAAGATAATGAGGACCCACTCGATGAAGATGATGAGGACCCACTTCATGAAGCCATCGTAGCTCAAAGAACAAGGCTGAGTGAGGAGGAGGTGTCCAACTTGTGGGACATAATTCCGCCAGTCTTGACTTTGTCGGGTGCCATTCGTGACCCGCTTGACAAATACCATGGTTGATCGACATGATATGGTATGTTATACTTACAAATGCAAATTAATAGTGTGAATTACTTAGTGTACAGTCCAATGATATGGTATATGTTGTGTGGAATCTAGTCGATGATATATATGTTTTAGTGTAGAGTTCGATCACATGCTTATTAATTGATATGTTTTTCTTATTCAGAAATTGGCAAAGAGCATATCATGAGTTATGGTATCGAGCCCGATGAAGAAGGCTCAATTGGACTACGCCTTCTGCAAGGGCTCCGTCACAACTCTGTACTTACCGCGTGGACACGGACGGTCGCACACACTTAAGCTCGGTTGGGTGGAAGAAATTCCTCGATGGCAAGAATCTTCGTGTTGGACAGGCCATCCTAATTACTATCAGAACACCAACCGCCTGAGCTTGAGGATGATGATTGTCTTGATATCATCTAGAACTACATATGTGTGTGTGGCTATATCATCTAGAACTACATATGTGTGTGTGGCTATATCATCTAGAACTACATATGATGATCGTCGTCGATATCATCTAGAACTACATATGATGATGGCCGTTGATATGACCATGTCTTGCTTGAGGATGCATGTTAGCTATGCATGAAATTGTTATCTTAGTACTCCCTTCGTTCCAAATTACTCGTGGTGGTTTGAACTAAAACCACGACGAGTAATTTGAAACGAAAAGTACTACCGCATCTAGTAATGGTTTATGAATTTGATGAAAGATAGTACCTAGTTTCTAGCATCGAAAGGAGAACCGAAAGGAAAATGATGAAAGATATAGCGATGGCGTGGGATGAAGAAATTGCTACAGCTAGTTAATAGTAGCGCATTCCTAAAAGCGCTGATGATATCGTTCAACAGTAGTAGCGCTGGTTGGGGCCGCGCTACTACTATGAGTTAGCTGTAGCGCCTTATTAGTAGCACGGCCACCCGCGCTGCTGCTAGCCTGAAAACCCACGCTACTGCTAGCCCTAGTAGTGGATGCGTGCCAGTATGTCGGCCGCTTGGTTATTATCTCGGGCTACGTGATGGAATTCGAGTCCTTCGAACCGAGCTGACAGCTTTAAGACAGCATTGCGATATTCTGCCATTTTCGGATCCTTGGTGTCAAAATCTCCATTTATTTGGGATATTGCAAGGTTTGAATCCCCGCGCACCTCTAGGCGTTGAATGCCCATGGAGATTGCCATCCGGAGACCGTGTAAAGGGCCTCGTGTTCGGCTGCATTGTTGGAGTCCGTGTACATTATTTGAAATACGTGTTGGTGTGTCCCGGTCGGGGACGTCGATCTGACGCCAACCCGATCCGCCAACATTTTAGAGCCGTCGAAGTGCATAATCAATTGGAGTATCGCCGTACTCTTTAGGGAGTTGACCGGTCCATTCAGCGACAAAGTCAGCCAAAACTTGTGACATTATAGCTCGCCGAGGTTTGTAAGGTATATCGAATGGTAAGAGCTCAATGGCCCATTTTGCAATCCTGCCCATTGCGTCGCGGCTATTTATGATGTCATTGAGTGGTACTTCGGAAGCCACTGTTATCGAACACTCTTGAAAGTAGTGTCGGAGCTTCCGGATGCCATGAATACCGCATCGCTATCTTACGATAGTGTGGGTAGCGGGACTTGCAGGGTGTTAACACAGTGGATACATAACACACTAGTTTTGAAGAGGGAATTTATGCCCTTACGTCTCTCGTTCGACGGCGAGTACCACGCTTACAACTTGATGCGTTGCTGCGATGTATAACAACATTGGTTACGCCCAGTTAGGCGCAGCCAGACCGGTTGTTGCCAGTATGGCCTTTATTTCTTCGAGTCCGGCAGTGGCAGCGTCCGTCCACTGGAAGTGTTTGGTGTGCCTGAGGAGGCGATAGAGGGGCAATGCCTTTTCTCCTAGACGGGAGATAAAGCGGCTTAAAGCTGCCACGCATCCTGTTAATTTTTGTATCAGCTTGAGGTCTTTTGGGATATCCAACTATGACAGAGCTCGGATTTTAGCCGGGTTTGCTTCAATTCCTCTAGCGGATACAATGAAGCCCAGCAGCTTTTCGGCTGGTACACAGCATTTTTCCGGATTGACTTGATGACATATCTTTGTGAGGTTGTCGAATGTGAGCCTCAAATCGTCTACTAGAGTTTCGGCGTGTTTTGTTTTGACGACTCGTCGTCTCGTATCCTCTCTCTGTTTTGCCGATCTGGGTGGCGGACATGTTTGAATCATGCGCTGATATGTTGCGCCGCGTTTTTAAGTCCGAAGGGCATCGTGTTGAAGCGAATGGTCCATATGGAGTGATGAATGCCGTTGCGGCTTGATGCGCTCCGCCATCTTGATTTGATGGTAGCCGGGTATGTGTCGAGGAAGCACAACGAATCGTGCCTGCGGTAGCATCGATGATTTAGTCGATGCGGGGAGAGGAAGGATCCTTTAGGCAAGCCTTATTGAGGTCTTTAAAATCGACACATAGGCGCCAGGATTTGTCGTTCTTTGGTACCATTACCAGATTTGCTAGCCAATCCGGATGTTTGATATCTCTGATGAATCTGGCTTCCAATAGTTTGGCTAGCTCTTCTCCCATTGCCTGTCTTTTGGATTCGGAAAATCGTCGAAGAGCCTATTTGACTGGCTTAAATCCTTTAAGGATGTTTAGGTTGTGTTCTGCTAACCTGCGTGGGATTCCGGGCATATCCGAAGGATGCCAGGCGAAAATGTCCCAATTTTCCCGGCGAATTCCGCGCGATCTGGCGCCTACTTGGGTTCAATTGTGCCCCAATGGAGGCCGTCTTTGTTGGGTCCGTTGGATGGACCTGGAATTTTATTATTTCATCTGCTGGTTTGAACAAGGTGGACTTGGATCTTTTATCGAGTATCACATCGTCCCTGTTCAACATAGAGCGCAGCATGGTGAGTTCTTCTGCCGCTAGGTCTTGTTTTCGGCGCGGAGTGCTATGTCCGGATCACTAGCGAGAGTGATTATTCCGCCGGGCCCAGGCATTTTGAGCTTCATATACCCGTAATGGGGTACGGCTTGAAAATTGTGAATGCCTCTCGTCCTAATATAGCGTGATATCCGCTGTTGAGCAGGGCCACTTGGAACATGACTTCTTCGATCTGTAATTGTCCGTGAGCGAACACCACATCGAGTGTGATTTTTAGTGCGGATCGCTTCGCTAGGGATTATTCCTCTGAAGGTTGTCTTGCTTCGCTCAATCGGCTCGATCTATTTCCATTTTTGAAGAGTTTCCTCATAGATGAGGTTTAGTCCGCTGCCGCCATCCATGAGGACCTTTGTAAGTCGAAGCCGTCCACTATGGGACTAAGCACCAGTCTTGGCCGGTGGTCGAGCTGTTCGGACTTTAGGTTCGTCGCCGGCGTTGAAGGTGATGGCTGTGTCCTCCATGGATTTCTTTGTTGCCACTGGTAGACTTCGTGAGGCAGCGGATTGTTCGTTTCGCATATTATCGATCGAAGGTCTCGAAGATGTTGATACTGTACGGTATTGTAGGAGTGGTTTTCGGGGCTAAAGCTCCCGCCACTTTTGGCCACCTGCCGTAGTATCAACATGCTCGAAGGCTATGTGTTGGGGCGGCGCCCTCTGTACTATGAAGCTTACGAGGTCCATTGAGCCATCCTTCGATCGGTTCCGTTACCCTTTAAGGGTTTTTGCTTTTGGTTTTTACATCTGGTGCCTCGATGCGATGCACCCTTTTGTTGCGGACTAGGGTTGTATTGGGCGGATTGTCCCAAAACTGATTTTCGGTTTTGAAACTCTCCATCGCCGCAGTATTTTCGTACTATGGATGCGGATCGGTGAAGCCTGTAATTTCGACGGCCGATGGCGTTCAATATTCCTTGTCCGTGCAATTATTGCAAAAGATTGAGATTGCGTTTTCCTCTCGGCAGTCCTTTATCCTGTCCATAACCAGGAGAATCGGCCCGATAGTGATGTCTTGTTTGGCGGGCTCTTGCCGTATTAGAGATAGATCGCATATGTCTGGGCGGGTGGGTGGAATAAAATCCGGATCCCTACCCATCTTGAGTCTTAAAGGCCGAGGAGTTTCTGAATTCCGAAGCTTGGATTGCTGGACATGATCCAGCGGGTCCGGAATGATGCATGATTTTAAGTTCAATGCTCGATCGAAGTCCGTCCCTCCGCGGAAATCCGGCATGGAGGGTTCGGGAATCCGGACGTGACTAGTTTTCAATATAGGCGAAAGGTCGCCACATTGCTCCTCTACCACTGCGACGTGGTGGGTGGCCTCGGGAGAGTTAATCTCTCTCAGATCGGTTTTAAGCCCATTCTGATTGTAGTTTGTAGCGACTCCCAGGGCGGTGATGCGATCCAAGAGCTCGTTGACAGACGAGAGCTCTATTGGATCCAGCCGCTCGGCGAATTCCGAGCTGACGCGGAGATTGCTTTTGACGACTTGGGAAGTCATTGTCGAGCGATGGCGGACGGTGGTCATAAGAAAGCCGCCTAGCCGGATAGTTTGGCGGCGGCCAAGGCCCCTTTGGCGAAAAATACCGTCTTTGAAGGCGGGTGGAGGCATCCTTCCTATCGGTGGCGACACGGAGGAACTCTCAATGAAAGCACCAATGTCGGTGTCAAGACCGGCGGATCCCGGTAGGGGTCCCGAATGTCGTCTAGGCGGATGGTAACAGGAGACAAGGGACACGATGTTTTACCCAAGTTCGGGCCCTCTCGATGGAGGTAAAACCCTCGTCCCGCTTGATTAATATTGATGATATGGGTAGTACAAGAGTGGATCTACCACGAGATCAAGGAGGCTAAACCCTAAAGCTAGCCTATGGTATGATTGTTGTAATGTATGTTGTGTCCTACGGACTAAAGCCCTCCGGTTTATATAGACACCGGAGAAGGCTAGGGTTACACAGAGTCGGTTACAATGGTAGGAGATCTACATATCCGTATCGCCAAGCTTGTCTTCCACGCCAAGGAAAGTCCCATCCGGACACGGGGCGGAGTCTTCAATCTTGTATCTTCGTAGTCTTGGAGTCCGCCGGACGATGATAGTCCGTCTGTCCGGACACCCCCTAGTCCAGGACTCCCTCAGAGGCCTTGAATCCGGATGGATCTACTCCACATGAGGGACCACGCCTCTTCGGAGAAGATCCATCCGGATTCAAGGCCTCCATCCGGAGAAGACAATCAAGACCTCCTCACGGAGAAGAACGGTTACTCTTGTATCGTCCTTTGTTGACTTTGGATCTCGTGTTACTTTGTGCTTTCGGTGATCTAGCCCTTGTGTGATCAATCACTTGTCGGTTGAGTGTTTCTCTCGTTGGTCCCCGTGATTTCCCTCGTATTGTTCCACGTGTTCTTCGTGTTTCCCCGTAGGATCCACTTCAAACGTGAAATATCGGCCCCTAGGGTTTCGCCCTACATCAATACTGGTGCCTATCATCATACCACCGGGGTGCATATGACCCGCACCTCGGAGGGGGCGTAAGCACTCGACTGTGGTCATCGCGGAAAAACTGACGTTCAAACTGCATGTGGCCCCGCTCTTGGTACTGGTCCTGGCGGGGACCACGATCTTCATGACGCCGAGGCGAACTCAGACTATGTGCTGATTGAACTGTGTCTGCAACCACTGATCTACTACGAATTCTGTTACGCGACTGGGAGATAGAAGAATTATGTTCTCCAGCAGCTTTAAGCAATGCTCGGATCTGCTCTAAACCTCTACCAGCTTATGAACATGACGGCTGAATTGACTCTGCTATGCATGCTGCCACTGCAACATTTTGGATCGAAGTACGTTATAGCTGAGTTACAGTCAGAAACAACCGCCGTTCTCATCGACTGGATTCGGGGACCCACTGACGAGCATGCTCATCGAGTGCCTTCTGCAGATTCTACAAATGCGTATGCTCAGGCAACCTGGCCAAGCGCGCAGCCTCCAAGGCCCGAGCCTCGGAGGTCTCCCAAATGATGGGGTCTAGAGCGGCTGAACATTGCGACGATGCAACTCTTCCCACTGCTCCGTAGTGAGGGCCTCGGGGACGTACTCATCATGCTCTTGTGATGAGCCGGTGCCACCGTCGCCGCCACCCTTGCAGTGAAATCCGGGTGGGCCGTGCTGGGAAGTGACCACTGTCGGTGTCAAACCCGGTGGATCTCGGGTAGGGGGTCCCGATCTGTACGTCTAAGGCTAATGGTAACAGGAGGCAAGGGACACGATGTTTTAGCCAGGTTCGGGCCCTCTTGATGGAGGTAAAACCCTACTTACTGCTTGATTGATATTGATGATATGAGTGTTACAAGAGTTGATCTACCACGAGATCGTAGAGGCTAAACCCTAGAAGCTAGCCTATGATGATTATGATTCTGCCTCTAAGGACTAAACCCTCCGATTTATATAGACACCGGAGGGGGCTAGGGTTTACATGGAGTTGGTTACAAAGAAGGAAATATAATATCCGGATCGCCAAGCTTGTCTTCCATGCAAAGGAGAGTCCCATCCGGACACGGGACGAAGTCTTGAGTCTTGTATCTTCACGGCCCATTAGTCCGGCCAAAGTATATAGTCCGGCTGTCCGGATAGCCCCTAATCTAGGAATCCCTCAGTAGCCCCTGAACAAGGCTTCAATGACGATGAGTCCGGCGCGCAGTTTGTCTTCGCAATTGCAAGGCGGTTTCCATCTCCGAATACTCCAAAGTAATTATCGAACACTTGAAGCGTGTTCAGATTTGCAAGATGATCTTCACATACCACCGTAGAGGGCATAACACTTCATAAATCTGATCAGCTGGCAATTTTTGTACGGCGTGCTCCTGCATCTTGGCCCGGCCCAACACGAATCGGTTTTACTTGGCCTGCCTCGATACGCGTTACGAGGTGGTTTTACTGGCACACCTTGCCAAAGCAGAGATCGTGCTCCCCTTATCATGGGATCTTCCATTAATATAGGTGCATGCGTCCCCACGACGTCTGTTGGTATGAATCTGTGTTTTTAGGTAAGTCCCAAGCGGTTACGCTGAGGATGTTCGATATTCACCCCCTTTATAAAGGGGCCGAGGCCTATCCCTCTTTTCCACCACTCTTGCGCCTTTTCGCATCTCGAGTTATAACACCCGAAACCCAAGCTCAAGCACCTCGGATCCTCAACCATGTCCGGATCCAACCCTCAAGGCCGGTGGGTGGCCTCATCCGTCACACAGGAGGATATTGCGAAGCTTAGGGAGGTCGGATATCTGACCGCCGTCATCAAGCACAGGCTTCCTACTCCAGGGCAGGTCATCCCTATTCCCGATCCCAACGAGAGCGTCGTATTTGTTTCTCACTTCCTCCGCGGCTTGGGCTTCACCCTTGATCCCTTTGTGAGAGGGCTCATGTTCTATTACGGGTTAGATTTTCACGATCTAGCTCCGGACGCTATCCTCCATATCTCGTCGTTCATCGTTGTGTGCGAAGCTTTTCTCCACGTCACTCCTCACTTCGGCTTATGGCTCAAGACCTTCAATGTGAAGCCAAAGATGATTGAGGGGCGACACGTGGAGTGCGGAGGTCCTGAAATAAGCAGGAATGACGATGCCCCATGCCCAGAGGGCTGCTTCCCAGAGGTGTCCGATCTATGGAAGCGTAGGTGGTTTTACATCACGGCTCCCAAAGGCACAAAGTGGGTGGCTGCCCCGACTTCCGTTTGGGTCCTCCTTCTCAACTGGCGTCATGGACAAATATAGGAGGGATTGGGGGTCTGCTAGTGATGTACCAACACTGCAGAGCCGTATCCGGGAGCTTCTTGAGCGGGACGTTAGCCTTGTCAGCATAATTCAGGTAATGCTAATCCAACGGATGTTGCCGTGCAAACGCCGGCCTCTCTGGATGTGGGAGATCAATCCGAAAGGTCCGCGAACTATTCTGCACTTCTTCGGCCTGACGCTCGAAGGGATGTGTAAATTATTCTTCGGACCACAAGTAAAGTGTCCGGATACCATCGAGGATGCGGGCCTGAGCTGCAATCACTCAGATACCCAAGTAAGTAACCCAGAAACCGAACACTTCGTCTATTTTTATCATAGTCATTATTCTGAAAATCCTCCATGGCCAGGAGTGGCTCAGCAAGGCGGAGAGAATCAGGTATCCAGCGCCACTTCCCGAAGGCTCGCCAAGTCCTGCCATAGCCAAGATGCTTGGATGTGTGCTAAGTAAAGTGCCCTCAGGGAAAGGCGAAGGGAAGAACAGAGAAGCAGAACTTCACACATTGCACATCCAAGCCGGGGGAATTGTTACCTCCCCAGAGGGGGATAGTCGGGGAGGGGAACCTAAGGTCTCCTCTCCTCATGGGAAGAAGAGGGCCGCCTCCGAAGACTTGGAGACGAAGGCGCCCAAACAAGGGAAGAAAACTTCACCAGGGGGCCCTGCCCCGAAGGGCATCTTCACCACGCCATACCCGCAAATGGGCCAGCCCTCAGCCGAGCTGTAAGTTAATCATAAATACAAAGCTAGTGCTTCCTCCTCCAAGAACAGTAACCAGGATTCATTCTTTGCAGTTCGGCTAGCAGCTCTTCTCGACAGAGTTCATCTTCAGGGGACCTTCTTCCGGAAATGATGGAGAGTGAAACCCCACCAACCTCTCTGCCTCATGGGGCGCGTGACCCCGAAGTGTCATCACGTAGGAGTCCCGATTTGCCGAGGCCAGAAGCTAGTACCTCGCCCGCCCTGAGCCCGGAGCGTTCGGCTCCCACGGGGCGGTAAGGAGGGTCCGGCATAGTTCGGAGACCGGCCGGATACGCTGTCGGGCCTTCTGGAGTGAGCTGCTCCCTTGGAGGATCACCGTTCATTAATGAGCACGGTCTTTAAGAAGATTTCGTCCGCCACAAGCAGATTGAATGAAGCTTTTACGAGCCTTCTCAAAGGCTTTGAGGTATGAAATGAAATATGTAATTCTTGATCTATGGCGCATGCGCCAGGTGTGCTCCATATGGATAGCAGCCCCTGAGACTCTGGTTGCCAACCTAAGGCGGCAAACGAAGGATCACATCATTGAATAATGATCATACTATTTTTTATGCGTAGGTGGCTAAGGGTGCGGTAGCCAACCGGTCCGTTGAAGTCACCGAACTGAGGCGACAGATTGGAGTTATTGATGCCGATATCACACTTGTGAACAAGCGGCTTAACGAGTCACAATGTATGTTCTCCGCTTTCCTTATTTGTTATAGGAAAAACTGAGAGGGGCATAATGCTAATGTTATATGCTTGGACTATAGATGAAGCTGCTGCCGTGGAAGCCCTGAGGGCGGAGGTTGCCCTGGCCAAGGAACAAGCCCGGGCTAGCAATGAGGCTGCCCTAAAGGCGGCCGAAGAGTTGAGAGCCGAATAGGCTACTCGTCACCGAAGCGAAGGCAAAATAGCCGAAATGGCTGTGGAGCTAAAAATGTCGCCGACCGGTATGAGCTCCTTGAAAAAGATAATAAGGCTAATTCGGCTGACCTGAAAAAGGCCCTTGATGTGGCCAAGGAGACGCGTTCGAAATTAGGGATGCACGGAGGAGCTTGACGGCCGAGAAATCGCGGTGAAACCCTTATTTGTTGCGGATGAAGTTTTTAGATCCGAAGTACGCTCCTCTGGATCGACGCTGGAGTCCTGCAGACGCCTATGCGGATTTGGCGAAGAGTACGGCTGATGCGGCCAATTTTTTTGAGAATTAAAGAGATGATGAAGTGGAAAAGTTGTTCTGGTCGCAATTCAGAGCTCCAACACGCACATTGCCTTTGAGTGAGAGGATGGCTGCTGTGGCCGAGCTCCACAGGTTGTCCGGTCTTGCAATGCGGTCTATAATAGACCATCTATGGCTGAAGGGGCCTAAGTTGGACAATTATTTTGGTTTAGTGCAACAATTCCTTGGTGCCGTATCGCGGATCGATGCCATGAAGAGGTCGGCGTGCATAGAGGTTGCACGCATGGCTCTTGCCCGCGTTAAAGCATGTTGGACAGATATGGAGGCCACCATCGTTGTGACCCAGAATTCAGAGGGGGGGGGGCAGGATCCAGCCGAGCACATCTTGGAGCAGGTAGCAGAAGGTGCTCGCTTAGTAGAGGCTCAGTGCTCGAAAAATGTCATGTTCGAGTGACAGATCGTGTCATTGTAAAAACAATGTTATTTTAATTATGGAGGATATACTTATACTTTCCGCCCGAAAGTGTTACTGTGCCTCCTGTGCGGCCGTTATATATATGTATGCGGTTCTGAAAGTTAGCAGTCGTTGGCTTCGGCCCCCACACATATAATGCGGGGGTGTTCGCGAAAATATGTGTAATCAAACTTGATCCAACGTCTTGGTCCATTAAGGAGGTGATCGCACGTCAAACTAGGCAACCGGACTATATAGCTTTAACACTTTCACTTAGCCACAGGAATTTGACGGTGGGGCTACTATGTAGCCCCTTGTACCTTTGCGTGCATCCGAATTCGGGTGCGTGTATACATGACCGGTAAGCGGTCCTTCATTAATGCGGAGGAACCCTAAAGGTTCCGATGAGTCTTGGAGTGGTTGAACAGTCTCTCGCTATATCATGACACTCAGTTTTCGTCTTTCTCTACTGAGGTGCTCATCTGGAATAACCAGGGCACAATCGCAGTAGTTCTCCTTTGGCCGCCTTAGCCGATAAGAATGGAATGTAAGGCGGCGAACCCAGGAGCCGGGCAAACCCAACATTTGACCAAAGACATGATTCAGAGCTGATGCATATAAGGCCAAACTCGCGATGCCGAACACTCTCAAAGGTATTCGGACTTTATAACATATACTGGGCTGAGTAACGCCCTTTATTATGAACCCTGTATTCCCAGGTACGTTCATTAGTCTGTCGTGGCGAAATGACAATAACGGCAGTATCCTCTGTGGGTGTAGTACCCATGGGTTGTATAAGCAACAAGAGACAATAAAGAAGGTTTACACAGGGGCTTAATCTAAAGAGAAACCTTTGAGCGGGGCCCTGCTGCACGTCTGCGCCTTTGTCCCTGTTGTGCCATGTCCTAGGAGGGTGTCGCACGAATGGTGTCTGTAAAAAGAAAAACTTATGTAGAAGAGTATGATGTAAGCGTGCGAAAAGTTGGCTATCACTAATGGATAGTAAAAGTGTAAGACATTGGCCTGTTAATAAGGACATGCCGAGAATTGGGCTTTATAAATTATCTATAGCCCCTGGTGTCCTCTATGGGATTACATGTGTGGCGCCTAGATAAGGTTTATCTGGGCTGCGGACTCGTCTAACCGTGTCCGTGGTCTTAACGACCAATCATGCTTTCAGGTTTTAGCTGCCGCTTAGAGTCCGGCAGCTGGAGCCGTCGTGTATTCTTCTGCATGTAAGGAACGCTCTTTGTTTCCATTAATGGTGACGATGCCACGTGGACCGGGCATCTTGAGTTTAAGGTAGGCGTAGTGCGGTACTGCGTCGAAGCGGGCGAAGGCCATTCTCCCAAGCAATGCATGAAAGCCGCTTTGGAGGGGGGCAATGGTGAAGAGTAGTTCTTCGCTTCTGGAGTTGCCTGGGGAACCGAGTGTTACCTCCAGTACGAGGGAGCCCCTGCAGTGGGCTTCGATGCCTGGTATCACCCATTCAAAGGTGGTGTTACTTTGGCTAATTCTGGATGGGTCTATCCCCATCCTGCGGACAGTGTCCTGGTATATTAGATTAAGACTACTGTCGCCATCCATGAGGATGTGAGTGAGATGGTATCCGTCGATTATTGGGTCGAGCACCAAGGCAGCTGATCCTCCGTGCCGAATACTAGTCGGGTAGTCCCTGTGACTGAAAGTGATCGGGCAGGCCGACCAGTGGTTAAGTTTGGGTGTGACGTGCTCTATAGCGTATGCGTCTTTGAGCGCGCGTTCGCACCTTCTCGTGGGTATGTGAGTCTCATGGATCATGTTTACTATTTTTACCTCTGGTGGGAATTTTTTCTGTCCCCCAGTGTTCGGGTGGCGAGGCTCATCCTCGTCTTCACTTGGTGTTTCCCTTCGCTTGTGTTCGGCATTTAATTTGCCGGCCTGCTTAAAGACCCAGCATTCTCTGTGAGTGTGGTTCGCAGGTTTTTCGGGGGTGCCATGGATTTGGCACAGTCTGTCCAGGACTTTGTTCAGGCTGGACAGTCCTTCTTTGCCGCCTTTAAGTGGCTTCTTTTGTTGACTGGGTCGAGAGCCCCTGAATCTGGCATTGACCGTAGTGTTGTCCGGACTTTCTTCCTTGTTTCAACATTTGTTTTTATTGCACTATGGCTTCGCATTGCCATCCCTGATTTCGGATGTACTTGGGTCGCTGGTGCCTCTACGGGCCAACCAGCTGTCTTCACCCGCGCAAAAGCGGGTCATAAGGCTTGTTAGGGCTGCCATTGTCCTCGGACTTTCGTGGCCGAAGCGTCTGGCAATGCACTCATCCCGGATACTGTTCTTGAAGGCCGCTAGGGCTTCGGCATCCGGACAGTCGACAATTTGATTCTTCTTAGTGAGGAATCTGTTCCAAAGCTTGCGGGAGAATTCTCTGGGCTGTTGAATTATGTGGCTTAAATACTCCGCATCCGGAGGTCGAACTTAGGTCCCTTGAAAATTGGCCCTGAAAGCATCCTCGAGTTCCTCCCAACTTCCGATTGAATTTTCGGGGAGGCTTTTCAACCAGTGCCGAGCTGGTCCCTTCAACTTGAGGGGAAGATATTTGATGGCGTGGAGGTCATCCCCCCGAGCCGTGTGGATATGCAGGATGAAATCCTCAATCCAGACCCTGGGGTCTATTGTTCGGTCATATGCCTCTATGTTCACAGGTTCCTGTGGAAATTCATGGTCCAGTACCTCTTCAGTGAAGCACAGAGGGTGAGCAGCCCCTCTGTATCTGGACGTGTTGTGGCCTGCCGTCGGCTGTTGTTGTGTCCGGTGCTGATTCCGAGTTGGTATCCGATTAGTCTGATCATTTTGGTGACCATAGTCCTGCGCCGGGGCGTGTCCTCTAGATCCATAGATGGACCTGGTCGCGCCGGCCTTTTTATCCAGGAGCTCACGTAAACCGTGTGCGGCGTCAGTAACTGCTCTATTGCGGTTACGGAGTGGTTGATTCGGCCTACTGGCCGTATTGTTCTTCGGTGGAACGGCCTCGTCGTCGAACTCTGGTAGCAGCTTGCACTTTGGATAACTCTTTGTTTGGCGATCATCGCCGTACTTTTCTTCAGTGTCTAGCACTTTATTCCATTTGCGATTGAGTGTTTCCTATGCGGCCTTAAGCCTTTGCTTCTGCTTCTTTAGACTTCTCGCAGTTGCCATAAGCCTTATGTGGAGGTTATCTCGTTCCAAACGTGTTTCCGGGATGATGAATGCATCGTCGTCCGGACTGTGCTCTTGTCCCGGGGCTGTTTGATGAGTTCGTCCCTCAGGATCACTATGATCGGGCGTCTGCTCCTGGCTGTGTTCAGCATGACCTGGCTCATCCTGCTCCATTGCTGGGTTCGTATGGTCATTGTTGCCCTCGGAGTTAACTGGGGTGTCGATCTTCCTAGCGCTATTATCGTTATTTTTACTGTTGCTGGACTTGGAGCGGCGTCTGCGCCGTCATTTTGGCCTTTGTCCGGTGGTTTTATCCTCCGGTTGGTCGCTGTCGTCCTCCTTAGGCGTATCCACCATGTATATATCGTATGAGGTGGTGGCAGTCCAGCGCCACGTTGGTGGTGGTTCTGAATCGTCTCCTGCATGGATGTTCATATCGTCGGTATCGTCAGAGTCGAAGTCAAGCATGTATGATACATCGTCGACAGTGGCTATTAAGTGGGTGGTGGGTGGGTAACGGATTTCCTCGTCGCCTTCTTCCCCCTTGAGCCGGACATAGTTCGGCCAAGAGTCTCCTGACAAAGAGAGAGACTTTAATGAGTTCAGCATGTCGCCAAAGGGTGAGTACTGGAAGATATCCGCAGTGGAAAACTCCATTAACGGAGCCCAACCAGATTCGGCGGGCTCGGGGGTGCGCGGACCGGAACCTACAGTCGGAAACGAGTCCGGGGGTCCGGTGTCACAGGCTTCCTTGGGGATGAAGTCTGTGTTCGGCTCTACCACCGATGGGTGTGCGGCCTCCGGGGTGGGGTCCATCCACCCATCCTCGGGCGACGCAATCTGCCCCGGAATTAGGTCCAAGCTTCCTGCAGGGGCGATATCCCGAGCATTGTCCGACAGCAGGTCTAAGTCGTGCTTATCGTGACTATCCGGCGCTCCTGGCGCAGGCCCGAATCCGTTAAAGATCAAGTCTCCGCGGATATCGGTCGTGTAGTTCAAGTTTCCGAACCTGACCTGGTGGCCAGGGGCGTAGCTGTCGATCTGCTCGAGATGGCCAAGCGAATTGGCCCGCAGTGCGAAGCCGCCGAACACGAAGATATGTCCGGGGAGAAAAGTCTCACCCTGGACCGTGTTGTTGATGATTGAAGGAGCCATCAAGCCTTGCCGCGACGACACAGGGGAATTCTCAATGAAAGCACCAATGTCGGTGTCAAAACCGGCGGATCTCGGGTAGGGGGTCCCGATCTATGCGTCTAAGGCTAATGGTAACAGGAGGCAAGGGACATGATGTTTTACCCAGGTTCGGGCCCTCTTGATGGAGGTAAAACCCTACTTCCTTCTTGATTGATATTGATGATATGAGTGTTACAAGAGTTGATCTACCACGAGATCGTAGAGGCTAAACCCTAGAAGCTAGCCTATGATGATTATGATTCTGCCTCTAAGGACTAAACCCTTCGGTTTATATAGACACCGGAGGGGGCTAGGGTTTACATGGAGTCGGTTACAAAGAAGGAAATATAATATCCGGATCACCAAGCTTGTCTTCCACGCAAAGGAGAGTCCCATCCGGACACGGGACGAAGTCTTAAATCTTGTATCCTCACGACCCATCAGTCCGGCCAAAGTATATAGTCCGGCTGTCCGGATACCCCCTAATCCAGGACTCCCTCAACAACGAGGACGTCTGCCACTGGATCATTACTCTCGCACTCGGAGAGGGCGACGGCTGGTGGTGGGGAGCCGTGATGCCATCGGAGCCGGATGATACTGGGTCGACGGCTGATGAAGAAGAACGCCGCAATCACTCACGCAGAAGTGCGTTGCCCCACAGACGTGGAGGGCCTCGACTTCGAGGGGAGCCTCCTAGAGCCAGGCGGAGTCCTCGGCGACGAAAATGAGCATGCAGACGGATCTCGCGGCCCAACGCCAAACCACCGCCGGAAACCATGTTGTTAGAGAATGAAATTTTCAACCTCACCGGAAGTCGCTAAGATGCTTGCCCCATGGTGGGCGCCAACTGTCGTGGGAGTAAGTATGCAGTAAGAATAGGGGGTACGTAGGAGGAGGCAAGGTCCTAGCTACGGCGAGGTTGTACACACATGTTTACGAGTTCAGGCCCCTCTCGAAGGAGGTAAAAGCCCTACGTCTCGGTGCCCTGTGGTTGTGTTGACTTCTAATTTATGTGTGGATGTTACAAGGGGTGCAAACCCTTGTGCCAGAGGTAGAGGGTGGCTTATATAGAGTGCGCCAGGACCCTCGCAGACCTCCGTTACACAGGGTTCAATGTGAGTTACGATAGGGGCGTTACTCGTAACGCCAACAACTAATGACCTTTAAGTCTAGAGAGTGAACGTCTGACCGTTGCCATCCTAGGGTGGCTTTAGATCTTCTGTACTCCGAGTGGTTTTACATATGGTCGAGTGAATATGTAGTGGTTGAGTGGAATTGGGATATCCGAGTGGAGTCTTCTGTCGAGTGGACTCCACTTCAAGGTGATTCCAATCGGTACTTCTGTTGGTCCTTAAATGTCTTTGACTATAGAGTAGTTTCCTTGGGTGGGGTGTCTAGGTCAGGCCTAAGACCCTACCCTAGGTACATGTCCTCGTCACTGCCAGAGTTAGGTATGATAGCACTGTTAGCTATCTAATCTCTGGATAATGACCATTTTGCCATTGTGGTAACCCCTTAGCCTATACATGAGGACCAAGGCAACCATAGAAAGGATTCGGACCCTCCTGTACTCATACGCGCGTAGCTGCTCTCCCCAAGGTGACCTTGCCGGGCTTGAGCACCGCACATTGTTCATGGCCCCCCCTTCAATCCACCAAAGCAGGAGTAGGGCTTTACGCTTCTCAGCTGCCGAACCTGGGTTAAACCACCAGTGTCATCACTGCCGTGTTGTCCCACAAACTTTGATCTTTGTGCAATGTGACGTCCCACCTGCCGAACCACAAAGGGTCGAGGTCGTGAACGGCGTGTAAGTTTTCATGTTCTTCTTCATCGTCGTTGGCTTCATCATCCATGATGCCTAAGAAGAAGACCGGCGTAATTGCTCATCCTTCCACCTAGAAGGTCCCCTCGCATGCAGTTACCGATGATGTAGGCGCTGCAGTGGCATCGGGGGACGTAGACGCCATGGCGATCATGACCGGCGCAGGCGACGCTGTCATCGTTCCCCCCACAGCCGAAGCAGGAGCAGAAAAGGCCGGAGTAGGGTGGCATCAACAGCATTCGGACGGCCGTGCTGCACAACGCACAGGTGGGGAGAACGCTCACTCTCCACCCCCCCACTGTGTCGAAGGACGCAGCGACAGCGATAACGCTCGCTCTGGTGTGAACCGTGGCCCGTTGGCTATTCCTGCAACGGGCACGATGGCGGGGCAAGCACCTCCCCTAGGGCGGGGTAACCAAGATGAAGCGTCAAACGAGGTTGTCAACCCCTAGGCATAACCGTCTCGCCACTGTACCACCATGGCGGCTGGCTGGCAGCGATAAGAGCATGGTGCCGCCACCATTGGTACTGGCAGGAGTCGAGCGACATCACGATCTGCGTCGTCATCTATGCCAAGCACATCTTCGGAAGCCATGGCGCAAGCCCAACTCCTGCTAAGATTCCCACCAGTAACCGATGAAATGGATGAGTGGAGAGACACCATCTAGAGTTAGATCGGTTTTGCTGAAGTAGGAGGATCGCAGCGAGCGGATCCACCGAGGCGCCCACAAGTAATAACCACAGTCCAGGCCACTGACCAAGTCGAGGGGGGCACTCCAACGGTACAGTAGCCTCCACGATTGCCAACGCAGAGGCTGCAACCAGAACCATGCAACCAGGAGCCCGACGAGGTATCAATGGCTTCATCTGACCCTCAGGCCCGTCAAGATCAGCAGCAGTTCCTCGAAGATCGGTGGAGGGAGGACGCGCGCGTCACCATAGAACGACGCCGTGAAACCCACCGCCAATCAGACAGGTGCAATGGCCCATACGTTGATGAACCCGCGCATAGTGAAGGTGGATTCTTGCCTTTCGAGGTTGGGTGCCCAACCTTCACTCGCGAGCAGCGGCAAGTCCGTTGGCCATCTGCCCGCGTTTTGAAGCCAGAAATACTAGAGAAGTGTGGTGGAAGGTTGAACCCGGCAGAGTTCTTGAGCATCTACACTATCGTTGTTCAAGCCGCTGGAGGAAGAGATGAGAAGGTGTTCGCCAATTACGTCCCTTTAACACTCAAGCCAAATGTGAGGTCATGGCTGATGCACCTTCCGGAGAATGACATCTCATCATGGGCTGACATGTGCCATGAGTTTGTTGGTGCCTTCATAGGCGGCTATCAAGAACCAGGCCAGCCTAGCGACCTGCATCTCCTTCCACCAAAACGAAGGGGAGAGCTTGCGGAAGTACATGCATAGGTTCAGCCGGGTGCACAGAAACATTCCAGACATCCACCTAGCAGTTGTAATTGCCGCGTTCTAGTCCAACGTGCGCAATAGGAGGATACGTTGCAAGATGAACGTCCGGCTGACCAAGACTGTGAATGTGCTGTACACCTTGGCGGATAAGTGTGCCAGAACAGAAGAAGCAAGGTGGCTCCCCGGAGAAGAGGACAGCATCAAAGTCAATTCAGAGGATGACGACAATGCCGCTGGCCTGAAGAGGAAGAACAAACAATGCAATAAGAAGTGCAAGGAAAAGGGGGTGTTGGTTGTTGAGGGCTCTGGCACACCTAGTACTGGCAACAAGGCCAAGACCGAAGCACCCGGCAAGGAAGTTTCCACGTGCACTGATTGCCGGGAGGCTGCGGCGAGCAAAAAGGCTGGGAAGGCTAACGGGCCATACCACAAGATCCACCGGACCAAGGGACATGATCTCCAAGAGTGTCACGAAGTTGAGCAACTTGTCAAGAAGCAGAAAGCTGAGTACGAGAAGCGTGACAAGGAGAGAGACCAAGAAGGTGTTGGCGGGAAGGGTCGTGGCAGCAAAGGAGGCTGCCGCGGCAAGGCACCCCAGCATCAGGAGAAACCTGCAAGAGGCCATGAGAAAAGAGAAGGCGATGACGAAAGTGATGAAGGGGATGAAGTGGAAACTAGCAAGCAAGAGTTCTAGAAGGCCACTGAGACCCTATGTGTTGATGGAGGTGCATCTTTGCACTCCTCTCACCCCTAGATTAAATAGTTCGTGTGTGAGGTCAACGCTGTAGGGCCAGTGGCAGACTCCTGGAAACCGCTCAAATGGTCCCGTACGCCCATCATCTTCGACGAAGAGGATCACCATGACCATACGACCGCGGTATGGTGCTTCCCGTTGTTGGTTTCACCAACAATCCGCAACCTCAAAGTCACAAAGATGTTGGTTGACGGTGGGGCTAGGTTGAATCTGATTTCCCCCAAGGTACTCAGCAAGCTTCAAATATCAGAGAGCTCAAGATTACTAGCACTTTCCAAGGGATCAACCCCGCCAGGAGTCGTCCTAAGGGATCACACTATCGGTGACGTTTGGAGGAGAATTGAACTACCTGACCGAGAAGGTCGTGTTTGATGTGGTTGATCTCCCCCTACCATACAATAGGATCCTTGGTCGTCCAGCCCTAGCAAAATTCATGGTGGCATCCCACTATGCATACAACACACTGAAGATGGCAGGGCCGATGGGCGTCATTTCCATTCCGTCAGACAAGAAGGATGCAATCATATGCTTAGATAAGATGTACCGAGGCACAGTCGCTGCTGAGGCTGCAGAAGATGTAGCTCCCACCAAGGAAAGCTAGAAAGGGAAGAAAGCTAGCAAAGATACCGGCAAGGAATCCAGGAAGCACACCTCTTCGGAGTGTGCTACACCCGTCGATGATTTGTCATAGAGATCCACTTGTAAGAAACCCAAGGTGACCTCACCTAGTGGTACGTTCACCATCGGATCCACCCTTGAAGACAAATAGGGAAGTGCGCTTGTTGCCTTCTTGTGGGCGAGTGTAGATGTGTTTGCCTGGCAACCATCTGATATCCCTAGTGTTCTAGGAAGGTAATCGAGTACCACCTAGCTGTCTGCCCTCATGCCCGGCCCGTCAAGCAGAAATTCAGGAAGCAAGCTTTGGAGGGGCAATAGTTCATTCCCGAGGAGATCAAGAAACTTGAAGCAGCAAGTTTGGACAGAGGAGTGTTGCACCCAACATGGTTGGCGAACCCGATGGTGGTGCGCAAGGCGAACGGGAAATGGAGGCTTTGCATAGACTTCATGGATCTCAATAAAGCATTCCTAAAGGACCCATTCCGCTTGCTGCGCATCAACCAGATCGTAGATTCCACTTTCAGGTGTGACCTGCTTTCCTTCTTGGATGCATACTCTGGGTACCATCAGATATTCATGTCCAACGAAGATGAGGAGAAGACCGTGTTCATAACCCCATGTGGCGCATACTGCTTCGTGCGGATGCCCTTCGGGTTGAATAGTGTTGGATGCACCTTTGCAAGGGCGGTGCAAATTGGGTTTGAGTCTCAAGTGCACCAGAATATTGAAGCTTACATGGATGACATAGTGGTCAAGACCAAATACAGATCAACTCTCATTCAGGACTTGGAAGAGACCTTTGCAAACATGCACAAGATCAACTTGAAGTTGAACCCTGAGAATTGTGTGTTTGGCGTCCCCTGTTGCAAGTTACTTGGTTTCTTTGTATTGCACCGGGGGATAGAGGCCAAACCCGACAAGATCAAGGCGATCGAGCAAATTCAAGTACCCAAGACAGTCAAAGACATGAGGCGCCTAACCGGATGTGTTGCCACGCTGAGTAGGTTCATTTCCAAGTATGTCGAGCGTGCCTTGCCATTCTTCAAAATTTTGAAGAAGGCAGGGCCAATGAAGTGGACCCTGTAAGCAGAAGTAGTTCTACGAGACATGAAAGCTTAGCTTTCCTCTGCCCACCCCCCTTGGTCGCTCCTAAACCACAAGAGTTGTTGATGCTGTACTTGGCGGCAACCAATCATGTGGTTAGTGCAGCATTGGTGGTGCAGCGGGAAGTAGACAAAGGAGCAGCCGCAACTACTATCCTTCCCGGAAAGGAAATGAACCCATCTCGGCAACGTCCGATGCAGATCAGGAGAAAGAAAAGCAGGATAATAGAGACAATTCCAAGACCGCGACAAAGAAGAAGGTGGTGCAACAGCCGGTGTACTTTGTCAACTCCCTGTTGTAGGGGGCTAGATCAAGGTACTCTGGCGTGCAAAAGTTGATCTTTGTCCTCATCATGGCCTCGAAGAAACTGTGCTACTACTTCCAAGCCCACAAGATCACAGTTGTCACCTGTTTCCCTTTGCAACGCATACTGAGGAACCTGGAGGGCACTAGCAGAATAGTAGAATGGGCTTTGGAATTGTCAAGCTTTGGTCTGAAGTATAAGAGTACATCAACCACTCAGAGTAGAGCATTGGCAGAGTTCATCACAGAATGGACACCAACTCCAGATGAGGAGACACCGGAAACAGTTATCCCCGGTAAGAAGGCCCGCCAAGTGTGGATCATGTACTTTGATGGTGCCTTCTCACTGTAAGGTGCAGGAGCTGGCGTGCTCCTTGTCGCACCCACTTGAGAGCACCTCAAGTACGTGGTCCAAATGCATTTTCCTCGGTAGAAAGCTACCAACAACACTGCAAACTATGAAGGACTCCTTGTCGGGCTCAGGATTGCAACCGAGTTGGGATTAAGAAGTTGATCATTCGTGGAGATTCGCAACTTGTGTGAGACAAGTGAACAAGGATTACCGGAGTCCATTGACGGAGGCATAAGTGGAGGAAGTGAGAAAGCTGGAGGGGTGTTTTGATGGATTGCAAATAGAGCACGTGCCACATGCGGAGAACAGTGTTGTCGATCATTTGTCAAAATGCACTACACAAAAGCTTCTTGTGGAACCAGGGACTTTTTTCTCTAGTGCATGCCCATTGCCAATGAGTTGTTATACTTGAGTGAGGAAAATGAACTGCAAAACTACAAGCAAACAAATAATAAGACTATAAGAAAATTAATAAGCAAGCAACTAATGCTAGGATATTATAGCGATTAAACAGATTACATCCACTGGGCACCAATGTTCGCCACCAGTGCAAATATAGGGAACAAAGCAGCATTACATACACTAGTTGTCAAAGTTGGTGACCAGTGCAAATAAACGCTGCAGCAAAACAAGTCCAGAACTGAAACGCTTCAGAAGAGCTCAAGAAACAATAACCTAGGTACCCACCATGCTGGCAAGAAGCTTAGCAAGCTTATTAGCTTTCTTTTGTTTGGCCCTTAAATCCTCTAGCGCTTGCTGTTGCACCAGAAAGTATGCATCTGAATCCTACAGGGACTTCGTCAAGCCTTCGGCTTCGTGTCACAACACATCTGATCCATGTCTTTCAACTTGAAGTTGAGACTCAAGAATCTGAACTAATTCAGGTAGCGAGTTCGAAGAGCTTGTGCCAGCAGTAATGGCCAGTAACTCGAACACTGCATCAAGATAGGACTTTGGGGTTGTCTCACTGTTTTGAAGATAGTTTTTATCAGCATTCTTGGAGACCAACAGGGATGTCTCACTATCTTGAACCTTATCTGCATTACTTTCTTTACCATTGCATAACGGGGTACTCTTCTCCAATATTTTGTCAGCATTCTAAAAGAGAAACAAGCAGACGCGTCGTAGGTTTAACATGTTGTACATGAAACTCATTTTGCTAAACCAGCTCAGTAGTAAAGTGGACAGGATAACAGTATGAAACAAGCATATATCTATGTACTATGGTCACTGTATGGTCTATATCATTCTTTTTTATGTTGCCAAATCAAGATAGAGACACAGTTAAAATCATATATGTTTAAGACAAAGCAGCATAGAGAGAATATAAGTATGGGAAACTACACAACACTAACAACACTTGTAATGTGCACGACATGAGAACATGTCTGTTTATTCAATTGAAACTGAAATCAACATAGAGCAAGTTGCTACTTCTTGAGCTTGCGTTGGTGTTTCCCTTGAAGAGGAAATGGTAATGCAGCAAAGTAGAGATAAGTATTTCCCTCAGTTTGAGAACCAAGGTATCAATCCAGTAGGACACAACGCACACATCACCGAATACATGCACAAACAAACAAACAAACTTGCACCCAACGCGATAAAGGAGTTGTCAATCCCTTCACGGTTACTTGCAAAAGTGAGATCTGATAGAGATAGATAAATGATAAAGTAAATATTTTTGGTATTTTTGGTTTATAGATCGGAAAGTAAAAGATTGCAAGAATAGTAGATCAGAAACTAAAATTGTAGATCAAAAACTTGTACGATGGAAAAGAGAACTTATATGATGGAAAAGAGACCTGGGGGCCATAGGTTTCACTAGAGGCTTCTCTCAAGATAGGAAATAATACGGTGCGTGAACAAACTACTGCCGAGCAATTGATAGAAAAGCGCAAAGTTTTGATGATATCTAAGGGCATGAATATAGGCATCATGTCTATGTCAAGTAGACCGAAACGATTCTGCATCTACTACTGTTACTCCACACATCGACCGCTCTCCAGCATGCATCTAGAGTATTAAGTTCATAAAGAACGGAGTAACACATTAAGTAAGATGACATAATGTAGAGGAATTAACTCAAGCAATATGATGAAAACCCCATACTTTTATCCTCGATGGCAACAATACAATATGTGCCTTGCTGCCCTACTGTCACTGGGAAAGGACACCGCAAGATTGAACCCAAAGCTAAGCACTTCTCCCATTGCAAGAAAAACCAATCTAGTTGACCAAAACAAACTGATAATTCAAAGAGAGTTGCAAAGACATCAAATCATGCATATAAGAACTCAGAGAAGATTCAAATAATATTCATAGATAGGCTGATCATAAATCCACAATTCATCGTATCTCGGCAAACACACCGCAAAAGAGTATTACATCAAATAGATCTCCAAGAACATCGAGGAGAACATGTTATTGAGAATCTAAGAGAGAGAAGAAGCCATCTAGCTACTAGCTATGGACCCATAGGTCTGAGGTAAACTACTCACGCTTCATCGGAAGGGCAATGGTGTTGATGTAGAAGCCCTCAATGATAGAATCACCCTCCGGCAGGACGCCAGAAAAGGCCCCTAGATGGGATCTCACGGGTACAGAAGGTTGTAGCGGTGGAAAAGTGTTTTTGTGGATGCCCCTGATGGTTTGGGCGTATAAGAGTATATATAGGAGAAATAATTAGGTCAGGAGACCCACGAGGGGCCCACAAGACAAGGGGGCATGCCCTACCCCCTGGGCGCGCCCTCCACCCTTGTGGCCGCCTCGTGGCTCCTCCGACTTCATCTCCATGTCTCCTGGTTTGCTTCTTGTCCAAGAAAGATCATTGCAAAACTTTTATTCCGTTTGGACTCTGGTTGGTATTCCTTTTCTGTGAACTCTAAAACGGGGAAAAACAGGAACTAGCACTGGGCTCTAGGTTAATAGACCCAAAAATAATATAAAATAGCATAATAATGCATATAAAACATCCAAAACAGATAATATAATAGCATGGAACAATCAAAAATTATAGAAACGTTGGAGACGTATCAAGCATCCCCAAGCTTAATTCCTGCTCATCCTCGAGAAGGTAAATGATAAGAATAGAATTTTTGATGTGGAATGCTACCTAACATATTTATCCATGTAATTTTCTTTATTGTGGCATGAATGTTCATATCCGAAAGATTCAAAACAAATGTTTAATATTGACATGAAAACAATAATATATCAAGCATAATAATAAATCAATTATGTCTTTTCAAAATAACATGGCCAAAGAAAGCTTATCCCTACAACATCATATAGTCTGGCTATGCTCTATCTTCATCACACAAAATATTTAAATCATGCACAACCCCTGTTTCAGCCAGGCAATTGTTTCATATTAAATTTCACGTAATACATGAGCGTGGGCCATGGACATCGCACTATAGGTGGAATAGAATGGTGGTTGTGGAGAAGACTAAATGAGGGAGATAGTCTCACATCAACTACATACATCAACGGGCTATGGAGATGCCCATCAATAGATATCAATGTGAGCGAGTAGGGATTCCTATGCAACTGATGCACTAGAGCTATAAGTTTATGAAAGCTCAAAAAGAAAACTAAGTGGGTGTGCATCCAACTCGCTTGCTCACGAAGACCTAGGGCGATTCGAGGAAGCCCATCATTGCAATATACAAGCCAAGTTCTATAATGAAAAATCCCACTAGTATATGAAAGTGATATCATAGGAGACTCTCTATCATGAAGATCATGGTGCTACTTTGAAGCACAAGTGTGGAAAAAGGATAGTAACATTGCCCCTTTTCTCTTTTTCTCTCATTTTTTTATTTGAGCCTTTCTCATTTTTTTGGTCTTTTTTATTTATTTTCCTCCGGAGTCTCATCTCGACTTGTGGGGGAATCATAGTCTCCATCATCCTTTTCACACTGGGACAATGCTCTAATAATGAACATCATCACACTTTTATTTACTTACAACTCGATACTTAGAACAAAAATATGACTCTATGTGAATGCCTCTGACGGTGTACCAGGATGTGCAATGAATCAAGAGTGATATGTATGAAAGAATTATGAAAGGTGGCTTTCCCACAAATACGATATCAACTACATGATCATGCAAAGCAATATGACAATGATAAAGTGTGTCATAATAAACGGAACGGTGGGAAGTTGTATATCTCGGAATGGCTATGGAAATACCATAATAGTTAGGTATGGTGGCTATTTTGAGGAAGGTATATGGTGGGTGTAAGGTACCGACGAGAGTTGCGTGGCACAAGAGAGGCTAGCAATGGTGGAAGGGTGAGAGTGTGTATAATCCATGGACTCAACATTAGTCATAAAGAACTCACATACTTATTGCAAAAATCTATTAGTCATGGAAACCAAGCACTGCGTGCATACTCCTAGGGGAAGGGTTGGTAGGAGTTAACCATCGCGCGATCCCGACCTCCACACAAAGGATGACAATCAAAAAATAAATTATGCTCCGACTTCATCACATAACGGTTCACCATACGTGCATGCTACGGGAATCACAAACACAATCACAAGTATCTCTCAGATTCACAACTACTTACTAGCAGGACTCTAATATCACCATCTTCATATCTCAAAACAATCATAAAGAATCAAACTTCTCATGGTATTCAATGCACTTTATATGAAATTTTTATTATACCCATCTTGGATGCCTATCATATTAGGACTAAATTTATAACGAAAGCAAATTACCATGCTATTTAGAGACTCTCAAAATAATATAAGTGAATCATGAGACATCCATTGGGGAATTGGCAATGGCTGCAATAATCCTGCCAGCTTCTGATGCTCTTCCTTCACTCTCTGATAGACATCACATAATGCTACATACTCCGCAATATCCTTCTTCATTCCGGTCCACCAGAAAGTATCCTTCAAATCCAAATACATCTTGGTATTTCATGGGTGTATCAAATACGGCGAATCATGGGCCTCATGTAGAATCAACTTCCCGATCTCTGGGTCATTGGGCACATAAACGCGGTCCTCAAACCATAAGGTATTGTGCTCATCCTCACAAAATCCTTTAGCTTTTCCTTTGCTCATCTTCTCCCTTATCTCGGCAATCTGCTTGTCAGTCTTCTGGGCTTCTCTAACCTTATCCATCAGAGTTGACTGAATCTCCAATGCTGCTACATAGTCTCTCGGAACTATCTCGAAACATAGCTCACGAAGATCCTCGGCTAACTCCCATGGTAACTCTCCGGTCAAGAGTGTGTTGACATGGCTCTTGCGGCTCAACGCATCGGCTACTACGTTAGGCTTTCTGGGGTGATAATGCAATCTCATATCATAATCCTTGATGAGTTCCAACCATCTCCTTTGCCTGAGATTCAATTCCTTCTGTGTGAAAATGTACTTCAAACTCTTGTGATCCGTGTACACCTCACAATGGTTTCCGATGAGAAAGTGTCTCCATGTCTTCAATGCATGCACTATGGCTACTAACTCCAAATCCTGCGTAGCATAATTCAACTCATGAGGCTTAAGCTGTCGAGAAGCATACGAAACAACTCTTCCCTCCTACATAAGCACCGCTCCTAGTCCTCGACGTGAAGCGTCGCAATACACCTCATAATCCTTGCGCTGATCCGGCAAAATCAACACTGGCGATGTAACCAAACATTTCTTCAATTCCTGGAAACTGGCCTCACATTCCTCAGTCCATTTGAACTTGGTATCCTTCTTTAACAACTCCGTCATAGGCTTTGCAATCTTCGAGAAATTCTCAATGAATCTCCGGTAGTATCCTGCCAGCCCAAGAAAACTCCCGATCTCTCCAACTTCATTGGTGCTACCCAATTTGTCACAGTGACAACCTTGGTGGGATCTATTTCTATTCCTTCTCCGGATATAACATGTCCGAGAATTCCAACTTCTTTCAACCAAAACTCACATTTGCTGAACTTGGCATATAACTGATGTTCTCTGAGCTTCTCCAGTACCAAACGCAAATGCTCCTTATGCTCTTCCTCATTCTTCGAGTAAACCAAAATATCATCAATGAACACCATGACGAACTTATCCAAAAACTCCATAAACACCTTGTTCATCATGTTCATGAAATACGCAGGTGCGTTAGTCAGACCAAATGACATAACGGTATACTCATATAGCCCATACCTGGTTGTAAAAGCTGTCTTAGGTATATCCTGCTCTCGAATCTTCAACTGATGGTATCCTGACCATAGATCGATCTTGGAAAATACCTTAGCTCCTTGCAATTGGTCAAACAAATCATTGATCATCGGCAGTGGGTACTTGTTCTTGATGGTCACTTCATTTAGTCCTCGATAATCAACAACCATCCTCAAAGATCCATCCTTCTTCTCCACTAGAAGCACTGGTGATCTCCAAGGTGAAGAACTTGGGAGAATATAGCCTTTATCCAATAACTCCTGAATTTGCTTCTTAATTTCATCCAAATCTGGTGCGGGCATCCTTAGATATCGGCCCTGTGCCTGGCAAAAGCTCAATAAAAAACTCAATGTCTCTATCTGGTGGCATGCCTGGCAACTCTTCGGGAAATACATCAGGGAAATCCTTCACCACTGTTACTTCCTCCTGCACAACTCCTGATAAGGAATTTACTTGTGCCTTCTTTGGCTCATGTCGTGATACATACTTGATCCTTCTTCCTTCTGGGGTGGTACGCAAAATCGACCTACTGGCGCAATCGATGTTTCCTCCATACATCGATACCCAATCCCTACCCAGAATTACATCCAAACTTGTGATTCCAAAATGATTAAATCCGAGGGGAAAACATGCCTACTTATACTCAATGGCACTTGAAAACATCTTCGACTGCCATATACTCCGCTCCTGGTGAGCTTACTAACATAGGTGTTCTAAGAACCTTGGTGGGAAGTTTATATTTATCCACAAATCCCCTTGATATGTATGAATGCGATGCACCGGTATCAAAAGAACGATTGCAGTAAATGACTTAACCAAAAACTTACCTATTACTGCATCTGGTTGGGCTTCAACCTCCTCCACATTAACGTGGTTCACATGTCCCCTGTTGAAAGGGTTTGGCTTCTTTCGTGAGCTTCCATTGCCATTTCCATTCTGGGCTTTAGGACATTCATTGGCATAATGTCCAGTCTTCTGGCACTTAAAGCAAGTGACTTGGCTCGGGTCTCTCTTGACTGGGGTTGACGGGTTGGTACGGTTCTGGCCGCTGCTTCCTCCATTCTTGTTACCATTCTTGGGGCCATTATGGTTGTGCATGCTACCTCCTCCATGGGTATGCTGGAAATGTCCTCCCAATTTTGGGGTAAAACGTGGCTTCTGCTGAGCTCCAGAATTGTAATTCCCTTGTCCATACTTCCCCTTGCGGTTCTCAATTTGCTGCTGCTTCCCTTCAATCATAAGAGCACAATCTACCAACTCCTGATAGTTGTTGAAAGTTGCTACCATCAACTGCATGCTCAGCTCATCATTCAGTCCTTCCAGAAACTTCTCCTGCTTAGCTGCATCCGTAGCAACGTCATCTGGGGCATAACGTGTTAGCCTACTAAAGTCATCCACATACTGGCCAACTGTCCGTCCTCCTTGGTGCAAGTTGCGAAACTCATGCTGCTTCATGGCCATGGCTCCTGCTGAAACATGGGCAGTATGGAAAGCCTGCTGAAACTGATCCCATGTGACAGTGTCGATAGGATAAGTGGCTGTGAAATTCTCCCACCATGATGCTGCGGGTCCTTCCAGCTAATGTGCGGCAAAACACATCCTCTCCGCATCTGTGCATCCTGCAGTGGTTAACTCCCTTGCTGTCTTGCGGAGCCAATCATCTGCAAGAATTGGCTCGGAGCTACTGGAGAACACCGGCGGATTTAGCGTAAGAAAACGGGTTAAGTGATCAACAGGTGGTGGTGGTGGTGGGTTGTTGTTGTTGTTGTTTCCTTGATTCTGATTCTGGACTAGCAACTGCATCAACGCATTCTACTGCTGGATCAACTGAGTGAGCTCCTGTGGGAAAGCAAATCCATTGTCACGTCTCGGAGGCATCTGAGGGTTTTAGAAAAGATGAGAATATAGAATAGAATGAGGTCTAGAGGGAAAAGCACTACCCATATGCACATGAGACAAATGCAAACTAAATCACTTCAATCAATTCAGACAAGGGCATACAATGGTGTAACTATCGTTACAAAAGTGCTCGTACTATACTAGATACATGGGGGAATACTACTACTGTTATGGTGGTTGACTAGAAAAACTGCTCCGATGAAGATTCCATGATATCTGCTCCAGCTTCATCAACATAGTCATCATCGCTATCGTCTGGGTCCGAGTCGTGTCATCGATATTGATGTAGTTCTCTGGACAAGTGCATTCATCTTCTCCTTCAGTTGCGGGAAATCCCATGAACACTCTTAGCTTCTTCTTCAGATCATCATTCTTCTCCACTAGTGTTGCTATTTCCTCCTTATATCCATCGTGTGTAGACTTGAGTTCTTCCTCTAGCTCCGTGATCTTGGTCATGGCCTTCTTCAGGTCTAACATAGCTGCGCACATCTGGTTCTCCTAGCGTCGAATGTGCTGGTTTAACTCCTGGATGAAAGCTGCGATTGATCTATCCTTCCTGGTGTTGATCATCTCCCATTGCTCATCTCGGCGCCCACAAATCTGGTAGATTGTATCCTTGAGATCCTTGTGGTAAACTTCTCCAATACGTCCCATTGTGATGTGGGCTGCCATGCTCTTTCCTAGACTCCAGGTTGGTGCATCAAAGGAAAACTCTATGGGCTCAGTGACGGGCATGAACGTCCTTCCCGGAACTTGAACTTGAACCGTCCAGCGCTCCTCTTCAGGTAAAGTGGTGTTGTAGGTCCCGGTGAAGCTTGGTACTCCGATGTTCAGGTATCTAGTGACTTCCTTCAAGTGATGTCTAAAGGGTGTATCTTCATCCGGTTGCGTGAACTTGTTCCTTGCATCCGCCATCCTAAAAGAGTAGAGAAGATGAGGAGTCAGAAATGATAAGAGTGAGTAGTGATCTAGGGCTTTTAGCTTAGTGGTCGTGTCCTACAATTAGCGTGTTCTCTGATACCATCTTGTAGCGACCAGACCTCAAACAGTCTGATATCTGTGCATCAGTGTCATCCCTGGATCTAACACGCATAGTACTCGAAGGATTTATAACAGAGTAGCAATCACACCCTTATTACATCGAATGTCTCAAAAGAGAACTTATTACAATAAATATGGCTTAAGTCCATCTAATAACGATAACAGCGGAAGGCTTGGAAGATAAGTGAGTCCATCAACTCCAACGGCATCACTGAGTATAGAACCACGACCTAAAGGCACCTTACTCGTCGTCTGAAAAGTCCGCAACATGAACATTGCAGCCCGAAACAGGTCAGCACATGGAATATGCTGGCAATGTAACATATAGAGAGTAATGAAAGAACAAAGCTATACTACATGCATATATGGCTGGTGGAAAGCTCTATGGTTACAGTTTTTGCGTAAAGCCAATTTTTCCCTACTACAAAGGAATAAACTTTATTTAACTATCATGGTGGTTGTTAAACATTCAGAGTGTAGACACCCTCTCAATCCCAATTAAACATCATCATTAAAACCCAATAATATTAATTAAAGAAGCATGATGAGATTCACATGATAATCCAAGTACTAGATACTCAAAACATCCATAACACTACTAGGAAAAGGGCTATAGATGATATGGCCACTAATGGCGCACCAGACAAGTGGTGTGCCATTACTATATACAAATGGCGCACCATGTGTTGGTGCGCCATTAGTAATATATTACTAATGGCGCACCTGGTGTGTGGTGCGCCATTAGTAGTTTTGAAAAAAAAATTGTTACTAATGGCGCATCGTGGTATAGTGCTCCATTACTAGTTGACATAGTAATGGCGCACCACACCCACCGTGCGCCATTAGTAGTTTTGAAAAAAAAATTGTTAGTAATGCCGAGCCCCACCTCCCCTCGCCCCGTCGCCCCCTCCCCTCGCCGCCCCCTTGCCCCACCTCCCCTCGCCCCGTCGCCCCACCTCCCCTCGCCCCGTCGCCCCATCGTCCCAACCACCCGCCACCGCCTGCCCCATCGCCCCATCGCTTCCCACCACCGCCACCGCCCGGCGCCCGTCGCCCGAACGGTGCCCTTGCCCCGCCCGCCTGAAGCGCGCCCAGTGCCCGCCGCCCCACCACCTGCCCGGCTGCCCCACGCCTGGCCGCCTCAGAGCAAGGCTCACCGCCGCCCAGCCCGTGCCGCCCTCGAGCCAGGCTCGCCAGAGCCCCCAGATCCGCCTCGTGCCCCGAGCCAGGCCCGCCGCTGCCCTAACATGACCGTCCACCACCACCCCCCGCCCCCGGAGCCAAGGTGAGCATTTTTTGTTTTTTTCTACTATTTTTCTTTGTTGTTTAGGTTTAATTAGGTTATTGATAGGTTTAGGTTAGTGGTTGGTTTAGGTTAGTGCTAGATTTAGGTTTAGATAATTAGAAGAAGACGAAAGTTGAAAAAAAGAAGAAGAAGTAGAAGAAGAGGAAAAAGGAAAAAAAGGAAGAAGAATAAGAAGAAAGTTGAAAAACAGAACAAGAAAGGAAGAAGGAGAAGAGGAGGAGGAGGAAGGAGAAGTAAGAAAAAGGAGAACAAGAAAAGGAAGAGAGGTGGAAAGAAGATGGGGGGCTAATTTTGTATGATTAAGAACCAACTATATATTTTCAGTTGGTGGAAGGCATGCTGCGAAAGATGTCTTAAAGAACAAGGAAATTCAAGGGGAAAACCACACACAAGAAACATGTATTTCCGCATAATATCTGTAGTGCTGGATGGGGACATTTTTATTCCATATATGATGGAAACATTCTTTATTTGTGTGCGGTGCAACACCGGCATTGGTCCCATGCAACATTGACTTCTACGAGGCTTTGCCTATCTACTCTACAGAGTCTATGAGAAGTACATGCTTGCAGCAGCAGCCGCGACAAGTAAAACATACAGGGGCACATACAAAACTGGCTCAATCTATTCACCAAGTACAACAAACAACGGCACATACTCTACCCAGTACATACACCAATGTCTACACTTTTCAAACTATACACATATCGGTAAGCCGACCCCTGCCATGCAGTGCGACATCGCCTTCCTTTCATTTTGCCTCCACCGCATCGCCGCTCTTGGCGCATCAGGCTGAGGAAGGAGAAGGAGAAGAACAATGAGAACTGAACTATGTCAGGTATGTCAGATCTCCAAATATATATATATATACAGACGGTCTATTCTGCTAATATTAGCAGAATAACTATTATGCACACCACCTCGGCACTGCACGCTCAACAAAAGCGCACTGCATCATTTTGACGATGAGCACTGCAATAGAGACTAGTGAACTTCGTGTCGAAAAAAACTGCACGCGGTGTTTTTTCGTTACTGTTTTCGCTCTAATTTTTTAACCGTTTATCGTAATGAGGCGTGTAATATACCGTTGAAAAGCTATGGACTAGCCGCAACTTCGACATGTTGAACACTTTTCAAGATTCCACACTGTTTAAGAGCAGTTTTGAAAATAGTGCGGCGGATGACGAGTGGCAGCGAGCGTTTTTTCGCTTTTTTTCTAAACTGCTTGTCGGAATGAAGCAAATGATATGCCGTTGGATAGATATCGTCGAGGCGCATCTTTTTCATATATAAATCTTTCTGTAACTCATTACGCTTTAAGAGCAGTTTCAAATTTACTAAATCGTGGAATTACATTTTTTTGAAGTTTTTGCAATTTTCGGTACTGTTTTCGCTCTAGTTTATGAACCGTTTGTCAAAACGAGGCGTGTAATACGTTGTTGGAAAGCTATGGACAATACGCAACTTTCATATGTAGAAATGGTTTTGAGATTCCTTACGGTTTTTAGTTAATTTTGAAAATCGTGCGGCTGACTACGAGTGGCAGCGGCCGTTTTTTGTTGAAATTTTTACAAACCGGTTGTCGAAATGATTCAAATGATATGCCGTTGGAAAGATATCGACAAGGCGCAAGTTATTCATGTAGAACACTCTCTCTAATTCTTTACGGTTTAAGAGGAATTTCGAATTTACCGAAATGCGGACACTGTTTTTTCGTGACCCAAAATCGTCGGATGTACTGCATCAGACAAAAAACCGCACTGCTTTCAGACAAAAAGACCGCACTTCATCAGACCGACAAGTGCACTGCATGATTTTCTTTTTTGTGGGACATAAATTTTCCCAAACGAGGTACCAAACCGCACTTCTTTAGACCAAAACCTGCACTTCATCAGACGGATAAGTGCACTGCATGATTTTTTTTGTGGCACGTAAATTTTCTCAAACGAGGTAGAGTGCTCACGCCGAGCGTCGGTAAACCGGAATACTATGAAAAGTGAACCTCGAGGCTTCCAAATTTTCCGAAAGTGGAGTGCACTTCACGTCGAGCATTGGGCCTGGAAGTGGACCGCAGGGACAGAGCGAGTGAACTACATCTAATAAGAAGTGAGCTGCTTTTGAGATGTTCTTGTTTGTGTTTGCCAAGTGGACCAGGGAAAAGTTATATAGCAAACAACACAAGAGAACAAAGTGAGCTACAAAGCATAAACAACTACTGATAGTTTTACACAGCCACACACCCATACAATATCCGCAAAACTAACCATCGTGGTAATGAAGTGCAATTTTTACAATGAACTAATGAAGTGCAGTTTTCAACAACAACAAAATTGAGGAACGGGCCATCCAGCAGAACTGCATCACTTCACATTTCCTGCAAAATAACCGAACCTCAATGGCAAACCACAGCGGACTTCATTTTCACTTTTTTCTGTTCAGAAAAGCACAAAAATCTATGAAGTGCAGAAGAGCACTATGCGCCTCCTAATGCTCTACTCGCCATGCTTGAAGTAGGCCGCGGGGGAAGGGCGATGCAGTTGGCAGAGGAGGCCCATGGGAACCTCCAGATCGATCCAGCGAGCTGCACACGATGCGCCCGCGAGCTGCACCCCAAGCGAGTGAAATACAAAATGACTAAAAAAATCACTGTGGCATGTAGCCACCCCAAGCGGGGGCCGTGCTGCTCCAGCGATGGAGGATGGGAGGTGGAAGAGGGGGACAGGGGGGCGGCGCCACGAATTTGGCGGCGCCTGCGCGGGTACTTGGGGCGCGATCTGACCGGGGTTGCCTGGATCCATCGTCGGAGGTTGAGGCTGCTATGCTCATTGGTGTGATGGGGGCGGGACCTGGCAGCACGGCAGTGTTTCTCGGCACGGTAGGGAGGTAGCCAATGGGGAGGGGGCGGGACGCGGATCCCACCGGATCCCACGGCGACAATGACGCTGGAGGCGGACCCCACCGGATCCCACGGGGACGACGACGCTTGAGGCGGATCCCACCGGATCCAGCACCGGGAGAGGCCGCGTTGATGGGGCGACCACAATGCATGGGGAGGAGGAGGGATTGTTCTGGTCAACGGAGCAGGGGGCGGTGGCCATCCATGGAGAAGTTAGAAAAGGTGGGGGAGAGGAAGCTTGGGGTATTGGTTCGCCATGGGCAGGAGCACGGCCATTGACGGGGGGAGCTCACGCAGGAGAAAGATGGCGCCACCATCGGGCCCCTGCCGCTCAGATCTGACGCCATGGGGCGTGATTTTGGGGAGTCATGGAATGGCGCTGGCGATGGAAGGTGAGAGCGGTGGGAGGTGGGGCGGCCAGGGCGATGGGAGGCCGTGGAGTTACTGGGCGGCGCGCAGTCAGAGTGGTGGAAGACGGGGATGGCCGCGGCGGCCCAACGGGGAAGAAGGAGATGGGAAGGAGAGGGAGTGGGCAGGCTGCGCGTGGGTGGTGGGCATGACGCGCAGAAGAAAGTGGGGATAAGGTATGTGTAGAGATCTTTTTGATGCAGTTCGCTTCGGGTCTGCGGGACAGTGCTTAAGTGTTAGCAGAATAAGGTTTCCTCTGTACAGAATAAGGTCTTAAGGGTGTTATCATAATAGACCCACCCTATATATATATATATATATATATACTCTTAGTTACCTATGTTATCTCTAATATGCTTAGTTTCCTATAGGTTAGCTCCAAAATTATTTATTTTAGCACAAAATGATCAAGTTTACATAATAAGCTTATAGTCTTCTTCTTATTCTTCTTGTTTTCCAAAATGACATATGTTAGCTTCATTTTTCCTAAGTTGGCTCTAATATGCTAACTTAGAGCTTATATGCTTAGTTTCCTATAGGTTAGCTCCAAAATTACTTATGTTAGCACAAAATGATCAAGTTTACATAATAAGCTTATAGTCTTCTTCTTATTCTTCTTATTCTTCTTCTTCTTCTTCTTCTTCTTCTTCTAGTATTCTTCTAGTATTCTTCTTCTTCTAGTATTCTTCTAGTCTTCTTCTTCTTCTTCTAACTTCTTGTTTATCATTTTGCATATTTGATTTAATTCACGGAAGCTTGCATGGATGGAGTGCTTCTCTTCCATTTGTGTTTTTATTTTTTATCAGTGTGAAACTTTTGTGAATTGATGGATAACGGTGTTGGATGAACAATGTGAAACTTTTGTAATATGTAACGATGGAACTATGTGTTGGCTATGTATGTATATATGATGAAACTTGTGTGTTGGATATGATTGTTATATGGATGCTTGTTGTATATATATGTGTTGGATATCTCATATGTGAAATAGTGACATGAGATTAAGAAAAAACGAAAAAAAAATAAAAAAATTGTTACTAATGGCGCACTGTGGGCAATACTAATGGCGCACTACGTGGTGCGCCATTAGAACACCAGATACTAATGGCGCACCAGTGGTGCGCCATTAGAATTTAATTCTAATGGCGTGATGCTAGTGGCGCACCAGTAGTGCGCCATTAGAAGGCAAAACTGGTGCTCCACTAGCATGCCTTTTCCTAGTAGTGTAACCGAGGACACGGCTAACCATGATTAGTTTATACACTCTACAGAGGTTTGCGCACTTTTCCCCACAAGACTCGATCTCCTCCGTTAGATTTCTCGCACTACATGGTGTTTGAGAAACGGATGACCGAGACATAGTCTTTTGGAAGCGCTAGCACCTTACGATCGGGTAGACAGTTACACCTACTTTCCCCTACATCTGCTAGTCTACCACTGTAAGAGTTCGCACGACTTAATCAACTATGCTAGAGCCCATAGTAGCTTGTGGCTGCACACAGAAGTTTCTAGCATGAATAATCTCATGTCCCTTTGAGCCTGGGTGGCGGTCCATAAAGAAAAACAAGCAATCACTGGAATACCTAGGTGCCTCAATCCACCCAGATGTGTATTAAAGTTGCCACCTTAAATAAACCATTAACTTAACAATTCTCACATCTATCATGGATACACTCACCCAATCCACGTCTACTAGCATAGCATGGCATAATAAGCAAACGTAGAGTAACTCCCAAGGGTTTGATAATAAAACAGGTAATAGGTACTACCTCATCTACTTCCCAAAAACCCACGTATTAATCAAATCCTAATCATGCAATTGTTTGAGGATTGATCTAATGCAATAAAACTGGGTGGTAAAGAGGTATGACCAAAGTGTTACTTGCCTTGCTGATGATCCGTGAAACCTAGGGATTCGAAGTAGCAAGCGGCGCACTTCGGTACTCTATCGTAAACAAACAAGCATACAATAAGTACTCATCTAATGCACAGGTAAAACTCAAATAAGAGATCTAACCAGAAAGTTCAACTTAAGAACTCCGGTTTGTAAAAGGAATCAAATCAAACAAAGCAACGAAAGTCAAACGGCGAAAGAAACAAGCTTCATTTACTAATCTGGACCTAAGTCAAATTTTACAGCAGCAAAAACTTGTTTGAGTAGGTTAAACGGAAAGAGGTTTCGAGACGAAACTTTAGGCGCTTGAATCACCTGATTCCGATAAACGAGCGAAAAGATAAACTAAAACGAAAAATAGATCGGAAATCGCGATGAGAAATAATCGCGGAAAATCCGACAAAAAGAAAAACTGATGAACAGGCTAACGAACGAACGTTCGCTGTGTGCGGCTAAACGATGAAAACCGTTCGGTAAAATGAACATACGGACGAACGTCCGCTAAATAAACTAAACCGAAAAAAGCAGATCTAGGGTTTAAAAAAAAACGAACGAAAAACCAGCGGAAAAACCGAACGGTTTTCGAGAAAACCGCCCGGCGCGCCGCCACCTCCGTGAGGGGGCGGCGGGTCCGCGGGTCGGGGGCTACGTGGTCAATGGGCGGCGACATCCGACGGGCGGCGACGGCGGCAGCGACGGCGTGATCCGGCGGCGGCTAGGGTTAGGGTTTGGCGCGGGGCGGGCTGAGGCTCGGGTGGGCTCTGGGCGGCTCATTATAAAGGCCCGGCCAGGCGGAGTCCTGGCCGAACACGGCCCAAAGTCGGTTTCATTTTTTTTGTTTTTTTAAAACAACATTACGCGCAGAAAAACAAATAAAAGAAATACTAAACGGACTCGAAAAATCCCAAAATAAAATTTCCCCGACTTCTAAAATCAAGCCGGTTCTGATGAACATTTATTTGGGGCCTAAATGCAATTTTGAAAAACGTGCATTTTTCCTAAATTCAGATAAAATAGCAATAAACTCCAAAATAAAATCTTATTTGATTTTATGATCAGATCCTCAATATTTACTTATTTTTGGGAAACTCATTTTATTCCCTCTATCATATTTTTATTATAGAAATAATTGAAGATAAAATAAATAAAATCAAATGATCCTATTTTCAAAATTTGAGAGAACTCAAATATGAAAATAACGAAATTCCCAACTCTCTCCGTGGGTCCTTGAGTTGCGTGAAATTTCTAGGATCAAGCCAAAATGCAATTAAAATATGATATGCAATGATGATCTATGTATAACATTCCAAATTGAAAATTTGGGATGTTACACATAACAAAATAAACATCATACCTGGGATACTTATTCATACTGCCGGCTTACAACGCCGCACATAATAAGGGTAACAAACCAAAAACTCGGAGTGTAGCACCCTGTGCAATTTATTCATACTGTCGGCTTACAATGCCATAGGCAGCCAAGGGTAACATCTCAAAATTTAGTGCAGAACTCCAAGCACATAATTATCACACACTCGTGACTTAACGTCCAAAGCCAGACCGGGTTAGCAAAACACCAGATATATTCAAATATTAATCATAAGGATCAAGGCAACATGGCCCTAATCAATTTTCAACCTTATAACAATATGGTACAAATAGAAATCTCAAAAAAGACACAAAGCCAATATAAACCAGAAAAACAAGGCATTCAAAGGCTGTCAAGCCTCAATATCAAGTGCTATTCAAGCGCCACACAACCACTAAGTTACTCCTTAATTCAAACCTGTAAGCCGGGCCTCACATGACCAATCGCCGTTTTAACTTTGACAAGTTCAGGGTCTTTATGAGATTGACTGTCAAGAGTACGGCGAGACATTCCAGGATTACCTGGTTGGAGTGGCAAGGATACAAAGGCAGGATAACCCGGTTTTTTGGTGAATACACTTGGTGTCCAAGCCTATTACAAGGGACAACAAAGCTTTGTTCATTTAACAAGGAGACCCCAAGTAACATTACGATCAAAGCGTACAAGCCGGATCAGTAGGGTAGTCATAGCTATGCTCAATGAGTAGGAAGCCCCCAAGTAATTTGCAATCAAGGTGTACAAGCTGGATCAAGAGGGTAGTCATAGCTATGTTCATTTGAATAAGAAGCCCGCAAGTGATCTTATGAATTGACAATAAAGACTCAGATTCTTCGAAATGAAACGACAGAGGCCCTGAATTATCAGGGATGCCGGCTTTATTATACTAATCATAATATATACATTGGTAGAAGTATGTACATCACAAGATCTAGTGGCTCAGGTGTAATAAAGCCGAAGATGAGCAATATTCCGCGGCCGGAGGGTCTCCTACTCTGACATGTGTGAGTCCTTGTGGTCTCAAACATCGATAAGGTAGTATGACCCGTTGTTCAGATTTTTGCCGACCACAAAGGGCCCTTCCCATGGTGGACATAACTTGTGCATGTCAGTTTGATCCTGGATGAGCCCGAGCACCAAATCTCCTTCTTGAAAGGTCCTGGTTTTAACCCGGCGGCTATGATAACAACGCAAATCTTGCTGGTAAATCGCTGAACAAACTGCTGCAAGGTCACGCTCCTCATCCAGAAGGTCAATAGCATCCTGACATGCTTTTTCATTATCAGCTTCAACATAAGCCACCACACGGGGCGAGTCGTGACGAATGTCACTTGGGAGAACCGCCTCTGCTCCATAAACCATGAAGAAAGGCATGTAACCCGTAGATATGTTGGGGGTGGTATTGATAATCCAAAGCACTGAAGGTAACTCCTCAACCCAACAACCCGGCGTCCTCTGCAAAGGAACCATAAGCCAGGGCTTTATGCCTTTCAAGGTTTCTTGATTGGCTCTTTCAGCTTGACCATTGGACTGGGAGTGAGCCACTGATGATACGTCAAGACGAATATGCTCTTGTTGACTGGATTCTTTCATTGCACCCTTAGATAGGTTAGTACCATTATCAGTGACGATAGTATGTGGGTATGCAAAACGAAAGATCTCTTTTTTAATGAATTGAACCACCGTCACTGCATCACATTTGCTGACCGGCTCAGCTTCAACCCACTTTGTAAACTTGTGAACATCCACCAAGAGGTGAGTCTTTTTGTCCTTGGATCTTTTAAAAGGTCCAACCATGTCGAGCCCCCAGACTACAAACGGCGAAGTAATAGGAATCATCCTCAATTGTTGAGCCGACACATGAGCTCGCCTTGAAAATTTCTGACAACCATCACACTTGCTAACCAAATCCTCCGCATCAGTATGAGCCGTCAACCAATAGAACCCATGACTAAAAGCCTTAGCCACAAGAGATTTATAGCCGGCATGGTGACCACAATCTCCTTCATGAATCTCTCGTAGAATCTCACGGCCCTCCTCAGGAGAAACACAATGTTGAAATGCCCATGTGATACTGGGTTGGTGTAACTATCCATTGACAATAGTCATTGAGTTAGACTGCCAGGTTTTCTACGTGGCCAAAGTTTTGTCTTCAGGTAACTCGCCCCGGGTCATATAAGCCAAATATGGAATAGTCCAGTCAGGAATAACATGGAGAGCCGCCACCAACTATGCCTCGGGTCAGGAGTTGCAAGATCCTCCTCCGTAGGCAATTTAACTTATTTATGCAAAATATCGAGGAAAACATTAGGGGCACCAGCTTACATTAAGACCCCAGCCGGCTTAAAGCATCAGCAGCCTCATTTTTCCTGCGATCAACATGCTCCACTTGATAACCCTTAAAATGACCAGCAATTGAATCAACCTCTCGGCGATAAGCCACCATGAGTGGATCCTTGGAATCCCAAGTTCTTGAAACTTGCTGAGCCACCTAGTCTGAGTCGCCAAAACACCTCACTCGGCTTAGATTCATCTCTTTAGCCATCCGAAGACCATGGAGCAAGGCTTCATACTCAGCTGCATTGTTAGTACAAGGGTCAACCTCAAAACATAACAAAATTTATCACCTCGTGGGGAAGTCAAAATAACTCCAGCCCCCGAGCCTTCCAATTGCCTGGATCCATCAAAATGAGTAGTCCAATATGTGCTAGCCGGATTTTCCCGAGGCATCTGCAGCTTTGTCCAGTCATTGATGAAATCCACAAGTGCTTGAGACATGATAGTTGTTCGAGGCATATACTTCTAACCATGAGGTCCAAGCTCAATAGCCCACTTGGCTACCCGACCTGTGGTTTCTCTATTCTGAATAATATCCCAAGGGGAGCAGAACTAACCACAGTGATGGGATGACAAAGGAAATACTGCTTCAACTTACGACTAGCCATGAAGACGCCATAAACCAATTTCTGCCAATGTGGGTATCTCTGCTTAGATTCAATGAGCACCTCACTTACATAATAAACCGGCCTTTGAACCGGATATTCCTTGCCTGACTCTTTTCTTTCTACCACAACTGCCACACTGACAGCTCTATTGTTTGTAGCCACATATAAAAGTAAGGGCTCCTTCCAATAGAGTTGCAAGAACTGGCGGTTCAGCCAGTTGTGTCTTAAGCGCCTCAAACGCCTCATTAGCAGCATCACTCCAGACAAAATGACATGTCTTCTTCATCATCTGATAAAGAGGAATAGCCTTTTCTCCTAGACAGCTTATAAACCGGCTCAAAGATGCTATACGACCCGCCAAACGATGGATGTCATTCATACATGACGGCTTAGCCAAAGAAGTGGTAGCCTTGATCTTCTTCGGGTTAGCCTCAATGCCTCTCTCAAAGACCAAGAAACTCAATAGTTTGCCTGCTGGCATGCCAAAGACACACTTGGCTGTGTTAAGCATCATCTTATAGACCCGGAGATTGTCAAAGGACTCTTTCAAATCATCTATCAAAGTCTCCTTCTTCCTGGATTTCACAAAAATATCATCCACATAGGCGTGAACATTGCGTCCAATCTGGTCATGGAGGCAATTCTGAACACATCGTTGATAAATCAAGTGGGCACTCTTGAGCCCGAAAGACATAGACACATAGCAGAAGGCTCCAAAGGGAGTGATGAAAGTTGATCTCCTGGTCCTTAACTGCCATCTTGATCTGATGATAACCAGAATAAGCATCCAGAAAGCTCAAACGCTCACAACCCGCCTTAGCATCAATAATATGATCAATACGAGGGAGAGCAAGAGGGTTAGCTGGACAGGCCTTATTAATATCTGTATAATCCACCCACATACGCCAAGTGCCATTTTTCTTAAGCACCAGCACCAGGTTAGCCAACCGCTCAGGATGAAAAACCTCAATCATGAACCCAGCCGCCAAGAGTCGGGCCACTTGTTCACCAATGGCCTTACGCCTCTCTTCATTGAAACAACGAAGGAATTGTTTGACCGGCTCAAACTTTGGATCAATATTGAGAGTATGCTCAACGAGTTCCCTCGATACACCTGGCATGTCTGAAGTACTCCATGCAAAGATGTCCCGGTTCTCACGGATGAACTCAATGAGAATGCTTTCCTATTTTGGATCCATATTAGCATTAATGTCGAACTGCTTGGATGAGTCGCCAGGAACAAAATAAACCAACTTAGTATCATCTGCCGACTTAAACTTCAACAAGGGGTCATTCTCCGTGGTTGGCTTCTTCAAAGGTGTCATATCCGCCGGGTCAAAGTTAGCCTAATAAAACTTCAACTCCTCGGTGGCACAAGCCGACTCAGCATACGCGGCATCACCTTCTTCACAATCCACAGTGATCTTCCTATCACCGTGCACCGTGATGGTGCCTTTATGACCCGACATTTTAAGCTGCAAATAAACATAACAAGGTTGTACCATAAACTTGGTGTAAGACGGCCTCCCGAACAAAGCGTGATACGGGCTTTTGATATTGACCACTTCAAAGGTCAATTTGTTTGCTCTAGAATCATGGTCATCGCCAAAAGCCACTTCCAGGGTTATCTTACCCACCGGATATGCCGACTTACCAGGCACCACTCCATGGAAAACAGTAGAAGATGTCTTGAGATCTTTGTTAGTCAAATTCATACGACGAAAAGTATCATAGTAAAGGATATTGATACTACTGCCCCCATCCATGAGCACCTTTGTAAGCTTGTACCCTCCTGCCTGAGGAGCAAACACTAATGCCAATTGACCCGGATTGTCAACCCGGGGCGGGTGATCCCCACGGCTCCATGTGATAGGCTGTTTAGACCACCTCTAATATCGAGGCACTGCCGGCTCAACTAAGTTCACCGCCCGCTTATGGATTTTCTGGTCTCATTTGCACAGACTCATGGTGAACACATGATATTGACCACTGTTCAGCTGCTTTAGATTGCTCTAATAACTAGACTGCTGCTGCTGATTCCCTTGACCAGATTGTTGATTAAAGCCACCTTGATTGCCTTGGGCTTGGAAACCAGAGCTTCAACCACCACCCCCAAAGTCGGGCCTGTGAGAGCCGGATCCTGAGCCGCCATGCGGGCCATGATTATTCTGGGAAATATTAGAGTTTCTATACTCCCTCATGATGAAGCAATCGTTCCATAGATGGCTGGCCAGCTTCTCTTGAGTGTCGTGCTTTGGGAAGGGTTGATTCATCATGCCCTCAAGGTTGAACTATGGCCCTCCAAACTGGGGCACTGATGTTTTCCCCATACGACGCTGATTAGTGTTCTACGCATTGGTGTTAGCGACAAAGTCTAAACCACCATCGGCCTTGCGCTTACCGTTGCCACCTTGACTCACCACATTATGTTGTCCCTTCGCATTGCCACTCTTTTTCCCCTTATCGGCTTTCTCCCCATTAGACTCAGGGTCTTTAGTACTATCAGAGTCGGCATATTTGACGAGAGCCGCCATGATCTCCCCCATATCATTGCAGTTGCGCTTAAGTTGCCCCAGCTTCTATTTAAGAGGATGAAAACGACAATTATTTTCCAACATCAGGATGGCTGAAACCGGCATTGATATTGTCTGATGAGTGAATAACGACTGAGATCTAGCGCACCCAATTGTTTGTTGACTCACATTCTCCCTTGACACAAGAGTCTAAGTCTAGAATCGACATAGCCTGCTTGCATGTGCCTTTAAAATTTTGAATAAAACACGCCTTCAGCTCAACCCATGATCTAATGGAATTGGCAGGCAATCCTTTCAGCCAGGTACGCGCCAGCCCATCCAACATCATGGTGAAGTACTTAGCACATGCAGCATCGCTAACATCCAGCATCTCCATAGCCATCTCATAACTCTCAATCCATGCTTTCGGGGGTTGATCCGCCCTGTAATTAGGAACCTTACAAGGGCCCTTGAAATCCTTTGGCAAGCGCTCGTTACGCAGGGCCGGCACTAAACATGGCACGCCATGGGTTCTAGAGGTCACACCTGCCTCCAGAGACACCGATGGGTAAACCGGAGATTGTTGTTGAGCCGCCAGCTCAGTCTCACACTGCGCTCTGCCCTGGTCCACCAAAGCCTGAGCATCATTATCAGCGCACGGCGGGTCAGGCCTACGAGGCTGTTTGTGGTGTCGCTCACTGCTCGACACTACTGGCGAGTCAATTTGCCTGCTATAACTCCGTCTTGGGCATGTGGTTGAATGCATCCATTCACGACTGTATGAAAAGGCCGCCTGTTGAGCCACGGCCGTCTGAAGAAGTTCCCGGCTTGTTGCATTTCCATCACAGCTGGTGACTCATCTTCAACAGGCAGAGCTGCCAATCGAGTAGTTGCGGCTATCATGTTATCCAGAGGATTAGAATAATGACCCGGGGGCATCGGAACATGCTGAGAGGGGTCAAATTCAAACGTGGCGGGCCTACAGCACGCGGCTGGACCGGTGCCCCAACTGCTGGTGTCTCAACGGCCCGATCCATGACAGGCAGGTTGCTGGTTCCTGTCCCAGGCATGTTGAAAAGGTTTCTCGCATCATAAACTGGGGGTAAACGACTTGTGTATCTTCTGTTAAAGATAGTGTTCGATGCGTTCCGGTCCAAGCTCATGCGAAAATTTTCTGCTTGAATCCGCTATGCTTCCCTCTCCAAGGCGGCTCATTCCGTCGCCATCTGGGTGTTCTCAGCGTTCCGATCCTCCTTAGCTTGAGCTATCTCATCACGTAACTTTGCCACATCCACATTATGCTGCACTTGATTCACCGGGGTTACCTCCACCGTCAGCAACGTTCCCAAAGACTCCAGCAGTTCAGATAAAACGTGAGCCCGCAGGCACACAGGGCCTCCTGCCCCGGCCGCCGTAGCAGTTGTTGAGCCGGAGATCATTGCTACTGCAGTTGAAGAATTCTGCACCAGCTGTGTACCGGCCATGAAGATCGCAGCCCGGTTGGGCGGCTCATAAGAGTCTGGAATACTGTCACCATCGGAACAGCCCCCAAGCCTATCATGTTGTACTTGGTACATGGAATTGGTCTTGCCGGTTGAGGACTCATCGCCTGAGTAGACGGCCGTCTCTCCACGGGACACAGATCCTCCTTCCAGATCCAGTCCTTGAGTAAAGCCAACAAAGACACACTTTGGGGTGGCTTGAATCTTGGCGCGTCGCGCGCGATGAGCCATCTCGACGATGTTGGTGCAGGTGTCCAGCTCAACTTCCGACTTGCCAATCTCGCCAATGAAGACATGAATTCCGCCGAAGGGGACCCGGTACCCGTACTCGATTGAGCCGGCCTCGGGGCCCCAGCCCACGTCATCAATGTAGAGCTTGCCGCGGAAACTCGTAGTCATCCGGCCTACAGCGTATCCCTTCATCCCTACGAAGTTTCCCTTCAAGAGCTCAAATGACCGTGCACTGGCCCCATGGTGGGCGCCAACTATCGTGGACTTAACACGACAGATGCCCTAGCAAGAGGACTTAGGTGTGGAGCCATCGTGGCTAGGTTAGCTTGAAAGGGTTAAATGGGGCAAAGCACACAGAGAGTTTTTACCCAGGTTCGGCCCCTCTCAACGAGGTAAAATCCTACTCCTACTTTAGGTTGTATTGCATGGGTTTTGATTACCAGGGAGCAAATACGCTTGACCTACTTCTCGATCTGTTGTTTTTATTGTCCTAACCTGCCGCCGGGTCACCCCTTTATATACACAGGTTGATGCCCGGCGGCTTACACAGTCTCGGGCGGCTCATGCAAAACTTGTCCAGCTCGGTGGCCAAACTAAGCTTTCCTTAACATACAAGTTAAACATATGGCGGTTTATACCCATGGGCCTCAAGTCGACTTCGGGTCTTGGGCCCTCAGTAAGCTTGCTTTATGAACCCAACATCTTCTTGGGCCTTCTCATCATGAATCGCCAGTGGTATGACCCGGCCCCTCCTGTGCGGGTCATACCTAATAGTTATATCCCCAACACTTAGGGTCCGCACGCTTAACGTTCGGTGATGCTAGAGTAGTATTAGGGTATTCACGTGTGTGACTGAATGTTGTTCGGAGTCTCGGATGAGATCCCGGACGTCACAAGGAGCTCCGAAATGTTCTGGATGTAAAGATTTATATATGAGAAGTTATATTTTGGCTACCAAAAAAGTTTCGGGTTTTTCCGGTATTCTACCAGGAAGGTTCTGGAAAGTTCTAGAAAGTTACGAAGGGTTCTAGAAGGGTCCCTCCAGCACATAGGGAGTGCATGGGCTGTAGGGGGGCGTCCTAGCCTTATTGGGCCAGGGGCACCAGCCCCCAAAGAGGCGCATGCGCCTAGGGGAAGGGAAACCCTAAGGGGGAGGGCCTCCACTTGACTTGGAGGGCACTCCTCCCCCTTGGATGCCTCCCCTCCTTGGAGGTGCATGCATCAGCATATCATGAGCATTGCATCGTCATATAGATAAGGTTGCATCTGGCATAATTTTCATCTACATAATCTACAGGCTCCTGCCGTGGATTCAATCCCCAAGAGGAGATGAGAAGACAAGCCAGCATTGCGATCTCCGGCAGGCCAAACAGATAAGTTCTATCTCTTATACATAGGTGTTCTGTAAGTATAAACTTGTGCATAGGAAAACCTTGCTGCCTTTTTGAAACTTAGGTGCTCCCATCCTTTGACTCAAATGTTGTTTCGGTCAGGATGGTCGCAGTGGCCTTTGATGAACAAAGGTTGGCGGGGGGCTGGTCCCGCATTACTATTTGTGCCCGGCAAGCATAGCTCCCCGGCAGCCAAATAGAGGGTACTGGCAGGATAGCCTACCGGGGAAACTTGTTTATTCCACCTCCGCATGGCTGTATACATGCACAAGTCCCCGACAAGGTTCATCTTTTTCATTTATATGCTTCAAACAAGTACAAACCTTACTAAACACAAACATTGATTCAAGAGATTACATTATTTCAACTAAAATTTGGCAAGTGCCTACAGATTTAAGATTGAAAAAAGATAAGTGCCCCGTTATGCCCTTTCTTGTCCCTCTCCTACCAGGAACGGTAGATGAAGGCGAGGAGAGCAAAAGGAGTTCTTTGGAAGGAGACCAGCCCGCCCCTGTCAGGCTCCATGAGAGGTAGCCCGTCAGGGAAGGGAGGGCATCGACGAAGGAGACGATGGAGAGCATGCCGGAGACGACCCCCATACCACCGCCACCAGGGCTAGCAGGACGTGGCACGACAAACGGAGTTGCAGCCCGAGAGGAAGCCTGCCGAGGTCTAGCTGGAAGAAGCCAGGGAGCACTATCACCACCTCTGCATCCAACTTCCCGGTAATCCCCTTGTCGGGGAGAAAATGCAGGGGCAGATGATGGTGCTGTCACGTGATGGAGATGGTGCAGGCATGGTCAGCCGGAGTCGGAGTTGTCGTCGCCGGTGTCGTCATCGCCGTCACTGTTCTCCTCATCGTTGTCGCTCCAGGAGGAGCTTTTGTCATCGGTCGAGCTCTCCATGCAGCACTCTAAGCAAGCACCCGAGCTCCCAAACACCTTGACGGACAGGAAGCCGTTCTCCATTAACATAAAATGGAGGACGTGCCCTTCCGACAAGCTATGGGCGTGGGCAGAAGTCTTCTAGCCTCAGTGAAAGTACATGACGTGAGGGGCGGGGAAGTCTACGTCAACACGAATGCTGTCGTTTCCGCAACCCCTCATGTTCAGCCTCAACGTGTGCGCTTACTCGAGTTCCATCACCCTCGCGAAAGGAGTAGGAATACGAAGGCGGTCGAGCAGAGGCTTGTAAATCCTGATGACGAACTCTAGGGGCTGGTCTCCGATGTGGCCTTCCAGTGAAGGAGGGGCATCCGGCGGAGGCATGGTCTGGGCACTGCCTCGTCCTCCTCCCCGGGCGCCCCTACGGCCTCGGCCTCGTCCTCTCCCTCCTCCTCTCGCAGCAGGTTCCGCCCCCGCGCTCTCAAAAGAAGGAGGAAGATGCTGCCGAGCAGAGTCTCTCGTCGCCATCCTTGGGGCGCCACCGCTCCCTCGCCCTCTTGGTCATGACGAGCAAAGAAGAATCAGAAGAAAGGAAGATACAAGGTGTGTGATAAGACCATCACTCCTATCTCCTTTTATGGAGGAGCGAGGCCGGGGTTGGCCTTTTGTTTAGAAGGCAACCGCCTGGCTCCTCCAATAAGGCTTCCCTGCGCCTGCAACAGCCCAGGGAATTAGAGCTGACCTTCTGCGCCAATCAGTAGTGCCAGGTCCTCTGTCATGGCAACCATTTCCGCGCCCTCCGCATCCACCACCTACCCAACGCAGTGCATGCGGGACATGTGGCAAGCATCCCAAAGAGCAAAGGGAAAGTGGGGTGACAGTTTTCGCCCTGTGATCGTGGGGCGTGGGCAGTCCGCGAGCCACGATATGGTTTTCTCCATAACGTTCAACACGACATGCGGAAACCAGGAAACTGGCCCAGCCTCAAGATAATGAAGAAGCGAGGAAGATCTCAAGGGACGAAGCCACCTCAGCACTCTTACCAATGCACTAATTAGGGCCTGCCCCGATGACGACTAGCGGCACGTTCATGCCAGCCTCGGGGGCTTTTTTCGGTGCAACAAATGTTGGTTCCATTGCCCGGACTGTGCACATGCATGAGGACAAGTCCACAACACCTTGATCAACTCTAGCAAGATGGATTGATCCCCTTGAAGGATCCAAGCATAGATCAAGAAGTCCAAGTTAGGCAGGAGGGGCAAGATACTACTAAGGGAAAACCTCTCCAGCCGGGCAGGCGAGCCTGGAGGAGACAAGGTTACCCCCGGAAGCAAGCCCCCCCTGAGGGAGTCCTGGACTAGGGGGTGTCCGGATAGCCGAACTATCATCTTTGGCCGGACTCCAAGACTATGAAGATACAAGATTGAAGACTCCGTCCCGTGTCCGGATGGGACTTTCCTTGGCATGGAAGGCAAGCTTGGTGATACGGATATGTAGATCTCCTACCATTGTAACCGACTCTGTGTAACCCTAGCCCTCTCCAATGTCTATATAAACCAGAGGGTTTTAGTCCGTAGAACGAACAACAATCATACCATAGGCTAGCTTCTAGGGTTTAGCCTCCTTGATCTCGTGGTAGATCTACTCTTGTACTACCCATATCATCAATATTAATCAAGCAGGAGTAGGGTTTTACCTCCACCGAGAGGGCCCGAACCTGGGTAAAAACATCGTGTCCCTTGTCTCCTGTTGCCATCCGCCTAGACGCGCAGTTCGGGACCCCCTACCCGAGATCCGCCGGTTTTGACACTGACATTGGTGCTTTCATTGAGAGTTCATCAGTGTCGTCACCTATAGGCCCGATGGCTCCTTCAATCATCAACAACAACACGGTCCAGGGTGAGACTTTTCTCCCCGGACGGATCTTCATATTCGGCGGCTTTGCACTGCGGGCCAATTCACTTGGCCATCTGGAGCAGATCGAAAGCTACGCCCCCAGCCATCAGGTCAGATTTGGAAGTTTGAACTATACGGATGACATCCGCGGAGACTTGATCTTCGACGGATTCGAGCCACAGCCGAGCGCGCCGCACTGTCACGATGGGCATGATTTAACTCTGCTGCCAGACAGTGCCCTGGAGGCCGCACAAGAGTCCGCTCCGACCCTTAGCTCGGAGCCGACTGCGCAGATGGAGGATGGGTGGTTGGACACCGCCTCGGGGGCTGCTACCTCTACAACGATAGAGCCGAATACCGACCCTGTCCCTTGTGAAGCTCGTGACTCCAAGGTGCCGGACTCCTCTCTGGACCCCGAACCATCCGCGCCCCTGCCAATCGAATCCGATTGGGCGCCGACCATGGACTTAACCGCTGCGGACATCTATCAGCACTCGCCTTTTGGCGACATCCTGAATTCGCTAAAGTGTCTCTCTTTATCAGGAGAGCCCTGGCCGGATTATGGTCAGGACGGTTGGGATGCGGACGACGAAGAAATTCAAAACCCACCCACCACCCACTTTGTAGTCACTGTCGATGACTTAACCGACATGCTAGACTTCGACTCCGAAGACATCGACGGTATGGACGACGATGTCGGAGACGACCAAGACCCAAATACTCTGAGGCACCGAAGGCCACCTCGTCATACGATATTTACATGGTGGACATCCCAAAGGACGGGAATGGCGATGGAACAACGGAGGATGACCCCTCCAAGAAACAGCCTAAGCGCGGGCATCAGCGGCGCCGCTCTAAATCCTGCCACAGCAAGAATGGAGATTCCGCCACCGGAGACAATAACACCCCGGACAGTGCCAAAGACAACCCCCTCTAGCAAGATTCAGCACAGGAGGACGGAGAAACCAGCCCTCATGAGAGAGCGGCAGACAGAGAGGTAGAGGACGATAATCATATGCCTCCCTCCGAAGACGAGGCAAGCCTCGACGACGCACTTAATTTGTCGTGCTGAGGATCCCGTCTTAACAAGAGCGCTTTCAAACGCAGGCTTATGGCCACGGCAAGCAGCCTCAAGAAAAAGCAGCAACAGCTTAGAGCGACTAAGACTTGCTAGCCGACAGATGGACTGAAGTCCTTGCGGCCGAAGAATATGAACTCGAACGCCCCTCCAAAAGCTACCCAAAACGCAAGCTGCTACCCCGATTAGAGGAGGAAGCACATAAACCTACATCACCAAAGGCACAATACGCCAACCGCCACGCGTGCGTGGCCGCGACAGAAAGGCCTCTAGGCCCTCCACTAAAGCCGCACCCCGGCGTCGCTCGAAAAGTACAAAGCCACGGGGGAATGCACCGGACTTACAAGACATATTGGAGGATAAGGCAAGACAAACAAGATCGATCTACGGATCACGTGGGCACCCCACGATACGTGACGACAACCGTCACGCCAGATACAGCAATGCCGGCCGGGCCGAACACAGTAGACAAAGCTCATTTGTGCTGCGTCGTGATATAGCCCATTACAGAGGCGCCGCACACCCACTATGCTTCACAGACGAAGTAATGGATCATCAAATCCCCAAGGGTTTCAAACCCGTAAACATTGAATCATACGACGGCACAACAGAACCTGCGGTTTGGAACAAGGACTATGTCCTTCACATCCACATGGCCCGCGGTGATGATCTACACGCCATCAAATACCTCCCACTCAAGCTTAAAGGACCAGCTCGGCATTGGCTCAACAGCTTGCCAGCAGAATCAATTGGGTGTTGGGAAGACCTGGAAGCCGCATTCCTTGATAACTTCCAGGCACGATAAAGCGACCACCGGTCGATGACCTAAGCCACATAATTCAGCAGCCAGACAAATCGGCCAGACAATTCTCGACACGGTTCTTAACCAAGAAAAATCAAATCGTTGATTGTCCGATGCAGAGGCCCTTGCATCCTTCAAACATAACATCACGACGAGTGGCTTGCCCGGCACCTAGGACAGGAAAAGCTGAAATCAATGGCAGCCCTCACATCACTCATGACCCGCTTCTGCGCAGGAGAGGACAGCTGGCTAGCTCGCAGTAACAGCCTGACCAAAAACTTCGGTAGTTCGGATACCTAGGACAACAATGGCAGGTCGCGTCGCAATAAGCACAAGCGCCGCATTAATGGCGATAATACTGAAGATACGACAGTCAATGCCGGATTCAGAGGCTCTAAACCTGGTCAGCGGAAAAAGCCATTCAAAAGAACTACTCCGGGCCCATCCAATTTGGACCGGATACTCGATCGCTTGTGCCAGATACACGGCACCCCCGAAAAGCCATATAATCACACCAACAGGGATTGTTGGGTGTTCAAGCAGACAGGCAAGTTAATTGCCGAAAACAATGACAAGGGGCTGCATAACAATGACGAGGAAGAGACCCGGCCGCCGAACAATAGAGGACAGAAGGATTTTTCCCCACAAGTGCGGACGGTGAACATGATATACGCAACCCACATACCCAAAAGGGAGCGGAAGCATGCACTCGAGGACGATACGCTGATGGAGCCAGCCGCCTAAAGTTCAATCCGGGTCCTCCTGCCCGATCACTTTTGATCGGCGGACCACCCACTAGCATCCGCCATGGTGGATTCGCCGCATTGGTTTTAGACCCAATTGTCGACGGATTTCACCTCACTAGAGTCCTCGATGGATGGCGGCAGCAGCTGAACCTGCTTTATCGGGATACGGCGCAAGATGGGCATAGACCCTCAAGGATTAAAGCCACAAAGACGACCTTCAAAGGCGCCATACCAGGTGTAGAGGCCAATCTATGCAGGCTCGCCACACTTGAAGTGGTCTTCGATCCTCGGATAACTTCCGAGCGAGGAGTTAATCTTCGATATAGTCCTGCTCATGCCGCTATCATGCATCGCCGGACGAACCGCATTTGCAAAGTTCAATGCGGTGCCGCACTATGCATACCTCAAGCTCAAGATGCCAGGCCCTCGAGGAGTCATTACGGTCAACGGAAACACCGAACGCTCTCTCCGTACGGAGGAGCATACAGCGGCTCTCGCGGCGGAAGTACAAAGCAGCCTCTTAAGGCAATTCTCGAGTCCGGCTGTTAAGCGGCCGGACACCGTCAAGCGCACCCGGAGTAACCTACAACAAGACCACCTGGCACATTCCGAGCATGCGTAGCAATGCGGCCCCAACCCCAGCCCTCGCGAAATCGCGAAACCAGTACCACGCGCTACGCTCTAGAGATACCATGGGCACAGGGGGAGGGGCACGACCACGGAATGCCCAGAGTGCGGCTCAACCACACCAGGGGCTCCCAAATGTGTCATTCCTTTTTTTTCTTATTCTCAGGACTCCGTTTTCCAGAAGCCCTGCCCGGCAGTAGACTTGTCGAACTCACGATGCAATAGCCAGGGAAGCAGAAAAGCTACGTCGAGTATCCAGGTGGTCTCCATTACGAGCATTATACCTGTTTTGCATACCATTCAGCAGCCTACCCCTAGAGGGGGACATGTTAAATAGTCCCATCCCCTCGCTTATCGCACTATTTGTATCGTTCTGCTTTCATTGCAGTATTTTTGAATAAACAATGCATCGCTTTTTGCCTATCATTGCATTCCTTTTTCTACCTATATATGTTCACTTATGACATGTTGCACCCGTACGCTTTGGTACGGCCAAATACACCAGGGGCTTAAGTTCCCCAAAGTATGGTGTGATAAGTATGAAGACTTTCACAAGTGCGGCACCCCGAACTTATAGCATTATATGCATCGGCTCCGAATCATGTCTTGGGTCAATAGTTGGGTTTGCCCGGCTCCCATGTTTTGGTACCTTACGTTCCGTTATATCGGCTAAGGTAGTGCTGGGAGAACGACTGCGATTGTGCCCCAGTTTAGCTGGGTTGAGCACCTCAGTGGAGAATGCTAAAAGTGACCGTCATGATGGGGCGAGATGTAACGCCCTCGATACAGCTATATCTCCCACGTGTCGAAGCACGACCTAGAGGCATAACCGCATTGAAAGCAATGTCGCAAGTGAGGTAATCTTCACACAACCCAAGTAATACATAAGGGAAAGAGATACATAGTTGGCTTACAATCGCCACTTCACACAAATACATGAATAAAGCATTACATCATCCAGATACAATCAAGGTCCGACTACGGAACCAAAATAAAAGAAGAACCCCAAATGCGACATAAAGGTCCCCGATCGACCCCAACCGGGCTCCACTATGATCAACTAGAACGAAACAACACAAAGGGCAAGATCTT